>OZ022336.1:23663455-24884607 GCA_963989225.1 Dromius quadrimaculatus | reverse complement strand
GATTCATACATATTATGAGGTGCTGAATAGAAATATAAACTTTTTGATCGTAAAAATCTGCGCGGAACAGCGTGATTTTGACTTATTCCAAAGTTTGTAAAACTGCAGATAGCACTCTAAAAACACGAAATTTGATGTATTTGGTGCTAGATACTGCCATATAACGCACTTTTGAAGCAAAATCTTCCTTCTGAGCAGATTTACAGAGTCAAAAATTTCTCAACGAGACTCAGAAAAAACGCTGATAACTCGCTGGAAATGCAAAATTTTGTTTATTTGAGGACGGATTCATGCGTATTAGATAGATTCATACATATTATGAGGTCCAGAATAGAAATATGAACTTTTTGATTGGAAAATCCGCGCAGAGAAGCGTGATTCCGACTTATTCCAAAGTTTGTAAAACTGCAAATAGCAGTCTAAAAACACGGAATATGATGTATTTGGTGCTAGATTCTGCCATATAACGCACTTTTGAAGCACAATTTTGCTTTCGAGCAGATTGACAGAGTCAAAAATTTCCCAACGAGACTCAGAAAAAACGCTGATAACTCGCTGGAAACGCAAAATCTTGTGCATTTGAGGACAGATCTATGCGTATTATGTTGTATTGGATAGATTTATGTGATTTGCGATACTTTGAAACTGCTCAGAATGTGGTAATTTTGACTTATTTTAAACTTCATATAACTGCAGATAGCGCTCTGAAAACACGAAATATGATGTTTTTGTGGATAGATTCATACAAATTATGAGGTCCTGAGTGGGAATATGAACTTTTTGATTGTGAAAATCTGCGCGGAAGAGCGTGATTCCGACTTATTCCAAAGTTTGTAGAACTGCAAATAGCACTCTAAAAACACGAAATATGATGTATCTGGTGCTAGATTCTTCCATATAACGCACGTTTGAAGCAAAATCTTCCTTCGGAGTAGATTAACAGGGTCAAAAATTCCTCAACGAGACTCAGAAAAAACGCTGATAACTCGCTGGAAACGCAAAATTTTGTGCATTTGAGGACGGGTTTATGCGTATTACGTTGCATTGGATAGATTTACGTGATTTGCGATACTTTGAAACTGCTCAGAATGTGGTAAATTTGACTTATTTCAAACTTCATATAACTGCAGATAGCGCTCTGAAAACACGGAATATGATGTTTTAGTCGATAAATTCATTCATATTATGAGGTCCTGAATAGAAATATAAACTTGTTGATTGTAGAATCTGCGCGGAAATGCGTGATTTAGACTTATTCCAAAGTTTGTAAATTTGCAATACTTTGGGGATGCTCAGAATGTGGTAATTCTGACTTTTTCCAAACTTCATATAACTGCAGATAGCGCTCGGAAAACACGGAATATGATGTTTTTGTCGATGGATTCATACATATCATGAGGTCCTTAATAGGAATATGAACTTTTTGATTGTGAAAATCTGCAGAATGTGGTCATTCTGACTTATTTCAATCTTCATATAACTGCAGATAGCGCTTTGAAAACACGAAATATGATGTTTCTGTCGATAGATTCATACATATTATGAGGTCCTTAATATGAATATGAACTTTTTAATTGTGAAAATCTGCGCGGAAAAGCGTGATTCCGTTTTATCCCAAAGTTTGTAAAACTGCAAATAGCACCCTGGAAACACAAAATATAATGTATTTGGTGCTAGATTCTGCCATATAACGCACTTTTGAAGCAAAATCTTGCTTCCAAGCAGATTAGTAGAGTCAAAAATTTCCCAACGAGACTCATAAAAATCGCTGATAACTTGCTGAAAACGCAAAATTTTGTGCATTTGAGGACGGATTCATGCGTATTATGTCGTATTGGATGGATTCATGTGATTTGCGATACTTTGAAACTGCTCAGAATGTGGTAATTTTGACTTACTTCAAGCTTCATATAACTGCAGATAGCGCTTTGAAAACACGAAATATGATGTTTTTGCCGGTAGATTCATACATATTATGAGGTCCTGAATAGGAATATAAACTTCTCGATTGTGAAAATCTGCGCGGAAAAGCGTGATTCCGACTCATCCCAAAGTTTGTAGAACCGCGAATAACACTCTAAAAACACGAAATATGATGTATTTGGTTCTAGATTCTGCCATATAATGCTTTTTTGAAGCAAAATCTTGCTTCCGAGTAGATCTACAAAGTCAAAAATTTCTCAACGAGACCCAGAAAAAAGGCTGATAACTCGCTGTAAACGCAAAATTTTGTGCATTTGAGGACGGATTCATGCGTTTTATGTTGTATTGGATAGATTTATGTGATTTGCGATACTTTGAAACTACTCAGAATGTGGTAATTTTGTCTTATTTCAAACTTCATATAACTGCAGATAGAGCTCTGGAAACACGAAATATGATTTTGTCGATAGATTCATACATATTATGAGGTCCTGGATAGGAATATGAACTTTTTGATTGTGAAAAAGCGTGATTCCAATTCCAAAGTTTGTGAAACTGCAAATAGCACTCTAAAATCACGAGATATGATGTATTCGGTGCTAGATTCTGTTATATAACGCGCTTTTGAAGCAAAATCTTGCTTCTGAGCAGATTTACAGAGTCAAAAATTTCTCAACGAGACTCAGAAAAAACGCTGATAACACGCTGGAAACGCAAGATTTTGTGCATTTGAGGACGGATTCATGCGTATTATGTTGTATTGGATAGATTTATGTGATTTGCGATACTTTGGAACTGCTCTGAATGTGGTAATTTTGACATATTTCAAACTTCATATAACTGCAGATAGCGCTCGGAAAACACGAAATATGATGATTTTGTCGATAGGTTTATACATATGATGAGGTCCTGAATAGGAATATGAACTTTTTGATTGTGAAAATCTGCGCGGAAAAGCGTGATTTCGACTTATTCCAAAGTTTGTAAAACTGCAAATAGCACTCTAAAAAACACGAAATATGATGTATTTGGTGCTAGATTCTGCCATATAACGCACTTTTGAAACAAAATCTTACTTCCAAGCAGATTTACAAAGTCAAAAATTTCTCAACGAGACTTAGAAAAAAACGCTGATAACGCGCTGGAAATGCAAAATTTTGTGCATTTGAGAACGGATTCATGCGTATTATGTTGTATTGGATAGATTTATGTGATTTGCGATACTTTGAGCTGCTCAGAATGTGGTAATTTTGACTTATTTCAAACTTCATGTAACTGCAGATAGCGCTCTGAAAACACGGAATATGATGTTCTTGTGGATAGATTCATACAAATTATGAGGTCCTGAATAGGAATATGAACTTTTTGATTGTGCAAATCTGCGCGGAAAAGCGTGATTCCGACTTATTCCAAAGTTTGTAAAACTGCAAATAGCTCTCTAAAAACACGAAATATGATGTATTTGGTGCTAGATTCTGCCATATAACGCACTTTTGACGCAGAATCTTGCTTCCGAGCAGATTTACAGAGTCAAAAATTTCTCAACGAGAATCAGAAAAAACGCTGATAACTCGCTGGAAACACAAAATCTTGTGCATTTGAGGACGGATTCATGCGTATTATGTCGTATTGGATGAATTTATGTGATTTGCGATACTTTGAAACTGCTCAGAATATTGTAATTTCGACTTATTTCAAGCTTCATATAACTGCAGATAGCGCTCCAAAAACACATGATATGATGTTTTTGTCGATAGATTTATACATATTATAAGGTCCTGAATAGGAGTATGAACTTTTTGATTGTGGAAATCTGCGCGCAAAAGCGTGATTTCGACTCATTCCAAAGTTTGTGAAACTGCAAATAGCACTCTAAAAACACGTAATATGATGTTTGGTGCTGGATTCTGCCATATAACGCACTTTTGAAGCAACATCTTGCTTCTGAGCAGATTTACAGTCAAAAATTTCTCAACGAGACTCAGTAAAAACGCTGATAACTCACTGGGAACGCAAAATTTTGTGCATTTGAGGACGGATTTATGCGTATTATGTTGTATTGGATAGATTTATGTGATTTGCGATACTTTGAAACTGCTCAGAATGTGGTAATTTTGACTCATTCCAAACTTCATATAACTGCAGATAGCGCTCTGAAAACACGAAATATGATTTTGTTGATAGATTCATACATATTATGAGGTCCTGAATAGGAATATGGACTTTTTGATTGTGACAATCTGCGCGGAAAAGATGATTTCGACTTATTTCAAAGTTTCCGAGACTGCAAATTGCACTCTAAAAACACAAAATATGATGTATTTGGTGCTAGATTCTGCCATATAACGCACTTTTGGAGCAAAATCCTGCTTCCGAGCAGATTTACTGAGTCAGATATTTCTCAACGGGACTCAGAAAAAACGCTGATATCTCGCTGGAAACGCAGAATTTTGAGCATTTGAGGACGGATTCATGCGTGTTATGTTGTATTGGATAGATTTATGTGATTTGCGATACTTTGAAACTGCTTAGAATGTGGTTATTCTGACTTATATCAAACTTTATAGAACTGCAGATGGCGCTCTGAAAACACGAAATATGATATTTCTGTCGATAGAGTCATACATATTATGAGGTCCTGAATAGGGATATGAACTTTTTGATTTTGGAAATCTGCGCGGAAAAGCTTTATTACGACTTATTCCAAAGTTTGTAAAACTGCAAATAGCACTCTAAAAACACGAAAAATGATGTATTTGGTGCTAGACTCTGCCATATAACGCACTTTTGGAGCAAAATCTTGCTTCTGAGCAGATTTACAGAGTCAAAAATTTCTCAACGAGATTCAGAAAAAACGCTGATAACTCGCTTGAAACGCAAAATTTTGTGCATTTGAGGACGGATTCAGGCGTATTATGTTGTATTGGATAGATTTATGGGATTTGCGATACTTTGAAACTGCTCAGAATGTGGTAATCTTGACTTATCTCAAACTTCATATAACTGCAGATAGCGCTCTGAAAACACGAAATATGATGTTTTTGTCGATAGATTCATACAAATTATGAGGTCCTGAATAGAAATATAAACTTTTTGATTGTGAAAATCTGCGCGGAAAAGCGTGATTTCGACTCATTCCAAAGTTCTTAAAACTGCAAATAGCACTCTAAAAACACAAAATATGATGTATTTGGTGCTAGATTCTGCCATATAACGCACTTTTGAAGCAAAATCTTGCTTCTGAGCAGATTTACAGAGTCAGAAATTGCTCATCGAGACTCAGAAAAAACGCTGATAACTCGCTGGAAATGCATAATTTTGTGCATTTGAGGACAGATTCATGCGTATTATGTTGTATTGGATAGATTTATGTGATTTGCGATACTTTGAAACTGCTCAGAATGTGGTAATTTTGACTTATTTCAAACTTTATATAACTGCAGATAGCGCTCTGAGAACACAGAATATGATGTTTTTGTCGATAGATTCGTACATATTAGGAGGTCCTCAATAGGAATATGAACTTTTTGATTGTGAAAATCTGCGCGGTGAAGCGTGATTCCGACTTATTCCAAAGTTTGTAAAACTGCAAATAGCACTCTTAAAAATCAAAATATGATGTATTTGGCGCTAGATTCTGCCATATAATGCACTTTTGAAGCAAAATCTTGCTTCTGAGCTGATTTACAGAGTCAAAAATTTCTCAACAAGACTCAGAGAAAACGCTGATAACCCGCTGGAAACGCAAAATTCTGTGCATTTGAGAACGTATCCATGCGTATTATGTTGTATTGGATAGATTTATATGATTTGCGATACTTTGAAACTGCTCAGAATGTGGTAATGCTGACTTATTTCAAACTTCATATAACTGCAGATAGCGCTCTGAAAACACGGAATATGATGTTTTAGTCGATAGATTCATCCATATTATGAGGTCCTGAATAGAAATATAAACTTTTTGATTGTAGAATCTGCGCGGAAAAGCGTGATTCCGACTTATTCCAAAGTTTGTAAAACTGCAAATAGCACTCTTAAAACACGAAATATGATGTATTTGGTGCTAGATTCTGCCATATAACGCACTTTTGAAGCAAAATCTTGCTTCCGAGCAGATTTACAGAGTCAGAAACTTCTCAACGAGACTCAGAGAAAACGCTGATAACTCGCTGGAAAAGCAAAATTTTGTGCATTTGAGGACGGATTCATGCGTATTATGTTGTATTGTATAGATTTATGTGATTTGCGATACTTTAAAACTGCTCAGAATGTGATAATTTCGAATTATTTCAAACTTCATATAACTGCAGATAGCGCTCTGAAAACACATGATATGATGTTTTTGTCGATAGATTCATACATATTATAAGGTCCTGAATAGTAGTATGAACTTTTTGATTGTGGAAATCTGCGCGCAAAAGCGTGATTTCGACTCATTCCAAAGTTTGTGAAACTGCAAATAGCACTCTAAAAACACGTAATATGATGTTTGGTGCTGGATTCTGCCATATAACGCACTTTTGAAGCAACATCTTGCTTCTGAGCAGATTTACAGTCAAAAATTTCTCAACGAGACTGAGTAAAAACGCTGATAACTCACTGGGAACGCAAAATTTTGTGCATTTGAGGACGGATTCATGCGTATTATGTCGTATTGGATGGATTCATGTGATTTGCGATACTTTGAAACTGCTCAGAATGTGGTAATTTTGACTTATTTCAAGCTTCATATAACTGCAGATAGCGCTTTGAAAACACAAAATATGATGTTTTTGCCGGTAGATTCATACATATTATGAGGTCCTGAATAGGAATATAAACTTCTCGATTGTGAAAATCTGCGCGGAAAAGCGTGATTCCGACTTATCCCAAAGTTTGTAGAACCGCGAATAACACTCTAAAAACACGAAATATGATGTATTTGGTTCTAGATTCTGCCATATAATGCTTTTTTGAAGCAAAATCTTGCTTCCGAGTAGATTTACAAAGTCAAAAATTTCTCAACGAGACCCAGAACAAAAGCTGATCACTCGCTGGAAACGCAAAATTTTGTGCATTTGAGGACGGATTCATGCGTATTATGTTGTATTGGATAGATTTATGTGATTTGCGATACTTTGAAAACTACTCAGAATGTGGTAATTTTGTCTTATTTCAAACTTCATATAACTGCAGATAGAGCTCTGGAAACACGAAATATGATTTTGTCGATAGATTCATACATATTATGAGGTCCTGGATAGGAATATGAACTTTTTGATTGTGAAAAAGCGTGATTTCAATTCCAAAGTTTGTGAAACTGCAAATAGCACTCTAAAATCACGAGATATGATGTATTCGGTGCTAAATTTTTTTATATAACGCGCTTTTGAAGCAAAATCTTGCTTCTGAGCAGATTTACAGAGTCAAAAATTTCTCAACAAGACTCAGAAAAAACGCTGATAACACGCTGGAAACGCAGAATTTTGTGCATTTGAGGACGGATTCATGCGTATTATGTTGTATTGGATAGATTTATGTGATTTGCGATACTTTGGAACTGCTCTGAATGTGGTAATTTTGACTTATTTCAAACTTCATATAACTGCAGATAGCGCTCGGAAAACACGAAATATGATGATTTTGTCGATAGGTTTATACATATGATGAGGTCCTGAATAGGAATATGAACTTTTTGATTGTGAAAATCTGCGCGGAAAAGCGTGATTTCGACTTATTCCAAAGTTTGTAAAACTGCAAATAGCACTCTAAAAACACGGAATATGATGTATTTGGTGCTAGATTCTGCCATATAACGCACTTTTGAAGCAAAATCTTACTTCCAAGCAGATTTACAAAGTCAAAAATTTCTCAACGAGACTTAGAAAAAAACGCTGATAACGCGCTGGAAATGCAAAATTTTGTGCATTTGAGGACGGATTCATGCGTATTATGTTGTATTGGATAGATTTATGTGATTTGCGATACTTTGAGCTGCTCAGAATGTGGTAATTTTGGCCTTATTTCAAACTTCATGTAACTGCAGATAGCGCTCTGAAAACACGGAATATGATGTTCTTGTGGATAGATTCATACAAATTATGAGGTCCTGAATAGGAATATGAACTTTTTGATTGTGAAAATCTGCGCGGAAAAGCGTGATTCCGACTCATTCCAAAGTTTGAAAAACTGCAAATAGCTCTCTAAAAACACGAAATATGATGTATTTGGTGCTAGATTCTGCCATATAACGCACTTTTGACGCAGAATCTTGCTTCCGAGCAGATTTACAGAGTCAAAAATTTCTCAACGAGACTCAGAAAAAACGCTGATAACTCGCTGGGAACACAAAATTTTGTGCATTTGAGGATGGATTCATGCGTATTATGTTGTATTGGATAGATTTATGTGATTTGCGATACTTTGGAACTGCTCAGAATGTGGTAATTTTGACTTATCTCAAACTTCATATA
This sequence comes from Dromius quadrimaculatus, assembly GCA_963989225.1. Taxonomy (NCBI): domain Eukaryota; kingdom Metazoa; phylum Arthropoda; class Insecta; order Coleoptera; family Carabidae; genus Dromius; species Dromius quadrimaculatus. The sequence continues at coordinate 24,876,232 of OZ022336.1, read as the reverse complement.
ACTGCAGATAGCGCTCCGAAAACACGGAATATGATGTTTTCGTCGATAGATTCATACAAATTATGAGGTCCTGAATGGGAATATGAACTTCTTGATTGTGAAAATCTGCGCGGAAAAGCGTGATACCGACTTATTTGAAAGTTTGTAAAACTGCAAATAGCACTTCAAAAACGCGAAATATGATGTATTCGATGCTAGATTCTGCCATATAACGCACTTTTGAAGCAAAATCTTGCTTCCGAGCAGATTTACAGAGTCAAAAATTTCCCAACGAGACTCAGTAAAAACGCTGATAACTTGCTGGAAACGCAAAATTGTGAGCATTTGAGGACGGATTCATGCGTATTATGTTGTATTTAATAGATTTATGTGATTTGCGATGCTTTGAAACTTCTCAGAATGTGGTAATTTTGACTTATCTCAAACTTCATATAACTGCAGAAAGCGCTCTGAAAACACATAATATGATGATTTTGTTGATAGATTCATACATATTATGAGGTCCTGAATAAAAGTATGAACTTTTTGATTGTGGAAATCTGCGCGCAAAAGCGTGATTTCGACTTATTTCAAAGTTTGTAAAACGGCAAATGGCACTCTAAAAACACAAAATATGATGTATTTGGTGCTAGATTCTGCCATATAACGCACTTTTGAAGCAAAATCTTGATTCCGAGCAGAATTACAGAGTCAAAAATTTCTCAACGAGACTCAGAAAAAAACGCCGATAACTCGCTGGAAACGCAAAATTTTGTGCATTTGAGGACGGATTCATGCGTATTATGTCGTATTGGATAGATTTATGTGATTTACGATACTTTGTATCTGCTCAGAATGTGGTAATTTTGACTTATTCCAAACTTCATATAACTGCAGATTGCGCTTTGAAAACACGGAATATGATGTTTTTGTCGATAGATTCATACATATTATGAGGTCCTGAATAGGAATATGAACTTTTTGATTGTAAAAATCTGCACGGAGAAGCGTGATTTCGACTTATTCCAAAGTTTGTAAAACTGCAAAGAGCACTCTAAAAACACGAAATGTGACGTATTTGGTTCTAGATTCTGCCATATAACGCACTTTTGAAGCAAAATCTTGCTTCCGAGCAGATTAACAGAGTCAAAAACTTCCCAACGAGACTCAGAAAATTCGCTGATAACTCGCTGAAAACGCGAAATTTTGTGCATTTGAGGACGGATCATGCGTATTATGTTGTATTGGATAGATTTATGTGATTTGCGATACTTTGAGCTGCTCAGAATGTGGTAATTTTGACTTATTTCAAACTTCATATAACTGCAGATAGCGCTCTGAAAACACGGAATATGATGTTTTTGTGGATAGATTCATACAAATTATGAGGTCCTGAATAGGAATATGAACTTTTTGATTGTGAAAATCTGCGCGAAAAAGCGTGATTCCGACTTATTCCAAAGTTTGTAAAACTGCAAATAGCTCTCTAAAAACACGAAATATGATGTATTTGGTGCTAGATTCTGCCATATAACGCACTTTTGACGCAGAATCTTGATTCCGAGCAGATTTACGGAGTCAAAAATTTCTCAACGAGAATCAGAAAAAACGCTGATAACTCGCTGGAAACACAAAATCTTGTGCATTTGAGGACGGATTCATGCGTATTATGTCGTATTGGATGGATTTATGTGATTTGCGATACTTTGAAACTGCTCAGAATGTGGTAATTTCGACTTATTTCAAGCTTCATATAACTGCAGATAGCGCTCTAAAAACACATGATATGATGTTTTTGTCGATAGATTCATACATATTATAAGGTCCTGAATAGGAGTATGAACTTTTTGATTGTGGAAATCTGCGCGGAAAAGCGTGATTTCGACTTATTTCAAAGTTTGTAAAACGGCAAATGGCACTCTAAAAACACAAAATATGATGTATTTGGTGCTAGATTCTGCCATATAACGCACTTTTGAAGCAAAATCTTGATTCCGAGCAGAATTACAGAGTCAAAAATTTCTCAACGAGACTCAGAAAAAACGCCGATAACTCGCTGGAAACGCAAAATTTTGTGCATTTGAGGACGGATTCATGCGTATTATGTCGTATTGGATAGATTTATGTGATTTACGATACTTTGTATCTGCTCAGAATGTGGTAATTTTGACTTATTCCAAACTTCATATAACTGCAGATTGCGCTTTGAAAACACGGAATATGATGTTTTTGTCGATAGATTCATACATATTATGAGGTCCTGAATAGGAATATGAACTTTTTGATTGTAAAAATCTGCACGGAGAAGCGTGATTTCGACTTATTCCAAAGTTTGTAAAACTGCAAAGAGCACTCTAAAAACACGAAATGTGACGTATTTGGTTCTAGATTCTGCCATATAACGCACTTTTGAAGCAAAATCTTGCTTCCGAGCAGATTAACAGAGTCAAAACTTCCCAACGAGACTCAGAAAATTCGCTGATAACTCGCTGAAAACGCTAAATTTTGTGCATTTGAGGACGGATCATGCGTATTATGTTGTATTGGATAGATTTATGTGACTTGCGATACTTTGAGCTGCTCAGAATGTGGTAATTTTGACTTATTTCAAACTTCATATAACTGCAGATAGCGCTCTGAAAACACGGAATATGATGTTTTTGTGGATAGATTCATACAAATTATGAGGTCCTGAATAGGAATATGAACTTTTTGATTGTGAAAATCTGCGCGAAAAAGCGTGATTCCGACTTATTCCAAAGTTTGTAAAACTGCAAATAGCTCTCTAAAAACACGAAATATGATGTATTTGGTGCTAGATTCTGCCATATAACGCACTTTTGACGCAGAATCTTGATTCCGAGCAGATTTACGGAGTCAAAAATTTCTCAACGAGAATCAGAAAAAACGCTGATAACTCGCTGGAAACACAAAATCTTGTGCATTTGAGGACGGATTCATGCGTATTATGTCGTATTGGATGGATTTATGTGATTTGCGATACTTTGAAACTGCTCAGAATGTGGTAATTTCGACTTATTTCAAGCTTCATATAACTGCAGATAGCGCTCTAAAAACACATGATATGATGTTTTTGTCGATAGATTCATACATATTATAAGGTCCTGAATAGGAGTATGAACTTTTTGATTGTGGAAATCTGCGCGCAAAAGCGTGATTTCGACGTATTCCAAAGTTTGTGAAACTGCAAATAGCACTCTAAAAACACGTAATATGATGTTTGGTGCTGGATTCTGCCATATAACGCACTTTTGAAGCAACATCTTGCTTCTGAGCAGATTTACAGTCAAAAATTTCTCAACGAGACTCAGTAAAAACGCTGATAACTCACTGGGAACGCAAAATTTTGTGCATTTGAGGACGGATTTATGCGTATCATGTTGTATTGGATAGATTTATGTGATTTGCGATACTTTGAAACTGCTCAGAATGTGGTAACTTTGACTTATTCCAAACTTCATATAACTGCAGAAAGCGCTCTGCAAACACATAATATGATGATTTTGTTGATAGATTCATACATATTATGAGGTCCTGAATAGGAATATGGACTTTTTGATTGTGACAATCTGCGCGGAAAAGATGATTTCGACTTATTTCAAAGTTTCCGAGACTGCAAATTGCACTCTAAAAACACAAAATATGATGTATTTGGTGCTAGATTCTGCCATATAACGCACTTTTGAAGCAAAATCTTGATTCCGAGCAGAATTACAGAGTCAAAAATTTCTCAACGAGACTCAGAAAAAACGCCGATAACTCGCTGGAAACGCAAAATTTTGTGCATTTGAGGACGGATTCATGCGTATTATGTCGTATTGGATAGATGTATGTGATTTGCGATACTTTGAAACTGCTCAGAATGTGGTAATTTTGACTTATTTCAAACTTATTATAACTGCAGATAGCGCTCTGAAAACACGGAATATGATGTTTCTGTTGATAGATTCATACATATTATGAGGTCCTGAATAGGAATATGAACTTTTTGATCAAGGAAATCCGCGCGGAAAAGCGTGATTTCGACTTATTCCAAAGTTTGTAAAACTGCAAATAGCACTCTAAAAACACCAAATATGATGTATTTGGTGCTAGACTCTGCCATATAACGCACTTTTGGAGCAAAATCTTGCTTCTGAGCAAATTTACAGAGTCAAAAATTTCTCAACGAGATTCAGAAAAAACGCTGATAACTCGCTTGAAACGCAAAATTTTGTGCATTTGGGGACGGATTCAGGCGTATTATGTTGTATTGGATAGATTTATGAGATTTGCGATACTTTGAAACTGCTCAGAATGTGGTAATCTTGACTTATCTCAAACTTCATATAACTGCAGATAGCGCTCTGGAAACACGAAATATGATGTTTTTGTCGATAGATTCATACAAATTATGAGGTCCTGAATAGAAATATAAACTTTTTGATTGTGAAAATCTGCGCGGAAAAGCGTGATTTCGACTCATTCCAAAGTTCTTAAAACTGCAAATAGCACTCTAAAAACACGAAATATGATGAATTTGGTGCTAGATTCTGCCATATAACGCATTTTCGAAGCAAAATCTTGCTTTTGAGCAGATTTACAGAGTCAGAAATTTCTCATCGAGACTCAGAAAAAACGCTGATAACTCGCTGGAAATGCATAATTTTGTGCATTTGAGGACAGATTCATGCGTATTATGTTGTATTGGATAGATTTATGTGATTTGCGATACTTTGAAACTGCTCAGAATGTGGTAATTTTGACTTATTTCAAACTTTATATAACTGCAGATAGCGCTCTGAGAACACAGAATATGATGTTTTTGTCGATAGATTCGTACATATTATGAGGTCCTCAATAGGAATATGAACTTTTTGATTGTAAAAATCTGCGCGGTGAAGCGTGATTCCGACTCATTCCAAAGTTTGTAAAACTGCAAATAGCACTCTTAAAAATAAAAATATGATGTATTTGGCGCTAGATTCTGCCATATAACGCACTTTTGAAGCAAAACTTTGCTTCTGAGCTGATTTACAGAGTCAAAAATTTCTCAACAAGACTCAGAAAAAACGCTGATAACCCGCTGGAAACGCAAAATTTTGTGCATATGAGGACGGATCCATGCGTATTATGTTGTATTGGATAGATTTATATGATTTGCGATACTTTGAAACTGCTCAGAATGTGGTAATTTTGACTTATTTCAAACCTCATATAACTGCAGATAGCGCTCTGAAAACACGGAATATGATGTTTTAGTCGATAGATTCATTCATATTATGAGGTCTTGAATAGAAATATAAACTTTTTGATTGTAGAATCTGCGCGTAAAGCGTGATTTCGACTTATTCCAAAGTTTGTAAAACTGCGAATAGCACTCCTACAACACGAAATATGATGTATTTAGTGCTAGATTCTGCCATATAACGCACTTTTAGAGCAAAATCTTGCTTCTAAGCAGATTTACAGAGTCAAAAATTTTTCAACGAGACTCAGAAAAAACGCTGGTGACTCACTGGAAACGCAAAATTTTGTGCATTTGAGGACGGATTCATGCGTATTATGTTGTATTGGATAGATTTATGTGATTTGCGATACTTTGAGACTGTTCAGAATGTGGTAATTTTGACTTATTTCAAACTCCATATAATTGAAGATAGCGCTGTGAAAACACGGAATATGATGTTTTTGTCGATGGATTCATACATATTATGAGGTCCTGAATAGAAATATGAACTTTATGATTGTGGAAATCTGCGCCGGGAAGCGTGATGTCGACTTATTCCAAAATCTGTAAAACTGCAGATAGCACTCTAAAAACACGAAATATGATGTATTTGGTGCTAGATTCTGCCATATAACGAACTTTTGGAGCAAAATCTTTCGTGTGAGCTGATTTACAAAGACAAAAATTTGTCAACGGGACTCAGAAAAAACGCTGATAACTCGTTGAAAACGCAAAATTTTGTGCATTTGAGGACGGACTCATGCGTATTATGTTGTATTGGATGAATTTATGTGATTTGCAATCCTTTGGGGATGCTCAGAATGTGGTAATTGTGACTTTTTCCAAACTTCATATAACTGCAGATAGCGCTCTGAAAACACGAAATATGATGTTTTTGTCGATAGATTCATACATATTATGAGGTCCTTAATAGGAATATGAACTTTTTGATTGTGAGAATCTGCGCGAAAAAGCGTGATTTCGACCTATCCCAAAGTTAGTAAAACTGCAAAGAGCACTCCTAAAACACGAAATATGATGTACGTGGTGCTAGATTCTGCCATATAACGAACTTTTGAAGCAAAATCTTGCTTCTGAGCAGATTAACAGAGTCAAAAATTTCTCAACGAGACTTAGAAAAATCGCTGATAACTAGCTGGAAACGCAAAATTTTGTTCATTTGAGGACGGATTCAGGCGTATTATGTTGTATTGGATGGATTTATGTGATTTGCGATACTTTGAAACTGCTCAGAATGTGGTAATTCTGACTTATTTCAAACTTCATATAACTGCAGATAGCGCTTTGAAAACACGAAATATGATGTTTCTGTCGATGGATTCATACATATTATAGGGTCCTTAATAGGAATATGAACTCTTCAATTGTGAAAATCTGCGCGGAAAAGCGTGATTTCGACTTATCCCAAAGTTTGTAAAACTGCAAATAGCACCCTAAAAACACAAAATATAATGTATTTGATGCTAGATTCTGCCACATAACGCACTTTTAAAGCAAACTCTTGCTTCCGAGCAGATTTACAGAGTCAAAAATCTCCTAACGAGACTCAGAAAAAACGCTGATAACTCGCTGGAAACGCAAAATTCTGTGCATTTGAGGACGGATTCATGGGTATTATGTTGTATTGGATAGATTTATGTGATTTGCGATACTTTGAGACTGCTCAGAATGTGGTAATTTTGACTTATCTCAAACTTCATATAACTGCAGATAGCGCTCTGAAAACACGAAATATGATTTTTTTGTCGATAGATTCATACATATTATGAGGTCCTTAATAGGAATATGAACTTTTTGATTGTGAAAATCTGCTCGGGAAAGCGTGATTTCGACTCATACCAAAGTTTGTAAAACTGCAAATAGCACTTTAAAAACGCGAAATATGATGTATTCGCGCGGAAAAGCGTGATTTCGACTCATTCCAAAGTTTGTAAAACTGCAAATAGCACTCTAAAAACACAAAATATGATGTATTTTGTGCTAGATTTTTCCATATAACGCACTTTTGAAGTAAAATCTTGATTCCGAGCAGAATTACAGAGTCAAAAATTTCTCAGCGAGACTCAGAAAAAACGCCGATAACTCGCTGGAATCGCAAAGTTTTGTGCATTCGAGGACGGATTCCTGCGTATTATGTTGTATTAGATAGATTTATGTGATTTACGATACTTTGTATCTGCTCAGAATAAGGTAATTTTGACTTATTTCAAACTTCATATAACTGCAGATAGCGCTTTAAAAACACGAAATATGATGTTTTTGTCGATAGATTCATACATATTATGAGGTCCTGAATAGGAATATGAACTTTTTGATTGTAAAAATCTGCGCGGAAAAGCGTGATATCGACTTATTCCAAGGTTTGTAAAACTGCAAATAGCACTCTAAAAACACGACATGTGATGTATTTGGTGCTAGATTCTGCCATATAACGCACTTTTGAAGCAAAATCTTGCTTCCAAGCAGATTAGCATAGTCAAAAATTTCCCAACGAGACTCATAAAAATCACTGATAACTCGCTGAAAACGCAAAGTTTTGTGCATTTGAGGACGGATTCATGCGTATTATGTTGTATTGGATAGATTTGTGTGATTTGCGATACTTTGAGCTGCTCGAAATGTGGTAATTTTGACTCATTTCAAACTTCATATCACTGCAGATAGCGCTCTGAAAACACGAAATATGATGTTTTTGTGGATAGATTCATACAAATTATGAGGTCCTGAGTAGGAATATAAACTATTTGATTGTGAAAATCTGCGCGGAAAAGCGTGATTCCGACTTATTCCAAAGTTTGTAAAACTGCAAATAGCACTCTAAAAACACGAAATATGATGTATTTGGTGCTAGATTCTGCCATATAACGCACTTCTGACGCAGAATCTTGCTCTCGAGCAGATTCACAGAGTCAAAAATTTCTCACCGAGACCCAGAAAAAACGCTGATAACTCGCTGGGAACCCAAAATTTTGTGCATTTGAGGACGGATTTATGCGTATTGTGTCGTATTAGATGGATTTATGTGATTTGCGATACTTTGAAACTGCTCAGAATGTGGTAATTTTGACTTATTTCAAGCTTCATATAACTGCAGATAGCGCTTTGAAAACACGAAATATGATGTTTTTGCCGGTAGATTCATACATATTATGAGGTCCTGAATAGGAATATAAACTTCTCGATTGTGAAAATCTGCGCGGAAAAGCGTGATTCCGACTTATTCCAAAGTTTGTAGAACTGCGAATAACACTCTAAAAACACGAAATATGATGTATTTGGTTCTAGATTCTGCCATATGATGCACTTTTGAAACAAAATCTTGCTTCCGAGCAGATTTACAGAGTCAAATATTTCCCAACAAGACTCAGAACAAAGGCTGATAACTCGCTGGAAACGCAAAATTTTGTGCATTTAAGGACGGATTCATGCGTATTATGTTGTATTGGATAGATTTATGTGATTTGCGATACTTTGAAACTACTCAGAATGTGGTAATTTTGACTTATTTCAAACTTCATATAACTGCAGATAGAGCTCTGAAAACACGAAATATGATTTTGTCGATAGATTCATACATATTATGAGGTCCTGGATAGGAATATGAACTTTTTGATTGTGAAAAAGCGTGATTTCTATTTCAAAGTTTGTGAAACTGCAAATAGCACTCTAAAATCACAAGATATGATGTATTCGGTGCTAGATCCTGTTACATAACGCACTTTTGAAGCATAGTCTTGCTTCTGAGCAGATTTACAGAGTCAAAAATTTCTCAACGAGACTCAGAAAAAACGCTGATAACACGCTGGAAACGCAAAATTTCGTGCATTTGAGGACGACTTCATGCGTATTATGTTGTATTGGATAGATTTATGTGATTTGCGATACTTTGGAACTGCTCTGAATGTGGTAATTTTGACATATTTCAAACTTCATATAACTGCAGATAGCGCTCGGAAAACACGGAATATGATGATTTTGTCGATAGATTTATACATATGATAAGGTCCTGAATAGGAATATGAAGTTTTTGATTGTGAAAATCTGCGCGGAAAAGCGTGATTTCGACTTATTCCAAAGTTTGTAAAACTGCAAATAGCACTCTAAAAACACGAAATATGATGTATTTGGTGCTAGATTCTGCCATATAACGCACTTTTGAAGCAGAATCTTGCTTCCAAGCAGATTTACAGAGTCAAAAATTTCTCAACGAGACTCAGAAAAAACGCTTATAACGCGCTGGAAACGCAAAATTTTGTGCATTTGAGGACGGCTTCATGCGTACTATGTTGTATTGGATAGATTTATGTGATTTGCGATACTTCAAACTGCTCAGAATGTGGTAATTTTGACTTATTTCAAGCTTCACATAACTGCAGATAGCGCTTTGAAAACACGAAATATGATGTTTTTGTCGATAGATTCATACATATTATGAGGTCCTTAATAGAAATATGAACTTTTTGATTGTGAAAATCTGCGCGGAGAGGCGTGATTTCGACTTATTCCAAAGTTTGTAGAACTGCAAATAACACTCTGCAAACACAAAATATGATATATTTGGTTCAAGATTCTGCCATATAATGCACTTTTGAAGCAAAATCTTGCTTCCGAGCAGATTTACAGAGTCAAAAATTTCTCAACGAGACTCAGAACAAACGCTGATAACTTGCTGGAAACGCAAAATATTGTGCATTTGAGGACGGATTCATGGGTATCATGTTGTGTTGGATAGATTTTTGTGATTTGCGATACTTTGAAACTGCTCAGAATGTGGTAATTTTGACTTATTTCAAACTTCATATAACTGCAGATAGCGCTCCGAAAACACGAAATATGATGTTTTTGTCGATAGATTCATACAAATTATGAGGTCCTGAATGGGAATATGGACTTCTTGATTGTGAAAATCTGCGCGGAAAAGCGTGATTTCGACTAATTTCAAAGTTTGTAAAACTGCAAATAGCACTTTAAAAACGCGAAATATGATGTATTCGATGCTAGATTCTGCCATATAACGCACTTTTGAAGCAAAATCTTGCTTCCGAGCAGATTTACAGAGTCAAAAATTTCCCAACGAGACTCAGAAAAATCGCTGATAATCGCTGGAAACGCAAAATTGTTGGCATTTGAGGACAGATTCATGCGTATTATGTTGTATTTAATAGATTTATGTGATTTGCGATACTTTGAAACTGCTCAGAATGTGGTGATTTTGACTTATCTCAAACTTCATATAACTGCAGAAAGCGCTCTGAAAACACATAATATGATGTTTTTGTCGATAGATTCATACATATCATAAGGTCCTGAATAGGAGTATGAACTTTTTGATTGTGGAAATCTGCGCGCAAAAGCGTGATTTTGACTCATTCCAAAGTTTGTAAAACTGCAAATAGCACTCTAAAAACACAAAATATGATGTATTTGGTGCTAGATTCTGCCATATAACGCACTTTTGAAGCAAAATCTTGATTCCGAGCAGAATTACAGAGTCAAAAATTTCTCAACGAGACTCAGAAAAAACGCCGATAACTCGCTGGAAACGCAAAATTTTGTGCATTTGAGGACGGATTCATGCGTATTATGTTGTATTGGATAGATGTATGTGATTTACGATACTTTGTATCTCCTCAGAATGTGGTAAATTTGACTTATTTCAAACTTCATATAACTGCAGATCGCGCTTCGAGAACACGAAATATGATGTTTTTTTCGATAGATTCATACATATCATGAGGTCCTGAATAGGAATATGAACTTTTTGATCGTGAAAATCTGCGCGGTAAAGCGTGATTTCGACTTATTCCAAAGTTTGTAAAACTGCAAATAGCACTCTAAAAACACATAATGTGATGTATTTGGTGCTAGATTCTGCCATATAACGCACATTTGAAGCAAAATCTTACTTCCGAGCACATTCACAGAGTCAAAATTTTCTCAACGAGACTCAGAAAAAACGCGGATAACTCGCTGGAAACGCATTATTTTGTGTATTTGAGGACGAATTCATGCGTATTATGTTGTATTGGATAGATTTATGTGATTTGCGAAACTTTGTAACTGCTCAGAATGTGGTAATTTTGACTTATTTCAGACTTCATATATCTGCTGTTAGCGCTTTGAATACACGAAATATGATGTTTCTGTCGATAGATTTATACATATAATGAGGTCCTGAATAGGAATATGAACTTTTTGATTGTAGAATCTGCGCGGGAAAGCGTGATTTCGACTTATTCCAAAGTTTGTAAAACTGCAAATAGCACTCTCAAAACACGAAATATGGTGTATTTGGTGCTAGATTCTGCCATATAACGCACTTTTAGAGCAAAATCTTGCTTCTAAGCAGATTTACAGAGTCAATAATTTCTCAACGAGACCCAGAAAAAACGCTGATAACTCACTGAAAACGCAAAATTTTGTGCATTTGAGGACGAATTCATGCGTATTATGTTGTATTGGATAGATTTATGTGATTTGCGATACTTTGAAACTGCTCAGAATGTGGTTATTTTGACTTATCTCAAACTTCATGTAACTGCAGATAGCGCTCTGAAAACACAAAATATGATGTTTTTGTCGATAGATTCATACATATTATGGAGTCCTGAATAGGAATATGAACATTTTGATTGTGAGAATCTGCGCGAAAAAGCGTGATTTCGACCTATCCCAAAGTTAGTAAAACTGCAAAGAGCACTCCTAAAACACGAAATATGATGTACGTGGTGCTAGATTCTGCCATATAACGCACTTTTGAAGCAAAATCTTGCTTCTGAGCAGATTTACAGAGTCAAAAATTTCTCAACGAGACTTAGAAGAAACGCAGTTAACTCGCAGGGAACCCAAAATTTTGTGCATTTGAGGACGGATTCATGCGTATTATGTTGTATTGGATAGATTTATGTAATTTGCGATACTTTGAAACTGCCCAGAATGTGTTAATTTTGACCTATTTCAAACTTCATATAACTGCAGATAGCGCTCTGAAAACACGAAATGTGATGTTTTTGTCGATAGATTCATACATATTATAAGGTCCTGAATAGGAATATGAACTTTTTGATTGTGAAAATCTGCGCGGAAAAGCGTGATTTCGACTTATTCCAAAGATTGTAAAACTGCAAATAGCACTCTAAAAACACGAAATATGATGTATTTGGTGCTAGATTCTGCCATATAACGCACTTTTGAAGCAAAATCTGGCTTCTGAGCAGATTTACAGAGTCAAAAATTTCTCAACGAGACTCGGAAAAAACGCAAATAACTTGCTGGAAATGCAAAACTTTGTGCATTTGAGGACGGATTCATGCGTATTATGTTGTATTGGATAGATTTATGTGATTTGCGATACTTTGAAACTGCTCAGAATGTGGTAATTCTGACTTATTTCAAACTTCATATAACTGCAGATAGCGCTTTGAAAACACGAAATATGATGTTTCTGTCGATGGATTCATACATATTATGAGGTCCTTAATAGGAATATGAACTCTTCAATTGTGAAAATCTGCGCGGAAAAGCGTGATTTCGACTTATCCCAAAGTTTGTAAAACTGCAAATAGCACCCTAAAAACACAAAATATAATGTTTTTGATGCTAGATTCTGCCATATAACGCACTTTTGAAGCAAACTCTTGCTTCCGAGCAGATTTACAGAGTCAAAAATCTCCTAACGAGACTCAGAACGCTGATAACTCGCTGGAAACGCAAAATTCTGTGCATTTGAGGACGGATTCATGGGTATTATGTTGTATTGGATAGATTTATGTGATTTGCGATACTTTGAAACTGCTCAGAATGTGGTAATTTTGACTTATCTCAAACTTCATATAACTGCAGATAGCGCTCTGAAAACACGAAATATGATCTTTTTGTCGATAGATTCATACATATTATGAGGTCCTTAATAGGAATATGAACTTTTTGATTGTGAAAATCTGCTCGGAAAAGCATGATTTCGACTCATACCAAAGTTTGTAAAACTGCAAATAGCACTTCAAAAACGCGAAATATGATGTATTCGCGCGGAAAAGCGTGATTTCGGCTCATTCCAAAGTTTGTAAAACTGCAAATAGCACTCTAAAAACACAAAATATGATGTATTTTGTGCTAGATTTTTCCATATAACGCACTTTTGAAGTAAAATCTTGATTCCGAGCAGAATTACAGAGTCAAAAATTTCTCAGCGAGACTCAGAAAAAAACGCTGATAACTCGCTGGGGAACCCAAAATTTTGTGCATTTGAGGACGGGTTCCTGCGTATTATGTTGTATTAGATAGATTTATATGATTTACGATACTTGTATCTGCTCAGAATAAGGTAATTTTGACTTATTTCAAAACTTCATATAACTGCAGATAGCGCTTTAAAAACACGAAATATGATGTTTTTGTCGATAGATTCATACATATTATGAGGTCCTGAATAGGAATATGAACTTTTTGATTGTGAAAATCTGCGCGGAAAAAGTGTGATATCGACTTATTCCAAGGTTTGTTAAACTGCAAATAGCACTCTAAAAACACGACATGTGATGTATTTGGTGCTAGATTCTGCCATATAACGCACTTTTGAAGCAAAATCTTGCTTCCAAGCAGATTAGCATAGTCAAAAATTTCCCAACGAGACTCATAAAAATCACTGATAACTCGCTGAAAACGCAAAATTTTGTGCATTTGAGGACGGATTCATGCGTATTATGTTGTATTGGATAGATTTGTGTGATTTGCGATACTTTGAGCTGCTCGAAATGTGGTAATTTTGACTCATTTCAGACTTCATATCACTGCAGATAGCGCTCTGAAAACAACGAAATATGATGTTTTGTGGATAGATTCATACAAATTATGAGGTCCTGAGTAGGAATATGAACTTTTTGATTGTGAAAATCTGCGCGGAAAAGCGTGATTCCGACTTATTCCAAAGTTTGGTAAAACTGCAAATAGCACTCTAAAAACACGAAATATGATGTATTCGGTGCTAGATTCTGCCATATAACGCACTTTTGAAGCAAAATCTTGCTTCCAAGCAGATTAGCAGAGTCAAAAATTTCCCAACGAGACTCATTAAAATCGCTGATAACTCGCTGAAAACGCAAATTTTGTGCATTTGAGGACGAATTCATGCGTATTATGTTGTATTGGATAGATTTGTGTGATTTGCGATACTTTGAGCTGCTCGAAATGTGGTAATTTTGACTCATTTCAAACTTCATATCACTGCAGATAGCGCTCTGAAAACACGAAATATGATGTTTTTGTGGATAGATTCATACAAATTATGAGGTCCTGAGTAGGAATATGAACTATTTGATTGTGAAAATCTGCGCGGAAAAGCGTGATTCCGACTTATTCCAAAGTTTGTAAAACTGCAAATAGCACTCTTAAAACACGAAATATGATGTATTTGGTGCTAGATTCTGCCATATAACGCACTTCTGACGCAGAATCCTTGCTCTCGAGCAGATTTACTGAGTCAAAAATTTCTCACCGAGACCCAGAAAAAAACGCTGATAACTCGCTGGGAACCCAAAATTTTGTGCATTTGAGGACGGATTTATGCGTATTGTGTCGTATTGGATGGATTTATGTGATTCGCGATACTTCGAAACTGCTCAGAATGTGGTAATTTTGACTTATTTCAAGCTTCATATAACTGCAGATAGCGCTTTGAAAACACGGAATATGATGTTTTTGCCGGTAGATTCATAAATATTATGAGGTCCTGCGCGGAAAAGCGTGATTCCGACTTATTCCAAAGTTTGTAGAACTGCGAATAACACTCTAAAAACACGAAATATGATGTATTTGGTTCTAGATTCTGCCATATGATGCACTTTTGGAGCAAAATCTTGCTTCCGAGCAGATTTACAGAGTCAAAATATTTCCCAACAAGACTCAGAACAAAGGCTGATAACTCGCTGGGAAACGCAAAATTTTGTGCATTTGAGGACGGATTCATGCGTATTATGTTGTATTGGATAGATTTTTGTGATTTGCGATACTTTGAAACTACTCAGAATGTGGTAATTTTGACTTATTTCAAACTTCATATAACTGCAGATAGAGCTCTGAAAACACAAAATATGATTTTGTCGATAGATTCATACATATTATGAGGTCCTGGATAGGAATATGAACTTTTTGATTGTGAAAAAGCGTGATTTCGATTTCAAAGTTTGTGAAACTGCAAATAGCACTCTAAAATCACGAGATATGATGTATTCGGTGCTAGATCCTGTTACAAAACGCACTTTTGAAGCATAGTCTTGCTTCTGAGCAGATTTACAGAGTCAAAAATTTTCCAACGAGACTCAGAAAAAACGCTGATAACACGCTGTAAACGCAAAATTTGTGCATTTGAGGACGACTCCATGCGTATTATGTTGTATTGGATAGATTTATGTGATTTGCGATACTTTGAAACTGCTCTGAATGTGGTAATTTTTACATATTTCAACTTCATATAACTGCAGATAGCGCTTGGAAAACACGAAATATGATGATTCTGTCGATAGATTTATACATATGATAAGGTCCTGAATAGGAATATGAAGTTTTTGATTGTGAAAATCTGCGCGGAAAAGCGTGATTTCGACTTATTCCAAAGTTTGTAAAACTGCAAATAGCACTCTAAAAACACGAAATATGATGTATTTGGTGCTAGATTCTGCCATATAACGCACTTTTGAAGCAGAATCTTGCTTCCAAGCAGATTTACAGAGTCAAAAATTTCTCAACGAGACTCAGAAAAAAACGCTTATAACGCGCTGGAAAACGCAAAATTTTGTGCATTTGAGGACGGCTTCATGCGTACTATGTTGCATTGGATAGATTTATGTGATTTGCGATACTTCAAACTGCTCAGAATGTGGTAATTTTGACTTATTTCAAGCTTCACATAACTGCAGATAGCGCTTTGAAAACACGAAATATGATGTTTTTGTCGATAGATTCATACATATTATGAGGTCCTTAATAGAAATATGAACTTTTTGATTGTGAAAATCTGCGCGGAGAGGCGTGATTTCGACTTATTCCAAAGTTTTGTAGAACTGCAAATAACACTCTGCAAACACAAAATATGATGTATTTGGTTCAAGATTCTGCCATATCATAATGCACTTTTCAAGCAAAATCTTGCTTCCGAGCAGATTTACAGAGTCAAAAAATTTCTCAACGAGACTCAGAACAAACGCTGATAACTCGCTGAAAACGCAAAATTTTGTGCATTTGAGGACGGATTCATGCGTATTATGTTGTATTGGATAGATGTATGTGATTTACGATACTTTGTATCTCCTCAGAATGTGGTAAATTTGACTTATTTCAAACTTCATATAACTGCAGATCGCGCTTCAAAAACACGAAATATGATGTTTTTGTCGATAGATGCATACATATCATGAGGTCCTGAATAGGAATATGAACTTTTTGATCATGAAAATCTGCGCGGAAAAAGCGTGATTTCGACTCATTCCAAAGTTTGTAAAACTGCAAATAGCACTCTAAAAACACAAAATGTGATGTATTTGGTGCTAGATTCTGCCATATAACGCACATTTGAAGCAAAATCTTACTTCCGAGCACATTCACAGAGTCAAAATTTTCTCAACGAGACTCAGAAAAAACGCGGATAACTCGCTGGAAACGCATTATTTTGTGTATTTGAGGACGAATTCATGCGTATTATGTTGTATTGGATAGATTTATGTGATTTGCGATACTTTGAAACTGCTTAGAATGTGGTAATTTTGACTTATTTCAAACTTAATATAACTGCAGATACCGCTCTGAAAACACAAAATATGATGTTTTTGTCGATAGATTCATACATATTATGAGGTACTGGATAGGAATATGAACTTTTTGTTTGTGGAAATCCGCGCAGAAAAGCGTGATTTCGACTTATTTCAAAGTTTGTAAAACTGCAAATAGCACTCTAAAAAACACGAAATATGATGTATTTGGTGCTAGATTCTGCCATATAACGCACTTGTAAAGCAAAATCTTGCTTCCGAGCAAATTTACAGATTCAAAAATTTCTCAAGGAGACTCAGAAAAAACGCTGATAACTCGCTGGAAACGCAAAATTTTGTGCATTTGAGGACGGATTCATGCGTATTATGTTGTATTGGATAGATTTATGTGATTTGCTTCCCTTTGAACTGCTCAGAGTGTGGTAATTTTGACTTATTTCAAACTTCATATAACTGCAGATAGCGCTCTAGAAACACGAAATATGATGTTTTTGTCGATAGACTCATACATATCATGAGGTCCTGAATAGGAATATGAACTTTTTGATTGTGGAAATCTGCGCGGAAGAGCGTGATTTTGACTTATTCCAAGGTTTGCAAAACTGCAAATTGCACTCCAAAAACACGAAATATGATGTATTTGGTGCTAGATTCTGCCATATAACGCACTTTTGAAGCAAAATCTTGATTCCGAGCGGATTTACAGAGTCAGAAATTTTACAACGAGACTCAGAAAAAACGCGGATAACTCGCTGGAAACGCGCAATTTTGTGCATTTGAGGACGGATTCATGCGTATTATGTTGTATTGGATAGATTTATGTGATTTGCGAAACTTTGTAACTGCTCAGAATGTGGTAATTTTGACTTATTTCAGACTTCATATATCTGCTGTTAGCGCTTTGAATACACGAAATATGATGTTTCTGTCGATAGATTTTATACATATAATGAGGTCCTGAATAGGAATATGAACTTTTTGATTGTAGAATCTGCGCGGGAAAGCGTGATTTCGACTTATTCCAAAGTTTGTAAAACTGCAAATAGCACTCTCAAAACACGAAATATGATGTATTTGGTGCTAGATTCTGCCATATAACGCACTTTTAGAGCAGAATCTTGCTTCTAAGCAGATTTACAGAGTCAATAATTTCTCAACGAGACCCAGAAAAAACGCTGATAACTCACTGAAAACGCAAAATTTTGTGCATTTGAGGACGAATTCATGCGTATTATGTTGTATTGGATAGATTTATGTGATTTGCGATACTTTGAAACTGCTCAGAATGTGGTTATTTTGACTTATCTCAAACTTCATGTAACTGCAGATAGCGCTGTGAAAACACAAAATATGATGTTTTTGTCGATAGATTCATACATATTATGGGGTCCTGAATAGGAATATGAACATTTTGATTGTGAGAATCTGCGCGAAAAAAGCGTGATTTCGAGCTATCCCAAAGTTAGTAAAACTGCAAAGAGCATTCCTGAAACACGAAATATGATGTACGTGGTGCTAGATTCTGCCATATAACGCACTTTTGAAGCAAAATCTTGCTTCTGAGCAGATTTACAGAGTCAAAAATTTCTCAACGAGACTTAGAAGAAACGCTGTTAACTCGCTGGGAACGCAAAATTTTGTGCATTTGAGGACGGATTCATGCGTATTATGTTGTATTGGATAGATTTATGTAATTTGCGATACTTTGAAACTGCCCAGAATGTGTTAATTTTGACCTATTTCAAACTTCATATAACTGCAGATAGCGCTCTGAAAACACGAAATGTGATGTTTTTGTTGATAGATTCATACATATTATGAGGTCCTGAATAGGAATATGAACTTTTTGATTGTGAAAATCTGCGCGGAAAAGCGTGATTTCGACTTATTCCAAAGATTGTAAAACTGCTAATAGCACTCTAAAAACACAAAATATGATGTATTTGGTGCTAGATTCTGCCATATAACGCACTTTTGAAGCAAAATCTGGCTTCTGAGCAGATTTACAGACTCAAAAATTTCTCAACGAGACTCGGAAAAAACGCAAATAACTTGCTGAAAATGCAAAACTTTGTGCATTTGAGGACGGATTCATGCGTATTATGTTGTATTGGATAGATGTATGTGATTTGCGATACTTTGAAACTGCTCAGAATGTGGTAATTTTGACTTATTTCAAACTTAATATAACTGCAGATAGCGCTCTGAAAACACGGAATATGATGTTTCTGTTGATAGATTCATACATATTATGAGGTCCTGAATAGGAATATGAACTTTTTGATCGAGAAAATCCGCGCAGAAAAGCGTGATTTCGACTTATTACAAAGTTTGTAAAACTGAAAATAGCACTCTAAAAACACGGAATATGATGTATTTAGTGCTAGATTCTGCCATATAACGCACTTTTGAAGCCAAATCTGGCTTCAGAGCAGATTTACAGAGTCAAAAATTTCTCAACGAGACTCGGAAAAAGCGCAGATATCTTGCTGGAAACGCAAAATTTTGTACATTTGAGGACGGATTCATGCGTATTATGTTGTATTTGATAGATTCATGTGATTTGCGATATTTTGAAACTGCTCAGAATGTGGTAATTTTGACTCATCTCAAACTTCATACAACTGCAAATAGTGCTCTGAAGACACAAAATATGATGTTTTTGTCGATAGATTCATACATATTATGGGGTCCTGAATAGGAATATGGACTTTTTGATTGTGAAAATCTGCGCGGAAAAGTGTGATTTCGACTTATTTCAAAGTTTGTAAAACTGCCAAGAGCACTCTAAAAACACGAAATATGATGTATTTAGTGCTAGATTCTGCCATATAACGCACTTTTAGAGCAAAATCTTGCTTCTGAGCAGATTTACAGAGTCAAAAATTTTTCAACGAGACTTAGAAAAAACGCTGGTAACTCACTGGAAACGCAAAATTTTGTGCATCTGAGGACGGATTCATGCGTATTATGTTGTATTGGATAGATTTATGTGATTTGCGATACTTTGAGACTGCTCAGAATGTGGTAATTTTGACTTATTTCAAACTCCATATAATTGAAGATAGCGCTGTGAAAACACGGAATATGATGTTTTTGTCGATGGATTCATACATATTATGAGGTCCTGAATAGAAATATGAACTTTATGATTGTGGAAATCTGCGCCGGGAAGCGTGATGTCGACTTATTCCAAAATCTGTAAAACTGCAGATAGCACTCTAAAAACACGAAATATGATGTATTTGGTGCCAGATTCTGCCATATAACGAACTCTTGGAGTAAAATCTTGCTTCTGAGCAGATTTACAGAGTCAAAAATTTCTCAACGAGACTCAGAAAAAACGCAGATAACTCGCTGGAAACGCAAAATTTTGTGCATTTTAGGACGGATTCATGCGTATTATGTTGTATTGGATAGATTTATGTGATTTGCGATACTTTGAAACTGCTTAGAATGTGGTAGTTTAGACTTATTTCAAACTTCATATAACTGCAGATAGCGCTCTGAAAATACGAAATATGATGTTTCTGTTGATAGATTCATACATATTATGAGGTCCTGAATAGGAGTATGAACTTTCTGATTGTGTAGATCTGCGCGGAAAAGCGTGATTTCGACTTATTCCAAAGCTTGTAAAACTGCAAATAGCACTTTAAAAACATGGAATATAATGAAGGAAAAAACTTTTCAGAACTCATTTTTAAATAAATATGTTTTTGCTGTTGAAACGTTGTGTTTCTAATAAATTACAGAACTTAAACCCAATAAAACATATTTATGAAATATAATGTATTTGGTGCTAGATGCTGCCATATAACGCACTTTTGAATCAGAATCTTGTTTCTGTGCAGATTTACAGAGTCAAAAATTTCTCAACGAGACTTAGAAAAAACGCTGTTAACTCGCTGGGAACACAAAATTTTGTGCATTTGAGGACGGATTCATGCGTATTATGTTGCATTGGATAGATTCATGTGATTTGCGATACTTTGAAACGGCTCAGAATGTGGTAATCTTGACTTATTTCAAACTTCATATAACTGCAGATAGCGCTCTGAAAACACGAAATATGATGTTTCTGTTGATAGATTCATACATATTATGAGGTCCTGAATAGGAATATGAACTTTCTGATTGTGAAAATCTGCGCGGGAAAGCGTGAATTTGACTTATTCCAAAGTTTGTAAAACTGCAAATAGCACTCTAAAAACACAAAATATGATGTATTTGGTGCTAGATTCTGCCATATAACGCACTTTTAAAGCAAAATCTCGCTTCAAAGCAGATTTACAGAGTTAAAAATTTCTCAACGAGACTCAGAAAAAACGCGGATAACTCGCTGGAAACGCAAAATTTTGTGCATTTGAGGATGGATTCATGCGTATTATGTTGTATTGGATAGATTTATGTGATTTGCGATACTTTGGAACTGCTTAGAATGTGGTAGTTTTGACTTATTTCAAACTTTATATAACTGCAGTTAGCGCTCTGAAAATACGAAATATGATGTTTCTGTTGATAGATTCATACATATTATGAGGTCCTGAATAGGAATATAAACTTTCTGAT
Organism: Dromius quadrimaculatus; assembly: GCA_963989225.1. NCBI lineage: Eukaryota > Metazoa > Arthropoda > Insecta > Coleoptera > Carabidae > Dromius > Dromius quadrimaculatus. The sequence continues at coordinate 24,854,668 of OZ022336.1, read as the reverse complement.
TGTGGAAATCTGCGCGGAAAAGCGTGATCTCGACTTATTCCAAAGTTTGTGAAACTGAAAATAGCACTTTGAAAACACGAAATATGATGTATTTGGTGCTAGATTCTGCCATATAACGCATTTTTGAATCAAAATCTTGCTTCTGAGCAGATTTACAGAGCCGTAAATATCTCAACGAGACTCAGAAAAAACGCTGATAACTTGCTGGAAACGAAAAATTTTGTGCATTTGAGGACGGATTCATGCGTATTAGGTTGTATTGGATAGATTTATGTGATTTGCGATACTTTGAAACTGCTCAGAATGTGGTAATTTTGACTTATCTCAAACTTCATATAACTGCAGATAGCGCTCTGAAAACACGAAATATGATGCTTCTGTCGATAGATTCATACAAATTATAAGGTGCTAAATAGTAATATAAAATTTTTGATTGTGAAAATCTGCGCGGAAAAGCGTGATTTCGACTCAATCCAAAGTTTGTAAAACTGCAAATAGCACTCTGAAAACACGAAATATGATGTATTTGGTGCTAGATTTTGCCATATAACGCACTTTTAAAGCAAAATCTTGCTTCTGAGCAGATTTACAGAGTCAAACATTTCTCAACAAGACTCAGAAAAAACGCTGATAACTCGCTGGAAACGCAGAATTTTGTGCATTTGAGGACGGATTCATGCGTATTATGTTGTATTGGATAGATTTATGTGATTTGCGATACTTTGAAACTGCTCAGAATGTGGTAATTTTGATTTATCTCAAACTTCATATAACTGCAGATAAGGCTCTGAAAACTCTGCGCGGAAAAGTGTGATTTCGGCTTATTCCAAAGTTTGTAAAACTGCGAATAGCACTCTAAAAACACGAAATATAATGTTTTTGGTGCTAGATTCTGCCATATAACGCACTTTTGAATCAAAATCTTGCTTCTGAGCAGATTTACAGAGTCAAAAATTTCTCAACGAGACTCAGAAAAACGCTGATAACTCGCTGGAAACGCAAAATCTTGTGCATTCAAGAACGGATTCATGCGTATTATGTTGTATTGGATAGATTTATGTGATTTGCGATACTTTGGAACGTCTCGGAATGTGGTAATCTTGACTCATTTCAAACTTCATATAACTGCAGATAGCGCTCTGAAAACACAAAATATGATGCTTCTGTCGATAGATTTATACTGATTTGAAGGTCCTGGATAGTAATATGAAATTTTTGATCGTGAAAATCTGCGCGAAAAAGCGTGATTTCGACTTGATCCAAAGTTTGTAAAACTGCAAATAGCACTCTAAAAACACGAAATATGATGTATTTGGTGCTAGATTCTGCCATATAACGCACTTTTAAAGCAAAATCTTGCATCTAAGCAGATCTACAAAGTCAAAAATTTCTCAACAAGACTCAGAAAGAACGCAGATAACTCGCTGGAAACGCAAAATTTTGTGCATTTGAGGACGGATTCATGCGTGTTTGTTGTATTGGATAGATTTATGTGATTTGCGATACTTTGAAACGTCTCGGAATGTGATAGTCTTGACTCATTTCAAACTTCATATAACTGCAGATAGCGCTCTGAAAACACAGAATATGATGTTTCTGTTTATAGATTCACACATATTATGAGGTCCTGAATAGGAATATGAACTTTCTGATTGTGAAAATCTGCGCGGGGAAGCGTGATTTTGACTCATTCCAAAGTTTGTAAAACTGCAAATAGCACTCTAAAAACACGAAATATGATGTTTTTGGTGCTAGATTTTGCCATATAACGCACTTTTAAAGCAAAATCTTGCTTCAGAGCAGATTTACAGAGTCAAAAATTTCTCAACGAGACACAGAAAAAACGCTGCTAACTTGCTGGAAACGCAAAATTTTGTGCATTTGAGGACGGATTTATGCGTATTATGTTGTATTAGATAGATTTATGTGATTTGCGATACTTTGAAACTACTCAGAATGTGGTAATTTTGACTTATTTCAAACTCAATATAATTGCAGATAGCGCTCTGAAAACACGAAATATGATGTTTTTGTCGATAGATTCATACATATTATGAGGTCCTGAATAGGAATATGAACTTTTTAATTGTGAAAATCTGCGCGGAAAAGCGTGATTTTGACTTAATTCAAAGTTTGTAAAACTGCGAGCAGCACTCTAAAAACACGAAATATGATGTATTTGGTGCTAGATTCTGCCATATAACAAACTTTTAAAGCAAAATCTTGCTTCAGAGAAGATTTACAGAGTCAAAAATTTTTCAACGTGACTCAGAAAGAACGCAGATAACTCGCTGGAAACGCAAAATTTTATGCATTAGAGGACGGATTCATGCGTATTATGTTGTATTGGATAGATTGATGTGATTTGCGATACTTTGAAACTGCTCAGAATGTGGTAGTTTTGACTTATTTCAAACTTCATATAACTGCAGATAGCGCTCTGAAAATACGAAATATGATGTTTTTGTTGATAGATTCATACATATTATGAGGTCCTGAATAGGAATATGAACTTATTGATTGTGAAAATTTGCGCGGAAAAGCGTGATTTCGACTTATTCCAAAGTTTGTAAAACTGAAAATAGCACTTTAAAAACACGAAATATGATGTATCTGGTGCTAGATTCTGCCATATAACGCACTTTTGAATCAAAATCTTGCTTCTGAGCAGATTTACAGAGTCGTAAATATCTCAACGAGACTCAGAAAGAACGCTGATAACTCGCTGGAAACGCAAATTTTGTGCATTTGAGGACGGATTTATGCGTATTATGTTGTATAGGATAGATTTATGTGATTTGCGATATTTTGAAACTGCTCAGAATGTGGTAATTTTGATTTATCTCAAACTTCATATAACTGCAGATAGCGCTCTGAAAACACGAAATATGATGTTTTTGTCGATAGATTCATACATATTATGAGCCCCTGGAAAGAAATATGAACTTTTTGATTGTGAAAATCTGTTCGGAAGAGCGTGATTTCGACTTATTCCAAAGTTTGTGAAACTGCAAATAGCACTCTAAAAACACGAAATATGATGTTTTTGGTGCCGGATTCGATCATATAACGCACTTTTAAAGCAAAATCTTGCTTCAGAGCAGATTTACATAATCTGAAATTTCTCAACGGGATTCAGAAAAAAGGTGATAGCTCGCTGTAAACGAAAAATTTTGTGCATTTGGGGACGGATTCATGCGTATTATGTTGTATTGGATAGATTTATGTGATTTGCGATACATTGAAACTGCTCAAAATGTAGTAATTTTGACTTATCCCCAACTTCTTATAACTGCAGATAGCGCTCTGAAAACACAAAATATGATGTTTTTGTCGATAGATCCATACATATTATGAGGTCCTGAATAGGAATATGAACTTTTTGATTGTGAAAATCTGCGCGGGAAAGCGTGATTTTGACTTATTTCAAAGTTTGTAAAACTGCAAAGAGCACTTTAAAAACACGAAATATGATGTTTTTGGTGCTAGATTTTGCCATATAACGCACTTTTGAAGCAAAATCTTGCTTCTGAGCAGATTTACAGAGTCAAAAATTTCTCAACGAGACTCAGAGAAAACGCTGATAACTCGCTGGAAACGCAGAATTTTGTGCATTTGAGGACGGATTCATGCGTATTATGTTGTATTGGATAGATTTATGTGATTTGCGATACTTTGAAACGTCTCGGAATGTGGTAATCTTGACTCATTTCAAACTTCATATAACTGCAGATAGCGCTCTGAAAACACGGAATATGATGTTTCTGTTTATAGATTCATACATATTATGAGGTCCTGAATAGGAATATGAACTTTCTGATTGTGAAAATCTGCGCGGGAAAGCGTGATTTTGACTCATTCCAAAGTTTGTAAAACTGCAAATAGCACTTTAAAAACACGAAATATGATGTATTTGATGCTAGATTCTGCCATATAACGCACTTTTGAATCAAAATCTTGCTTCTGAGCAGATTTACAGAGTCGTAAATATCTCAACGAGACTCAGAGAAAACGCTGATAACTTGCTGGGAACGGAAAATTTTGTGCATTTGAGGACGGATTCATGCGTATTATGTTGTATTGGATAGATTTATGTGATTTGCGATACTTTGAAACTGCTCAGAATGTGGTAGTTTTGACTTATTTCAAACTTAATATAACTGCAGATAGCGCTCTGGAAACACAAAATATGATGTTTTTGTCGATAGATTCATACATATTATGAGGTCCCAAATAGGAATATGGACTTTTTGATTGTGAAAATCTGCGCGGAGAAGCGTGATTTCGACTTATTCCAAAGTTTGTAAAACTGCAAATGGCACTCTAAAAACACGAAATATGATATATTTGGTGCTAGATTCTGCCATATAACGCACTTTTGAAGCCAAATCTTGCTTCAGAGCAGATTTATAGAGTCAAAAATTTCTCAACGAGACTCGGAAAAAGCGCAGATATCTTGCTGGAAACGCAAAATTCTGTGCATTTGAGGACTGATTTATGCGTATTATGTTGTATTGGATAAATTTATGTTATTTGCGATACTTTGAAACTGCTCAGAATGTGGTAATTTTGACATATCTCAAACTTCATATAACTGCAGATAGTGCTCTGAAAACACAAAATATGATGCTTTTGTCGATAGATTCATACATATCATGGAGTCCTGAATAGGAATATGAACTTTTTGATTGTGGAAATCTGCACGAAAAAGCGTGATTTTGACTTATTTCAAAGTTTGTAAAACTGCCAAGAGCACTCTAAAAACACGAAATATGATGTATTTGGTGCTTGATTGTGCCATATAACGCACTTTCAAAGCAAAATCCTGCTTCAGAGCAGATTTACAGAGTCAAAAATTTCTCAACGAGACCCAGAATAAACGCTGATAACTTGCTGGGGACGCAAAATTTTGTGCATTTGAGGACGCATTCATGCGTATTATGTTGTATTGGATAGATTTATGTGATTTGCGATACTTTGAAACTGCTCAGAATGTGGTAATTTCGATTTATTTCAAACTTAATATAACTGCAGATAGCGCTCTGGAAAAATGAAATATGATGTTTTTGTCGATAGATTCGTACATATTATGAGGTCCTGAATAGAGATAAGAACTTTTTGATCGTGAATATCTGCGCGGAAAAGCTCGATATCGACTTATTCCAAAGTTTGTAAAACTGCAAATAGCACTCTAGAAACACAAAATATGATGTATTTGGTGCTGGATTCTGCCATATAACGCACTTTTGAAGCAAAATCTTACTTCAGAGCAGATTTACAGAGTCAAAAGTTTCCCAACGAGACTCAGAAAAAACGCAGATAACTCGCTGGAAACGCAAAATTTTGTGCATTTAAGGACGGATTCATGCGTATTATGTTGTATTGAATAGATTCATGTGATTTGCGATACTTTGAAACTGCTCAGAATGTGGTAATTTTGATTTATCTTAAACTTCATATAACTGCAGATAACGCTCTGAAAACACAAAATATGATGTTTTTGTCGATAGATTCATACATATTATGAGGTCCTGAATAGGAATATGAACTTTTTGAATGTGAAAATCTGCGCGAAAAGCGTGATTTCGACTCAATCCAAAGTCTGTAAAACTGCAAATCGCACTCTGAAAACACGAAATATTATGTATCTGGTGCTAGATTCTGCCATATAAAGCACTTTCAAAGCAAAATCTTACTTCAGAGCAGATTTACAGTGTCAAAAATTTCTCAACGAGACTCAGAAAAACGCTGATAACTCGCTGGAAACGCAAAATTTTGTGCATTCAAGGACGGATTCATGCGTATTATGTTGTATATGATAGATTTATGTGATTTGCGATACTTTGAAACGTCTCGGTATGTGGTAATCTTGACTTATTTCAAACTTCATATAACTGCAGATAGCGCTCTGAAAACACGTAATATGATGTTTTTGTCGATAGATTCATTCATATTATGAGCTCCTGAAAAGGAATATGAACTTTTTGATTGTAAAAATCTGCGCGGAAGAGCGTGATTTCGACTTATTCCAAAGTTTGTGAAACTGCAAATAGCACTCTAAAAACACGAAATATGATGTTTTTGGTGCTGAATTCTGTCATATAACGCACTTTTAAAGCAAAATCTTGCTTCGGAGCCGATTGACATGGTCTGAAATTTCTCAACGAGACTCAGAAAAGAGGTGATAGCTCGCTGTAAACGCAAAATTTTGTGCATTTGGTGACGGATTCATGCGTATTATGTTGTATTGGATAGATTTATGTGATTTGCGATACATTGAGACTGCTCAGAGTAGTAAAGCAAGGAGAGTACGGGATCAAGGGGTGGTATCTGAGGGGGGTATAGAGTTCAAGGGGTAAGACGGGAGGGGGAGTTCAATGGGTGCGTTGGGGAGGGTGGTGCGGACCGGCCGCCGCGGCAGCCCGCGAAGACGTTGACTGACGTTGGCTGAAGGTGTTGGCTGAAGACGTTGGTTGAATCTTGAGACATAGACGTTGACTGACGTTGGCTGAAGACGTTGGTTGAATCTTGAGACATAGGCTTGAAGACGTTTTTGTTAGTATTGATTTTTGAATTTTAATTTATGCACCCCAACCAGCATTGGTTATACTTATCAATTAACACGTGTGTCTGGACTTCAAAAGATGACTCATTATATTCATGCACCCTAATTAATTAAACCCTCAATTGCACAGGAATTAGCGAACCGTTTAACCCTCGATCTTACCATATGTTATTGGATGTTAACCCGCATTGGTTTTGCTTATTAATTAACACGTGTTGTCTGGACTGCAAAAGATGACTCCCCCTAATTGCGAATCGTTTAGCACTCGATTTCACCAGCTCATGAAATTTATGTACCCTAATTTTTATACTCACGCACAAAAATTTATCATTTACAAACCGTGACGAATTTTCACATCTGTTTCAATTAACAAATAATCTATACGCATTTCGGAGAGAAAGAAATTAGGAAAATGAAATGAAACACAATATTATAAATAAATAATTTTATTCACACATACATATCACACAATATAGTAATACATTTCAAGTTCTCTCAAAACTCTATCAATACAAAGCATAAATTCTTGGAAAATCAATAATTGTTTTTGATTGGAGAGGCGATTCAGGATTGTCCATACATTTTTGCTTCCACACAGAACGCATATAATACACCACGTTGTCGTTGGATAACAATTCTGAATCAGTTTTTGTGAAATATGCTCTGTCGCTGGGGGCACAAATCCAGGACCTCTGGTTTTCATGACCTATCACCTGAGCTACGACAGAGCATATTGTGACTTACATCATAGTCAAATCAACTTTGAGGGGCGATTGTAAAATTTCATCAACGTCCCTGCACAGCACGCACAAACACAACACATTGTCTCAACTTGAGGTGTAATTTAAGGTTGTAAAATTTCACTTAAATAATTATCAACCTCTGCGCACAGCACACAGCGACACACTACGTCGTCCATTATTAATAAATCCCAATTTGGAATACGATGTACTCTTGAAGGCTTCTCCTGTTGATCTTCTTCTTGTATATAATCTTCTTTTATTTCTTGAACAGTGCCATTGTTTTTAGTAGTCATGTTACTCAACAGTTCAATGCAACTAAACTAATGAAATTATTTTCTGATGCCTCTTTCATAATATTTTTATAATTCGCGACATATTGCAACTCTGAATTATACTGGTGCTAAACGTTGAAATATGATTTTATCATGTAATAGGGGGTAACTTTTAGTTTGCATATTTAATATGTATACTAGTGACAATAAAATCATCTGAGTGTTGCGAAAACAAACTAGGGATTTAGGAAGGGGTGAAATTGAATTGGGGGAGTTATACAATAAAAGTGTACTTTTCATCATCATAATTCAGTTAACATTTGAGAATCATCGAGTAAACATCAACAACAGTAACAAAATAAAAAATGTCTCTTTTCGAAAAACTAAACACAGTTGCTCAAGTTAAAGAGCCTCTTCCTTTGGCAAATTTGGAAAAAGGAAAAAAATATAAAATTTTGAACTGCCGGCGGACTACTACAACATTTGGAGATCGAATAATTCTGGAACTTGAGGACAACATCCTATTCCTGGGGGCGAGGTTTAATAAGCTGTCTGATGAAGATCTGCAAAACGTGAACAAACAGGCTGCAGGAGGTCAAATATACATCGTGTCCAAAGGAAAAAATGGGAAAACTGTGGATCTTGAATTCCAAAGTTCTTAAACAGTGAATTAAAAGTGCTAATAACAGGCTGCTGCATGTAACTATACATTGTGTCCAAAGGGAAAAATTTAAGCACTGTTATTTTGAATTTCAAAGTTCTTAAACAGTGAATTAAAAAGTGCTATTGATAAACATTTGTTAAAACTTACACAATTAAAAACAGATATAGATACGTTTTGTACTACAAGAAATTTATGCGAAAATTTCAAGCTATTAAGTATTGAAGATGAGTGTACATGTAAAATGTATTACATGATAACATGGGGAGCTCGAGGACAACATCCTGGGGGCGAGGTTTGATAAGCTGTCTGATGAAGATCTGCAAAACGTGAACAAACAGACTGCAGAAGGTCAAATATACATCGTGTCCAAAGGAAGAAGTTGAAGCACTGTGAATCTTGAATTTCAAATTTCTTAAACATGAACAGTGAATTAAAAAGTGCTATTAATGAACATTTGTTAAAACTTAGACAATTGAAAACAGATATAGATACGTTTTGTGTTACAAGAAATTTATGTGAAAATTTTAAGCTATTAAATATTGAAGATGAGTGTACATGTACAATTCAACGATACTGTCAAAATTTATCACATGATAACATAGGCTTTTGCTTACAGAAATGCCAGAAAAGGTCCGTGGATTGAAATGGTTATTGATAGAGAAAGATTCAAACGTAAAATTAATACTTATTATGCATGTATTCTCAATCCTATATTAGAAAATAAGATAAGTATACTGAAATGTAAAAGTAGTTAAGGAATTATATGAGTATATGTATTTTGATTATAATACCATGATTTTATTGTCAATAAATGATTATTAATAATTATTTTTTTTACTCAACCTTCACCTGCTTATCCAAACAAATATATGTGATTAGGTTTATTGAAATTAGAACAAAACTTTTCTTCTCATAAAATCATTTATTTATTAATATTAATACAATAGAATATTCAATTACAATACATATTAAAAATTACATTCTATACAATTCTTCTTTAACGGAAGTAATCCACCTATTTGGTCTTCGGTATTAATTTCTGAGTGTTCAGTACAGCAGCGGTATCTTCTGAATTCTTCATTTTCCCGCCATATCTTCGGAAACCAGTTCCATCGACTATCGATTTGCCGCTCTGCATAAATCATGATGAACTCCATAGATAAACAGGCAATTTCTTCTTGTAACATAAAGTGTAAAATTCCACATTCATGAAATTTTTTAAAAGATGTCAGAGAATTAAACTTATTTTTATACCACTTTCTTAAAGCATGTACATTTTGTACAGCACAGTTTTTAGTATGTGACGTGCAAAGATTGGGTTTTGAAGATTTGCATATTTTTTTAAATTTTGGACAGTTAAAACTCTCAATATTTTTGATATTTATTTCATGAGGCTTTAATATATCATCTAGCCATCTAATTTTATCATTACCTTTTACATATATTGTTTCAACATTCATAAAAACAGATTTTATACTTTTTTCCAAATCACTATATACAGTTGTACCGTAATTCCAATCTAAATTATGATATTTATTAGTTAGCCACGTAACATTTCTTCTACTTTTTGTATTCAATTTACTCAAAGGGAAGGGTGGTAGAAATATTTCTGTAGAATATTCACCACTTTCTAAATTCAAAGCTGCAAATTCTTTACAAATAAAGTGAACTTTATTATCACGAAATATTTGGAAACCTTGTAAATCAACCATGAAGACAGACATGTTTAAACCAGTTGATGTTCAAGATATAAATGAGAAAAAAATTATTCTATATTATTTTTATGTATCCAACTGTTACGGGCGGAGCTAAATCCCAACCATTTGACATACACTTTGTCACCCTTCCGCCTGATTACTTTTTCAACAAGATAAATATCAGGGTATTTTACTTTTTGCAGTTCATGTTCATAAAATCCACCTTTAACAAGTTGCTCACTTTGATCCTTGAGTACATATGTTATTGGGTTCGTCATTTGTACTTGATGTATAATAAAAATTTCATTCGACCAATTAGGAGTGTAACCCTTTACAAAAGCTTCTCTGTGTTTACTTATACGTACAAAATCACCTACTTTTAATTTTGCTGTTCCAACAATCTTAATTTTGCTATAAACACTATTAAGAAGAGCCTTTTCATTCTTCTTACTCACATTAACAGGTTTCATTTTGATAGTCGTATGAATTGTATTATTATATTTTTCAGTCAATTTTGGTAATAAATTCAACCATTTATATGTTCCTTGCAAGCTAAATTCCTTCCACATCAATGATTTTAAAGTCCTATTAACAAGCTCAACAACAGATGCTTTTCTAGTACTAAAAGATGAATAATGATTAATGCTATGATTTTTCATAAAATTTTGAAAATTTTGGTTATAAAACTCTTTTCCTTGGTCTGTCTGAAGATTACGAGGAATTTGGTTACTTTTGCTCAAAATACTTTTCATAGCTTGAGTAATTTCTACGCCTGATTTAGTTTTGACAGGTTTAGTCCAAAGATATTTAGAGAATACGTTAATAACAACTAGAATATATCGATATCCTTTATTCATTCTAGCATAAGGAATCATTTCTACTAAATCTGCTTGAAATAAATCATTCAATCCTTTCACTATTACTCGTCTTCTAGGAAAATTTATACGTGCAGCTTTATGTAGCTCTTCTACAACATCACGTTTAATTTTCGACATAGTATACTGGGGTTTCTAATAATAATTCAATATATAATAATGGTGTATCCCAACTCAATTTTCCACGTTTAATTTGTAATCTATCACCTTGAGTAACGTTTTTATTAATTAAATCAAAATGATAAATATTGTTGATGGAATAATTGAGAAGTTCTTTTGGATTATTTAGTCTAACATCAATTATTTTTCCACTGCAGGGTAAAATGTAAGTTGCTCTATCTGAACTATTTTTTATTTCATACTCTTGACCTTGTAATTCTAAAATCAAATTTATTACAACAATATTCTTGAATTTTGTTTTCAATAGCTCTGATCGAATACTAACTTTAATTTTTTCTACTTCCTTCAGCAGACTAATTTTCAAATTATCAATGTGTTTCTTTATTTTGTAATGCTCAAAATGTCGTCCGAAGTGGTCGAGAGTCATGATTGAAATGAAACTATTCTATAACTTGTGCTTCTTTTAACTCTTCGATAATTGATAATATTTCATTATTGTGACCAGTATGACCAGCATCCCGCGATGCAATTAGTAAGCGCAAACGATCAATTAGCTCATTAACATCATTCCAATGAGCATACTCGATTGATTTATTTGTAAAAGTTTTAAAATAACCTTTAGCATATTTTGTCGTAGTTCTCTTAGGCGCTGATAGAAATCTTCTTCGAGTTTCAAATGATGTAGCGATGATTGTTTTATATTTATGTAATCTAGTCCCAGCAAGCTGTTCACTGTCACTGTAATGTCGACGAGCAGCATTAGTTCTTTTCACAATATCAATATAATTTTTTCTATCGATTTCAGTAAAACCGACCGGATTCTTTTTGAATAAAAGTTCGTATAATCCGGGTGTTCCAATGTATTTAATATTTTTAATAATTATATCTTTACCGTCAAGGTCGAACTCAGAATCGCCTATGAAGAATTTATCAGTACTAACATCATGTCGCACTCCGTATTTGAAATCGAATGAATCTGTATCATCGAGCACAAGTTCTTCAATATATTGTCGTGGTAGTTCATGATACTGATCTAAATATTCACGGAATGAAGGATGTTGTGTTAGATTTAAAATATCTTCTCTTGTAAATGATGGCTGATCTTGATCTGAACTCATAGATCTACTACGTTCTCTGAATACACCATCATCATTTTCAGTTTCAGCAACAACATCTGTTTTCAAGAAGTCTGGACCCGAGTAACTCTCAGATGCATCAAGTTTTTCTTCTATCTCTTCTTTTGGCTCACTTTTTACTTCCTCTTTAGTTACTGGTAAATTAGTTGCAATTTCTTGTAAAGATTTGATAATTGGTTTGTATTGCGTTTGTAATTCTGCTTCTCTGTGTAAAGTACCAAGTTTAATATTTTTGAGTTTTTGTTTGATAATATTTCGGGTAGCTATTAAATTCTTCGTTAAACGTTCATTCATGTTTTCAAAATACAAAAAAAAAAAATAAATAAATTTATAAAAACAACCCAAATATCTGAAGAATTAAATTAAAACAATTCAATAAAAAATAAGATATTGATGTTGAAACAGACTGCCAGCACATAATCTATTAGCTGTTTTCAAGAAACAGACCCTGTATAGTTAACTGTTTTCAAGAAACAGACCCTGTTTAATATCTGTTCTTAAGAAACAGACCCTGTTTAATTAGCTGTTTTAAGAAACAGACCCTATTCAATTAGCTGTTTTCAAGAAACAGGCTCTGTTCAATTAGCTGTTTTTAAGAAACAGACCCTGTTTAATTAGCTGTTTTTAAGAGACAGACCCTATTTAATTAGCTGTTTTCAAGAAACAGACTCTGTTTAATTAGCTGTTTTCAAGAAACAGACCCTGTTTGATTAGCTGTTTTAAGAAACAGACCCTGTTTAAAATACAAGATCTTGAATGCTACTAGGTGTTTACTGCTAAAAGCGTAAGAAGTAACTAATGATTTTCATTAGGTTTATCACTATTTATTATAAAATGATCAAACCCTCTACGGTAGCGACCTGTATTAATATCACTGTCTTTGTCGATAACTACGAAACCATACTTATCACGCCAACACAAGACACAGAGGTTCTTAAAAGTTTCATAAGACATGTCCGTATTAACATGATCTGTATATACATGTTTTAAATTCAAATCATCCTGTTTAAATAGAATTAAAAAATTCACATTATCACGTCTGAGATGTTTAGGAGTTCTGGTATATGTTTGACATAGATAAAAACAATCTAAATCTTTATGACGCCCCATACTAAAGTATTCTCGAATAATATCTTGCTTGTCACATGCTACGTCATCAAAAATCACAACTGAATTATTTTTAGCATCAACGGGTTTTCCTACTGTATTACTATATGTGTACGCATAATAACCTATACCTTCAATGGGATCTAATAAACTTTTCAAATACTGATATTTCGGTTGAAATAAAGATTTAGAATAAATGTAAACATTTTCAAAATGTAGTCCATTCTTATTTTCCAATAACGCTATCATAACATTTGTCTTTCCTGATCCCGATGGACCAGTACAAACACATCTAATTGTATTTGGTAACAGTGAACTATGCCGACCAATGACGTATTATTAAAGTAGACCCAGCGCGTCCTATGGCAGTCCACAGTTTGTTGTGATGTTAGCACTTACAAGGTGAGGGGTTCTGAGAAGCGAAGAGAGAAAACATGCTTGTTATGCGGTTTGCCTGCTTTTATTTATGTTTGAGAAGTGCGTGCCTTTATTCTGTACTGTATGTATATATTTGTTGAAATAGAAGTGATAACATATTAATTGATTCAAAATAAAACAAAAACGAGATTCTTCCTGCATCTTACAATCGATATTTTTTCAAATGAAAATATGTAAGTACGCAATCTGCGATACAAAGATGTTTACCCTGCTCACCCCACTGTTTACTCCTGCATCAAAACAAACGCTGCGTGCTGGGTCTACTGTTAATACGTCATTGATGCCGACGTACTCCATCTTGTCTTTGAAAATCGTAATTTTTGACCATAAGTTTATTATTCTGTTCAACAACCTCCATTGCTGAGTATATAAAGCAGCACGATTGTGTCTCGGTCACAGTTCATCACCGACTGTTGACTGGAACAGACGTGTTTGTATTTAAATCATGATCAAAGTACCAAAGAATGAATTATCTTTTCATCACGCGATCAGTCGAGCGCGAAAAGCCATGAAATCAAATTCTGACTTGAATAAATCTGTGAAAGTAGCTTTACTCACAATTAAACGAATAAGAAGAAAAATTAAAAATCCGAGAGTAATATCTGTTCCTAAAAAAGGAGGAATTTTACCGCTAATTCCTATATTCGCTGGACTTAGTGCTTTGGGGGCCCTCGGGGGTGGAGCCGCGGGTATCGCAAAGGCTATAAACGACGCGCGTGCCGCCACTGAACAATTGAAGGAAGCTCAGCGTCATAACAAAATGATGGAATCTATTGCAATAGGTAAAGGTCTGTATTTGAAGCCGTATAGGAAAGGTCTTGGTTTATATGTGTCAAAAAACTTCCAATAAAACTACCATCACGTGCACTTAGTGATTTTGATCTTATTAAATATGCGAAAATTTTAAAAATTGTCCACTTCCGAGGCGTTTTTATGAAAGATAAATTGCCTAAAAGAATAAATCGATATGAATCAGCAATAATTAATTTAGATAATAGTGACAAGCCGGGGTCACACTGGATAGCATATAAAAAACGTGATAATATAGTAACATATTTTGACAGCTATGGTAATTTACCCCCACCAAAAGAATTAGTGTCTTATTTTGGTAAGCATTCTTTAATTAGCTATAATTACGATACATATCAATCATATAACAGCGTGAAGTGTGGACACTTGTGTTTGTCTTTCTTATACGAGCGGACGTAATCATGTCGTTCACATTTACTCTGTTTGGTCAAGGCTCCATTCTTGAAAGACACTTTCACCCCCCGATTGAACTTGATGATAATTCTAAATATTTGCTTGGCTTAATAAGTTTCGAAGCATATAATTCAATTCCAAATATTGAAGAGAGTAATAATAAATTTTATTTACAAAATAATGTTATTACGGTCCCTGAAGGTTCCTACGAAATTGAAGACATAAAAAAATATTTATCAAAAAACTTGAGTAAAGATACTGAATTGGAGATTGAGGCTAACAATAATACGCTCAAGTGTGAAATAAAAAGTAATAAAGGAATTAATTTTGAGCCGAGTGATTCTATTGGTAATCTTTTAGGGTTCAAACCGCGTAAACTAAGTGAAAATAAACTCCATGAATCTGATTTTGCCGTTTCTATAACTAAAGTGAATGCAATATGTATTGAGTGTAACATAACTACAAACTCATATTCTAATAATAACAAGGTTCATATATTACATGAATTTTTTCCGCGCGAGCCACCTGGTTTCAAAATTATAGAAACTCCAAACCAAGTTATTTATCTACCAATCAATACGCGTATAATATCATCTCTTAGACTTGAAATAGTGGATCAAGATGGAAACTTCGTCAATTTCAGAGGTGAAGTTGTCACGGTAAGACTACATCTTAAGAAGCAGAATGGGTATTAAGTTCAACTGTCCTTCTCGGCATATAAATAAACCACATTGCTACAAAGATGGCATTATTAAGAAAGCTGTCGTTGAGTTAACACCTCTTAACCACCAGTTTCTCAAGTCTTTAGGATTCAAAATTTGATCTGGATAAACGAAAGAAGCGATTTAAAGTCGTTGTTATTTGGATAAGAATTCAGTATAAAAAATCAAGAAATTTTATTTTATGTATACATCATAATGAACACTAATATTTTAAATGTTTCGGAAAAAGCTCTGTTCGATGACTCAATTAGTCACGCAGAGAAACACACGCATCAGCCATATGCTTCAACTACTTTGAATAATAATGATGAGATACGAATTCCTATCCAACAGCAAGATATTTATACATATCCCTGGAATAGCTTATTATATATCGAGGGTAAACTTTTAACTCAAGACAACAAAGTTTCAACTACAGCTAAAGTGGTAAATAATGCCTTCGCATTTTTATTCAATGAAATTTGGTATGAAGTTGGAGGTGTTGTAATAGATAGAGTTCGAAACCCTGGTTTAACTTCTTGCATGAAAGGTTATGTTTCATATAATGCTAATGAAAGTAAACGATTACAAAACGCAGGCTGGTCCCCTACATCTGATATTACAAGTCAGATCATTGATAAGAAGGGTAATTTCAACGTATGCATTCCACTAAATATGCTCTTGGGTTTCTGTGAAGATTTTGAAAAAATAATTCTAAATTTGCGACAAGAATTAGTTCTTATACGTAGCAGTTCGGATGTAAATGCCATTGAAGATACTTTGGGTAATATGCAAATGAAGTTAGATAAAGTGTATTGGAAGATCCCTCACATATCAGTGGCGGACGCACAACGGTTAACTCTTATGAAGTATATGGAGAAAAGTGTCAACTTGGAAATAGCATTCCGAAGCTGGGAACTTCATGAATACCCTTTACTGCAAAATACACAGCGACATTCATGGCCAATCAAAACATCAACACAGCTGGAGACTCCACGTTTTGTCATCGTTAGATTTCAAACTGATCGCAAAAATAAACATAATAAAAATATGAGTCGATTCGATCATTGTAATTTGACTAATATTGAATTATATTTGAACTCTGAGATATATCCATATGATAATCTGAATCTCAATTTTAATAGTAACCAATGGGCTATGTTATATGAAATGTACACTCAATTTCAATTGTCTTACTATGAACGACCATGTGAACCTATTTTCACACCACATGAATTTGTAACTTTAGCACCACTTGTTGTCATAGATTGTTCACATCAGAGTGAGACACTGAAATCGGGTAATGTAGATATTAGGTTAGAATTTGAAACTAATGAAAATGTGCCTGATAATACTGCAGCTTATTGTTTAATATTGCATGATAAAATAATTAATTTTAATCCTCTAACTGATTCTGTAAGTAGTTTATAAAGTTTCAATTTTGTATTTATTATTTTTTTTATTTCATAAATAAAATATGTATGAAAATTCATTACTTTTATTCCTCCCACGAACATTCCTAAAACCTTGGTAACACTGCTCATATGCTTTCCAGGGAACCGTTGGCAACACTGCTATGCGGGTACTTAAGCGAGACACTTTGAATATTACAGACACTTGCATTTTGATTAACATGGCGAGTCTTGCTGAGCCCAGTACCAATATTCTCAAAACACTTGATAAAACTGTGAAATTCTTGAAGAAATCAGAAGATTATATTCGTTTGATCAAACAAATTAATAAGTTTATTCTATTGATTAATAAAGCTTTGAAAAAGAACAAAACAGTAAATGGAAATTTGTTTCAGTTAGAATCTAACTTAGCATTGTTCAAGTTTTGGCGGGAGAAAATCAAAGAATCAAAACGAGGTGCTGGTCTAACTAAATCAAATTCAAGAAAACTAATTTGGCAGGATTTACAATCATGCTTTGATTGTCGTATACGTACTGGTATGATTGTTAATATAAAATATAAAGATCCTGCTTTATTTTTGAAAAATGTTTCAGAATATTTTCGAATAAAATAAATCAATCGTTGAAATTATCTCCATTGAAAGTAAATGTTATATTCAGTGCAAATTTTATTATGCCTGAAACAGAAGCAGTAGAAATAAAATCATTTTGTACATCTAATGCAATTATAACTAAAACTACAAATATAAGCGAATGGTATCACGATAATATTGAAGATAAAATATTAACTAAATTATCTGAATTCGCCAAGCGCCAAGGTTGGAGTATATTTGGAATTTTACACTTGAAAATTAATATCAATAAATACATTCCTATTGGAGGAGGCTCATATATTGAACTTCCAACTGATATTAAACAAAAACAAGCTGTTATCAATGTGAAAAATAAAGATGATTATTGTTTCTTGTGGGCCATAGTTTCTGCTTTGTATCCTGCAAATAATAATGTAGACCGAACTTCATCATATCCTCATTTTAGTCAAGTTTTGAAATGTGAAGGTTCAGCTTTTCCGTTACAGTTAACAGATGTACCAAAATTTGAAAAATTAAATAATATATCAATTAATGTTTATACTTTAGAGAAAGTATCTAAAACTAAGAATCAGATAGTTCCAATATATTTATCTAAATTTGAATATGGAGAATGTATTCATCTGCTCATGATATACAAAAATGATGATGATGAAGAAAGTGAAGAAATGGAATGTGATAATACAAATGAAATTATCAGAAGTATCAAGACAAATGTAAATTTATCATTTTATGTGGATAAAAAATTTATCTAGGCTTCTAGCAAAACAAATTTCCAAACATAATGGGAAAAATTATTTTTGCGATAGATGTTTAAATCATTTTAAAACAGAGGCTATACTGAGAAAGCATTATCTGGACTGTAAGTTAATAAATGAATGTCGCGTTGAATTACCAACAGAAGAAAATAAATTTTTGAAATTTAAAAACTTCCATCATCAAGATCAAGTACCTTTTGTAATATACGCTGATATAGAATCTATACTACAAAAACAAGTTGAAATTCAAAATAAAAATTCGCAAAAAGTTCATAAACATATTCCATGTAGTATAGCATTCTATTTGAAATGTTCATATGATAATTCACTATCGTTTTTTAAACTAAACAGAAGTCCAAATTGTATTGACTGGTTTTCAAATCAACTTTATAAAATTGCTGAATTTATAAATGAAAGATTTGAAAATCCTGAACCACTAATTATGACAAAAGAACAAGAACTTCAATTTTCAAATGAAAAAATTTGTCATATTTGTAGAAAGCCATTTTTACCATCAGATATTAAAGTTAGCGATCACAACCATTTTATATCTACGAATAGTTATAGAGGAGCCGCCCACCAGGCGTGTAATTTGAATTTCAAGAAGTCGCATGCCATTCCTGTAGTGTTTCATAATCTCAGTAATTATGATGCTCATTTTATTATAAAAAACATCGCTAACGGATTTCCTGGTCAGGTATCTTTTCTACCAATAAACAAAGAGCGATATATCTCATTCACAAAATATGTAAAAAATACAAAAATGAATTTCAGACTCATAGACTCCTTCCGATTTATGGCTAGTAGTATTGAAAAATTATCATCATATTTGAATGAGAATGAAAAATTAATTACAAGGGAATTTTGTAAAGATGAAATCAAATTTAAATTACTAACTCGGAAGGGTGTATTTCCTTATGAGTATGTTGACTGTTGGAGTAAATTTGAAGAAAGTTGTTTACCAAAATTAGAAAATTTTTTTAGCTCTTTAAAAAATGAAAACATCAGTCAGGACGATTATACGCACGCACTTGATGTTTGGCAGGTATTTGACATAAAAACTCTGGGAGAATATTCAGATCTTTATCTTGCGACAGATGTGCATTTATTAGCGGATGTATTTGAAAGTTTTCGTAAAAATTGTTTCGAAACATATAAATTAGATGCACTGCATTATTATACTGCTCCTGGTTTGGCATTGGACGCAATGTTGAAGTTAACTAATATAGAACTTGAGTTATTAACAGATGTTGGAAAACTTTTATTTATTGAAAAAGGTATACGCGGAGGTCTTGTACAAGTTTCAAAACGATATGCAAAAGCGAATCACAAATATATGGGTGAATCTTATGATCCTGAATTTGATGAGAGTTATTTAATGTATTTCGATGTTAATAACTTATACGGAGCCGCAATGTGCCAGTATTTACCTTTTGGAAATTTTGAATGGATTGAACCGTCTGAATTTTATAATATTGATTTAATGAACATGCCTGAAAATCCTGAAATAGGATATATATTTGAGGTAGATTTAAATTACCCTGATAGATTACATAAACTTCACAATGATTTACCTCTGTGTCCTGAAAATTTTACTCCGCCAACATCTAAATATTCGAAATTAGTTGCACATTTGTATAACAGAAAAAATTAAGTTATTCATTACCAAAATTTGAAGCAGTGTATAAGTCTAGGTCTAGAAATTACGTGTGTTCATAGAATTTTAAAATTCAGTCAAAGTCAATGGCTAAAACCTTATATAGATTCGAATACTGATTCAAGAAAAAAATCAAATAATGAGTTTGAAAAAAATTTTTTCAAACTTTTAAACAATGCAGTTTTTGGTAAAACAATGGAAAATGTTAGAAAACATAAGGATGTTAGATTAGTGAATCAATGGGATGGTAGATATGGAGCCAAAGCGCTAATAGCTAAACCAAATTTCCATAGCTGTGCGATTTTAGACGATGATATTATATTAATCGAAATGAGTGAAAAAACAGTAACTTTTAATAAACCTATTTATGTCGGTTTTTCAATTTTGGATATTTCGAAAACATACATTTATGATTTTCATTATAATTATGTGAAACAAAATTTAGGTGCAAGAGCTCAACTTTGTCACACTGATACAGACAGTTTAATTTATTTGTTTAAAAATGTAGATATTTACAAAATTATGAAAAGAGATATTCACAAGTTTGACACGTCTGATTATTTAATCGATAATGTTTATAACATGCCCTTAGTGAATAAAAAAGTACTTGGCTTGATGAAAGATGAAAATAATGGTAATATTATGAGTGAGTTTATAGGTCTACGAGCAAAAATGTATGCTCACAAGACACTTATTTCAAATACATATAAAGTAAGTAAAAGAAGCTAAAGGTGTTACAAAAGCTACAGTAAATTCTATAAATTTTGACGATTATTATAAATGTCTTTTTAATAACGAGTCTGTAACAAAATCACAGACTTTAATTACATCCAAAAATCATGAAGTATTTACAATTGAACAAAATAAGTTGGCTTTATGCGCGAAAGATGACAAACGAATAGTTAACAATATTTTTACAAGCACATATTCACATGGTTACAACTTCGTGGTGGCTGGAAATCAGATAGAATTTTAAGAGAACTTGAAATGCACTATTATATTTTGAAATATGTATGTATATATGAATAAAGTTATTTATGTGTAATCTTGTGTTTTATTTTCCTAATATCCTTTCCTTTTCTTCGCAATTAGGATGCATATAGGTTATTTATACTTTATGACACTTATAAATTGTTTGTTTGTGAGTCATTGTCACGGTTTATGAATAACAATTAAAAACCCTCACGCTTGATAAAGTGAATGTAAAAATTGGAGTACATAAATTTATAAACATTCATCACTTACATCTAACAACATATGGTAAAGATGCGGGTTAAACGGTTTGCTAATTCCTGTGCAATTGAGGGTTTAATTAATTAGGGTGCATGAATATGATGAGTCATCTTTTGAAGTCCAGACACACGTGTTAATTAATAAGTATAACCAATGCTGGTTGGGGTGCATAAATTAAAATTCAAAAATCAATACTAACAAAAACGTCTTCAAGCCTATGTCTCAAGATTCAACCAACGTCTTCAGCCAACGCCTTCAGCCAACGTCAGTCAACGTCTATGTCTCAAGATTCAACCAACGTCTTCAGCCAACACCTTCAGCCAACGTCAGTCAACGTCTTCGCGGGCTGCCGCAGCGGCCGGTCCGAACCACCCTCCCCAACGCACCCATTGAACTCCCCCTCCCGTCTTGCCCCTTGAACTCTATACCCCCCTCAGATACCACCCCTTGATCCCGTACTCTCCTTGCTCTACTACTGCTCAGAATGTGGTAATTTTGACTTATCTCAAACTTCTTATAACTGCAGATAGCGCTCTGAAAACACAAAATATGATGTTTTTGTCGATAGATTCATACATATCATGAGGTCCTGAATAAGAATATGAACTTTTTGATTGTGAAAATCTGCGCGGGAGCGTGATTTTGACTTATTTCAAAGTTTGTAGAACTGCAGAGAGCACTCTAAAAACACGAAATATGATGTATTTGATGCTAGATTCTGCCATATAACGCACTTTTGAAGCAAAATCTTGCTTCTGAGCATATTTACAGAGTCGAAAATTTCTCAACGAGACTCAGAGAAAACGCTGATAACTCGCTGGAAACGCAAAATTTTGTGCATTTGTGGACGGATTCATGCGTATCATGTTGAATTGGATAGATTTATGTGATTTGCGATACTTTGAAACGTCTCGGAATGTGGTAATCTTGACTCATTTCAAACTTCATATAACTGCAGATAGCGCTCTGAAAACACGGAATATGATGTTTCTGTTTATAGATTCATACATATTATGAGGTCCTGAATAGGAATATGAACTTTCTGATTGTGAGAATCTGCGCGGGAAAGCGTGATTTTGACTCATTCCAAAGTTTGTAAAACTGCAGATAGCACTTTAAAAACACGAAATATGATGTATTTGGTGCTAGATTCTGCCATATAACGCACTTTTAAAGCAAAATCTTGCTTCAGAGCAGATTTACAGTGTCAAAAATTTCTCAACGAGACTCAGAAAAAACGCAGACAACTCGCTGGAAACGCAAAATTTGGTGCATTTGAGGACGGATTCATGCGTATTATGTTGTATTGGATAGATTTATGTGATTTGCGATACTTTGAAAATGCTCAGAATGTGGTAGTTTTGACTTATTTCAAACTTCATATAACTGCAGATAGCGCTCTGAAAATACGAAATATGATGTTTCTGTTGATAGATTCATACATATTATGAGGTCCTGAATAGGAATATGAACTTTTTGATTGTGAGAATCTGCGCGGAAAAGCGTGAATTCGACTTATTCCAAAGTTTGTAAAACTGAAAATAGCACTTTAAAAACACGAAATATGATGTATCTGGTGCTAGATTCTGCCATATAACGCACTTTTAAATCAAAATCTTGCTTCTGAGCAGATTTACAGAGTCGTAAATATCTCAACGAGACTCAGAATAAACGCTGATAACTTGCTGGGAACGCAAAATTCTGTGCATTTGAGGACGGATTCATGCGTATTATGTTGAATTGGATAGATTTATGTGATTTGCGATACTTTGAAACTGCTCAGAATGTGGTAATTTTGACTTATCTCAAACTTCATATAACTGCAGATAGCGCTCTGAAAACACGGAATATGATGCTTCTGTCGATAGGTTCATACAAATTATAAGGTCCTGAATAGAAATATAAAATTTTTGATTGTGAAAATCTGCGCGGAAAAGCGTGATTTCGACTTAATCCAAAGTTTGTAAAACTGCAAATAGCACTCTGAAAACACGAAATATGATGTATTTGGTGCTAGATTCTGCCATATAACGCACTTTCAGAGCGAAATCTTGCTTCTGAGCAGATGTACAGAGTCAAAAATTTCTCAACGAGACTCAGAAAAAACGCTGATAACTCGCTAGAAACGCAAATTTTTTTGCATTTGAGGACGGATTCATGCGTATTATGTTGTATTGGATAGATTTATGTGATTTGCGATACTTTGAAACTTCTCAGAATGTGGTAATTTTGATTTATCTCAAACTTCATATAACTGCAGATAGCGCTCTGAAAACACAAAATATGATGTTTTTGTCGATGGATTTATTCATATTATGAGCCCCTGAAAAGGAATATGATCTTTTTGATTGTGTAAATCTGCGCGGAAAAGCGTGATTTCGACTTATTCCAAAGTTTGTGAAACTGCAAATAGCACTCTAAAAACACGAAATATTATGTTTTTGGTGCTGGATTCTGTCAGATAACGCACTTTCAAAGCAAAATCTTGCTTCAGAGCAGATTTACATGGTCTGAAATTTCTCAACAGGACTCAGAAAAAAGGTGATAGCTCGCTGTAAATGCAAAATTTTGTGCATTTGGGGACGGATTCATGCGTATTATGTTGTATTGGATAGATTTATGTGATTTGCGATAAATTGAAACTGCTCAGAATGTGGTAATCTTGACTTATCTCAAACTTCTTATAACTGCAGATAGCGCTCTGAAAACACAGAATATGATGTTTCTGTCGATAGATTAATACATATTATGAGGTCCTGAATAGGAATATGAACTTTTTGATTGTGGAAATCTGCGCGGAAAAGCGTGATTTTGACTTATTTCAAAGTTTGTAAAACTGGAAACAGCACTCTAAAAACACGAAATATGATGTTTTTGGTGCTGAATTCTGTCATATAACGCACTTTTAAAGCAAAATCTTGCTTCAGAGCAGATTTACATGGTCTGACATTTCTCAACGAGACTCAGAAAAAAAATGATAGCTCGCTGTAAACGCAAAATTTTGTGCATTCGGGGACGGATTCATGCGTATTATGTTGTATTGGATAGATTTATGTGATTTGCGATACTTTGAAACTGCTCAGAATGTGGTAGTTCTGACTTATTTCAAACTTCATATAACTGCAGATAGCGCTCTGAAAATACGAAATATGATGTTTTGTTGATAGATTCATACATATTATGAGGTCCTGAATAGGAATATGAACTTTTTGATTGTAAGAATCTGCGCGGGAAAGTGTGATTTTGACATATTCCAAAGTTTGTGAAACTGAAAATAGCACTTTAAAAACACGAAATATGATGTATTTGGTGCTTAATTCTGCCATATAACGCATTTTTGAATCAAAATCTTGCTTCTGAGCAGATTAACAGAGTCAAAAATCCCTCAACGAGACTCAGTAAAAACGCTGATAGCTCGCTGGATACGCTAGATTTTGTGCATTTGAGGACGGATTCATGCGTATTTTGTTGTATTGGATAGATTTATGTGATTTGCGATACTTTGAAACTGCTCAGAATGTGGTAATTTTGACTTATTTCAATTTAATATAACTGCAGATAGCGCTCTGGAAACCCAAAATATGATGTTTTTGTCGATAGATTCATACAAGTTATGAGGTCCTAAATAGGAATATGAACTTTTTGATTGTGAAAATCTGCACGGAAAAGCGTGAATTCGACTTATTCCAAAGTTTGTAAAACTGCAAATAGCACTCTGAAAACACGAAATATGATATATTTGGTGCTAGATTCTGCCATATAACCCACTTTTGAAGCCAAATCTTGCTTCAGAGCAGATTTACAGAGTCAAAAATTTCTCAACGAGACTCGGAAAAAACGCAGATAACTTGCTGGAAACGCAAAATTTTGTGCATTTGAGGTCAAATTCATGCGTATTATGTTGTTTTGGACAGATTTATGTGATTTGCGATACTTTGAAACTGCTCAGAATGTGGTAGTTCTGACTTATTTCAAACTTCATATTACTGCAGATAGCGCTCTGAGAATACGGAATATGATGTTTTTGTTGATGGATTCATACATATTATGAGGTCCTGAATAAGAATATGAACTTTTTGATTGTGAAAATCCGCGCGGAAAAGTGTGATTTCGACTTATTTTTAAGTTTGTAAAACTGCAAATAGCACTCTAAAAACACGAAATATAATGTATTTGGTGCTAGATTCAGCCATATAACGCACTTTTGAATCAAAATCTTGCTCCTGAGCAAATTAACAGTGTCAAAAATTCCTCAACGGGACTCAGAAAAACGCTGATAACTCGCTGGAAACGCAAAATTTTGTGCATTCAAGGACGGATTCATGCGTATTATGTTGTATTGGATAGATTGATGTGATTTGCGATACTTTGAAACGTCTCGGAATGTGGTAATCTTGACTCATTTCAAACTTCATATAACTGCAGATAGCGCTCTGAAAACGCAGAAAATGATGCTTCTGTCGATAGATTCATACAAATTATAAGGTCCTTGATAGTAATATGGAATTTTTGATTGTGAAAATCTGCGCGGAAGAGCGTGATTTCGACTTAATCCAAAGTTTGTAAAACTGCAAATAGCACTCTGAAAGCACGAAATATGATGTATTTGGTGCTAGATTCTGCCATATAACGCACTTTTAAAGCAAAATCTTGCATCTGAGCAGATTTACAGAGTCAAAAATTTCTCAACGAGACTCAGATAGAACGCTGATAATTTGCTGGAAACGCAAAATTTTGTGCATTTGAGGACGAATTCATGCGTATTATGTTGTATTGGATAGATTTATGTGATTTGCGATACTTTGAAACTGCTCAGAATGTCGTAATTTTGATTTATCTCAATCTTCATATAACTGCAGATAGCGCTCTGAAAACACAAAATATGATGTTTTTGTCGATAGATTCATACATATTATGGGGTCCTGGATAGAAATATGAACTTTTTGATTGTGAAAATCTGCGCGGAAAAGCGTGATGTCGACTCAATTCAAAGTTTGTAAAACTGCAAATAGCGCTCTGAAAACACAAAATATGATGCTTCTGTCGATAGATTCATACAAATTTTAAGGTCCTGGATAGTAATATGAAATTTTTGATTGTGAAAATCTGCGCGGAAAAGCGTGATTTCGACTTAATCCAAAGTTTGTAAAACTGCAAATAGCACTCTAAAAACACGAAATATGATGTATTTGGTGCTAGATTCTGCCATATAACGCACTTTTAAAGCAAAATCTTGCATCTGAGCAGATTTACAGAGTCAAAAATTTCTCAACGAGACTCAGAAAGAACGCTGATAACTTGCTGGAAACGCAAAATTTTGTGCATTTAAGGACGGATTTATGCGTATTATGTTGTATTAGATAGATTTAAGTGATTTGCGATACTTTGAAACGTCTCGGAATGTGATAGTCTTGACACATTTCAAACTTCATATAACTGCAGATAGCGCTCTGAAAACACAGAATATGATGTTTCTGTTTATAGATTCATACATATTATGAGGTCCTGAATAGGAATATGAACTTTCTGATTGTGAAAATTTGCGCGGGGAAGCGTGATTTTGACTCATTCCAAAGTTTGTAAAACTGCAAATAGCACTCTAAAAACACGAAATATGAAGTTTTTGGTGCTAGATTCTGCCATATAACGCACTTTTGAAGCAAAATCTTGCTGCAGAGCAGATTTACAGAGTCAAAAATTCCTCAACGAGACTCAGAAAAAACGCTGCTAACTTGCTGGAAACGCAAAATTTTGTGCATTTGAGGACGGATTCATGCGTATTATGTTGTATTGGATAGATCTATGTGATTTGCGATACTCTGAAACTACTCAGAAAGTGGTAATTTGGACTTATTTCAAACTCAATATAATTGCAGATAGCGCTCTGAAAACACGAAATATGATGTTTTTGTCGATAGATTTATACATATTATGAGGTCCTGAATAGGAATATGAACTTTTTGATTGTGAAAATTTGCGCGGAAAAGCGTGATTTCCACTTATTCCAAAGGTTGTAAAACTGAAAATAGCACTCTAAAAACATGAAGTATAATGTATTTGGTGCTAGATTCTGCCATATGACGCACTTTTGAATCAAAATCTTGCTTCTAAGCAGATTTACAGAGTCAAAAATTTCTCAACGAGACTCAGAAAAAACGCTGATAACTCGCTGGAAACGCAAAATTTTGTGCATTTGGGGACGGATTCATGCGTATTATGTTGTATTGGATAGATTTATGTGATTTGCGATACTTTGAAACTGCTTAGAATGTGGTAGTTTTGACTTATTTCAAACTACATATAACAGCAGATAGCGCTCTGAAAACACGAAATATGATGTTTTTGTCGATAGATTCATACATATTATGAGGTCCTGAATAGGAATATGAACTTTTTAATTGTGAAAATCCGCGCGGAAAAGCGTGATTTCGACTTATTCCAAAGTTTGTAAAACTGAAAATAGCACTTTGAAAACACGAAATATGATGAATTTGGTGCTAGATTCTGCCATATTACGCACTCTCGAATCAAAATCTTCCTTCTGAGCAGATTTACAGAGTCGTCAATTTCTCAACAAGACTCAGAAAAAACGCTGATAATTTGCTGGAAACGCAAAATTTTGTGCATTTGAGGACGGATTCATGCGTATCATGTTGTATTGGATGGATTTATGTGATTTGCGATACTTTGAAACTGCTCAGAATGTAGTAATTTTGACTTATTTTAAACTTAATATAACTGCAGATAGCGCTCTGAAAACAAAAAATATTATGTTCTTGTCGATAGATTCATACATATTATGGGGTCCTGAATAGGAATATGAACTTTTTGATTGTGAAAATCTGCGCGGAAAAGCGTGATTTCGACTTATTCCAAAGTTAGTAAAACTGCAAATAGCACTCTAAAAACACGAAATATGATATATTTGGTGCTAGATTCTGCCATATAACGCACTTTTGAAGCCAAATCTTGCTTCAGAGCAGATTTACAGAGTCAAAAATTTCTTAACGAGACTCAGAGAAAACGCTGACATCTCGCTGGAAACGCAAATCTTTGTGCATTTGGAGACGGATTCATGCGTATAATGTTGTATTGGATAGATTAATGTGATTTGCGATACTTTGAAACTGCTCAGAATGTGGTAGTTTTGACTTATTTCAAACTTCATATAACTGCAGATAGCGCTCTGAAAACACAGAATATGGTAATCTTGTTGATAGATTCAAACATATTATGGAGTCCTGAATAGGAATATGAACTTTTTGATCGTGAAAATGTGCGCGGAAAAGCGTGATTTCGACTCATTCCAAAGTTTGTAAAACTGCAAATAGGACTTTAAAAACACGAAATATGATGTATTTGGTGCTAGATTCTGCCATATAACGCACTTTTGAAGCAAAATCTTGCTTCTGAGCAGATTTGCAGATTCAAAATTTTCTCAACGAAACTCAGAGAAAACGCTGATAACTAGCTGGAAACGCAAGATTTTGTGCATTTTAGGACGGATTCATGCGTATTATGCTGTATTGAATGGATTTATGTGAGTTGCGATACTTTGAAACGGCTCAGAATGTGGTAGTTTTGACTTATTTCAAACTGCAGATAGCGCTCTGAAAACACAAAATATGGTAATCTTATTGATAGATTCATACATATTATGAGGTCCTGAATAGGAATATAAACTTTTTGATTGTGAAAATCTGCACCGAAAAGCGTGATTTCGACTTATTCCAAAGATTGTAAAACTGCAAATAGCACTCTAAAAACACGAAATATGATGTATTTGGTGCTAGATTTTGCCATATAACTCACTTTCAAAGCAAAATCTTGCTTCAGAGCAGATTTACAGAGTCTAAAATTTCTCAACGAGACTCATAAAAAACGCTGTTAACTCGCTGGAAACGCTAAATTTTGTGCATTTGAAGACGGATTCATGCGTACTATGTTGTATTGGATAGATTTATGTGATTTGCGATACTTTGAAACTACTCAGAATGTGGTAATTAAGACTTATTTCAAACTTCATATAACTGAAGAAAGCGCTCTGAAAACACGGAATATGATGTATTTGTCGATAGATCTATACATATTATGGAGTCCTGAATAGGAATATGAACTTTTTGATTGTGAAAATCTGCGCAGAAAAGCGTGATTCCGACTTATTCCAAAGATTGTAAAACTGCAAATAGCACTCTGAAAACACGAAATATGATGTATTTGGTGCTAGATTTTGCCATACAACGCACTTCTAAATCAAAATCTTGCCTCTGAGCAGATTTACAGCCTCTAAAATCTCTCAACGAGACTCAGAAAAAACGCTGTTAACTCACTGGAAACGCAAAATTTTGTGCATTTGAGGACGGATTCATGCGTATTATGTTGTATTGGATAGATTTATGTGATTTGCGATACATTGAAACTGCTCAGAATGTGGTAATTTTGACTTATATCAAACTTCTTATAACTGCAGATAGCGCTCTGAAAACACAGAATATGATGTTTTTGTCGATAGATCCATACATATTATGAGGTCCTGAATAGGAATATGAACTTTTTGATTGTGAAGATCTGGGCGGAAAAGCGTGATTTCGACTTATTTCAAAGTTTGTAGAACTGCAAATAGCACTCTAAAAAACACGGAATATAATGTATCTGGTGCTAGATTCTGCCATATATCGCACTTTTGAATCAAAATCTTGCTTCTGAGCAGATTTACAGAGTCAAAAATTCCTCAACGAGACTTAGAAGAAACGCTGTTAACTCGCTGGAAACGCCTTATTTTGTGCATTTGAGGACGGATTCATGCGTATTATGCTGTATTGGATAGATTTATGTGATTTGCGATACTTTGAAACTGCCATGAATGTGGTAATCTTGACTTATTTCAAACTTCATATAACTGCAGATAGCGCTCTATAAACACGAAATATGATGTTTCTGTTGATAGATTCATACAGATCCTGAGGTCTTGAAAAGGAATATGAACTTTCTGATTGTGAAAATTTGCGCGGAAAACCGTGATTTCGACTTATTCCAAAGTTTGTAAAACTGCAAATAGCACTCTAAAAACACGAAATACGATGTATTTGGTGCTAGATTCTGCCATATAACGCACTTTTGAAGCAAAATCTTGCTTCTGAGCAGATTTACAGAGTCAAAAATTTCTCAACGAGACCCAGAAAAAACGCTGATAACCCGCTGAAAACGCAAAATTTTGTGCATTTGAGAAGAATTTTTTAAGAATATTCATTTACAGCAAGTGGAGGAAAATACTGACAAAAATATGAATAAAAGAAAGTATCCACTTCATACAAAACCCTTCTGCAAGCAAATCAATCAAAATAATGCATTGGCAACAAAAACAAAAAGAAAAAGTAATATGAATAAGAGTAAAGAAATATTAAATGAACTTCTTCTTCTTGAGAATAATGCAGAACCAGCAGAAGCAGAAGCAGAGGTCGCTGAAGAAGAAGTATCGGAGGGTCTATATGAATTTGACTTAGCACTCTCTAGAGGTTTCGTCAAATCTAAATTGATTATGGAACATAGATTTTTGCTAAATAAGAATATTTGGATACACATTGGATTTGATCCAACAGACAATTAAGAAACTATCATTAGAATATACAATAGTAGAATTGAAAAGTTCATCGATTTTAAACGACTTGAGTGGTATGAGTTTCTTAGGTGCTATAATATTATCATAGGATTCTTGAGGGTACTTCCAGTTGTTGAATCATATTCGATTTCAAATCATAAATTATTATTTGATGTTATAGAAAATGATAAAATTATGATAATTGAATCACAGAATAATCATATTTATTTTAGTGATACATCTATTCACAATATATTCAAAAATACTGATCACTTAGATGACATCATCAATTATTTAGAATCGTTAAATTTCTTGGATTATTATTCGAGTGTAATGCGACAAGCATCGTCTTGTGATGGTGATATTTACACAAATAATAATAATATTATTGATGAAACAAATAATGTTTATAATTTAGCAATGAATGAAATAATATTAATTTATAATAATGTAATTTTAGCGTCAATTGAAATTATTACTACTCAAAAAGAATTGGTTTAACAATCAGAATGATGAATAATAATAAATTATATTTATGATTATGGAAAATAGAATATATATATATATATATATAAACATATATATATATATATATATATATATATATATATATATATATATATATATATATATATATATGTATAGATATAGATATTTTTGTTAACAAAAAAGAATCATTGAATGAATAAATGAATAAATATCTCTATAAATTATTCTTCTTTTCCATTTTATTTATAGGAATATTCTTGATGATACATTTCAAATTCGGTCTTACTAGACTGACAGTTTTCAATGTTAGGTGGTGGTCCATCAACATGGATATGATGGATTGGTAGATTCGTATGCTCCACACATGGTAATCTCAATATAACTTTAGGATGTAATTTATACTCTAGCGGAAGTCTTCCCCAAATTTGCAGTAGATTCATTCCACTAAATGACTCCAATATTAGATTAAATTTCTCCTCACTTATTTTTTTGCAAATATATGCTATTGGAGCCAGCTTTCCAATTAATTTGAGAAGTGAATTATTATTATAACCACATTTGCTTGGAATTGATTCAATAATGTTCCTATAGCTTCCAATATCTTCTTCTTTTATTAGATCACAATGATATTTCATGTTCAGCAAATCATATGCTATTATTTTCAAACAGACTATCTCACTATTATTTGACATTTTCAAAATATATACCTCAATCTGTAGTTTACTATTATTTAGAGTAATGAAATTATTACAATGTTGGGAAAACAAAGTTTATATGGAATTATATATATATATATATATATATATATATATATATATATATATATATATATATATATATATATATATATATATATATATATATATATATATATATGTATATATATATATATATATATATATATATATATATATATATATATATATATATATATATATATATATATATATATATATATATATATATATATATATTCATCCATAGGGCTATCCGACGGCCATACATTGTCATTTTGCCATCATTTCGAGGGCCGAGTACATCGGACGGCCAAATATGGCCGTCAGATTACTAACACTGTTAAAGTGAGATATAAGATGGTCCAAGAAATTTAGTTGGCCGTCGATTTGTGTACGGGAAAAATTTTCTGTATATTTCTAGTTCACTGAAACTCCGTCTTCGTTAGCGGCGCTGTTCAACGTATAAATTTTGGGTATATTCTCTCAACATGTTATTGACTACCCGACGGCCACTCACTTGGCAACATTGAAATCTCATTCGAATTATAAGCATGTGCAATCTCAGTGAATTTTCAACTGTAGAACGTACATGTAGTGTCACGAAAATGACAGCAAAATCTTATTCTCGTTTGTTTCCTCCTGAATATGTAAGTAAATAATCACGTAACTTATTCAATACAATGAAAATATCAAAACATATTCAGTTTATAGAAAATTTCTAGTCTAGGATACGTATGATGATGGAAAAAATACTTCTGACGTTGCAGTCAGTGAATGAAATATAGTCTTTTCTCAACGTTCGGCCTGTCCGGAGTCATCTTCAGAAAGAAAAATTTGAATTACAAAATATAATAAATATATATAACAATGGAATGATCAATCAATTACAGCACAATATAAATTAGTTAATGCTCCAATTGTCTAGACTTCTGCAGTAGCCATTACTATTTTATATTGTGCTGTGGTTGTTTACTAACAGTTTAACAGATCTAAAATGCATGTATGGAATAAACTATAATTCAAGTTATAGGCACACAAAAAAGATAATACTCAATACTTGAAAATGTTATGCCATTTTTGTGTGATTATTACGCAATTGCATTTTTACAATATTTCAAATCTTGACTAGTTTTCTCCTGAAGATGTCCCTAGGCGAATCAAATGTATTAAGAAAATAAAACTCCCAGAATTCAACTGCAGCTCCAGAAGTTTATTCCATTTTCATCCTGATTGATATCAAAATATCTGAAAACTTTTTGGTAGAAAGATTATAAATTGCCATGGTTTGTCGCATTTATTCTGAAAATGAAGCCTTAATCTTGGAATTGTATGCAGAATTTATGAAACATAAGAAGCAATATTAATTGAATAAAATTGTCAAATATTGAAGGGTTTACTAAGAGTTGGATTGAACATCATGTATTCATCTTTCATGATACCAATTTGGTGTGAACTGATAAAACTTCATTACTTCCAAGAATTAAAAATGGCTGAAAACAACGATCGAAACGTCTTCTGAACATCACAATCAGAATAAAATACATATTTTTGGAATTTTGTTCTATTATTAGCTTCAAATCTGATTATCACCTTAAAGATATTTGGGCTACTCATCAGAGAGTATTTTGATAGAACATTGAATATAAGAATTCTAGAGATCAAATTATTCGGCAAATTAGGCACAATGTCGCGGGCCGGAAAACAAATATCACATCAATAATAATTATGCGTATAAGTATGGGAGGGACTGTATAAAGATAAACTCACAGTTTCAATTCATGGAAATTATATGAAATTTGTTCAAAAATTATGAAGAAGAACTGTAATAATAAAAAATAGAACAATATTTTGATTATATATTTTTTATGGTTAGTGAGAAATATAACTTCATATTCAATGTAAAATAAAATATCTTTTTGGTTTTATCAGGATCAGTTTCAATATTATTTGAAAATTTTTACTAGGTTCGAATGAAATCAAGGTGGGGGTCGGATCCAGTCCGTGAGCCGTACGAAGCACACGTCTGCTGTGAATAATAATAATACTCAATGAGAAAATCAATAGATTTGATGAATTATTCAAAGTTATATTACATGATCTATAAAAATTGTCATCAAAAGGCATAGTTTTAATTCAGGAGAACTATATTAAAAGCGTTCAAAAATTGTAAAAAGGAACTGTAGTAATAAAAACTGGAAAAATATTTTGATTGTATATTTTTTAATGGTTAGTGAGAGATATTACTCCATATTCAGTGTACAATAGAATATCTTCATGGTTTTATAAGGATCAGTTTCAATAAGATTCGAAAATTGTTAGGAGGGTCGAATAACATGAAAGTAAGGGTCGGATAACATGGAAGTGAGGGTCGAATCCGGTCCGCGGGCCGCACGAAGCACACGTCTGCTGTGAATTATAGTAATATTTAATGAGACAATCAATAAATGTGATAAATCATTTGATGTTATATCATATGATCTATAGAAATCATTCTTAAAAATCTTTCTAATGCTAAAATTCAAGTTAAAAACTTCTGAAATGAGTGAAAATGAATTTTATAGTACAAAGTTTGCCGCACAACCAAGAAAAGAACATCTCGTTGGTTTTGTAACAGACCATTATCACCAACTGGGGATACGTCAAAAACTGGAGAAGACAGATTACCTCTAAGTGATTCTAAAGAACTTGACACACATCTAGATGATGAGATGGTAAAGATTCTTAATCAATACTTTATAATTATCCGTAAAATGAGAGTTTCTACTCCTATATTATCATTAGTAGGGGAGCCTACGATGCTGAATGGGCTTTTTTCAGAAGTTTGTGACTTTTCCACTCCCTTACGTCACACTTAACTCGTCAGATCATTGGAATACATACTATTCAGCACGTAATTAACCCATCATAGCTGAATCTGACGAGCTTGAGTATTGCCAACTATCAATTTTTTTCACTATTCTAATCAGCCTTCCTACACTCGCAATCCTATATAAAGGGCTTGGATTTGAAGATACTCAACAGGGTGCAAGGTATCTCCCCATATGTTATCTGCCGCGCTAGAGTAAACCTCAAAATCCCCTCTTGGGCTCCCCTATAATAATGTGCTCCCGTGTGCTCCTGACATATACTTTTTTGATGAGGATAATTTGTTATCTTCTGAAATAACAAAATTTGCAGATTTTATCAACACCCGAAACAGATGACCCGTTTCAAACTGATGAAGATTCTGATTATAGGCCTAGCAGCTCAAGTGAACAGGTATATAGAATGTTTGCATCATGATCAAATTATGTAACAAATATTCCAGTATAATTAATCCAGCAGCTTCCGCCATATCGTACGAAATCAAATTTCTTTTTTTTGTGAAATAACATGAATCAAGCCTTTACTATTCGTGTTTTATCAAGTAAGCTTTTATTGAATAGAAGTGAAGCTATGGTCTTTTATTATGATCTTGAAAACAGAATTGGACAAATTGAGATATCACTAGTGTCCGATTAGCATCGATGTATAGTTGACATTTGCATCAAATGTTAAAAGTTTATCATAGAAAATTTGGTTAAATTGAAAATTTCCTGATTTTGTTGATGAAATAACATTTTGGGCATTATAAAACGATATTCTTTCAAAGTTTTGGTACAAAAGTAGCACTAGTTCCCCTTATTCTGAGAAATCATTTGCTTACAAGGAGTTCGCGCAACAGAGTTTTGTTTTAAAACCTAGATTCGTCTGAAAGACAGAGAGTGTACATTTTATATAAACCATTGTCAATCTGTGATCAATTGTTTTCTCTTTGATTCTTATTCATTTTGTACTTCATGATACTACAACCCGTAGCTCTATGTTACTTGGATGTAGCAGGAGTTAACTCACTATGAGACTGTCCTCCTAACTTCCAAATAAATAAATCCAGTATATCACATAAAATTATTTTAAATGGAGGATTGTGAGGAAATAGATGTTTTTTTCTTGTGTAGAGCTCTGCTGATGCCGAGGGAGAATGCTCATTGGATAGATCTGTCTGTATAGATATTGTTAAAGGAATCACAATATCTGACCCCATGGAAATATCTATTGCTGAAAGAACCGAAATAAGTACTCCTACTGATATACGAGCTCTCGATGGAGATAACACAGTCATTCCAGATTGCTCAAAGGTGGAGGATAGTGAAAATATCTATTATGGAAAAAGAAACCGTCCAATTCCAAAATTAGAATTCAATACACCAACAAGTTTTGCTAAAGTGGAAGTGAAAGAAAGCAGCGACGATGAGGAAGTTTGTGAAAGCACACCTGAAATGTCACCAAATTCAGTTGCTAGAGGTATTTTGAATACTCCTCAAGGGCAAACCGAAATGGAATCCCTAAAGCTAAAATTTGGATACTTAGCTAGTGAATATTTTCTGAAATTTTTGAAAAAAGATAAGGATTTAGATACTATTTATGCAATAAAATATATAGAAGATCGTGATAAATTTATATTGGGTAAAAAAGAGATAGAAATAGATAAAAATGATATAATCATTGATGATTAAGAATATAATGAAACAAAAGGACTTTATGAACTCATATTCATGAAAAATCCTGAACATTATACTGCGGAAGATGTAAATGAATATTTAAGAATTTTAAATCATACACAAGCACATAAGCAATCAAATGATATTGGTGCGCCGATTCCCACCACTGTTGGTTTTCACCCCTGTGTAAGGGTGGGAGTTCTCCCACCAACGCACTCCCAGAGTGACTTAAGTAGCTCGTTCTGAGCTTAAGATTATGATTGTTATTTTTGTTATCACTGTAACTGTTCACTGTAACATTGTAGGGCCTTTCATGTGCCTGCTGTCTAATTGAGACAGTTTTGCACCCTTGAAAATTGTTCAAGGGTAAGAATAAAAAAACCATTCAACTTCAAGTGTGGATATTATTTCAATCCCCATACAAACATAATTAAACAATTTTATTTATGGTCCTTCGAGCCGGATATCGATTAGTACAAGTGTAAATCGAGTGTCCATCAAAGTGTGAAATAGAAAACTGTTCATTTCACCAAGTTCAACCAGTGTTTTCCTGAAGGCAGTATCCACGGCTACGTGCTCCAGGTTAGCTGCAACATCAGCTCTGCAACTCAGCCTGTGTCACCGCAGAAGAATAACGAAATAGGTACGATCTCTCCATTTCCTTGTTATTTCCACTTATCCTTATACGTGTCAGTATAGTTCATTTCTTTAAAGTCAACAATGGCGGAAGTAGAAACTTTAAAGAAACAACGTAGTTTATTGAAGAGGCGTTTAACTGCTCTTAATAAGTATTTGAATGAATTTAATATTGGCGATGATTTAAATCAGTTGAAAACTAGAAAGTTGCTATCTGAACAAATTTATAAAGAATTTTGTACTATTCAAGACAGTATTGAATTGGTGGAATCTACTGATGCACAATTTGAGTATCGTGACGAGTTTGATAATCATTACTGTGATTTTATATCAGGGGCTACTAAATTCATAGAAGATGCTCAAAATTATCAAACAAATAACATTAATATTGCTGAACCTAACCAGTCTCCTCCGTTACAATCAGATATTAGTCACCAAATTCAGGTGAAATTACCTGTTCTTAACCTTCCAGAATTTAACGGGTCATATTCTGATTGGCAATCATTTAATGATACTTTTCATTGTCTTATCCATGATAACATCTCATTGTCTGATGCGCAACGCTTTCATTATTTAAGATCATGTTTGAAGGATGAAGCTCTACGCGCAATTGAAGCATTACCTGTATCAACTGCAAATTATCAAGCAGCATTAGGCATACTCAAAAAACGTTATTATAACAAGCGACTTATTGTGCAAGATCATGTTAAAAATATTCTGAACTTTCCAGATACAAATAAATCAAGTAGTTCCAATCTAAAGCATTTTATTGATACAGTTAATAGTAATTTAAACGCATTAAAGGTTTTAGATCAACCCACAGATGCATGGGATTCATTATTGATACCAATTATAACTGATAAGTTAGACTTCATAACAAATAAGGAATGGCAATCAAAATTGAACTCAGATATTCCAAATTTGACGCAACTTCTAGAATTTCTAGAATCGCGTTGTTTATTATTGGATTCGGTGAAAAGCGCTCCAAATTCTACGAGTTCAGTCAAGAATCATAATCGTCAAGTCAGTACCAAACCTAAGAATTATACCTTGAATCATTTGGTAACAAGGAAACCTTCTTGCTTACTGTGCAAAAAGGATATCCACTTTATTTATAATTGCAGGGAATTCTTAAAACTAACGGTTTCGGATCGAATTAATAAAATAGGCAATTTTAATGTATGTAATAACTGTCTACGTAACACTCACTCTTCAGCCAACTGTAAATCCGAAAAGAAATGTGCAATTTGTCAACTAAGTCATAATACATTGTTACATAATACAGATATCACTGAAAATAAAAATCAAACTGAAGTACCTAGTACTAGTTCAAGCAGTTACCATGGCATAACAAATCAACCGCAAGTTTTATTGTCAACAGCAATTGTGCAACTTAAAGATGCGAGTGGTAATTATCATGATTGCCGTGTTCTTTTAGACGTCGGGTCGCAATCTAATTTCATTACCGAATCATGTTGCAAAAAATTGAAACTTAATTTAAAATCAACATCTTATAATATATCAAGTTTGAATCAGGCGTCCAGTCAAGTCTCCCATTCAACGGACGTTCACTTGAAATCAAAGTATAACAATTACTGTACAACTGTTAATTGCTTGGTTATCAAAAATATTTCTAACAATTTGCCTCAATCAACAATACCCCGTAATATTTTAGAAATACCAAAAAATATTATATTAGCCGATTCGGAATTTAATATCTCCAAACAAGTAGACATGCTTTTAGGAGCCGAAAAATTCTGGGAAATTCTTTGTATAGGGCAATTTCGGATAAGTCCTTCACAACCTTTCTTCCAAAAAACACAATTAGGCTGGGTAGCTGGAGGGTATGTTAAGCAGGAAAAAGGCAATCAAGTTTTACACTTTAATATCTGTACAGATGTTGATCTTAGCAAACAGCTAACAAAATTTTGGGAATTCGAACAGTATGACGCCGAACCTAAATTGAATTCCAATGCTAAGGCCTGTGAGAATCATTTTATGACGTCTGTCAAACGTGATACAGATGGTAGGTTTATAGTCCCACTTTTGAAAAAAGCCGACTCTATTGAATTAGGAAATTCTCGCAACTTGGCAGAAAAAAGATTTTTTAATTTAGAGAGAAGATTTAATTCAAATCCCGCATTAAA
Source organism: Dromius quadrimaculatus (assembly GCA_963989225.1). NCBI lineage: Eukaryota > Metazoa > Arthropoda > Insecta > Coleoptera > Carabidae > Dromius > Dromius quadrimaculatus. The sequence continues at coordinate 24,815,370 of OZ022336.1, read as the reverse complement.
GGATGATTATATTGAATCTATCAACGAGTATCTTACTCTCAAACACATGGAATTAGTTTCAGATACTGCAAATGAAATTGATTCTTCGCACTATTATTATTTACCGCATCACGCGGTCTTAAAAGAATCTAGTTCAACGACTAAACTGCGTGTCGTTTTTGACGCTTCCGCGAAAAGCTCCAATGGATTGAGTTTGAATGATCAATTATTAGTGGGGCCAACAATTCAAGAAGAATTGTTTTCAATATTACTAAGATTTCGCACACATACGTATGCATTTACTGCGGACATCAGTAAGATGTACCGACAAATTAGGATCGCACCAGAGCATTCAAACTACCAAAGAATACTTTGGCGTGAGGACATTGATGATCCTTTGAAAACTTATAAATTGACAACAGTGACGTATGGTACAGCTTATGCACCATATCTTGCTGTTCGTTGTCTGAATCAATTAGCACACGAAAATTCAAATAATCAACCGGCAAGCACTATAATTTTACGCGATTTTTATGTAGATGATGTTCTCACTGGTTCTGATACTTTGGAAAAGGCTATTGAATTGCGTGACAATATTACTGACATTCTAAACCAGGGTGGATTCAATTTATGTAAATTCGCTGCCAATCATACTGCCATTATACCGAGTAATGAAAATAAGAATTCAAATTTAGCAATGATCAATTTTGATACAGATGGCTATACCAAAACCTTAGGACTCATATGGAATTGTGCGAATGATCTATTTGTCTATGAAATTAATCTTGATGCAGACGCATACAGTTCAACCAAAAGATCAATTCTTTCGACCATCTCAAAAATATTTGATCCGCTTGGATTGGTAAGCCCGGTTATCATTATCGGTAAAGTTATAATCCAGAGATTATGGGCAAATAAATCCGAATGGGATGAGTCTGTGCCAATAGAAATTTATTCTAAATGGCAACAGTATATTTCAGAATTGCATAACTTGAACCAAATAGAAATTCCGCGCAAATTTCTTTTAGATTCAATTGGTAGAATCGATATGCATGGTTTTTGTGACTCCTCCGAAAAAGCCTATGGTGCAGCTCTCTATATTAGATCCATAAAAAAGGACGACACACTTCAAACTAACTTATTATGTGCGAAATCTAGAGTAGCACCTCTTAAAAAAACCACTCTTCCACGCCTTGAATTATGCGGCGCTGTATTACTGGCTAATTCAGCAAACAAAGCATCAAAATCTCTAAATATTACTGTTGATAATATTTATTTTTACACTGATTCGACGATTGTGCTATCTTGGCTGAATTCAGAAGCTACCAACTGGAAAACTTATGTAGGTAACAGGGTAGCCGAAATCCAATCACTGACCACTCACAATGATTGGTATCATGTGAGAAGTGCTGAAAACCCGGCAGACATCATATCACGTGGTTTACTTCCAAATCAGTTATTGCAATCTCACATGTGGTGGTATGGTCCAAGTTTCTTAAACGATCCTCAATTCATGCCAGAAAAGTTTACTTTGAAAAATAAACAGAATCTGGATAAGTCAATTGATGAAGAAAAGCGTAAAACAACGTCTCTAACCACGACATCGAATTTTGACTTTTTCAATAAATTTTCGTCTTATCGAAAATTAGAGCGCGTAGTAGCTTACATTCTGAGATTCATTTATAATTGTCGACATAGTGAAAAACGTGTTGGCGCGCTATCAATAGATGAATGTAATTTCGCTCAAATTAAAATTTTACAACATATTCAGAAACAGGAATTTCATCAAGAATTGAAAGACTTACAAATGAAAAATAGATTGAATAATAATAGCAAATTGCTAAATTTAGATCCCTTTTTAGATGATAACAATATTATAAGAGTTGGAGGTAGATTGAAAAACTCCAGCTCAATTAAATATGATCAAAAATTTCCCGTATTGCTACCTAAAAATAATCATGTGACACATCTAATTGGAATGCAGTTTCATAGTAAAGAATTACATGCTGGCCCTCAAGCCACTTTAGCTGCAATACGTCAATCGTTCTGGCCTATCTCTGGGAGAAATTTGGTGAAACTAATTTGTCATAAATGCATCAGATGCTTCCGAAATAAACCAGTCAAATCACATCAAAAAATGGGCAATTTACCAGGATATAGAACGCAACAGTTGCGCCCTTTTATAAAATCAGGAGTTGATTATTGTGGACCTATTTTTACTAAAGAAGGTCGTGGGCGCGGGAAACGTTCCGTGAAATCATATGTGGCTTTATTCGTTTGTATGGCCACTAAAGCAATTCACCTGGAATTAGTGAGTGATTTAACTACAGATTCCTTTTTAAATGCATTTAGGCGTTTTATCTCACGTAGAGGCACCGTAACACATATACTGTCTGACAACGCAACGAACTTTATCGGTGCAAAACGCCAATTAGATGAATTAGCGACATTCATACACGATTCCAAATTTAATGAAAATGTAATTCAAATACTGACCAACGACAAGATTCATTGGTCATTTATCCCACCTAGATCCCCACATTTTGGAGGCATCTGGGAATCAAATATAAAATCAGTAAAACATCATTTGAAAAGAGTTACTGGCAACGCATTGTTGACCTACGAAGAGATGAACACTGTACTGACTCGTATAGAGGCGTGCCTCAATTCTCGTCCCATTACACCTCTGTCCAGTGATCCCAATGATCTCCAAGCTCTCACCCCTGGCCACTTCCTTATTGGAGAGGCTCTTACTGCTCCAGTTGAGCCCAGTATGCAGGAGATGTCATCCAACCGGCTGTCACGTTGGCAGCTCATTGAACAAATCCGCCAACACTTTTGGCGAAGGTGGTATCGTGAATACATTTCACAGCTTCAAACCCGAACCAAATGGCGCATCGAGATGCCAAGCATCCAACCAGGAACCATGGTCCTCTTGGTTGAGGACAATATCCCCCCATTGCATTGGCCTCTTGGCCGAGTGCAACAGCTACATCCCGGTAACGACGGACTGGTGAGAGTAGTGTCTGTTAAAACGGCGAAAGGACTATTTAAAAGAAGTGTTAATAAAGTGTGTGTACTGCCCCTAGAAGATTAACATTAAATCCACTGTGTCACGTGAACATTAAAACCCCTGTGCTACGTGAACATGAGTCCCCTGTGCTACTTGGAGTTTCCAATATTGCGTGAATACTATTCACGGATCCTGATATTTATTGACAATTGTAATTAATTGAATTATTTCATTTATTTCTTCATAATATATTCTACCTACTTATGTTTGTACATATTGTATATAGTTCTTAGCATTATCTTTTAGTAATATAATTGTTTTTCACATTTAATATTTATTTTGTTGAAGCCTAGTGGCATTCAAGGGCGGCGGTATGGTGCGCCGATTCCCACCACTGTTGGTTTTCACCCCTGTGTAAGGGTGGGAGTTCTCCCACCAACGCACTCCCAGAGTGACTTAAGTAGCTCGTTCTGAGCTTAAGATTATGATTGTTATTTTTGTTATCACTGTAACTGTTCACTGTAACATTGTAGGGCCTTTCATGTGCCTGCTGTCTAATTGAGACAGTTTTGCACCCTTGAAAATTGTTCAAGGGTAAGAATAAAAAAACCACTCAACTTCAAGTGTGGATATTATTTCAATCCCCATACAAACATTAATTAAACAATTTTATTTAGATATGTTGAAAAGATCCACTTATCCAAAATATTTCAAAATTTTTAAACCGTTTTCAAGTGAAAAAAAAGGGTTTTGAGCTTCAACAAGAAAAAAAGTGCAAACCAAAAAATATTCACCTACAGGTTTTGGAGTCTTGCCATTCAACATGAAATTCTCCAATTATGAACGCGAGTATGTCTATTGGGATAATCCAAACGAATTGGTTAATAGATTGCAGTTATTATTAGCATCCAAACAGAGTGGACACACAAATCATGATAATGAAATTATGTCAATACTTGAAGAATTGAGAGAATATAATATAATAGAATGAATTCACTTCAAAAATGAACATTATTATATCTGCTGTCAAGAGAGGGAGCTTTTATTTTAACTTGGAGAGATTGAGAACTATTAATTATGTCGGTAGATAAATTCGGTAGACGAATTTCAAAGAGAAAAAAAAATAAGTCAAATAATTCAATATTAAGGTATGACATTTATGGAAAATAGATCCAAATGGAAGGAAATTTTCAAATATTGGGGAAATACATGATTCGAGTGATATTTTAACGAATAAATATTTGAATGAGCGTTTTGAGGACGTAGAAAAAACTATCAACAATAAAATCATAGTGATACAACATAAGATAAATGAATTAAAGAATGTAGTTGAAGATAAAATTGAGGAAGAAGTGTATAGAAATAATAGCACAATTGGCAAAGATGAAAGTGATTTGATAAAAGATAATTCATCCAATTTTAAACAAAAACAACAATTAGAGGCTTTGGATAAGCTACGTGAAAATTTGAAGAAACTACAAACGATTGACTCGAGAGAGTCTTTGAACAAAATATATGAAGATTCTAGAGAGCATTAAGTTGAAGCTGTGAAACTAATTCAAAAAGAAGATTTTCATTGAAGTAAAAAAAAATATTAAAATTTTTTTTGATGTATAAAAAAATAGGGATAAGGAAAATGAAGAAAGATGTTATTATTAGAGCAATGTGATAAATATGAGATGCTTCATTCATTTGAAATAAGAGTTCAAGCAATATCTTCGAATAAACAATATGAAGAAAATTTAAGATTTCATAGAATTGTGTATTGGAGGTGTTATTCTTTCTTTTAATGAAATACCTGCAGGTAGTCATATCAAGTTATATGGAATTATGAACTAGAAAATTGTCTCTAAGAATTGAACTATACTAAAAATGTCAAAAAAAAACTATAGTGGATTAACTACATAAACCAGCCCGAAGGAATTATATTAGACGTCGAGTTATAACTCTAGATATTGATGATTTGTGGCAAGCTGATTTAGTGGAAATGATTCCTTATGTAAGAGAAAATAGTGGTAATAAATATATGTTGGCAGTGATTGATGTTTTTTCTAAATACGCTTGGGCTAAACCTATCAAAACAAAATCTGCTGATGCAATAGTGAATGCTTTTGGAAATATTCTTCAACAAAATAGGCGACCTTTAAATCTACAAACTGATCATGGAGAAGAATTTTATAATATAAAGTTTGAGAAAATGATGCAAAGTTATAATATCAATCATTATTCAACATATAGTAATTTAAAAGCAAGTGTTGTCGAGAGATTCAATCGAACTTTGAAGGATAATATGTATCGTGAATTTAGCTATCGTGGTTCACATAGACGGATAGATATTCTTTCGAAATTAATCAACTCTTATAATAACACAAAACATAGCACAATAAAAATGACTCCAAATAGTGTTAAAAATAAAAATAAGAAATATTTATTGGATACAGTTTATAATAATATAAAAATGAGAGGTCAAGGTAAATTGATGTTCGGTGATTCTGTTAGAGTATCCAAATTGAAAAATGTTTTTAAAAAAGGTTACACACTCAACTGGTCAGCTGAAATTTTTACTATTTCAAAAATGAATTTAACAAAACCAATAACATACAGGTTGGAAGATTATCAAGATGAATCAATCGCAGATGGATTTTATGAAGAAGAACTCTAAAAAACTGAACATCCAAATATTTATTTAGTTGAGAAAGTTTTGAAGAAAAAAGGTTCACAAGTATATGTAAAATGGTTAGGGTTTGATTCTCCCCATAATTCATGGATACATTAAGACAATGTTTCATAGTGTGAGCATCTAATATTAATCCATATATTACATTAAAAAAAAAATTATCTATTATAATAATATTATTACACTCCTGCCTATTGTTTTCTTCACAAATAGAATAGTGCCCCCAAGGTAATGTATCTGTGTTCCCTTCCAATGAGTATCGCTCATCATCATCTGCATTTGAAGTGAGTTTATTAATTTCAACTGAAGAAATATTATGATTTTTTGATATGATATTGTTTTGTGTGCGATATAACTTTTTATTCTGGAATAATGCATTCTTATAATCATCTTTATTCAATGATCTAGTAACTGTAGTGGATATTCCTTCTACTTTAGAAAATGATTCGTTGTTTTCCAGTCTATATGAATACATTTTGGATTCAAGCCCTGCAAATTCGCTCATAATTTTTCCACCATTTTCATCCTTAAACAATCCAACAATTCTTGCATTTGCCTGAAGTATTCCATAGTGATTATCTTTAGAACAGTTTGAAGTATCAAATCGGTGCAAATCTTCTCTTATAATTTTATATGGATTTTCGGTGAAGTGATAAATAAGTGAGTCAGTATCTTGATATAATAGTTCAGGTTTTTGAAATTTTTCATGTACGTAATTATAGTGAAAATCATACATAAGTACCTTACTTAGATCAAGAATTATCATGCCAATATAAATGGGTCTGTCAAATTTCATCGATAACCTATTGAATTCCATAGATACCAAATTTTCAGAAAAAAGAATATTTTTTTTCAAATTTGGTTGTATCACCATTTTTGGAGTCCCATAACGTCCATCTCATTGTGTTCTGAGTTTTATATCTCTTTGATTCTGAATATTCTCCAAACTTCTGTCAAAAATTGCATTATTATTCAATTCAAATCGATCTCTTTCAAAATTATTTTTGGCGTTCTTTCTAAACTCTGTATTTGAGTCAATATAGCTTTTTAACCACAATGATTGATTGAATCTGATAGCTCTATGTATTTTTGTTAATTTCATACCAAATGTTAAAGCCTGTTGTGAATTTTGATAATGAATAATATATTTTACTTTATTATTAAGAGTTGTCATTAATTTCGTTATATTGAAATTCTTAGGTTTCTCATGCTCACAACATAATAGGAAATCTTTATGGAGATCATGTAAATGTCTTGGATACTCTAAATCCACTTCTAATACATAACCAATTGAACTATATTTTGATATATTCATCACATTAAGCTCTGATATATCTTTGTGATAACCATTCAAACCCACCATAGGGTAGACATTACGTCATAGCCCATCCATATAAATTGCAGGCATCAAAATATATTAAATAAGTCTCTTGTTCTGTTGCACAATATGTTGACATAAATTTATTGTTTGATTTTGCATAGCGATTACTGCATTGACAAATCCCTTCTCTGATTCCTTGCTCAAAGAAGAGAATCATATCAATAACAGTCAGCAATTGTGAATTTACTCTTGTCAGCTTCAACATAGCATCCCTTGCAAACCCTACAAAAAAATAGTTATAAAAAGTTGTATTTTGATGTTTTTCTCTTAATTATACCTGGCGTTGTGAAATAATGAGCAGGATCTAAATTATTAGCTTTCAGACTAACATTTCGAAAGTTTTCGATTATATCAGCTAGAAGTATAACGTCTGTTTGAAGATATAACTCTAGATAATCCCCCTAAGTATCTAAATTGAAAGTATTCCATATTTTTTGAGCATGTTCATAGTCTTTAGCGCTAATATTCTCATTTTTCATTCTTGAAAAAAAAAGCTTCTTCGGAGGTAATACTGTTTCTTCCATTCGATCCCACGAGTTCATATAATCGTATGGGAAAACATCTTTTCTCAATTAAATCGTTTTTAACTTCATATGGATAGTACTTATTCATTATTTTGAAGTCTTCTTTGTCTAAATATGTGACTGGCTTTTCTAGTGAACTATTCATGAATCTACAAGCATAAAAAAAAATCTAACTGAGAAAGCTTTTTTTTTTTCTAATGGATTATTTGATATTTATAAGAAGTTAACTTACTGCAAAGAATCTAAGAAACGAATCTGCATTTTCCCAACTGCTCATGACAATGAAATATATTTTTCACTATTATTTGGAATTATTGTTATTTGCTCTTCATCAACTCCGAATTCTTTTACTATTAAATGGCTATCATATCCACTCAAATTGTGGCAAAAATTAGGATATATTTTGGTAGTTTATAATTCAAGCTGCACCTTGCATGGGCCGCACCTCTGTACAAACCTAAAGTTGTTTGAGAAAGTGTGAGATCTTTTTTTATATTTTATTGACGAAAAAATAAAATACCTGTGAGGTGACAGTGATCTTTAGCTTTTTCTTCCGATTCGATAAACTTCTCCTCACAAATATGACAAAAGGTTGCATCATCGGAATCTGTCCAACTCTCATAACTCATTTCAAGAGGAGTCTCATTCTCATAGAATGTCTCAACTATTTTTACAACATTTTTCAATCTATCAATAAACTATTTTGCTGCTTTAGGTCCGCAATATGATTCAAAAAATGATAAAGAATCATTATATGAACATACAACTCTGTAGGCAACTGCACATGCTATATGATTCTGATATTCAAATGTATATGATTTACTAGTGTTTGGTTGACAAGTGTGAATGGGTATTGTTAAGCATCCAAAGTCTGCATAAACTACAAATGGATGTCTCTCTTTCCTAGAATAATTTTTGAATTTCACCCACATTTCTGTTTCTGTTGGTATTTCAATTTTAACAGCATCCATTTTGCAACAATAACTTTCATGATTTTCTAAAAGACATTCACTCGAAAAGTATTGTAAACATCTATCACATGTGTAACATTTATGTCCATGATTAGACAGTTGTCTTAATAAAAGACGGGATAATGATTTGATCCAAGCATAATGCCCATTTTCTTCTTTTGTCCAAAAAAGTAAGTTGACATGTCGTTCAACCTTTTTCTGTGTGTAATATAAGGGGCCATCAATTGTATATCTTTCATCTATAGTATTATATTCTATCCCATAAACATTAATTGATATATTTTTTTTTTTAATTTGATTATCTCACATAGTGGAGTTGGAAATTGAATATCAGATAAATTGAATATTTCACTATGATTTTGAGGATATGAACTAACACGATCTGAATGACTATCAGCGGGGAACATAGCCGATAGAAGTGCCCAAATGAAACACTTATTATCACTATTTTTTACATTTATCACAGCTTTCCGGTTTTTGATAGATTCCGGAAGATCGATATATGTTGATCCTCCAGAATTTGTTGCATCATACTTGCTAATATTGACCTAGAGAATTTTGTTTTTGAGAAAAAAAAAAGAATTTTGTTGAAACTTACTCTTAAGTTTAATATTCTACTTAGGGCTTTTCCACTATCCCGCTCTTGAAACTCCGACATATGAGTCAATATGACACTTCTCACATTCTGATCTAACCAAATAGTAAAGTCGTCAGACAATGTTATGGGCATCATTCTTGAGTTATAATGGATTGAGATTTTTTTCAAAATACCTTGTTTTTCAAGTACATATTCACAACACAGCTCACTGTTTATCTTCACTGGGGATCGATATTCATAGATGAGTTGCCACACTTTCTCCAGCAATATGAATAAGCATTGATCCAAAAATGCCCCAGGGTCGATAATATCATCTGTATCCGTGATTTTCCCACAATGAATACGATTTTTGAATGATGAGGCGAGAACTTCCCAAACAGGCATTTCTGAAACTATAGTTACTATAACACCTATAACTATAAATATATATATATATATATATATATATATATATATATATATATATATATATATATATATATATATATATATATATATATATATATATAAATCCTCATATCATTTTGGCGTCCTAATATTGCGCGTTTGCATTTAATCTGGCGTCCATTGTAAATTGGAGTCCGTATATCGGACGCCACTTTAGAATTGCTTCAAAATTTTTTCCTGGCTTGTTCTCGACCTCTAGAGGCTGAATTCAAAATTTCATTTTGACGCCAAAATGATAGGGAAATGTAAATTTCCGTATATTTTTAGTTCCGAAAAATTCCGCTCCAATTTTTAGTGGCGTCAAAAATATACGTGTATATTCCCACTTCATATATTTCGCTATCATACTGGCGTCCAGAAACTTGACAACACTGTCGCAGAACATCGATCGATAATGAAACAGATGCTTGCGCTTCTGGCATGGAATTTGTTGGGAGTATGGCTTGAATTTGGAATTGCACTTTTTATGTTTGTCATAACATAATATTCCTACCAATATTTTATTGCAGACTGAAGTATTATAGTACAGTTACTTGATGTCAGAAATTATTCTTGCTTAGAAATAATTCTTTATCAACTTTAAATTTGAGCAGTCAATTTTAAATATTGGGAAAAAACAGTTGAGTACTGACTGAAGTATGAGGAGTAAGTGAGCAAATTCATGTACCTCTTTCTAATAGTTCAAAAGCCGACCGCACCTCAACGTTCCTAGTCAGATTTAGGACCGAATTGTATATGAATTGATCGAAGATATAGTAGTCATTAGGATGTCACCTTTATAAATCCAGGATCCAGTCTTAAGGATCGAAAAAAGGCCATATCCGGTCAATAAGTTCGTGGTTAATCTAAAACTAGTATCAATCGATTGCAGAGGTCAAGTACTTTAGGACAAAACCAGGATACTACCTCTGTTCTATTCAAAACAGAGGGAAAAGCACAACAATCATAAGGGAAGTTCTGAACGACAGGGCAGAGGGTGATATCTTGGTTTTTTCTCGGAGTATCCGACCTTCGCTACTAACAAGTACCAGTTTTAATTATAAGTTCTTTAAGAGAAGTTGACTCTGACGAAAATTGACCGGAAGTAGCCTTTTTCTGACGCTTAGGACAAGATTCCAGATTCAAAAAGTCTGTCACCCAGTTGACCACTATATTTTTGATTGATTTATGTAAAATTTGACCGTAAGTTCGATTAGGGAACATAAGGTGCAGTCGGCTCCCCAACTATAGGATCACTATAGAATGTGAGAACTCGCTATTTCATCCGTGATGTGGTCTTATAATTGTTGTAGAAAAACAAATTATATCGTTTGTACAAAGCAAGTGGAACATTTTTGTTGCAAGTTCATCATTGCTTTCACTAGGACCAAATTGATGAATCTCAAATTATTCATGTTTTTGAAGTCCCTGATGGTCACAAAGTTGCACTCTTAGTGTGATCGAAAGAAAGTTAGAATGGATGGATGAATTATCATCATTACATATCTCCTGTAATACATTATAAGATTAATATAAGCTTGTGATATACAAGGGAATGAAAACTAATTTTTGCTCCTAATAATATAATCTATTACAGGATATCACATCCATCACGGCTGAAAAATGTAAAGAGTTGGTACACAACATACATATAAGTTGGGACTTGGCGGAAGCATTATTTAAGTTTTTCTTTTTGTTCAATTTAGAATTCACTGGCAACATAAGACTAGAAAAACTTTGTGTAAGAAAAGAAAATGTTGCTTTATTTTTCTTGAATCTGTCGGTAACAGAGTACACCAGAAGATAATTTGGGCTACTGTGAAAAGCCACAATTTGGTTCAAGGTACAAGTTGAATTTTTTTCAAATGGGAGCTTTAACTATTCAAGTGCCCGGTTTTTGCAAAGGGCTATATATTGAATGTCTCCAACAATAACTGTAGTTTGGAAATGATACAAAACTAGAAGTACAACAATCAGCTGATTCCATATAACATACATAGATTCTAACTCATATTTCAATTTGTGCGAGTTATCATATCATCGCTTCCCTTATTCAGTTTGTGGATAGATGAACATTGACTCTGTTGTCGCAACTGTGTGAAAACATTTCTTGAAGTCGGGGAGCCGGCCGCACCTCAAGCTCTCTGATCGAACTTATGGTCAAATTGTATAATATGAATCAATCGAGAATATTGTGGTCAATGAGGTGACAGACTTTATAAATCTAGAATCCTGCTTCAAGTGTCGAAAAAAGATTACTATTTTTCATTTTTGTAAGGGTCAACTTCTCTGTTAGATCTTATGATTGAAACTAGTACCAATTGATAGTGAAGGTCAAATGTCTCAGGAAAAAACCAAGGTGCTACCCCCTGCTCCGTTCGAAAGGGAAAGGAGAAGAATAGACAAGGATAATATTATGTGGTGGCAAAATTAGGCTGGTAGCATTTTGAACAATTTTGCATCCCATATTTAATCTTTGATGAAAGATATAACACCGTTTTGCTCGAAAACATGAAAAAAATCTAATGTGAACACCACATGTCTTACTTGTACATCTTTTGACTCAATAATCGACAGTTGATACTAATATTGACTCTAGGCAAAATCGACTCCAACCAAAATTTGAGATGATAATTCAATCATTCAGATGCTACAGTTCATTAATGGTCAGTTGTACCGCTCTTACTCAAATTTTAAACTTCACTTATACAAAAAATGTCGAATCGAAATGAGGACAGCAATGTTCATGCCACATTCAATTTTCAAATTTTGATACGATATTGTTGAGTTAGGTGGCACCTAAAATTTAAGTGACAGCGGTGCAACTGGCCATGTAACGCTTAAGCAGTCTCAAATACCAAATTTCATCATTCTACGGCCTAAGTCTCGAATTTATGCGAAAACTTGAGAAAGATTGTAAGATAAAGCTTACTTCCAGCTGATAGATTGTTTTGAAAATATTAAGTTATTATTCGAATGCTACAATTTCTCTAGATACAAAATTTCAAGATTTTACGGTTGATTGTTCTGGATTTATATGAAAATTCGAAAACGTGCTTAGTAAACTGCACTCCTGTTTAATCCGACTGCAGTCATAATGCAAGGTGTACAATTAGGTTTTATAGAAGTGTTTGATACGAAATTTCAATACTCCACGCCTGATTGCTTTGAATTAATACAAGAAACTCGAATAGACTGTGCAATTTCAGCACAGCCAATCAGTAATTAAATAGAAAATAACCATTAAGATGCCTCAGGAAAATTCAAAAAAACTTCCAAGTACAGTGCATTTGCGGTACCGACGATTGCAATCATAATAGAGGCTGCAAAACTAGACCTTGGACCAGTTTCAAATACAAAATTCAACTATATAGATACATACATTCATACGTACGTACCGAAGTCAAGCCGAAAATAGTCAAAATGCATTTAGGGATGCTCAAAACGAGAATTTCCATCAAAATCTCGAAATGTGATTCTGGCGGTTCAACAATACTACTTATTTATACTTTGTACAAGTGAGTTAAAAGAGACTCACTTGGAATACTTCGATACTTATTGAATGTTCATTATTCCATATTATAAGTAGTATCTGACTTTGTGCACCATATTGCAACACGAACAGCGAAGGAAATTCTTAGGGATATACGATATGGAAGACTCCCGACTTTCAAAATTATACGTTCACCAATTTGCATTGTGGAAAAACTAATCAGAGAATGTAGTTGTACATAGTTCAACAAAATCCATTCTCAACGATTGAACTTTTTGCCTTAAGATTGATATATAAGATATGAAGAATGAATACTGATAAACGACATGCTCCCAGCAACTTTGAAGGATAGGAGTCGAATATTTGGACAATTTTGGTCGTAGATTAATTTTATGCCCACATAATTGTTGTATTTATCATCAGTTACAATTTTGCTTCAGAAGTTTATGTGCGATTTGCTATGAATCAATTTTGTAGGCGATTATAACGGAAAAGGTATTTCTATGGCCCTTTTTGTTACCATGGAGTTTTACTTACTTGTACACATCTATCTAAATTCACTATTTGCACGATTGGGCGTATTCATATGTTTACCGGCTCTCCTTTCAAGGTGGTATGTTGATTTTACCGGCAAACTGTGATTACTATGGTTATGCTGACTTGCCGCCCATGAGCAAAAGCGGTAAGTGAAAAATTATGGACTTCCACAGAAAGTATTAATTTATTTATCGTTATTTATGATTGAATATTCACAATAAAATGTCAAACTTGACAGCTGACAGCGAGTGCGCTATGAGTGATCTCTCAATTTGAAAGAGAATATTAGGATTCATACTTGAGGTAGGTCTTCCAAACGTGCAAACAAATTTTCAAGCATCACTGTCAATAATTACAGGACCGATTTCGCTCAATATTTGCAAACCTCGCCAAGGCTCGGCCTCCAAACAATTATTCTCAATCGGTAAACCGTACTTATTGACCTTAATACGTGAATAACTATTTTGGGACTGATCTGTCCAATATTACTTCTCTGGGACTGATCTATGTAAACTACTTGATTAACACTTCACACTCACCTCTATGGGCAGTTTGATGAAGTCTTAGAAACAATTTTTGCCGAAATATGTATCATATCCTTCCGTCAATCTCTATAGATCTTGCAATTAGAGAAGTAGATACGCATTTTCAGACAATAAAATAAGACAATTTCAATGGCAACTAAGATAAACATTTGCAATGTTACAGAAACGAATGAATAAAATTTAGTGATTTTAAATTCTTTCGTGATGATCGCCTAAAAAAACGAAATATTCTGAAATTCTCTTCTGGTCTCAGCTGGCGTTTCGGCCGTGAACCACAAATTTGACCAAAAAAGATCACCTCCATGGTCTTAATACACTAATTCCTTTTTTGTATCTTCCACCTAACAGGATCGATTCATAATGGTGAAGTGAGTTTTCTCTTAGGTATTCATAGGGATATGTATGAAGACTACTCGATAGACTGGTATTCATCATTAAAGTACCAAGATAAAACATCTTATGAAAGCAACAAATAATAACTCAGTACACAGATAAAGTTTCATTTAGTTGCCTGAAACTCCATTACTGTTGCTATCCAAATTTCATTCCTAACCAAAAGTTTCTGTAGGGAAGATTTCCCAGCATTTCAATAATTCAAATTGACGATTATTGATTGAACTGATAACGCATACTTGAATTAGGGTAGCAACACTAGTTTAAATATTTTGAATGTTGAGAGGAAAGTCGATAATATGATAATAATTGTAGACAGATATTTCATCCGCTAGAGCTGAATCCAAGGGAAGAACTTTAAGACATGTGCCAAGTAGTATAGGGTATTTGATAAGGTTAGTAGGAAGTATTCCTTACCAGAGCCAGATTATGCATAAAGCCCGATAGGCACGAGTTCACGGACCTTGGCTTAAAGAGGCCTTAACTTTGAAGATTTCACAAGCATTTGAGTCACCAGCTCATGGATCTCATTGAATTACGACCTATGAGCTTCAATGAGTCTTGATCCGACATTTGTGTTGATTAAGAGAGGATGTAGACATGATAGTTTCTCAGTGAAAAGTATCTGAACTAAGATTGTGAAGAATTCAATACTCTTCCAAGAAGTTATGTGATTTTTTTGTGTGCCTCACGGCTCTTAGGATATTGCAAAAATACTCTGTACTTCTTTTTACAATATGATAACCTAACGAGGGGAGGTTTCCAGCTCCCAGAATTAAGATTTATATTCAAACTGACCCTTATCACACATTTATAAAAAAAATTTGAGCAAAATGCAAGTTTAGTCCAAAATTTTGTCACATTTCCATGGAGCAATTATTATCACAATTCATATGACATCCGTGAGTCCTTCCTGATAAATTATCCTGCACATACTTCCATTAATGGAATCTACCAACAGTTCACGGACATGGCAATTACATTTTACTTCAGAACTCGAAAATAGCAATTATCAATCAAAAATCCATATTTTTTCGCAAAATCTTCCGAATTAACTATGACTTCTCTATCAATCAATGACATATTACTACTCTATGAAGATGTCTTGAGTATCAACCCATTTCAAAACTGGAATAATGTAATTCTACGCAAACTTTTGGATATATCGCTTCACATGTGTCATCGATAGAACATTCTACGCAAGAAAGGTGCTTATCGGACTTTAAAAACTAAATCTGGCAACAAGGGGGACGCCACTTCAAACATGAAGTGAAAGCATATATATAGATAGGACGCCACTATAAACGCAATATGTAACGTATATTATTGACGCCACATTGATGTTATGATGAAAGGAGGTCATATTGTATAGGAAATGGGAACTCTGTGAATATTGCGTGAAATGGAATTTCTGTGTGAAATCTGAAGAGCCCATGAGAAATTATGTAATATACTTCGATCAGATCTCAAGTATACGCGTTCCTTTCAGTAGACGCCAAAATGAACATCTTTGTAAGGACGTCAAATTGATAGGGTGATTTATATATATATATATATATATATATATATATATATATATATATATATATATATATATATATATATATATATATATATATATATATATATATATATATATATATATATAAATCCTCATATCATTTTGGCGTCCTAATATTGCGCATTTGCATTTAATCTGGCGTCCATTGTGAATTGGAGTCCGTATATCGGACGCCACTTTAGAATTGCTTCAAAATTTTTTCCTGGCTTGTTCCCGACCTCTAGAGGCTAAATTCAAAATTTCATTTTGACGCCAAAATGATAGGGAAATGAAAATTTTCGTATATTTTTAGTTCCGAAAAATTCCGCTCCAATTCTTAGTGGCGTCAAAAATATACGTGTATATTCTCACTTCATATATTTCGCCATCATACTGGCGTCCAGAAACTTGACAACACTGTCGCAGAACATCGATCGATAATGAAACAGATGCTTGCGCTTCTGACATGGAATTTGTTGGGAGTATGGCTTGAATTTGGAATTGCATTTCTTATGTATGTCATAACATAATATTTCTACCAATATTTTATTGCAGACTGAAGTATTATAGTACAGTTACTTGATGTCAGAAATCATTCTTGCTTAGAAGTAATTCTTTATCAACTTGAAATTTGAGCGGTCAATTAGAAATATTAGGAAAAATAGTTGAGTACTGACTCAAGTATGAGGAGTAAGTGAGCAAATTCATGTACCTCTTTCTAATAGTTCAAGAGCCGACCGCCCCTTAACGTTCCTAGTCAGATTTAGGGCCGAATTGTATATGAATTGATCGAAGATATAGTAGTCATTAGGATGTCACCTTTATAAATCCAGAATCTAGTCCTAAGGATCAAAAAAGGGCCATATCCGGTCAATAAGTTCGTGGTTAATCTGAAACTAGTATCAATCGATTGCAGAGGTCAAGTACTTTAGGACAAAACAAGGGTTCTTCCTCTGTTCTATTCAAAACAGAGGAAAAAGCACAACAATCATAAGGGAAGTTCTAAACGACAGGGCAGAGGGTGATACTTTGGTGTTTTCTCGGAGTATCCGATCTTCGCTACTAACAAGTACCAGTTTTAATTATAAGTTCTATCAGAGAAGTTGACTCTGACGAAAATTGACCAAAAGCAGACTTTTTCTGACGCTTAGGACAAGATTCCAGATTTAAAAAGTCTGTCACCCAATTGACCACTACATTTTTGATTGATTATAGAATGTGAGAACTCGCTATTTCATTCGTGATGTGGTCTTATAATTGTTGTAGAAAAACAAATTATATCGTTTGTACAAAGCAAGTGGAACATTTTTGTTGCAAGTTCATCATTGCTGTTACTAGGACCAAATTGATGAATCTCAAATTATTCATGTTTTTGAAGTCCCTGATGGTCACAAAGTTGCACTCTCAGTGTGATCGATAGAAAGTTGAAATGGATGGATGAATTATCATTATTACATATCGCCTGTAATACATTTTAAGAATAATATAAGCTTGTGATATACAAGGGAATGAAAAGTAATTTTTGCTCCTAATAATATAATCTATTACAGGATATCACATCCATCATGGCTGAAAAATGTGAAGAGTTGGTATACAACATACATGTAAGTTGGGACTTGGCGAAAACATTATTTGAGATTTTCTTTTTTTTCAATTCAGAATTCACTGGCAACATAGAACCGGAACAATTTTGTGTGAGAAACGAAAATGTTGCTCTATTTTTCTTGAATCTGTCGGTAACAGAGTACACCAGAAGATAATTTGAGTCACTGTGAAAAGCCACAATTTGGTTCAAGGTACAAGTTGAATTTTTTTCAAATGAGAGCTTTAACTATTCGAGTTCCTGGTTTTTGCAGAGGGCTATATATTGAATGTATTCAACAATAACTGTAGTTTGGAAATGATATGCTCAAACTGATTCCATATAACATATATCCATTCTATCTCATATCTCAATTTGTGCGAGTTATCATACCATCGCTCCTCTTATTCAGTTTGTGGATAGATGAACATTGACTCTGTTGTCGCAACTGTGTGAAAATATTTCTTGAAGTCGGGGAGCCGGCTGCACCTCATGTACCCTGATCGAACTTATGGTCAAATTGTATAATATGAATCAATCGAGAATATTGTGGTCAATGAGGTGACAGACTTTATAAATTTAGAATTCTGCTTCAAGTGTCGGAAAAAGGTTACTATTGTTCATTTTTGTTAGGATCAACTTCCCTGTTAGATCTTATGATTGAAACTAGTACCAATTGATAGTGAAGTTCAAATGCCTTAGGAAAAAATCATGGTGCTACCCCCTGCTCCGTTCGGAAGGGAAAGGAGAAGAATAGACAAGGATAATATTATGTGGTGGCAAAATAAGGCTGGTAGCATTTTGAACAATTTTGCATTCCATATTTAATCTTTGATGAAAGATATAACACCGTTTTGCTGGAAAACATGAAAAAAATCTAATGTGAACACCACATGTCTTACTTGTACATCTTTTGACTCAATAATTAACAGTTGATACTAATATTGACACTAGGCAAAATCGACTCCAACCAAAATTTGAGATGATAATTCAATCATTCAGATGCTACAGTTCATCAATGGTCAGTTCTATTGCTCTAACTCAAATTCTAAACTTCACTTATACAAAAAATGTCGAATCAAAATAAGGACAGCAATATTCATGTCACATTCAATTTTCAAATTTTGATACGATATTGTTGAGTTAAGTAGCACCTAAAATTCAAGTGATAGCGGTGCAACTGGCCATGGAACGCTTTAGCAGTCTCAAATACCAAATTTCATCATTCTACGGCCTAAGTCTCGAATTTAAGCGAAAACTTGGGAAATATTGTCAGATAAAGCTTACTTCCAACTAATAGATTGTTATGAAAATATGAAGTTATTATTCGAATGCTACAATTTCTTTAGATACAAAATTCCAAGATTCTAGGGCTGATTGTTCTGGATTTATATGAAAATTTGAAAACGTGCTTAGTAAACTGCACTCCTGCTTAATCCGACTGCAGTCATAATGCAAGGTGTACAATTAGGTTTTATAGAAGTGTTTGATACGAAATTTCAATACTCCAAGCCATTGTTTTGAATTAATACAAGTAACTCGAATAGATTGTGCAATTTCAGCACAGCCAATTAGTATTAAAATAGAGAATAACTATTAAGATGCCTCAGGAAAATTCAAAAATAATTCCAAGTACAGTGCATTTGCAGTACAGACGATTGCAACCATAATAGGGGCTGCAAAATTAGACTTTGGACCAGTCTCAAATACAAAATTCAACTATATAGATACATTCATTCATACGTACGTACCGAAGTCAAGCCGAAAATAGTCAAAATGCATTTAGGGATGCTCAAAACGAGAATTTCCATCAAAATCTCGAGATGTGATTCTGGCGGTTCAACCATACTACTTATTTATACTTTGTACAAGTGAGTTAAAAGAGATTCACTTAGATTACTTCGATACTTATTGAAAGTTCATTATTTCATATTATAAATAGTATCTGACTTTGTGCACCATATTGCAACACGAACAGCAAAGGAAATTCTTAGGGATATACGATATGGAAGACTCCCGACTTTCATAATTATACTTTTACCAATTTGCATTGTGGAAAAACTAATCAGAGAATGTAGTTATACATAATTCAACAAAATCCATTCTCAACGCTTGAAGTTCTTGCATTTAGATTGATATATAAGATATGAAAAATGAATACTGATATACGACATGCTCCCAGCAACTTTGAAGAATAGGAGTCAAATATTTGGACAATTTGGGTCGTAGATTAATTTTATGCCCACATAATTGTTGTATTTATCATCAGTTACAGTTTTGCTTCAGAAGTTTATGTGCGATGTGCTATAAATCAATTTTGTAGGCGATAATAACGGAAAAGGTATTTCTATGGCCCTTTTTGTTACCATGGTGTTTTACTTACTTGTACACATCTATCTAAATTCACTATTTGCACGATTGGGCGTATTCATATGTTTACCGGCTCTCCATTCAAGGTGATATGTTGATTTTACTGGTAAACTGTGATTACTATGGCTATGCTGACTTACCGCCCATGAGCAAAAGCGGTAAGTGAAAAATTATGGACTTCCACAGAAAGTATTAATTTATTTATCGTTATTTGTGATTGAATATTCACAATAAAATGTAAAACTTGACAGCTGACAGCGAGTGCGCTTTGAGTGGTTACTCAATTTGAAAAAGAATATTAGGATTCATATTTAAGGTAGGTCTTCCAATCGTGCAAAAAATTTTTTAAGCATCACTGTCAATAATTACAGAACCGATTTCGCTCAATATTTGCAAACCTCGCCAAGGCTCGGCCTCCAAACAATTATTCTCAATCGGTAAACCGTACTTACTGACCTTAATACTTGAATAACTATTTTGGGACTAATCTATCCAATATTACTTTTTTGGGACTGATCTATGAAAACTACTTGATTAACACTTCACACTCACCTCTATGGGCGTTTGATGAAATCTTAGAAACAATTTTCGCCGAAATATGTATCATATCCTTCCGTCAATCTCTATAGATCTTGCAATTAGAGAAGTGGATACGCATTTTCAGACAATAAAATAAGACAATTTCAATGGCAACTAAGATAAACATTTGCAATGTTTCAGAAACGAATGAATAAAATTCAGTGATTTTAAATTCTTTCGTGATGATCGCCTAAAAAAACGAAATATTCTGATACTCTCTTCTGGTCTCAGCTGGCGTTTCGGCCGTGAACCACAAATTCTACCAAAAAAGATCACCTCCATGATCTTGATACACTAATTTCTTTTTTGTATCTTTCATATAATTCCTATTTTGTATCTTCCATGTAACAAGACTGATTCATAATGGTGAAGTAAGTTTTCTCTCAGGTATTTATAAGGATATGTATGAAGACTACTCGAAAGACTGGTATTTATTATTGAAGTACTAAGATGAGGCATCTTATGAAAGTAACAAATAATAACTCAGTACACAGATAAAGTTTCATTTAGTTGCCTGAAACTCCATTACTGTTGCTATCCAAATTTCATTCCATACCGAAAGTTTCTGTAGGGAAGATTTCCCAGCATTTCAATAATTTAAATCGACGATTATTGATTGAACTGATAACGCATACTTGAATTAGGGTAGCAACATTAGTTTAAATATTTTGAATGTTGAGAGGAAAGTCGGTAATATGATAATAATTGTAGACAAATATTTTATCCGCTAGAGCTGAATCCAAGGGAAGAACTCTAAGACATGTACCAAGTAGTATAGTGTAATAATTGATAAGGTGAATAGGAAATATTCCTTACCAGAGCCAGATTATGCATGAAGCCCGATAGGCACGGGTTCACGGACCTTGGCTTAAGAAAGCCTTAACTTTGAGGATTTCACAAGCATTTGAGTCACCAGCTCATGGATCTCATTGAATTACGACCTATGAGCCTCAATGAATCTTGATCCGGCATTTGTGTTGATTAAGAGAGGACGTAGACATGATAATTTCACAGTGAAAAGTATCTGAACTAAGATTGTGAAGAATTCAATACTCTTCCAAGAAGTTATGAGATTTTTTTGTGTGCCTTACGGCACTTAGGATATTGCAAAAATACTCTGTACTTTTTTTTACAATATGATGACCTACTGAGGGTAGGTTTCCAGCTCCCAGAATCAAGATTCATATTCACACTGACCCTCATCACACATTTATAGTAAAATCTTGAGCAAAGTGCAAATTTAGACCAAAATTTTGTCACATTTCCATAGAGCAATTATTATCACAATTTATATGACATCCGTAAATCCTTCCTGATAAATCATCCTTCACATACTTCCATTCATGGAATCCACCAACAGTTCACGGACATGGCAGATACATTCTACTCCAGAACTCGAAAATAGCAATTATCAATCAAAAATCCATATTTTATCGCAAAATCTTTCAATTTACTATAAGTTCTCTATCAAACAATGACATATTACTACTCTATGAAGATGTCTTAAGTATCAACTCATTCCAAAACTTGAATAATGTGATTCTACGCAAACCTTTGAATATATCGCTTCACATGTGTCATCGATAGAACATTCTACTCAAGAGAGGTGCTTATCGGACTGTAAAAACTAAATGTGGCAACAATGGGGACGCCACTTCAAACATGAAGTGAAAGCATATATATAGATAGGACGCCACTATAAACGCAATATGTAACGTATAATATTGACGCCACATTGATGTTATGATGAAAGGAGGTCATATTGTATAGGAAATGGAAACTCTGTGAATATTGCGTGAAATGGAGTTTCTGTGTGGAATCTGAAGAGCCCATGAGAAATTATGTAATATACTTCGATCAGATCTCAACTATACGCGTTCCTTTCAGTAGACGCCAAAATGAACATTTTTGTAAGGACGTCAAATTGATAGGGTGATTTATATATATATATATATATATATATATATATATATATATATATATATATATATATATATTATATATATATATATATATATATATATATATATATATATATATATATATATTATATATATATATATATATATATATATATATATATATATATATATATGTTGGCGCATTCTGCACCCTACATATATATATATATATATATATATATATATATATATATATATATATATATATATATATATATATATATATATATATATATATATATATATATATATATATATATATAAATTATGTTTTTGACTTTTGTTGTAGTCAAAAAAAACAGAGTTAATTTTCAGAAACTAAGTTTTATTATCTTCAAATATTAATATGGTCACGAGCGAACTCGCTACAGAGAATGAACAATATAATACTAGATTCTACACGTTTTTATACTAAATATCCCTTAGCCTACGTGCTTTTATCATATTACAATATTCTGCTGAGTTGTGGGAAACAACTTAGAAAATATGGCAAAATACACGAATAGTGCTATAACATAGTTCCTCCCGCGCAAGATTTTGCGATATTTCACATTTCTAAGCCAATGGACTTATTTCCATATCTTTGCTTCTGTTACATAATTTACTTTTATGTTTCAACACCATTCGAACAATAAAAATTACAATAATTATGATTAATATTACATATATTATAAGGGAGTGATAATTGTTATTAATATCAAATTCCTCAATTCTAGGAAACTCAATGCTAAGTTTCTGTATTTGCTTAATTTTTTGTATATTTAAAATTCCATTGATTTTATGGAAATGATTAACTTCTGAATTCTGAAATTGTAATTCTTTATATTTTCGAGTAATAATATTAAAAATTTTCTTATTTATTCGACAATTTTCATTTGTAGGGAATTTATGAATGCCTTGAATTTTTTTGAATGTATTTTTATTTAAACAATCAATTTGAATCAATTGAATCTGCTCAATACCATTATCTAAAGTTAAATAGTGATAAGAACAATTATCATTCTTTTGTTTATAAACTAAATTTATTATACAATTATTCAACTCAAAATGTTGAATAATACACATAAATTCTTCATGAATTAAAATACAATTGTTTATTACAGAATTGTCATTTTTATATTTGAAAATTGGGTTTTGATTCTCATTAGTTTGCATTATTTATTTTCATTATTGTAAATAGGAATAGGGTTGGATTGGAGTAACGGAAAGGACTGTTGTGAGAAATGTCGGTCAGTTGTCTGTGACATAGTCTGCAACAATATTTTTTCTTATTGTTTAATTCTGTCAATTCTAACATTTTTGTCACCATGTAGGTCTTTAATTTTAATTTTACCTAACAAAGGATCATAACTTCCTACAACTTTTTTAAACAGAGGTTTTTGGATTTTACTAATAAGCCGGGGATTTTGTTTTACATATACTTCTTTCTTTAATTGTAAATGATTATCATTTTCTTTGTTTCTACCTAATTTTTCAGCAGCAATTCTATTTTTTATCAATTCATTCGTCACGTCTATTTTGTCCTGATAATCTTTAAGGGTCTCATCTATAGTCAAGTCACGCTTGAAATATTTGTTCTGATTACAGCCAAATAAAATTTCATTAGGAGTCAATTTTGTTATTTTATGTTCTGTGTTATTATATGCAATTAATGCCAAATCTACTTTCTTATTTAAATTTTGATTTTTTATTCTATCTTTTTGATTTATAATTCGAAGTGATTCTATTATAGTAGAATGGAACCTTTCTATTGCGTTACTTTTTGGATTATGAATGCAAATGAAGTGAACATTAATTCCATATCGTTTTAATAGATCTTGTACTGAACTATTTTTGAATTCACCTCCATTATCTGTAATTATTTTATCGGGAATAGTATAGGCTTGAAAATATCTAATTAATACTTCACTTCATCAATATTTCACTAATAGTTTTTGCTTCCTTATTAGCAATACAATATATTTGTGCATGTTTTGAAAATTGGTCCATAATAGTTAAAAAATATTTTTTTTCTAAGGTCAACAAATCCATATTAATTATCTCAAAAGGTTTCTCAGGTGTAGGTGTCAAATTGTCAATTGCCGGTATTGGTTTCCTGTTATATTTATTCAATTTACATAATTCACATTGGTTAACGTATTCGATTATGTCTTTGTTCATATTCGGCCAATAATATTTTTCTTTTAAAGCTTGAATTGTAGCTCTCATTCCACGATGATTCATTATTCCGTGATGGTAATCATGAATAATTTCTAATTGTTCTACGTCATGTTCGACGTCTGTAACTAACTTATCCACCGCTATAATATTTATCGAATTTAAAATAAAACTATCTGATATAATTTTTGATATTCTTTTATCTAGGCCCTCATTGAAAATTGCTAGATATCTTACTTTTGGTATAGTATATTCTTTTAAAAATTTCAATACTTCATGTTCAAAATCATTTTCATTAATTGTTACATATAATCTTTGTTTTTGATGGTTGAATAATCTTTTAATATGAATTTCTGTTTTCTTATTTTGAATATCAAAAATGAGTTGGTTATCGGCAATATTTAGGCGATTACTTGTATATTTGATTCCTGCGAGATTATTTTCATCAGCGGAATGTACGGTGTTATTGTCTTGCTCGCTGTTAGGATTCTTGCTGACAGCGTCAGTAAGATGATAATTCACGGGAAGGCTAAAGACCTTGATGTGAATGTTAGTGTCCTCAAAGACTTTGAATAATTTTTGTTTTACTTTCGTCCATTGCAATCTGTCTAATCCACAGCCTAATTTAGGAATATTAATTTCATATTTTTCATTTAATATTAGGTAATCTCGTAACTCTTTTAGGGGCTTATCAAAATTTTTTATAGACGGTTTATCAGAAAATTTCTCTTTTGTTATCAAATGAATTATTGTTTTGTTGTTAGAATTTTGTACAACCATATGTTTATTAAATGAATTATAATTTTTTCAGTAAATTTCACTATTGAATAATTTAACTACATCTTTAGCTAAACCATCTGACATTTCGAAGTCACGGGATACGCAGTGCGCAAAAATGTCTGATTCTGATACGTCACCAGTTACTTCAGTAATTTTCAGTTCCGGTCGTTGTCTTGATAATAAGTCAGCTATCACGTTTTGTTTACCTTTCAAATATTCTATTTCAAAATTGTATTCACTCAACTCGATTTTCCAACGCATTAATTTCTGATTGGGATTCTTCATATTAAACAGCCGTACTAATGGTTTATGATCGGTTTTGATTTTAAATTTTCTACCATATAAATATGGTCGGAAGTTCTTTATAGACCAAACAATAGCTTTAAGTTCTTTCTCGACCGTTGAATAATTTTGTTCAGCTGGGTTTAATGTTTTTGAGGCATAACAAATAGGTTTCTCTTGATTATCATGGATTTGCGTTGAAACAGCTCCAATTGCATAATCAGATGCGTCTGTTGTTAATACAAATCCCTTGTCGAAGTCTGGAATATGCAGTAAAGATGATTCTGAAATTATCTTTTTACTATTTTCAAAAGCTTCGCGATATTCTTTGTTATAAATGTCTATATGAGAATTATTTTTCAAACATTCTGTGAAAGGCTTAGTCAATTTTGCAAAATTTGGAATTAATCTTCTATACCATCCTAAAGATCCTAAAAATTGCTTAATCTCCTTTTTTGTTTTTGGAATATTCAAATTTTTGATATTTCAATTTTTTTTGGGTCAGTACTCAGTCCATTTTCATTTATGATGTATCCTAAATATTTTGTCTCTGATTGTAAAAATTCCGATTTATCTTTTTGAATATTCAGATTAGCTTGGCGTAATTTTTCAAATACTAATTTTATATTATTCAAATGCTCATCTAATGTTTTACCAAATATAATTATATCGTCAAGATATACTAGACAAATTTTGTTCACTAATTCACACAAAACTGTATTTATCATTCTTTGAAATGTGGCGGGTGCATTTTTGAGTCCGAAAGGCATTCGTAAGAATTCATAGTGTCCTGATGGGGTTGAAAAGGCAGTTTTCTCCCTGTCATCTTCATTCATTAGAATTTGGTGGAAACCTGAATGTAAATCCAACGTAGTGAAATATTTGGATTTTCCAATGTGGTCAAATAAAGTATCAATGTTAGGGATCGGAAATTTGTCGTCTTTTGTTTTTGCATTAATTTTTCTGAAATCAATTACCATTCTAGTTTTTCGTTTACCAGACGCGTCTTCTTTTTTTGGTACTATCCAAATGGGTGAGGCCCATGGCGAATATGACTTTTGGATTACTTTTTCACTTAATAATTTTTCTACATGCTCTTCTATATCTTTTTCATAAATTTGGGGTAATCTATAATTTTTTGTATAAATTGGTGTTTCGTCTGACATTATGATCTTATGTTCAATAACATTTGTGTGGGATAAATATTCATTTTCTTTAGGAAACAAATCTCCATATTCTTTGATTAATTTATTTAATTTCTGTGTTTCAATGGTATTTAAATGAGAATTTCGAGTTTCTGTAAAATTAATTTCTTCTGCTCTATTGTCACTATCATGTAATTTATAATTTTTACTATTTATTGAAACGTTATTTGTTTTGAAATCTATTTTTATGTCAAGTGTGCGAAATGCATCTATTCCAAATAATAAATTATAATTTTTATGGAATTTGAATACGTAACATTTAATAGGAATTTTATTGATAAAAATATTTACATGTTCTTTGCAAGTAGATTTTCCATCTACGGTTTTAAAGGTCAATCTTGTTTCAAATGTTTGCAATTTCATTTGCTCTACTAAATTTGGATGTATTAAATTTATGGATGAACCAGTATCGAGGAGTATATTGAAATTCTGTTGTTGTAAAGACGGTAGATTTGTAGTGATGGAGGACATTATGTAATGTTCTCGTGATGTGTCGAATCTATTTCTAAAAAAGAGTCATCGTTTGTTTCGATCGTTTCGTCTTCAATAATTTCGTCATTATATTCTTGTGAATCTGTATCGGTTTCTATATTACAGTTTTGTCTAATTGTTTGGAATGACATAGGTTGTGTTTGTCTTGTTTGTAAAGACATTGGTTGTGGCTTAAATCTTTGGGTTGTTTGTACCACATTTTGTCTGTTTTGCTTCGGTGCAAAATTAGAATTATTATTTCTATTAAAGTTCTGTCTCAACGCTATAGGTTGTGAAGGAAAATTATCTGCTGGAAATTTTCTTGGTAGTGGTGCTGGATTTTGTAAGAGGGGAGAACGATGTTGATGCTGATTTGCAAAACTGAATTCGTTTTTGAGCAATATTTCACATTGTTCTATTGTGCTAGGATTTTTAACAATGAAAGAGCCTCGTATTGTCATTGGTAAAATAGATATGAAATGACTCACTACTAATTTTTGTATTTCATCAATGATTGCATTTTTCTGATCGGTACTATAATTTGTTAAAAATATTTTGGATTTATAATGTAAAAATTTATCTACAATATATTTTAATGTATTTTCAGCATTATTTTTGAATCTACAATACATAATATCTTGCAATATTGTTTCTGCGGAAGTTTTATTAGTGAAATTTGTTGCTAAATATAATTTTAAATCATCCCAAGTTCGAAAATTATTCTCTGACAAAAGTTCAGCGGCTTTATGTGTTAGTTTTGCTTTAATTAAGCCAAATAAATATGTTCTTTGTAATGGTGTCATTACTAAGGTGTTTAATGTGATGTAGACTTCGTCTACAGAATTTATAAAGTTACTCAATAACTTAATATTTCCTTCATACTGAGGAATCATTTCTGTGAAATTTTTAATTTCACCTAAAGTAATAGTTGCCATTGTATTGACTGATGGCAATCTGCTAGGAGTTAAAATAATTTTATTTGATTTAGGAATTGCGCCTGTGCAATTCGTGTTCTGTTCTCCTGAATTAGCAGTATCAGAATTAGAATTCATGAATAGTATTCATGTAATAATTTATTTTGAAATATTTAATTACTTATTCAACTTGTAACAAATAAATAAAAATGTGTAAATGTTGTGTTTGAGACTGTGCCGGTCTCTCGGTAAACTTATTACTAGTATTTTCACTAGGTTTACCCCTTCAGTGTTTTTTGTGATAAAGTATTATTTAATTAAAGCAGCAACAAATATTAATGTTATAAAAATAACTTACTGCAATAATACAATACAAATTAGATGCTTGACGGACATCACCGGGTTCTCTGCGCTCTGGGAACTCGGATATATGTTGTGAAGACAGCAACTGCAGGCGACGTGGACCAGTTGTAGGAACAGCAAGTACTCGTTCTATGATGAGGACGTGATCCAACAATGGAACAGCAAGTTGCCAATTGATTGTTGCTTTTAAAGATGGGCCGTTGTTTGGCCCTGGTGCGGCTTAGGTTGTAGCCGTTGGATGAAGTCTTGTAGGTTTGATGTTTTTTAGAGATAACGTCGTTAAACTTTGAGAATTACCACAGATAATATTGATTTTTACTGTGACGACGTTATCCTACCGACTGCGCCAATTATGTTTTCGACTTTTGTTGTAGTCAAAAAAAACAAAGGTAATTTTCAGAAACTAAGTTTTATTATCTTCAAATATTAATATGGTCACGAGCGAACTCGCTACAGAGAATGAACAACATAATACTATATTCTACACGTTTTTATACTAAATATCCCTTAGCCTACGTGCTTTTATCATATTACAATATTCTGCTGAGTTGTGGAAAACAACTTAGAAAATATGGCAAAATACACGAATAGTGCTATAACATAATTTATATATATATATATATATATATATATATATATATATATATATATATATATATATATATATATATATATATATATATATATATATATATATATATATATATATGTACGTCCTGTGCGCCTACCGAGGACGATCTCATCCATTTATGGTGAGCCCCTATAGAGGACGATTCATGTCTCGGTGGCTGCATATATTAAAAGTCAACTTTACACAGCTTAAATTCATTTTACTGAATAGAAAATGGTAAAATTATCTGGGATAACAAATAATATAGATTATAATAAAAACGACTTTTCATTTTAAATTCTGTATATTTATTTCAAACTTTGACGTTTCGACTTTCTAACTTAAAGTCTTCTTCAGAAAAAATTATTATCATGATTTATTATGTAAGATTAATTTACACAGACATTTTAGATTCATCCCATTCGTATATCCTTTTCGCTACAGGTTAGTTTAATCTTATTAATGATTTTCTTTTTGATCCTAACCACAAATTTTCGGTTTATTTGACATTAATAATGATAATTATTTTTTTTGAAGAAGACTTTGAGTTAGAAAGTCGAAACGTCAAAGTTTGGAATAAATATACAAAGTTTAAAATCAAAGGTCATTTTTATTGAATAAAATTCTGAAAAATGTATAGTTTATTAATATAGATTATGTTTATATAATTGTAATTTTTTTTACAATTTCCTAATTCTGTGTTAACTCCAGTATTTATTCATGAGTTGGTAAGTACATATGTTTTAGAAGAAATATGCGAATGTATAATTCAATTAAATCAAAGTATCTCCAC
Organism: Dromius quadrimaculatus; assembly: GCA_963989225.1. Classification (NCBI taxonomy): domain Eukaryota; kingdom Metazoa; phylum Arthropoda; class Insecta; order Coleoptera; family Carabidae; genus Dromius; species Dromius quadrimaculatus. Next base: position 24,785,226 of record OZ022336.1, on the reverse strand, counting down.
TATAAGATAATATATCAGCGTAAAAATCTGTTGTTATCTTTAAACAATAACGATTAAATATATCATGCTACAAAAAGATCGTCGTGCGGAACACAACTCAATATTTCACAGTATCGGGCTAAAAATTGAAAATAAACGGAGGAATTTAAACATGAATCATTATTATTATTAATAAAAAGATCCAAAATAAAATTATTTTGACAAATTATTTTTTGTATCATTTATTTCATCTTGAATCAATGCAATTCCTGGATCTGCTGGTGTTGTAGCTTCTTTAAAATTAGACATGTTAAATTCTTCTACAATTTGTTTGATGTAGTTAGATTGAACCAAAACTAAACAATCATCAGTACTTCTTAAACTCTTACCTAAGATATGGTAAGCCTTTCCCAAATTTTTCATTTCAAACGTATGCATAAGCTCTCCCTTCAATAAATCTTTCTCTTCTTTAATATTACACAATATTAAAAAATCATCATCATATAAAGCAATTATACAAATTCTGTTGTTATTGTTTCGATAATATACACATGGTTCACATTCTGTTCTTGGACATACCAATTCTAATAAAACATTATTTATTTTCTCATACCATTTCTAGCTAGCTACACGATTGCCTCAATTCATAAATTGCTCGTTTCTTTGAGCAAACTTTATTCTCTCTCCTATTGGAACGTTTTATTCACGGGATAAATGTGTACAGAAATATAATATATGTCACAACTCAACAAAAATCTTTCAAACACTACATTTCAATTATTACAAAGCATACTTCATATTACAATTACATTATAATTTTTGAAAGCAATTTGTGAAGCTGAAGAATCAATCTATCAAAGAATGAGTCTCAAATTCGTAAGATTTAAGGAAAATGTTTCTGTATGAAAACTCTTCAAAATGCTCCACTATTTGTAATAATGAATTGTCATCATTCTCATCTCCAGAAATATCCGCGTCCTTCGAATCATTGACTGAAATTTATAAACATATTAATTTTTAGATATTCATTTGGACTTGACTTACCAGAATTTTGTCTTGAATAAAGTACTTAGTCTTGCATATTCATTAATATTAACATTATGCTTGATGTACAACTCGCTTTTTATCATTAAATAATTTGTTCATGACGTTAAAGATTTGTAATATTTACTGAGTTCCATAAAATACATCAGAAATGTGTCTTCAGAGAAGGAAAGATACATTTTTAGCTGTGCGCCGTACTATGAATCTGTAATATGAATAATGCGCTAAATATCTATAACATATTATTCAATGAACTTAATAGATTCCAATTACTTTGATTACTCACCTTTAAACTTACGATGGACAATATTTATAACCAATTTGCTATATGTCAAAAACCACGGAGCAACAACACAATTCTAAAAATCCCTAGATTTTGTTGAAAATTACTAATAACAAAATCTATTATCAATGAGTTTGCCATTATATTGCATAAAATTATGATAATAAATTACCTAATTATAATTTCGTTCCTATATCAAGTTTATAATTATCGGATTATCACTATTCCTTTCTATGTAAGTGTGTCTTTGTCTAATATAACTGACCTATCCTGAGAACATTGATTTTAACTAATTTTACAAAGTTCAAGGTTAAATGGCAATATAAAACTTTTTCATTATTACTATGTTTAAGAGATAATTATTTGAATTTTTATCATACAGTTATTATCAGAATAAAGTAAAGAAGAAATCACATAAATAAAAATTTCACACAAAAACTGTGAAATATGTGACGTGCTGTGCTATGGAACATTCAAAAAATGAATAATTCTAAAAAAGAATTGTTTTCCATAGAAAATTCGAATCTAAGAGTCGGGGCTGAAGCCACCATCATCTTAGATCGGGGATGCAACTGTAGACATATGTTTCGTCCTTATTAGGACTCCTCAGTACAGTATAGCCAAGCCCAAGATGTCAAGACTTGGATCCCAAGAGTGTATAAACTCATTACGATAAAAGGTGCGCTGCAGCAAAAACTACAGACAACACCATCTATCAGGCACAAAGCCGATTTCACGGCTGATAGGATAAAGAAGAAATCACATAAATAAAAATTTCACACAAAAACTGTGAAATATGTGACGTGCTGTGCTATGGAACATTCAAAAAATGAATAATTAAGTTCAATTGGCAAGTAAATTTAAGGTAGTAGCGCTGTGACGACAGTTATGTAAACTAGTTCAGACGGCAAAGATTGAATATGTACATTTGATTTAATGTTAAATAGAATATATATTTTTTCTTATAGAAACACTGATTATCTTTCAATATAACTTTTTTTGGTTCATTAACATACCTATGTAGAAAGTTTAAAAGGTGAGTTTAAGTTACATATATTAATTCAAAATAAGTTACATAAATAAAACAAAATAATCCGTATTTCCAGATAAATCAAAGAAGCACACTAAAACTTCGAGAATATTCAAATTAATTAGGTGCAACAGCTGAATCAAGATGTGTCCGCGAGGGAGAAGAAGTTATGAACGCAGGACATATTATTTTGTGCGGAAAATTAAACATTACTGCACCAAAAATTCATTTATGTGCATTATGTATTCAGACATCGAAAATAAGCGGTCATCCTCATATGATAAAAGAATATCTCAATGAACAAAATAATGTAGTAACAGCAGATAGTATAAATTGCACGCACTGGATCAAATTCTTATAAACATTTAGACGCTAGCAAATTAATGAGACAATATTCAACAGCATGTGGCGCACGTCATCCTAATTTTTTGAGAGCAACGCAACTGCGGAAGCATGTAGCAATACAGTCTGTACTGCTTAATCTGCAAGAGAATGAAGTACATGATTTGGCAGAATTTATGGGTCATGCCGGAAAGATACACAAAGATCACTATAGGTTTCCTATTGCTGCAAGAGAAATAGTGCAAATGTCGACATTATTAGAGTTGGCTCAAGGTTAAGAGGATGATGATTGTGCTCCTTCTAGTCAGTGTGCTGCTTCTAGTCAAGGTAAGACATATTTGCTGACAATATTTTAATTGTGGTAAAATTTATTTATAAATTTCCAGAGGACTCTATTCACACAATTAATGACACTATGGATACGTCTGATTCAATTATTACTCCTGGTAAACACAATACTCATCTTTTTGTTAAATACAGGCTATTCAAATTTATTTCATTTTCAGAAGAATCCTTCGATAAAAATGGTACAATACAAGTAATGGATACGCCTGATGTAGAAGTTACTCCAGGTAAACATAATATACAATTTTTTGTGTATTTCATATGAGCTTATTCAATTTTAATTTGATTCCAGATGACTTTCACACAAATAGTCTAATTCGAGACATGGATACGTATGATTCCAGAATTACCACAGGAAAAGACATTGGTTCAGATTCGCCTGAATGTCACATACGAAGAAAGACGTTGAGTACTCCAGGAAAACATAAGGCCAGAATTATGCTATCAAAATACATGAACTCAAACCGATTATCCTCCTATCGAGAATGTGAGCAATATATAATAGATAATCCATGCCTAAGAATGAGAACACCGATGCGACTGAAGCTGTGGATTAATAATCAGTTGAAAAAATCTCAAAGATCGACAACAGCTAGAAAATGTAAGCATAGCAATTTATGCAACAAATAACTAGTGCAGAATTTCATATCACCCATAAAAAAAAATTATTTTTTCTCATCTTTTACATTTTCTTTGTAATTTGTAAGAATTTGGATTTTGAAAAGCAATAGTGGAGGTTGGCAGATACAATAATATTCTGTCTAACTTGTTCCATTTCTCAAGGCAATCTGTGAACAGCTCAAAAACGTAAATATTAATTTACTTCTATTCTAGTCCAGGGAATGTACGCAAAAAATCATAAGTTAAAAAATAATGACAATTTTTTTTTCTCACGGCTCATAATAGTACAATCCCTTAGAAAGAATTTAAGCCCCTGAATGTTTCTCTAGGCTATTTCAATCCTGAGTAATGGCAGATTTAAAAAAGACCTTTTTTTCGAAAATTCGCTATAAAAGGCGTAATTTTAAATTTTCCTAACTTTTTTAAAAAAAATTTTATTTGACTAGGTAGAGATATCATATTGTGTTAATTACAACTACTTATAATGAAAATTCAAGATTTTCGATGCTATTTTTTGATTTTTTTGGGGGATAACGAAATTAAGTCCAATAAGTTCCATTTGATATGTTTTTCAATTCTGTACAACTTTCCTATCCTACTTTTTTTTGTAGATATTGCTTTGTTTTTTTATAATGCGAAAAACAGTCTTTTCCAGTTTCCGATTTTCTTAGGTTATGTTCTGCACCAGCAGGAGAGATGGGAAAAACGCTATCTTTCTTAGGATTTTTCCTTCTATCCGATCAATTTTTTTGCTTTGGGTTTTATCATTGGGTTATTCATAGATTTCCTGGACTATTTCGTGAACAACACGTCTTATTTCAGTAATTGAGGGCTCATTGGATACTGCTTTTATTTCCGAGCTTCTTTTGTATTTACATTTTTTGCTCTGATATTAATCTATAAAAACATACAGCGAAATCAAAATTTTAACATTGTATTTTCTATGTCAAAAAAGTAGACACCCGGTATATGATTCTGACTGATTTTTAATATGAGTGAAAATTTATATTTTTGTATATTATTAATGTGTCCTATCAGTGACTTGGAATACACCTGAAAGACATGCGATAAGAAGTGCTTGTGAAGTTAATATCAAGGAGAAAATTTTACCGAGTGAAGCTGAATGTATGCAAGCTAGAGAAACATTTAAAGCTTTGCAAAATAGAAGTGCTGATATAATCAAAGCTTGTGTATATAATGAAATCAATCGTTCAGAAAAATAATTATATTTTGTTTTATGGTGGTATTTTCTTTCATTTTATATTATTCTCTATAGATAAACAATTTTTATAAACAAATTTTATTTTCACCACATTAATAAAAAACTGTGTCTCCTAATGTCCCAATGAATTCCAATGTACATTCAGAGTACATGAAGAAATGTATTTATAATTTTTTTAAACTTTAATTCAGGAAGCTAAAATAAATGCTGTGAAATATGTATTCTCCTATGTTGATTTTTGACAAGAAATCGGTTCAGAAGTTCATTCAAAATATTTTGTGTGTCTTAAAAAATATATAATGTAATTGTACTTTAGAAAAAAATGGCTTCATCAAAAATAGGGATACAGATAAAAAGTATCCATTCAAAATTAAAATAATCATAATATCAATTTCATTAGGTTGGTAGCGTACTTTCAATCCAGGTTTGAATATTTCCATTGGCCGTACAATATGGAATGAAGCATGCGTACGTAACATAACATTTAAATGTGAGAATTACGATACTGGCAGCCTGGCCAAATTAAGGTATTTATTATGATAATATTTGGTAATGTAGTCAATTTTACATTCAGATACTACAGCAGACTGGAATACTACATTTCAATACTCTACGACCATGCGAGAAATTCCAAAAGACTGTTGCGTGAAATGCAATTCTAGCTCAGTCGATCTCAATAAAAATAGTATATAAGCAACTGGACGGTCTTAAGGTAGTTTTAGTTTGGTAGCCAAATCAATTATACCTGAACCCTATTTTTTATATTTATTATTAGACGCTATTTCAAAATACATCTAGTATTCGCTTCATGGCTTATCAGCGTAGTGCGCATGCCCTTTCTAGAGTCAAAACAAGATGGCTGACAGCAGCGCCAATTCTAATTTTTATATATTTATTAATGAATATAAACGTCATACAGTCATTAAAACAAAGCAAAATGTACTTACTCAACTCTAAATAGTGTCAATTATCAACTAGAATAACTAATACTTGTAAGAATTGGTCCTGCTCTGAAATAACATAAAATAACAAATTCTACCGTTTAAAGTCTAGCAGAATTTGTACTTGTGAAATGAACATATTTCCTATAAATTGCTTCTTATTTTATAACTTCCACAGTATGTCATTAATATTTTTCCTTGTTATTTTGTCCAATTTTTAACATGAAATTCAAATAAACAAACACACACAGATTGATTCCATTATTATTGGTTGCATTCAGCAGAGCACATCGATTAGTAATCGATGACTAATCATCTGCAGAATGCGCTACGAAAAGTTCGATGTTTACTCATCGATTTGTAATCGGACGCCATCTTTTCCATCGCATTTAGAAAGCGATTTGTGATTACAATTTGTTGAATCGGTAGTAATTCCCAAAATATCGTGCGGCTGCTGAGTCCAAAGACTATTATTTATAGTATTTTTTTGCAGAATATTCAATATTTTTTACTAAGAAATCAACTATTGATTGAAATAATTTTCGTTTCCAATTTTTTGCTCTCAGTTTTCAATTTCTGAGGTAAAAGATAAGCTATACATATTAATAAATTTCAAACATGAATATTTGATTCTTTCACAACTTATTGCAAAGTCATTCATTTTTTTAATTTATTAGTTCAAAATGTGTTCCACCAAGTGCTAAGTTACAGTAACTCTCTTCCCCTCTCAATGTTCCAATTATTGATAAACTATATTATTATTATCGTCTATTTGTTCAGTGAAATTTTTATTTTCATCCGTAAACAAAAACAACCAAACAAAAACAAAATATAAAAATAATCTCTATGCCATAAACTCGCTATAAGAAAGTGCATTCAGCAGAACTACTCATCGGTACGTCACCGATTACTAATCATTCAAAAACGATTACTAATCGTATTCCATCTGCTGAATGCAGCAATTGTATCCAGCTGAACATAGATTTCGAATGGAAGATGTACTTCCCGCCTTTTTCTTGTCAGGAACCGTGCTGTCACTGACGATATAGGATTTAATCGAACACCGGTCTTTAAGTTTGGATATAATATCAATAATAGTGTACGTTGGATGAGTTATTCTTCAATTATATCCATTTTTTTAATTATATATATTTATAATATCTTCAATTATATATATATTTTATTGCCAAAAGTTGAATATTGATGTTTTATTTAAAGTAAATACATCATTTCAAATAGGGGGAAAATAGAATTTTTTTATTTCGATACAGGATTAATAATGCGCTGCACCAAACGGTGCGCTTTTGTGCATGGTTTGTAACATATGTAGGACAAGAGTGTCTAGTCTTCTCTCTTTAGATAATCCTTAATTTTTACCAGCGGAATTTAATATCTTTGACTGTCAATGAATATCGTGAAATAGAATGGGTTAATTATACAGAAATAATACAATTTGCAGAAATAATACTATTACTAAAGGTTAGTGATTTTATTTAACTTGTTACTCATGTATTTAAATTTGTTCAAATTGCAGCAGATACATATAACCTATGCTACGACGTTATTATATTTAGACAGTGGATTCAACTGTATTTCCTGAATAGATTTACCAAGTAAAGGTCACGAACTATTGAAATATAGTTACTCTAGATGGAACATTTACAGGTAATGTCTAAAAAATTGCATTGATAGTTTAACCTAAAGACTGATTTTATTTCAGAGACTGAGGAAATAGTTATATTATAGAAGATGAAGTTTTGCTATTACAGCCACATCGGCTGGAAAACAAGAGAATGAATAGGATATGTTCAGTAAATTTTTCTCCTCAGAAATTCGGAAACTAGTATGAATCCAATCGGAGAGAACTGAGGAGAGAAATTATGAGACCAATTTTAGAATAACAAGTATTAGAAGATGAAGATCACCAGTATATATTCAGTTTCTTTAATATGAGCAACAGTTTTCTCATTTTAATTATTGTGAATGTATTTATATTCCTAATAAATATACCTTTAAGTATTTGTCTTGATATTCACAGGAATACATCAGTATTATATGACAGGTACAGATGAATTTTGTCATATATAAATATAATATGAGTGGTTAAATTTTACTGAAAAATTTTTCATATTACGAGAGTTTGTTGCTTGGTAATTTTTAGAGTGGCAATGACAGAGAGATCCAAGCTGTCATGCGAATGATTTTTGATCATTGTCACGATATAAATTGGCAGCAAGCTCTTGTAAAACAATCTGAAAATTTTGCCAGGATAAATTTATTCACGGATGGTATTCGGAGGACTATTTGCATAATGTAGAAATAAAAACGTCAATTTGTTTTTTTACAATATTACGAACATTACATAGTACAGTATTACATTTTTATGAATTATTTATTTTATTCAATTTTGTCGTTTTAAAGCTACATTATTGAATCCATAGCAACAGTCATAGGTGAATCTTTATTCACTAGTGATTCAAAATGAGTTATTAGTGATTTGAAAAATTTTAATCACTGCTGGTATTCCTTTTCATAAAAAGACTTCGATTTCTGAGGAATAATTTTTCCAACTGCTGCGGCTGCTTCGTTCAAAATGGTATTGGGGGCGAGAACATTGTTTTGATCACTTTCTTCCATCATTTCAGACAATACTTTTCACAATTATAACGCTTTAATTCAGAATTCACAAAGCTGACAGTTTGCTGACAGTCACACTCCCGAATGTTTGGAAAACAAACACTCGTCGCGATATCAACGAATATCTCTTGCAACTGCAATTAATTTTTTTCTGAATTTTATTTCTTATTCTCATGTTCCCGAGAACGCAAAATTGAATAAAATTATGTATACAAACATGTGAATTAAACCTCTTTATTTGCTCGAAGAATTAAACCACTCGCGCTAGACGCGCTCGTGAATTTGAACTTTCTTCTCTCAAATAAGCGCAGTGGTTCAGTTCTCATGTTGTATGAATAACTATTATATATTAACCGTACAATTATTATACACATAGGAAGGATTCTGATTATTATTTTCAGTTTCAGAGGTAGAAGTTGATGGTCCAGATAAAAATAAAGTAGTTTCAACGTTTCTTAAACTATGATACTCATTTAGGAATGACAGAGGACGTGAGAGTCTTATTATGTCATGATACTATAGACTCCGTTAAAGATATTATAATAAATATAAATTAATGATAAATTTGATATTTTTATTGAACAAAATGAACAAATTATTCAACAAAAAGATGAAACCAACAGCGTATTGTTAACAATAGCAGCAGCTCTGGAGGGACAAGGCTATGAATAATAATTATAAAATGAAATTAAATACACGAGTTCAACTCCAAAATTTGTCTAATTTTTTTTAATCGCTCAATCTACAAATAAGTTTTTCAATAATAGATACAAATACTTAATTATAACGTAGTCATAAATATGCTGAATTAGAATTATTTCTGTCAATATTCAATTTTGACTGAATTACAATAGTTTCCAAACTTTGTTTTTATAACAAGAATAATTTAATCTTATGCGTTTGAATGAGAAAAATAGTCCATTGGTAGAGATTTAATGAATATTATGGAGAAAATAAATTTCTGATAGCCTGAACAATTAAGAAAAGTCTATAACTATATTAGTCACCATTTTAACTGAACAAAAATTGCACTTTAGAAGAAAAAGATTAAAATTAATATATTTAGTGCGTAAGGATATTAAGTAATGATAATTTAGATGAAAATATCGTTGTGATTAAATCTAGCATCAGTTCATTGCAATTCTGATTTAAAAAAATGTAATCACGGGATGGATAATAATCAGGAAAGGTAAAAAAAATTAAATGTACTGATATATGTATAATATTTTAAAAAATACTGCTGATTATAATTATTTCTCTTCTGCTGCCCTGTTTCTCTGTATATTCGCTCATCTTGAATAGCACAAGCCATTAAAATCCTTGCCGCATACCTGGGACTGTAATGGAGTATGCAATCCTTCAGTAAGCATCTAAATCTGCCTTTTAAGACGCCGATATATCCCCCTACAGAGCTTCGCACACGTTTGATTGTGATAATTTAACGTATCTCACGTTCGTTACGTGGTCGCTGATACGGTATAAGTAGCCAAGGTAGACAGACGTATTCCGAATCTCCTGTAAAACAAGAAACATCTATTAGAAATTATTATTTGACAAGTCCATTTTATATACCCAATATCAGTTGTCATTGTATCGCCATTTTCGTAGTTAGACCGCATAGAACGCCCAATTGCGCTACCTACTTCTCCAATTATGAGAATCGTGGGCGCTCTCAAAAAAACGGGCCATACAGTTCATGATTCTCATGCGTCCATCACAAATCTGTAATTGAATCATCGTTTTTATAAAAAAATGTTATCATCAAAGGAGAAACAAACTAACTATTTGAACATTTAGACTGTGATATCCTTCCTGTTCATGAAAACATGTTCATTTCCTTCGAAAGACTTCTCCATAGCCACGTGAATTCCGTAATACCAACAATTTCACGAACACCATGTATCATATAATAGTTACTTTTGAATGCGGTGGAATTGTTGTACTCCCACGGATATATGCTGGCATCTTTATTCAGTCGAAAGTTTAATATGAATTCAACATCACTTATGCTGAATGGATCCTGTATATCTCTGATTTTTCTTCTAAAAGATCTATCATCTTGAATATCTTCATCGTTCTCTTGTTCCAAGTTTCTGGAATATATAGATAAAATATAATTATCTAGTAGATAGCAAAACGTCTATCATAAATTACCTTAGATTGTTCGTCCAGTTGGGAATTATTGATTCAATATAATTCTTGTTCCACGCTTTCTATTTTCAATTTCAAGCATATTTTTTTCCGAATTCTCTCACAATTCCAAACCTGAACAAACAATTACTAAGATAATTATATTATCCTATTCAAGCAATTACAGATAAAAACATATTGTACCAATGTTTTCATATTCTAATTACGAAGCACTGAAAAATTCATTCACATTTGGATTTCTACATTTATCTTTACTACGTCTATAATTGTAACTGATTAATTCAGCAGTCGAGTATTTATTGATTAATACATTCTGTCAAAACAGCAGTACCTATACCAATATCAACGAAAGATGGAGATAAATATTACATTTTAGAGCTGTAAATGTGACTTACAATTCTCAAAAAATTCATTCTAAATGTAGACTAAAATATACGAGTCAATAATGTGGGTAGACTATATTCAGGGGCTCCTAATGAGGACGTCCTCGATAGGCAGCCATCGTCCTATGTAAGCCTGATATATGGATGGAAATGGTTTTGATAGGCGCACTGGACGAATATTTATATATATATATATATATATATATATATATATATATATATATATATATATATATATATATATATATATATATATATATATATATATATATATATATATATATACATATGTAAATTAATATTCTAGTTTAGTTGACTTGTTTTTATGATTGTTTTGATTGACGGTGCTGTCAGTGGATGCTAGATAGGTTGGCGTCAATTAGTATTGTTGTAATGTTTTAGAGGAGACATGGACTTTTATTCAATTCTATAATTTTAGGTATTATTATTTATATTTTGACTCACTCTGTAATTCTAACATAATGAACTATAATTTTAGCAATCGTCTAACTGTCCAGTAATTGAAGAGTTACAAATTGAATAAAACGTCTGATAAACAATGACTGCACAAAAGAAATTGTATGTGCATGTTATCAAGATAGGTGAAGATGAATATGATTTAGTTGCATTATCTATTGATAAAATGGTATGGTTCAGCATACCAGATGAATTGAGAAGCTTAGATCTGCATCCAAAATTATTGGAAATTAAGACAATTGAAAGTAGCCGGGATTCTATTTCGAAGATAGGTGGTTACAGAAAAATCAAGATTACATTCAAACCGGAATTACAAAAATTATATTTAGATGAGGAAGAAAATTTTTGTATCGGGGATCATTATTTAGAGCAATATATTGAGGAAGAGGCTGGTGACATGAGAGTGGTATCAGGTGATACTAGAGCTGCTGATGAATTTTTTTTAATGAATCGTATCAAAGAATTGGAGAATCGTATTACTTCTATCAATGAAATAAGCTTAAGTGAAGTGGAGTATAAATTTATATTAAATAAATTCAATGGAAAACAAGAAGCATCAACATGGATGGATCTATTTGAAAAGGAATGTATTAGATTCAAAATATTAGATGACACAACAAAAGTGGAAGTTTTGAGATTTTTTATTGAAGGAAATGTTAAAGAATGGTACAGTTCTAATTTGATTAAGTTGTCTTTATCTGATTGGGCAGCTTGGAAAAAATCATTCTTATTAATCTATGAAAAAAAAAACTGGTCTGCTATACGTATTGCATTCAATTATAAATACATATTTGGCTCTATGATTGATTTTGCGCTCAAGAAGGAGCGTTTACTATTAGGAGCTGATAGGGACATGCCAGAGTTATCTAGGATTTACCAAATAGTTTACAATTTGCCTCTAGACGTTCAAGATAGGCTAGACAGAGATAAAATTGAAACAATGGATGATTTAGTGAAGGAATTAATGAAATTTAATGATCTTTATATAAATAAAACAAAACTGGATAACAGACAGAATGAAGAAAAAAGAAAAACAGAATTTAATGAACAGAAAATGATTAAAATAACTGAAAAAGAGAAGAAACCTTGCCCAATATGTGAATCATTAGGCTTAAAAAATCGTTATCATCCAACACAAATATGTAGAAATAAAGGAGCACAGACTAAAAGTCAAATTAATTTGATTGAGCGAAATGATGACTCTGAAAATGATGTATTTAAAATTGAAATGAGGAAAGATGATCAAAATGAAAAAAACTAGCTGGCCCGGAAGAGTTCACACCATGTTCATTAATTAGAATTAAGGTAATTGTAGATAAACAAAAAATGGTGAAGTCTGTCTACGACAATGGTTCAACCTGTTCGTTAATTAATGAAAAACTTGTACATTTGTTGAAATCAAAGTTGAGTATCAATAAAAATATTTTGAAAACTATAAGTGGTGTGAATTTTTGTAAAAGCCGGGCTAATCTACATTTGAAAATAGGAGAAATTGAAGACACATTAGATTTAATAGTTGTGAAAAATAATCATTTTGATTATGACTTATTACTAGGTTTAGACGCAATTAAAAAATTCAAACTAATTCAAGATGAAAATCTCAAAATTAAACAGAAAATTAATGATAAACTGATTGACGCGAATGATGCACTTATTAAAAATAATATTCTGAATATTGATGATCCGAGAGAAGTACATGTAACGGAGAAAAAAAAAAGAATTAAGCAATGTAATAAAAGAAGTTGAAGATACAGAAGTTACTACAATACCTAGTGAAAATCCGTTAGAAACTAATTTAGATCATTTAGATATAAATAGGAAGGAGGTATTATTTCAAATGTTGAATGAATACAAATCATGTTTGGCTGCAAATAAATTTGACGTTGGTATGGTTAAAGCAGGAGAAGCTGAAATTGAATTACGGGAAAACAAATATGTATCAAGAAAACCATACAGATGTTCATATCCTGACCAGGAAGAAATAGACATGCAAATATCGAAATTATTGGAGAATGATTTGATTGAAGAATCGAGTTCACCATTTGCATCACCAGTGACATTAGCTTTTAAAAAAGAAAATGGGAAGAGAACTCGTTTATGTGTTGATTTCCGAGATTTGAATAAGATAGTGGTACCTGAACCGCAACCATTTCCTAGAATAGATGATCTAGTTGTGAATGTTGGTGAGTGTTGTTGGTTTACTGCTTTAGATATTAACTCAGCTTTCTGGTCCATACCAATTCGAGTGAAGGATAGAAAGAAAACAGCATTCATAACACAAAAAGGTCATTGGCAATGGAAAGTCTTGCCATTTGGTCTGAAAAATTCACCAGCTGTTTTTCAAAGGGTGTTAGCAGGTATATTAAGAAGACATAATTTAGGAAAATTTTGTGTGAATTATATAGACGATATTTTGATCTTTTCAAAATCTTTTGATGAACATTTGGAACACATAAAATTTGTTTGTGAAGCGATTAAAAAAGAAGGGATTAGATTAAAACTGACGAAGTGTGGTTTCGCAACACATTCTGTAAAGTATCTGGGTCATGTGATTGACAATGGTGAAGTTTGTCCAATTAAAGATAACCTTTTAGCGATTAAACAATTTGTACGTCCTACTACGAAAAAAATGGTTCGGCAACTACTGGGTAAGATCAATTTTTACCATAAATTCATTGATCATTGTACACAACGGCTGGCTGCATTACATAATTTATTGAAAAAAGATGTAAAATTTTCGTGGACTGATGAATGTGAGAATTGTTTTCAAGAAATAAAAAGATATTTATGTACGACACCGATCTTAGCAATTTATGATAATGAGAGGGATATTATAATAGAAGTAGATGCCAGTCGTATGGGTCTAGGAGCAGTTTTAAAACAGACTCAAAAGGATGGGGTCATGCATCCGGTAGCATATTTCTCGAAAAAATTGACACCAGGCCAAATGAAGAGAGAAATTATGCATTTAGAATGTCTGGCAATCAAAGAGGCAATTGTATATTGGCAACATTATTTGATTGGTAAAACGTTCACAGTAACATCGGATCATAAACCACTCGTAAATTTGAAGTCTAAATCAAGAACGGACGAAGCCTTAGGTGATTTGATGTTGTATTTGTCTCAGTATGATTTTAAAATAATCTACAAAGAAGGTAAGGATAATATAGAAGCTGATGCCTTATCAAGGAATCCAGTTTTGGAAAGTTTTGAGAATGAAGATGACTGAAAATAGTCAATATGATCCAAATAGAAGAAATAGTAAATGATCAAAAATCAATTATAGATGAGATTGAGAAATCAAGTAAAATTGCAAAAGAAGGTGATATTTGTTTTAAAATGTTAAAAAATAGGAAAAGAATTTATGTGTCAGAAAAATTTGGAGTATATTTGATAGAGAAGATACATAAATTTTATGGCCATATTGGTACTAGTCAAATAGCTGAATAATTGAGACCATTTTATTATTTCAAAAATATGGATAGATTGATATATCGGTTTTGTAAAGCATGTGAGATATGTGTTAAGAATAAATCTAGAAGATGTAGACGAATAGGATTGTTATCAAAACTAGGACCTGCAGAATTTCCATTCCAGATTAGGTCCTTAGATACGATTGGTGGATTTTCTGGTTATAAATCAGTGAAAAAATATATGCATTTGTTAGTGAATCATTTTACTCGATACGCGTGGATTCTGACATCAAGTAGACAAGTATCAGATGATTTTATTAAAATAATTGATGTGGTATCAAAGGTAAATGATGTCAAAATGTTGTTGGTTGATCAGTATGGTGCATATGACTCAAGTAAATTCAAAAAATATTTAAGTAGGAAGAATATAAAATTAATTTTCACGTCAGTTGACAATCCACAATCAAATGGATTGAATGAACGTTTAAATCAAACTTTAGTTAATAGAATATGTTGTAAATTGAATGAGGACAGTAATAATAGGCCATGGACGAGTATTGCAGAATTATGTGTTGAGGAATATAATAATACTATTCATACGACAACAAAATTTTCACCTGCTTATCTTTTATATGGAGAGAGATCGGAAATTATTCCAAATATATTAGAGACAAAATCTGATTTAGAAGATAGATTAAAGGCTCTTGAAAATTCTAGGAGAAGTTTTGAAAAAAATAAGAAAAGAATAGATCAAAACAGGAAAGATTTTGAATTCAAGAAAGGTGATTTAGTATTTGTGTCAAATGGCAATAAATTGAACAGGAATAAATTAGACGAAGTTAGAAGTGGACCATTTGTGGTGAGAAAGAGAATTTCAAAATCCATTTATGAGGTGGAATGTAACAAGAAACGGAAAGAAACAAATTTTTTTCATAGTTGTAAACTCGTTCCTTACTCTTATTTCCTCTGGAAAAAAGAGTCCTCGACCGCCGGAGATGTAAATTAATATTCTAATTTAGTTGACTTGTTTTCATGATTGTTTTGATTGACGGTGCTGTCAGTGGATGATAGATAGGTTGGCGTCGATTAGTATTGTTGTAATGTCTTAGAGGAGAAATGGACTTTTATTCAATTTTATGATTTTAGGTATTATACCGAAAAATTGTTAAAATAAAGTTTTCATATACATACAGAGATGGAACGGTTGATTGATTCACATATTTATATTTACCACGAAATGAACACCTTAATTCCATTTTATATATAATTTCAAGTGCTTTTTTCTGTACAACCTAAATCTCAGATATTTTCGAAGATCCACCCCACACTTCAAAAACATTTTATAGCAAGCTTCACTGACTGGCGCGTTACAAGTAGTGGTTGCAACTTCACTTTTGATGTTAGGTAGAATTGAATATCATTTGTTTGACTCAAATTAATAGCTGAACCATCGCTAATTGTTCAAAATCGTATTATTTATTTGGCCATAGTTAGTGTGGATTCGTTCTTAGGACAACTTGAGATTATATAAGCATCAGATGGATGAAAAAGTTCGCTGTATGACCACAGTACTTCCTCGACCATGAATTATATGGCCAGTGGCATAATTCTTGATTGGATCATGAGTATAGTATTAATCAACTGCATATTTTAAAGTGACAGCTTGTAACGCACTTTTTCAAGTTTGTGCTTAACGCATTTGCAGATGTACGGGGTACGGCTGCTAGCTTGTAGGGGGAATAGATCGGGTTACACAAAAAAAAATATATAGATGTAGCAAAACAAATTGATGCGTAATACATAATACGAAAATTAAGAAACGTATGGCAAATGATCGCTCACACACTTTGTGAAATTCAAATTCCCTGAAATAATAGAGATGAGGATTTTCTCGAAATAACATGACTTCGTTCTAATGAATGCTTGAGTTCCATTTATGAGAACAGGTTATTGTGAAATAATCATGAATATAAATATATGAAGCAAAAATGTTAAAAAAAGCTTCTGTAATAATATCTGCAATTTTATTTAAATGTGTAGCAAGAGCACAAACAATAATAAAGAATCATGTAATAGTTGCAACCAAAAATGAAATGTAATAAAGTTTCATAAGAACCAATTATTTCGAACAATGAATAAGTCCTAAGAACAAATATAGCAGAATACTCAAGTGAGGTACTGCGAAGTCAAACCTTGTTTACAAACCACAGTATTCGCGAATGGCCATAAGCGATACTAGACAAAATTCAGCTAGATGAGGTTCGGGGATTGATTCCAGCGCAGTAATAATGAACCAAAGTTATGACGTACTTACTAACAAATATACAAACAAACTACAAAATGTCAGAATAAGTTGAATATTCCAATTTTAAGTCAATAATGAGTTAAAAAAATCAGCAACAATTGTTAGGCAGATGAGCAACGATAGATACAAAAATATCTAGTAGTCATTTGACGTGAAGCGCCATACAAGGTTGAATAAAATCTGTTAGGGATTGTAAATTCTCAAATCAATATTGTTAGCCAATAATATATGTAACTTAAGTGAAACAAAAGCTCGTGAAGCCGAGCTACAAAATCTTAGGTAAATAGAGAAACTGAATGGAATCACTTTAACTAATATTTCTTTTGACAAGTGCAATCAGCAGTAAATTCCATAATTAAACCAAATTATCTCTCAATATCTGTCATATGACAATATTCAAACGGAGCAGGCGAAATCAAATAATGCTCACAAAAATTCACTTAGCTGGTTTACGCGTGTAACAATCCTGTGGTATGAACAGGATGGCCGTTGCCAATACAGCAGGTTGCGAGGTAGGATAGAGGCCTATTCCTTCGAGGAAAAGCAGCTAAACCAGACTGGTGGAGATGTCCTTGTGACGAAGAGTCAATAAAATGAGAGACACTGGATCCTCCAACAATGAAGACAGATTTAGGATTCACGTTTCCAATAATATGTGCATCCAAGTTGCACTCACTTGAAATGCACCCACAACTGAACCGAAAACCTAAGATTTCGCACTAATCACGAATCCGCTAAATAGTAAAAGCAGCTTCAACTATTGCATCCCAAAAATTAGTGCTAGGAAAATCTTCTATTTTCCACGTTTCGACGAGAAAAATCTCACTGACTTACAGGCAACGTGCGAGTCGATTGGAGAAACGCCCCTTTCTGGAAAAGATCACTGCATATATCTACCTAACAGAAAATGATTTTTCCTCTAGTGTTCAAAACACACAATGCGCAAAAATCGAGGTTTGCGCACGGAATAAGAGACAACCATATGGTAAAAACGAAATAACGAGAGGAAGAGAACATGAATTTACACCTGACGTTGAACACCCCACCAATATATTTTTGTCTAAATGTGCAATTATGATAATAATATTGATAATAATTTTTACTACCCAACAGAGTCCTATAACAGGGTAAAACCAGAACAAAAAATAAAACAGTGAATACATTATCATATATAATTATTCAATAAATTCATTTTACATAAAAATATTTTCAAAAATTGCCTCAGCAGAGGAGCACACGACGTGGACAGGAGAGTTACGCAGTTGATCCAAGTTAGGCGCCGGAAGCTAGGAGGTGCGAGTTTGTCTCGAGGAGTACTGTGGCACATGGATGAAAATACGAGATAATAATTGCGGAGCATCGACATGGTTATGTAACAGTATCCACAAAAACCTTACTGTAGAAGATTGTCATCTGGAACTTAGAGAAATCATATTCTGACGCAAAAAAGTGAATTTTGATCAATTCCTTGCGCAGGATGAACTTTATCTTGTTTATATGACAAAAATTCAAAAAATTGTCGATGTATTCGATCTAATGCTGCAATTTGATGGTAATAACAGGGAAACCGGACCAACACAGATATTGATATTCTTATCAGGAAACCAAGAGTTTCATTTGCAAAAGTGCAAACATTATTGACATGATCAGAATATTTCATATCAGAAGAAAATGTCACTCCTAGGTCTTCAACAGAAGATTTTTGAGCTGGAATATCATCGCTCATGCAATGGGGATATAACAAGCAATTAACGGATTTGCTGTAGGAAATAAAGCGGCACTTACTTGTATTCGAATGAAGTTTATTACTATTACACCCCTCAACCATAGTATTCATATTAGTTTGTAACTAGCGTTTTGACCCGCTTTGCGGGTCTAACCGCAAGGCTTCGAGGGTCTAACCGCAAGGCTTCGCAGCACCATATATGAACCGCCTCCGGCAAAAATAATTTCTTGATAAGAATAGTTCCAATTATAATTTCAGCCTACAGAATTCTCCTGCTCCATATTATATTTCTGCATTTTTAACTATTCGTGATTTCACTCTTTTTTTATAAACAATTATCAATGTTATCTCATGTATTTATCTGGAGAAAAATCATTGATTTCAACTCCTTCACGAATTACAGAGACTCTAGGCGTCGCAGCTCCAAATATGTACCGCCTTTCTGACAAGAATTCTTCTTTGGCAAGATCAATTTCGGATATGAATTGAGCTAACGTAATTCCCTTGCTTCAAATTATATTACTACACTTTTCTCTGCCCGTGATTACATTGATTGACAGTTTCCAATCATATTTAGGTATAAATTCTTGAGAAAATCATTGATTTCAGTCCCTTTAAGGATTAGCGACGAGATGGCGAGATTGTTTCTCTAGTAGAACTATCTTTCCAAAAGAACCACCCTTGCCGCACAATTTCTAATATTATACACAGGTCTTGATACTTACCAGTGAGAGTATTCATTATTAAAGCAACTTATCAGTTATTTGAACTACTAGAGACGGCGTTACGATCGACAGAATAGGTGTGCGAGAGAAAAAGAAAATGTGCATCAGAAAGACAAGAAACAGCGATTTGAATCATCCAAGTCTGAATTGAATATTTAATTCTACATCCCAAAATTTATTGATATATAGCACTCGATATTAATAATATCTAAAATATTGCCATCAAATAGCTATAGAATATCTAATATTTCATAATAATAATCTTCCTTAAACTATTATCATAAGTAGATTGTTAATCATCAACTACAATATATTACAGCTTCTCACATTTCGAGGAACTGATAATAACTGAATACTTAAATAAGAGTCAATCCCTTACCATCAGTAGTGAGATGCTAGTGTTTAGACCTGTATATAAGACCGTGATGCGTGTATTTACATGCTCTAGTTTTGCATCGAAAACTGCAAAAGTTTTACAAATTGCTAATACCGCTGTAAAAATACTTTACTTTATGTATTAAGATCACAACAATGGAAGAGTTAGCGAACATAATTTTTTTCTTATATATTCATGTTATTCCTTCTAATTTGAAGCATGTTTTGCCTAGAACTGCTAATAATAAATGTTCCATTCGTAATAAAAAATAGTATCTGCAACTCGTGCGGTATTGTCGATTGCCCACTTCGCTCTCGTGGGCAATCAAAAACTTATCGCACTTGTTGCACAATATACCATCATATTCTTGGATAAGTACTACCATTCATAAAATAAACGCGAAGAACTCAAAAGTTCCACTGCATAAGTCTTGGTACCACAGATTGAAAATACCTTATGTATGAATATGAACCTATTTTTTGATGAAAAAAAACTTGAATATGAAATTTCAGTCAAAAATTTCTAGGCTTTCTCAAGTTATCGTGCTTTCAGAAATAGACAAACACAACGACTGACTTTCTTTTAAATTATGTTTTTTTTTGGGTCTAGTAGGGTCTAAAAGGTAGAGATTCATTGAAAGCGGCAACTGCCCTCATACTTTTTTGTGGATGCATCTCAGTGGTTGATTCTAATTTTAATTTCAAATGGAGTTGCATACCAATATCGGGAAAAAATATTGAGTAGTCATCACAATAATACACATTTCTTCTTCATTGTCTTCTACACCTGATTTATAAGCTCATTCTCTCGTCAATTTCGACCGTTGTAAGATAATCAGGATATACGATGTGACACAATGATCGAGTTAAATAAGAAACTTCTCTTCCAGGTCTAAACAAAGAATCAGGACCTTTTCTTATTTTCAATGTAATTTTGAGAATTCAAACTCTTCTCGGGATGTTGATTTCCACACAAGCAGAAACGCTATGATCCTCACTTTCATGTCAAATGTTTCCGGTACTCTTCCTGCAGTTTTTAAGATAGTGACTCACTTTTTTGCCAATCAATAGATCATAAAGAATAGCGGAATATGTATGAGAGTAAAATATAATTAGATGTACGTAGAATCGTTAATTCAATAATGCCTTGAATGTATTCGCATTGTTTGCGTAATTCCCTTGCTTCAAATTATATTACTACACTTTTCTCTGCCCGTGATTACATTGATTGACAGTTTCCGATCATATTTAGGTATAAATTCTTGAGAAAATAATTCAATAATGCCTTGAATGTATTCGCATTGTTTGCGATGCGCGAAATAACTAATTTACTCACAGCTGTGGAAAAAGCTAATATATGTGTGCGAAATTTCATTACAAGAAGCAAATTGGCTTCAAAGCTATCTCCAAGGATATTTTGAATTCAAAGCGAATTTGTCTAATATCAAATCAAAGTTAAGACCCAATTTAGTAGCTTGAATTTATTCATTCGGAAAAACTGGTGAATATGATTAATGTCTCAGTTGTTATGCTGACTCATATTTCACATCTAAGGCCCAGTTGTACAGTCTAAGCTTATCCAAAGTTAAGTAAAACCTAGTTCAATTCCTATGGTTAAATCAGAGAACAACCCTGGATTGCTGAATAAAATCATCTACGCTTTGTATTTTGAAATTGATATTGATGCCAACAATTTTTTTCACTTCAGTGATCATTGAATGACCACAGCTATCAGTTTGCAATCGATTGCAACAATATTTTGCTCATCCTTATAATGATTGAGTGGATGAGAATAAGATTTAGGCATTATTGTTGTCCACTGCTATCAATAAATCATTGCTGGTTGATTACAACAATAGATGGGCTGATTACAACAATATTTTGTTGATAGCAATGCAAGAGAAGGTGATCCCAATTATAAATTGTTGATAATGACTAGTACGTAGCATTTTCTGTTGATTATACCAATAGTACAATATCCATTGAATAGTTCGTCCGTCGATTGCAACAATCAACCATTGATCACAATTGGAATTGAGTAAATGACAATAATAATTTTTAGCAAGTTTCTATCGTTTATCTCATGAAGAAGCGATAACTTCACGATTGAAATTAAAATTGAGTTGATCACAACAAATGATTGTTGCCCGTTATAATCTACAATCGAAGATTTCTACTCAGGAATTATTGTTGATTATAAGATCATGATAACCACTACAATAACAATACTAGATTGAAAGAGTCATGTGACTATAATAATAATATTATTGAATACAAGAATCAAATCACTTATTCCAACAATAAAATTGTGGATTTGAGTATACAATTTGGTCGTAGCCTTAAAACAACGGTATAAGGTAACTAAAATGTCCAAACTGCCAATTATAACAATACCAATGTTGATGAAAATAATGGTGAAAATAATGGCTTGTTGATTATAACAAAGAAGTTGCTGTTGTAATCTTGTTGATGAGAACAGTGGAATTATTCATTAAATCAATGTTAGTTGTTCAAAGTGCCTATTTAATCGATTACAATATTGAGGGATTGTTCAAAATGATGAAATTGATGAATGTAGCAATGAAAATGTTGACAGCTGTTGTACCATCTGACTACTCGTCATCCGATCCCTTCATATCCAACAAAACACTCTTGTTCTTCACAATTACAATATATTTCAATAACAGATATTATAAACAAACACTAAAAGAAAAATAATATCTGACTCTTACAAAATATCTCTATCCATTCTTTCTCACGCACGCGCATGCGCACGCGCACCCGAGCGACTACGTCACACCTAACAATGTTACCAACTGTTGGAATAGATGTTTGTGTTGATTGTTTCAATGACATTCATCAAAATCAGCTGATCACAACAGTAAATTTTTACCTGCAGCATCCCGTATCACCTATCAACATTTTCCGCGAAAACCCTTTTTTCAATAACTACGTTTAATCAGAGAATAAAGTGTTGAATCTATCCATATCATGTGTCCTCTACACTTCTTGAGAAATTATTCTTTTCCAATGCCATATATGATTTTTCTCATCGATATTACCGATTATTATTAAATTGAAAGTTCAAACCAATAATTCTTATTCCGCTTTATCTTCGTTCACGTCATCTACAATTTTATCGTATTTATAGTTTGTAAATACAAAGATATATTATGTTGACGTTTAATAAAATTGTACAATTTGAGGCGAAGAATATCTGAAAAGCCATGAATCTTGTCATTATTCAACAATTTGACAGGCCTGTATGTAAGTAGATGAATTAATTTGGTTCTGAAATCTTGTTCGTATATGTCTATTCTTACAAGGGTCTTATCTATGGGTTATTGAAATTTAGTCCTAAAATGTACCACTAACAGCAGTGATGCACGTTTCAATTTCAAGTTTAGGAACTCATGGTCCTTGCAATAATTTTGAAACGTAAAGAGAGCACCTCACAAATGTTTGAATGGAATAATTCGTACAACGCTATTATTGAAGACTTCTTCAAGAAGAGTATCATTTGAAAAAAGCATTATTCAGGTACTTATCTTCTATAGTCCATATAGGCTATGTTTGTTGTGTACAACCTGTGTACAATAATGAACTCATGATTCCATCAATCACACTCTAGTCTCTAGTGCATACATCAGAATTGCCTATACTACGTATTGAAACATTAGCACAGCTCATGAAACGAATCAACATTAGAGCCTAGACTATTAGATGTCAAAAACTTCAGATCAAAGTTTTAGAACCACTGAGATTTGCTACTCTCCCCAAAGCACTTGATATGTCAGACTCATCAAGAAAATATTTCATATCCAATTTTGTATACCAAGTGAATAGGAAGATCCACACTAAATAAGAAATTAGTGACTTTTAATATTGTAAAAAAATGATATGTATTATACAGAATATTTACATACAGTTTATTTCAGTAATATGTTATAATTTACATTTTTCGAGAAATAAATGATGACAACCAATATTTTCATCATCGTTCTCTCCAAGGCTTAGTGTGTTTCATCAACACAATGCTGCTTCTAGTAGAATTACTCTCTACATAACCTCAAATACGAAGTTATCGGGAATATTCATACTCTAATAGATGTTCATTGAGTGATATATGATTTATATCTTTCAACAAGTACAAAATATTGTAATAGGGGAATAGGATAACCCAAGTGTGACTGATGATAGGAATTGGTAAAGGGCTTTTTCAATGAAAAAACCATAAAATTCTTGATCACATTGTTCTCTAATTTTGTTTAGTAATCGGTTTTGATCACTGGGTGATCATCCTCAGACTACCAGAGACTACAATGAGAGGAAATGAAAACGTAAAACACACAAACATACAAGTAGGTAGAAAATCTTTAACAAATTTAAAAATACAAAATGGTTGAAAAAAATGTAAAAAGGCGGTAATAAAACACTAAAAAATTGTAAAATGATATAAAAAGATATATCCAATCTGTTCAACAAAATCCAAACAACAACTGAAAAAAACTGAAAAGACTTCTTAATCTCTAAGTTTTCTAGGAAATCAAGAATCTTGCCATTTTGGCGTATGTGTAAAATTTCAAAGTTTTTAGTAATAATAAAATCGTGTCCGCTTTCAATTGAATGATCAGCAAAACTTGATTGGCTGTTTTGAAATTTTACTGCGCGCGCATGTTCTTTGAATCTCGTGGCAAATTTCCGACCAGTCTTGCCAATGTAAAGACATTCACACGTGTCGCAATTCAACTTATAAACGCCAGATTGCGCCACGAATTCTGGTTTGTCCACTTTTTGACAGATCTCTTTTTTCAAACATGTCAAAGGCTTGAAGGCGATGTCAACATTGTATCTAGTGAACAAATTCCTAACTTTGTAGCTAATATTACCCATAAAAGATAGACTGCATTTCAAATTGTTTTTTTCAATGTGTAAAGTGCTATTATAAGCTTGTTTCAATTGAAGTTTATGTTTTCTTTTTGTTATCATTCTATCGATAATATAAGGATTAAAATTATTGGATAAGGCGATCTGTTCAAGAGTCTTTGTCTCCAGATCAATGTTGACATTGTCCAAGCCGTAAGATAGCATTCTGTGAATGTGGGAATTGAAGACTGCTATTTTGTGTTGTAAGCAGTAGTTGGAGTTACTATGAATGGAATCTACTGTGTGAGTAGGCTTCCTGAAAATTTTATAAGTGAAGTTGCTACTTCTTGTGATCTGTAGCTCGAGGAAGTTTAACGAGTTGTTGGATTCAATTTCGATGCTGAACTTCATGTTACTGTGTAGCGCGTTAGGTCTAGTATGGAAACTATGTAAAAGCTCCATAGAACCTTACCACAGGAACAAAATATCATCAACGTAATGATACCAGAGCTTGACGTGGGGCACAAATCCAGTGATTTCCTGAAAAACTCTGGCTCCGAAGTTTTTAATGAAGATTTCAGCCATGCTACCTGAAAGGGGTGAACCCATAGCCAAACCATCCACTTGTTTGTAAAAATTGTTATTAAAAATGAAAAAATTCTGTTTTAAACAGATTTGTAGTAATTCAATGAAACTATCACCCATTTCATCACTCCAATGCGATTCAAATAGAATATCATTTACAAGACTGACTGTTTCATCCATGGGGACATTTGTGAACAGGTTGGTAACATCAAAAGACACTAGTATACTATTGTCAATGTTAATTACATTTTTAAGGTTATCGATCAGATCTGCAGTGTTTTTAAGTGAGTGTTTGGATGAAATATTAAAATAAGTATTCAGAATATTATTAAGATGTCTGGCCAAATTCAAGGTAGGCGAATCTACAAACGATACAACAGGTCTGATCGGATAGCCAGGTTTGTGAAGTTTCGGGAGCCCATACAGAACTGGAGTACGCGGATTCATAGGTATGATGTTGTATATTTTATGCAATGAAAGAAAATCACTGTGTAGTTTCAATTCTTTTTTCAGGGAAGTGACGAAAGAATTGGTTGAATTGGAATTTATTTTGAGAAAAGTGTCACATTCGATGAATGTTTCAACTATTCCGATGTAATCTGCTTTATAAAGGATGCTCATGCAGTTACCTTTATCCGCTTTTGTAATAATAAGATCGTTGGATTTCATTTTAGTCTCAATACTTCTCAAACTACTAATGTTTTTCTGCTCTGTATGGGCCGTAGCTGTTCCAAAAGTGTTTTTGCGTTTGTAATCAGCTAATGTGTGCGTCAAATTATTCAAAATATCTGTATCATTTGCCTTACTGGCAATATTGTCAATTTCTGCCACGAAAGTTTCAAAATGTTGCGCCGTAGGAGTAAAAATCGGGTTGAACTTAAGGCCTTTGTCTAATAAATTCATTTCATCGTTGTCAAATGAAACGTTTGAAAAATTGGCAACTGTATCATGGAACTTGTGGACTGTTTCTGAGCTTTGTTCATTGATAGATAGAGAACGTCTTCTATTTTGTAACAAACGTGATATCTTGTTTTTCAATCCGATATATTTACTCCTGCCAACATCATCTCGTTGCAGTCTTTCAGCAACTCGTTAAGTGAAACAAAGGGAATACTTGTAACTAATATGTCATATTTGATTCTAAGTTTTAAATTTAGGTCGTTTATGATGATGTACTGTTTTCTTATTTCTTTTTTCTAGAATACCTTCTTGGTTTCAATAATAAAGTTGTTGTTTGTAGTTTGGATGTTGCTCTACCTTGAAAATTTGTTGTTGATGTAATTGGGAGAGATGTTCCGTTTGAGGCATGTTTTGTTGAACCAGATGTTGAGTTGCGTTTCCTCTCTTTTGCGAAGTAGTCTCCTGTATTGGAAGGTTGGAGCAGCCAGAATCGCTGAATTCATAATAGAGGGATAGGGTAACCCAAGTGTGACTGATGATAGGAATTGGTGAAGGGCTTTTTGAATAAAAAAACCATAAAATTCTTGATCACACTGTTCTCTAATTTTGTTGAGTAACCGGTTCCGATCACTGGGTGATCATCCTCAGACTACCGGAGAGACTACAATGAGAGGAAATAAAAACGTAAAACAAACAAGCATACAAGTAGGTAGAAAATTTTTAACAGATCGAAAAATACAAAAAAGTAGCTTACACAATAAAATTACAGGAGCTTCACAAAAGAGAACGGCGCCAAGTAGCCTGCTAGTGTCATGTTAGTGGGAAAAAAAGAAGTGGAACTGTTGAAAAAAATGTAAAAAGGCGGTAATAAAACACTAAAAAGGGTGAATGGTTTGGCTATGGGTTCACCCCTTTCAGGTAGCATGGCTTAAATCTTCATGAAAAACTTCGAAGCCAGAGTTTTTCAGGAAATCACTGAATTTGTGCCCCACAACAAGTTCTGGTATCGTTACGTTGATAATATTTTTGTCCTGTGGGAAGGTTCTATGGAGCTTTTACATAGTTTCCATACTAGACTCAACGCGCTACACAGTAACATGAAGTTCAGCATCGAAATTGAATCCAACAACTCGTTAAACTTCCTCGAGCTACAGATCACAAGAAGTAGCAACTTCACTTATAAAATTTTCAGGAAGCCTACTCACACAGTAGATTCCATTCATAGTAACTCCAACTACTGCTTACAACACAAAATAGCAGTCTTTAATTCCCACATTCACAGAATGCTATCTTATGGCTTGGACAATGTCAACATTGATCTGGAGACAAAGACTCTTGAACAGATCGCCTTATCCAATAATTTTAATCCTTAAATTATCGATAGAATGATAACAAAAAGAAAACATAAACTTCAATTGAAACAAGCTTATAATAGCACTTTACACATTGAAAAAAACAATTTGAAATGCAGTCTATCTTTTATGGGTAATATTAGCTACAAAGTTAGGAATTTAGTCACTTGATACAATGTTGACATCGCCTTCAAGCCTTTGACATGTTTGAAAAAAGAGATCTTTCAAAAAGTGGACAAACCGGAATTAGTGGCGCAATCTGGCGTTTATGAGTTGAAATGCGACACGTGTGAATGTTTTTACATTGGCAAGACTGGTCGGAAATTTGCAACGAGATTCAAAGAACATGCGCGCGCAGTAAAATTTTAAAACAGCCAATCAAGTTTTGCTGATCATTTAATTGAAAGCGAACACGATTTTATTATTACTAAAAACTTTGAAATTTTACACATACGCAAAAATGGCAAGATTCTTGATTTCCTGGAAAACTTAGAGATCAGGAAGTTTTTAAAAAACCATGCCGATTTCAGTTTGAATGACCAAACGAACCTTAGACAAACCCCACTTTTGAATCTTTCAATTTAATTCTCGGCTTACGTAACTAGTTTTTACGAGATTTTCTGGATACTCTTCGAGTTTTTTCAGTTTTTTCCAGTTGTAGTTTGGATTTTGTTGAACAGATTGGATATATCTTCTTATATCATTTCATAATTATTTAGTGTTTTATTACCGCCTTATTATATTTTTTTTAACATTTCCATTTTTATTTTTTTTTCCACTAACATGACACTAGCGGGCTACTTGACGTCGTTTTTTTTTGTGAAGCTCCTGTAATTTTATTGTGTAAGTTACCTTTTTGTATGTTTTGATTTGTCAAAAATTTTCTACCTACTTGTATGTTTGTGTGTTTTACGTTTTTATTTCCTCCCATTGTAGTCTCTCCGGTAGTCTGAGGATGATCACCCAGTGATCGAAACCGGTTACTAAACAAAATTAGAGAACAGTGTGATCAAGAATTTTATGGTTTTTTTTATTAAAAAAGCCCTTTACTAATTCCTACAAAATATTGATTGATGGCTCCATTATCGTTATATTATAATCAGTTGATTATTGCTTATTTCATTGTTGACTCAAGCAAAATGTTCGATTGGCTGGGTTCACGATGTCTTCAACTCAAATTTATGCAACTGAAAGAGATGTGAGAATAGCATAAACTAAACTACTACTAGACAATATTTGAAATCTAAATAAATACTCGTGTATTGTTGAATATTCACCACATGTACCAGCTTAACTGTACTTGATATGTTTCAAACTTCATTCAATCTTCAGGACCTATTTCATCCATAACAGAGAAACATCATGAATTAAAATATCTCCTGATTATAAGAATCGATTTCTTCATAACAATTATATGTTGAAATCATTTTATAACTCAGCCAACAACTAATCCATTTTGCGATCAGTCATATTCTGCGTTAAAAATTCATGAATACCGTGACATATTACTTTATTTCAAAAAATGTTTGCATAGCCTGAAAAATATTACTTAAAACTGTCATTTTGTTAATATTATTCAATTGAACTACTTACTTTCTATTTAATAGATGTGTACATTGTTGAGAACTGGAATTGGAATTTTGCGTAAAAGCGAGTACGCATGTACACTCTTCGCTTGGGAAGTAAGTTGGCAATACTGAATCTATTGAAATGTCAAAAAAATTGTAATTTTAATATTTAAGCATAATATTTGCTCAAAATGTATCACAAGTAATTTGCTCATGTTTGTTATAGATGTATTGATACATAAATTTGTGAAAATCTTTCTCATTCTGCAATATTCAATGGAATAATATTGAAACCTAAACGTCAAAGCTGACAGATGTCATCGATGTTCAACAATTATTTGTACATGGCTTCTATGTCTAGGATGAGTTTTTGACGGTTTTTGATTTTTTACACGAAACCTATAAGACTGAAAAAATTGAGATCCCCAAAAGGCACTGCTCGTCAAGAATATCAAATTTATAAAAAAAAAATCATGTCAATCAGAGTTCTCGTTTAGGCTGTAGCCGTGGCTAACTGAAAGTGTACATTATACCTTTTAGTATGTAAGACTAGCGTTTCAACCTGCTTCGCAGGTCTAAGCGCTAGGCTTCGCAGCTCCATATGTGAACCGCCTCCGGCAAAAATAATTTTTAGATAAGATTAGTTCCGATAATAATTTCAGCCTACAGAATCCTTCTGCTCCATATTATATTTCCGCATTCTCTCTTATTCGTGATTTCACTGTTTTTTATAGACAAATCCAATGTTTTCTTATATATTTATCTGGAGAGAAATTATTGATTTCCACTCCTTCACAAACTACAGAAACACTAGGCGTCGCATCTCCATATATGTACCGCCTCTCTGACAAGAATTCTTCTTTTACAAAATCAATCTCGAATGTGAATTGAGCTCACATGATTCCTCTGATTCATATTATATTTCTACACTTTTCTCTGCCCGTGATACCAAGAAAATTGACTGAACCGCAAAAAGCGTACCTATAAATAGTATAATCAAATGATAGATCGTCGGATGATGGATGAATCAGCAGGATTAGTATATTAAACTCATATCTCTTGAGCCAACGTTTCGAACCTTATCAATCCTTCTTTATTGTCTACAAACAATTAAATTTTCTGCAACAATATCATTACAGAACTATAATTTCACTGACAAACGCAGTAATTAGATACAAAGTAAACTGACTGAACCTCTTCACAACCTGCAGCACTGATAGTGAATTTATTATGAGCATGTTTTCTACAATATTTGTAAATGTGGTATAAATTGTCTAATGCATTCATAAATACTTAGTCATGTTCAATTTGCCTTCAAAACTGTTCTTAAGGATTTATTCAATTCTACGGTACAAAATACGAATTTATTGAGTTATTGAACAGAATTCATCATATGCTTACAGTTTATTTGAGTGAAGTTTCATAATTTACATTTCTCAACAAATGAATAATGTTAATTGATATCTCCATTGCTGTTTTTAACCAATCTTTTCTTGATTCAAACTGAGAGTTTTTCACAAATTAGAAATAGCATATATTCTCTCCTAATTACTTTAAATAATACACTTTTCATTCGACATGCCAGTTGAAAACGGTCCAAGAGCTTATATGGGACCAATATCTTAGCCTCCAGGTTGACCGGGATACCGAGTCGATTTACTCTCAATAAATATACATGATTTGAAACATTGTTTCCAAAAATTATATCAAGTTAACAGAGCAACAAATATTTACATCAACTACCTGAACAGATCTTATTTGAATCTTCTGACTGCATGAATTCAGTTACGATGTTATTGATGTCTGATGCACGACTAACAGTAGATGGAGCTGTCTGATAGCAAAGTACAATTTTGTGCTATTGTAAAACTGGTTCAGAAGACTTAAATCGAAGTAGCACATTTTTAACTGGAATAGATCATAATTTTAATGAAATAACAATAATTCTATAATACATTTCGGTTAAGAACGGTCCAAAGATTCTTATGGGACTATGATTCTAGCCTTCCGATTGACCATGATGCGAACCAGTTTCACATAAGCACAATAACACTTGGCTATGTGTCAGTTGCATTATTTATCAGTTGCTCATCAATTATCATAAACAGATTATTTTGAAGATTCAAATTTGCTTCCTTCCGGTTAATATGTGACTGTTTTTGTTGCTCTTATTTCTTGACTTTATTTTCAGCAAACTTGTTGTGAAACCTATATTCATTGTGAGTGGATCATATTCGCATTTCAGTCTATTGAAAGACTCAAATCATAATGCCGTAAGAGCCCTTGGACCATTCATGACATAAATGAACCATAGACAAGAATACTTTTGATCACTTCTAACCATTATTCATTGAACTTGATACTTTTCCTGCAATATACCATTTCATACATTGTTATCTATTATACAGAGTGATACAATATTTTAGAATCTGCTGTCTCATTATAAATTCAAAATATTTTCTTGTCACGACATTCTAATTTTTCGTGAACATATAAAATTTCATTTTCTCACATCGCTGAAACAATAAGTATTGTAAAAGCTGTAGAATATTTGATAGAAAAAAATACGAATACAAATTACGGCTCACTTTAATGCTACGAACCTAGTGACGTGCGCATGCGCGTACTTTGTACGTGTATTGCTATAGTCAGTGGCTTTCAAACAAAGAGCATTCCACCTAAATACGTACAAGTGTGTGCCTCGCTGACAATAATGAATTTTTTTCAATACTAGTTGGCTTAGAGAGCTTGGTTTAGGTTTTATCCTGGCTGTTTTTTTTTTAACTGAAAAAACACTAATTTACTGTTTTCCAATACTACTTGACCTTCAAAAGCTCGGTTAAGGTCAAGTTTTGTGTTTTTTGGACTAAAAAACACTGATTTACTGTTTTCCAATACTAATTGGCCGGAAAGCTTGTTTTAGGTTACTTTAAAGTTGCTTTTTCTTAAATGTAAAATTCTAGTCCCCACCGTTCTAGTGCCACTGGAAAATTTCTTTGAATCTTTGTGGCGCCATCTCTTTTTACTTTTAAAGTTACCACTAGGTTCATATTGTAAAAATCTACCCAAATTACTTATGGTCTAATGGAAGACTCTATTCGCATACGAAAGTTTAATAGAATAACATCACTTCTAGATTTCAAATTAGTTTGCAGCAACAGATTAATAATTGACAACTGACGCATGCGCACAAACAGTTCAGAAGTGTATGCGTACGTTCCGTTTGTATCTCAAAATTTGAGAAAGAATGAATAATGACAAATGATACTTTCATCATCGTTTTCACCCAAGCTTATCGTGTTTTATCAGCTCAATGCAGCTTTTAGGAGAAATATAGTAATACTACGAATACGAAATTGATAGAACTATTTATAGCATAATATGAATTTGATCCATTTGATGATTCATAGATTATTGTACAAAATATTTAGATACAGTTAGTTTCTCAAGAAAAATTTGATTTATATTTTTAAACAAATAAAAAATTCAGATTGATGGTCCCATTGTCGTAATCTAATGTCATTACTCTATTTGATCCATTGTTAGGTTATGAACTGATGGTTCTCACCAATTTTGATCAATGTAAACTCCTATTCGTTGATTCAATTGTATTTTCAATGTATTGGCTTCATTGATTGATGGAATTTTATAATCTACTGATGATTGCATGTTTCATTGTTGTACCTCAACAAAATGTACGATTGGATTGGTTGGTCCTTGCAATATATGTGTTAATGTCTGATTCATACATTTAAAACGTAGAAAGAGCACCTCACTAATATTTTAATGGAATACTATGTACAAAATTATCATTAAGAACTCCTCCAAGCTGAGTATCTTTTGGATACATATCTTCTGTAATCCATATAGGCTACGTTTAATGTGTATAACCTGTGTACAACAATGAACTCTTGAATCCAACAATGCCATTTAAGTCTCTAGTGCATACATCAGATTTGTCTACTACGCATTGAATCATTAGCTCATGAATAAACATCAGAGCCTAGGCTATTAGATGTCAGGAACTTCAGATCGAAATCTTAGAGCTACTGGGATCTGCTACTCCTTCCAATGAACTTGATATAGCCAAGGATCTTCCAACGGTATATAGCAGTATGATATAATTTTCTTTACATCAATCTTTGAATGAATATTTGCAGTATATGTACATCGATCGAATTTTTGGGATCGGAAGCCGAATCATCAAGTAATTATCTCTTATCATATTCCATTGCATTTACCTAGGGAATAGGAACATCCATAATAAATAACAAACTTGTCACTTCTTCATGGTATACAGAATATACGTTATATCCATTCGAGTATTATTTTATTATTTGAATCGTTCACACCCAAGCTTATCGTGTTCCATCAGATCAATGCAGTTTTCAGGAGAATTATCTTCAACATAACCTCAAATAAAAAGTTAATAGGAATATTTATTTTTTTATTGCAGAATATTTATCACATGTACCAAACTATAGTTACTTGAGATATTTCAAGTGGCATTTAATCTTCAGTACTTATTTTACAGGAGAGCAATGTAAATTAGAATATAAATCGTATTTAGAAAATAGTATATTCAAATGATGGATGGTCGGAAAATGGATGAATCAGTATTAGTGAATTAAATTCATATCACTCAAGCAGACGTTTCAAATCTTATTAATTCTTCTCCAGTACCTACAAATAGTTAAATTTTGTTCAATAATATCATCACAAAACTATAATTCTGTGATTAGATAGGTACCAAGTAGATTGACTGAATTTCTCTTCAACCTGCAGCGCTAATTATAAATTTATTGTATGCATGTTTCTGAAATATTCTTAAATATAAGATAAATTGTCTAGTGTATTCATGAATACATGCTTATGGTCCATTCATCTCAAATACTTTTCTTGATGATTTATTCGACTCTACGGTATGAAATACGAAGTTAGTTGGATAATTATGAATACATACCAATGAATAACCTTATTCCGTTGATGATCCTGAATGGATATATTCGATTTGAGAAATATCTAAAAAAAATTGTCGCAAAAGCCAGAATACTTTTTATAAATAAGGCTGGGCAACAACGATCATTACCACCATTACCAGTTCAATGATATGAAAGAGTAATTGATGGTGTGTTAATACAATAACGACGATGATTGAAATGTTCTGCTCGTCCTCATGGTGGTAATAAAGCAGAACTTATTGATACGCTAGGATGACAATTATTTTCATATTAGGTTCAAATTATTCAATACAATATCAATTCTGAATACAGAGGGTAACAATCAAAAAATTCAGTAACAGATCACATTTAACACATTCTGGACATAATTTACTTTTGCTTCGTTGATTTGATAAGTTTTCGACGAAATTCAAGACAAGGCTTTGGGAAGCTAATTAAATAATATTAATTGTCCAAAAATCACTTACTACGCATATCGCTGTGACATATTCCATAACAATAGCGCTATTCTGCCCCTTTGTGAACTGATAACAATAAATATTTCCATTAAAAAGCTTGTATCATGATTTTACTGTAAATATATATCAAAATTGTAATAAATATGAATTCCCTAAAATCTCACATTGAAAACATAGTATCAACGGCTTATCTAAGTATTAAGTGCCCAAGAAACATGGCGGATGTCCAGGCATGCGCACGAAAAAATTCCAATTATGAAAAGAGCTATTGTTGGCATCTTAAATAAAAGTAAGTTTCTTGATTGAAAGAATTGATTTCTTGATAACAAATGGAATCGTAATCATCGAGCATTCTACTATAACAACTTCTAGTAAATCCTCAAGCATAACCTAAAAAATATTACATAAATTACACTCTCATTACAAAATAAGTTTCTTGGTTACTAGAATCGATTTTCTCATAACAATTACATGTTGAAATCATCTTGGAACCTATGCGATCGCTTGTTTGAAAGGATTTATATTGTACGAGATATGCCTGTTTTCTATTTTGTGTTGAAAATGCATAGTATTGTGACATTATACTTTATTCCAAAAGAAGTTTGAGTATAGCCTAAAAAATATTACATAAGATTGTCATTTTATTAATATTATTCAATTAAACTACTTACTTTCTATTTATGAGATGTGTACATTGATGTGAACTGTCATTGACTGCAAATGCGAGTACGCATGTGTAGTTTCTGCTCATGAAATAAGTTGGCAATACTGACGTTTTATTGAATGTCAAAAAATTTATTTCTATTAAAATAAGCTTGATGGAAGCTTCAAATACATCACAAATTATCCATTTGAATATTTTATTTATATAACAATACATAATATCTATATTAAATAGTGATGTTGTAATATTTTGAGAAATATTTAAAATACCTGTATGTCAAACTTGACAGAAGCGACCTGATGTTCATCAATTTTTTGTCAGAGATAACTTGAGAATATTTCGACGGCCGGTGAACTGTCATTTTTGACAATTGTAATCGATGGTTTTGGCCTTCTCCTGTGATTACTATACATGTGATGGTATTCAAATATATAAAAGGCACTAGTCCTCATTAAGATGTATTGAATAGAGAAGAAATGAACAAAATTAAATATACCGTTTGAGCTGTAGCGATGGATAAAAATTTTTTTGGGAACATACAACTGACAGTTCTAATTCAAAAAATTTAAGCAAATTAGTATATAGGATAATTCAGGTTAGATCCCTGTGGTACACCTGAAGTGGCTGTGAACCAAAAGGACTGGTGCCCATTGTAAAAGACGCAAAAACTCCTATTTAAAAGATAGGATTACAGAAGATTCAATAGGTCGATGGTCGCACCAAACAAACTAACTTTATTGATAAGTAATCCATGATCAATTGAGTCGAAAGCTCGCGAGAGATCTGTATAGACTGCGTCAACTTGTCCACGTGTATCAAGTATCACAGAAACATATTGTTCCTAACAAGCGAGATTAGTAGCTGTTGAGCGCTTCTGAACAAAGCCATGTTACTCATCAGATATTCTGCCAGAAACATTTTTGTATATTGTGTTATAGATAACCATCTCAAAGACTTTACTGAAATCATCCAGTTCAGAATCAGGCCAGTTATTATTCAAATAAGTCTTTTCATCCTTCTTAAGTACAGGAGTAATGCGAAGAAGTACAAGTCTTTATTGCCAGATTTATTAAGAACGACAAAGGCAGGACAAAAATCAATTTGCAATCTTTCAATAGAAAACTAGGGACTAAGTCATCATCAGATGTCATTTTATTTGGCATTAAAGCTAAAGTTGGTACAAGATCATTTTCAGATACCGGGCTTAGTGTAAAAGTTTGAGAAGTATTGTTAAAAGTACCATCAGTAGAATTGAAGTCAGAGCTATATGAGAAAAGTTTTGAAAAATGTCTAGAAAAGGCATTGACAATATCACAGGGCGTATCGTAATCAGATGTGTCATCATGAACTTCACCAGGAATACGAAAAGCACCTCTTTCCATATTTGCATAATTCCATAATTTAGCAGGATCTTTCTTAACATCATTTTCAACAGATCTTGAATATAAGCTGTAAGCTTCCTTAATCTGAAGTTTAATTAATGCTCTCAGTCTCTTGCATTCGATAAAGCACCTTTTATCTCCTGATTTTTCCACTTACGCCTGTAGTAGTCATCAGTTTTCATATTATATTCTAATATAGGTATGAGCCAAATAGAATAACTAGACTGACTGGTTTAACCTTCGGAACCGATCTACCCAAAATCTCGTGGAGTAAGCTATGAAAAAGTTCGACGGCAGTGTCAATATTATTAAGATTGTATGAGCTGACCAATCCATACTTCATGAATCATAATAAAGTTGTTGATAATTAGCTTCATGAAAATTGTAGTGAGCAATATTGGACGGTATGAAATTTATAGGCTTGGAATAAGAGGAGAAAAAGTCCATACTAATTTCCAGCGCAGGATGGTACCCGTGTTCACTAACTAAAGCCATACTTATCTTTTCAGTTTGAAATTGGGAGAGAGAATCAGAAAAATCAGGTCCGATAAACCTTGCTCCACGTTATATACATTATTATCTTGCGTGAGATCTAATATTTCGCACATACTTTGTAAGGATGATGATTGGATACAGTTGACTGAAGAGTTATCAAAGAAAAGAACATTAAAGTTTCCTATAAGTATCATATTCTCATTTGCAAGAAGAAGTTGAATTCGGTGTTCAAGATTCTCAGAGTCACTACACTTCTCAATGCAACAAACAAGTAACGTGTCCGAACCTGGAAATAAATGAAATCTATAAAACTGAAGTTACCACGGATCATACTCTTTGGGATCCTGCTTGACACGCTTTTAGTGAAACATTCAAGTAAGGTATTCTCGGTCATCAATAGCAACTACAGCACTCAAACTAGCTAAAATTTCAATAGTTTCTTTCAAAATATTCAAAGCTTGAACATGAAAATTGATAAACTTGCCCTAATTTTCTTAGCATGTGATAATGATGTAGTTGCGTTCTCGACAACCTGAAATAGTAGCATTTCAAACTGTGAACTATGTGATTGTCATAACAATGTCTGCGGAACTGACCATGACTCTAATGCTTGTAATGTCACCCGCAGTGAAGGAGTTCTTTTATTTGTAAAAATAATATGATTTCTCATTATTCTTATTCTTATATTCCACCCAGTAAAGTCAACATTGTATGATCAAAAATTGTTTGTAATAATAAGAGTTTGTATGTCTTTGTTGTGTATATCCCGCCAAAATTGATTGCATCTGAGTATATTTCCATTTTTGACTTCTTTGAGAGTTTTCCTCATCTAAATCGTAGAAACTTTGTCATCTCAGGAGATTTTAATTCACCTGAACTAGTAAGTCAAGCATACACACCCAAAATTAATTCATTCAATACTTTTTTACAGCTAACAAATGCTGACCAATTTAACTCTGTTCTAAATAAAAATGACATGCTTCTTGACGTTATTGTATGTTATGTTCAGTGCACAGTTAGTTATGCCTCAAATTTATTTATAGATGTTGAATAAGACCATCAACCAGTTCTCAATTTTCCAATTATATCAGTAAATGTTACTAAGAGAAGTAACTCCAGACAAAATAATTTCTTTATAATTTTCAAGAAACAGATTTCTGATGGATATCTTCAATTAAAACATCCTTCAGAAATATGATGATGTGAACTTAGCTCGCGATGAATTTAATAACATCCATCATAGTTTCTTCGATACCTGTCATCCTCGTAAAGGAACTTTCAGGAGACGTTATCGTCTTTGATTCACACCTAATATTTGATCCGATATTCGCCGTGAAGAATGAGTTCAAGAAGAAAGAAGAGTATGTTTCGGAAGCTATGGAGCAGGTATTTCAGTATTTGGAGGAGCATGATGATGATCAGTATTCCATGGATCAGTTGATGGATCAGATAAGTGGAAAAAAACTAAGTTTGAAGTGGGTGATGACTAGAATCAGTGCAGAAACATAAAACAGTTCTTTGCTTTTCTGATGTTGGTAAGAACATTTTGTATTATGTTTGGTATGCCTCAAGAAGTGATAGCAATCTGGATAAGTGCATAAGAGTCGTACAAACGGCTGCTGACATCAAATAAGAGATCCAATCTCGGGTCGATGAAACAAATAGTTATCCTTCAAGTGATGATTTCTTGGATGGAACTGAAAAGATGGTGCCTCCTACACTGATGGCTTTCCTGGATGCTCTTATCCCAACCAGAAGAAAGTCTGAGGAACAAAGTGAAACGAAGTGCTCAAGCATTGCTCGTGCCATAAATTCTGTCATTCACCCGCATTCGTTTCTATCTTCAATCCTCATAAGCGTGGCCTATTACATACACCGGAAATTTTGATCAAGATACTTTATCAGTCTTCTGGCCAACTTGGAATTCAGTGCATCGTACCATCATGCTGAACAATTGGAAACCTCATCTATTCATTAATCCCAGAAACGTACATCCGCGAAAACATTCTGTCAATTTGTTTTTGACAACGCAGACTACAATGTTGCCACTCTAGATGGACTGCACACTTTTCATAGTTTAGAAGGCATCAAATGTGTGACTCCAGCTAAAGCTCTTCCTGAGTCGGATGAAATCCTACGACTGACCACAGCTCCTTCTGCTGAAGAAGTGGGAAAGTTGCGTGTTCTGACACTACAGTCCTATGAAAACAGGCTTACGAAGAAGTTGAAGGAAGTTATAGTCCAGGAAGTCAATACTTCGGATCCTATACCTGACGACGCACTGGTACCAAGTCGTACGGATACATTATGGATGAGCGCAAAATGGCTCTCAGGTCAGGATATCCCAGATTGCCTGAATGGAAAGGTTTCATGCATTTGCTGTGCGGGCAGCTTTACTCTGAAAAAACGGTGGTTATACCCCTTCCATTCATAAATTCGCCATCAAGTAGTGATGACACATTGTACACTGCTCTGATATATACTGCAGAAGATATCACAAAACTTGGATCAACGACTTGTCTCGTGACAATGGATCAACCACTGTACTTGAAATCTAAGGAGATCGTAGCTTCTTTCATTGATCCATTACTCAGCAAAATTGACGAGGTACTCGAAGAATTTCACATGCTTATGTCGTTCTTAGGATGCATCGGCCAAACAATGGCAGGAGGTGAGCTGAAAGAACTTTGGTCCTGTGTCGTTGCTCTCAATCCAGTAGACAAAATACTTAACGGTAAGGCTTGCAGTAGAGCTGTCAGGGCACATATACTTGTACAAACCTGCTTAGCACAGATCATTCTTGAAGAAGCTATTTTCTCTTCAGAAGAGAAACAAGACATCATAAACTTGATGCAAACTAGGAAAGAATGGACATCAGAAGGACTTCACCCAAATGCCACCCTCACTTGTGTTCAACAACAATTGGAGAATCAGCTTTCAAGCAAACAATGGACTTACAGCTGCTTTGTGGGTACAATATTCCAATATGATCACACTAATGAAAAACTTCATCACAGCACAGCGTCGTGGTGATTGGCAAAGCCACATATTGTGTGCTCAACAGATGATCCTATACTTCCACACCAGCGGCCACTTCCACTATGCAATTATACATACGTGTGTGTCCAGGATATATTGACGTTGCCTGATCGTCACCCAGAGGAAAAGCAACAGAAGATTTATTCTAGATATTTCAGCGTAAACAGAAGTGGCACACAATGGGCAGAGATCTGGTCTGATATGGCAATTGAGCAGATGCTGATGCGCAGTATGAAGAATGAAGGGGGGCAAACACGAGGAGGAGGTTTGAGTGACTCTGTATTGGCCAAGTGGATTCAAAGTGCGGTCACTGCATCTTCTCTATGTTTATCACTTGGAATATTTGCCGGAACTCATTCTGTAAGTGAAGAACATGCTGTTGACTTCCGTCGATCACAGATAAACAGGGACACCCTCAATAAAAGGAAGCTTACTGATTGGTTAGCAGAACATCCACCTTTTCCTGCACGAAACTGTCTCATGTCTCTCAACTGGAATAATGGGTGGCAGTAACATCAGTTTTCACAGAGCAGCAGAAATTGGCCTGCGTACAATGAAGACGTTCATCGGCTCAAATTTCGCAAACATGAAAAATCTAGGAAAAATGCAGTGGTCCCTTTGTCAACTTTGAGCAGTACCATCAAAGTATATATTGAAACAGTGGTTGTCGATCATCTGATAATTTTTCAATGATCACTTATCAACAAGAAAACAGATGAGGATGTAGCCAACCTTCTTAGTTATGAGTTATCCTCATACTCAATGAGTCTTTCTGATGAGGATGCATGCAGAAAACTAGAAATTCTGCCCTGTACGATGCATTCACTGTTTGCAGCAGTTCAGTTAACTTGAAGACAAGTTATACTGTCGTGGATAGCGGATTTTTCTTCACCGGGTTAAGTGTGATTACAGCAGAAATTTCTCGTCCATTTGTGAGCAGTATGAATCGTATATCATCAATCATTAAGGTGATAACTCTGCTGTTGTCTTTAATGGGTACGGAGACGTCAATCCCACAAAACATACTGAACACAAAGGAGGAAAGCATTTAAATTTTCACTTGGGGTACGTTTTTGCCAATATCGTGGCCACCATCTAACAGAGGAGCTTCCTAGCCAATGATAAGAATAAAGCGTGGGTCACACTAGGCTACCTACCAGCTGCTGTTGACCAGCGGCTGGCAGCAGCACCAGCAAGCAGCAGCGGGCAACCCAGTTATATTACCGGCTGCTATTCGTAAGCTTCTACTACCAAACAGCGGCTGGCAAGCCGGTCACACTGGCGACTGCTACTCGCCACAGACAGCGGTAGTTTTGAAATATATTTGAAAACGAAATTATTTCCTTTCCACTCCACTTCAACTCACTCATTGTACAATTATAGATGTAACAATATATAATTATTCAGGAGAAAAGTTTCAGGCCTTAAGGAATCCAATTGAGTTTAAAATATTCTTTCAATTTCTCAGTAATTAGGAAAATATTTTAAACTCTATTGGATTCCTTCAGGCCTGAAACTCTACTCCTAAATGATTACTTTTGATTCATTCCCACATTTTTGATAACATTTAATTGTATATACCTATAATAAAATTTCAAAACAGTTTCTAAGAACAACTTCATGAAAATAACTGCACAAATGACCAAGTGCAGCTTTATTCGCTATCTCTCTACTTATAAGTTAAGTCGCTCGAAGTGCCTGACTGGTCAGACTGCGCTGCCGGCG
Source organism: Dromius quadrimaculatus (assembly GCA_963989225.1). Taxonomy (NCBI): domain Eukaryota; kingdom Metazoa; phylum Arthropoda; class Insecta; order Coleoptera; family Carabidae; genus Dromius; species Dromius quadrimaculatus. The sequence goes on along the minus strand of OZ022336.1, from coordinate 24,743,232 downwards.
GGTGGCAGCGGTCACGTGACCTATCAGTCGCGGCTGCCTGCTACCAAAAGTTGAACACGTCCAACTTTGCCAGCCGCTGACAAATACTCGCTGGCTGACGGCACCAGCGGCGAATTTTGTGGTCACTGTAACGAATTAGGTCCCAAAATCCGTTACCGTTGCACATCCCTGAGCCTTCTGCCACCGTCAAACATTTTTAGTCCATCACAATTTTATTTCACTTCTTGCGCACCCTGTAAAATTCAAATTCAGTAACTCTGTATCAACCTACAACATCACGTACCGTTTATTCATCCGTTTTCAGCTGCTCCAATACCGATTACTATCTTTCACATGTGGACGAATAAGGTTAGGTTTTTAAAAACACCTGAAATCAAAAGGAGTTGAGATCGTGTGATCTGTATTTATGTCTTATGTCTCACCGTAATAAAGTCTGAATGTAATCCACTGTTGTCCTGTAAATATGTTGTAAATTGTCTATTGTATATTGTATATTGTATATTTTGTTGTTGTTTGACATTCCGCGCCACCGTTGACCATATACAAACTAGATCCGACACTTGAAAATTTCTATATTGTCGACCGATGTGAAAATTATCAGGAATAATTTCAATATTAAGGAAATAAAATCAGAAAAGGATGTAGGCGACAGGAGAGTGATAAGAATTGTATTATTGTAACAAAATGTGTATTTGAAAAATGACTTCTTCTCCTTTCTGTATTTCTTCTTTATATTATTGCTAGCGCTAATATGGAATTAATTTTAAAACATGTTAAGTAAGGTTTCATCAAATTATGGGTATAAATAAGGCCTTCTGGCCGACTTAAGTCACTTCTTTGTAAGTCAAGTCTTCTGAGCAGCCGTTCCAAGTACGCTACCAGTTCCGATACCGAGCGTCATCTTCAGAATGTGTACCGTCCAAGTGAAGTTTTGTGCTAAGTCCGTTAGCACAACTGTCCGACATAATTTGTGAGTTTGTTTTGTTTTTTCTAAGTCCGTAGAAGGAACCCAGAATATTTTTGCTGTTTTGAACTTTGAATATTTTTGCTGTTTTTGGACTTGGAATATTTTTTGGATTATTTATAAGCACCGCTGAATAAGTCTTCGTGATTTCGAAGTGTTGATTATCCAACGTAGAAGCTCCGCTGAAGAAGTCTTCGTGATTTCGAAGCGTCGATTATCTAACGTAGAAGCTCCGCTGAAGAAGTCTTCGTGATTTCGAAGTGTTGATTATCTAACGTAGAAGCTCCGCTGAAGAAGTCTTCGTGATTTTGAAGCGTCGATTATTCTTAACGTAGAAGCACTGCTGGAGGAGTCATCTGGTGACTCCACAGTATCGAACCATATTAACGTAGAATCACTGTTAGGGAGCAAGTTTTGTTCCACCCGCATAGAACGACTTCTCGCCATCTGCGACCGCCTGAGTCCGTACTGCGACCGCTGGTGTCGAGTGTCATGTACAGCCGTCCGTCACCGTCCGCCAAAGTTATCATCGTTTAAGAGTTCTGTAAAATGATGTTCTATGTTTATCGTCGTCGTATTTTTGTGTGTGAATAGATCTCATTGTGACACCTACCTCCTGATGATTAATATCAACAACCCTAACCCTTCCCGTATGAGCTATCCAGCCGTCCGTCATAGAAAAACTGCGTCACCGACCGTATTGGCGCCCGAGCACACCGTTAGCAGTTTTCAAAAGCGACGTCAAAAGTAACAACCACGCCATCAGCGAGGGTATCGTTACAAAAATGGCGCCCGAACAGGGACCGTTAAATGACATCAGGAGGAGGCAACTCCCAGAAGATGACCTCCAAGGGATCAGGAACATTCCCGTACCGACCAGTCCACACCAGGCTTGACTCCGGGATCGTACTTTGGAAGGCTGCAAGAAGAATCAGAAGAGGCTGCAAACAAAGAAGTCATAGATCCAGAGACGACAATCCGACAACGCAAAAGCTTCGCTTCAGAACAGATTTGTTAATTTTTTTTTGTTTCTCATAAAATCTGTTCTCAGAGTTCCGTCCATGTCTGCCGTCTACTGGAAACAATCACCGCCGACCGATTCGCTTAAGTGGATGCCCAGATACCGCTGGGGTTCGCCTAGCACCGCCGACCGTTCCGCTGAAGTGGATGCCCAGATACCGCTGGGGTTCGCTCAGCATCGCCGACCGATCCGTGGAAGTGAATGCCCAGATACCGCTGGGGTTCGCTCATTACCGCCGACCGATCCGTAGAGGTGGACGCCCAGATACCGCTGGGGTTCGCCTAGCACCGCCGACCGATCTGATGAAGAGGATGCCCAGATACCGCTGGGATCCGCTCAGCACCGCCGACCGATCCGTTGAGTACCGCCCACCGATCCGTGGAAGTGAATGCCCAGATACCGCTGGGGTTCGCTCAGCACCGCCGACCGATCCGTTAAGTACTGCCGACCGATCAGTAGAAGTGAACACTCAGATACCGCTGAGGTTCGCTCAGTACCGCCTACCGATCCGTGGAAGTGAACGCTCAGATACCGCTGAGGTTCGCTCAGACCGCCGACCGTTCCGTGGACCGCCGACCGATCCGATGACTGCCTGAAGAGCAGGCCTGTCATGGGGGCCCTGCTGATGTCCGCCCGCCGGCCTGACGAGCGTCTGCAGAATCCTCCGCCATCGCTGCCGCAAAAGACGTCGTCGACTCTACCGCCGCAGCCACAGGTGCCCCCTACCAACATGATGCCGTCATTGGAGGCTAGCCCCAGGGCAGGGGCTAGTGGCATCAAGAGCCGGGAAAGCAATCCACCACAGCTAAGCCTCCCCGAGCTCTCCCTCACTCCCAGGAGGGGGGACGCACTCCTTGCGTCGCCGATTCGGACTCCGGACCGGCCAACCACACCCCGCTCACCTTTGTGGGACCTGGAGGCCCTGCTTCAGACTCCGCCGACGTCATCGGTACCCTCGGAGGAAGACTATCCGCTGCCGGCCCTTCCGTTAACGCCGGGTAGGCAATTCTGGGTTGGGCAGAAGTCCAGTCCGAAGGGTGTCGTATCTCCCGTCCGTCGGCCTCCAGCAACCCCACTTGGTGTCGTGAGGTTCACTCCCATCGCAACATCGTCCGAGTCGGCTGCCGCAACCGCTACCGTACCGCAGACCGTTCCAGGGAAGCCGTCGACCGTCGCACCTCCGCTGGCAGCACCGACCGTTACCGAGCCGCCAGCGAGGAGGAAGCGGAAGAAGAACCCCCGCCGGAACCGTGGGCATAAGAAGCCCAATCCAAAGAGGCCCGAAAACACCGCCTGGTATAACCCCTATGATTTCAACAACCCCTGCAACCGTTATTTTGATTATTAGTTTTGTTTACCGTGTACCGTTTGTTTGTTTGAAAAAAGGTCTTTACATACTTTTTTCTGGAAAGTAAAGGGGGTGTGTAACGAATTAGGCCCCAAAATCCGTTACCGTTGCACATCCTAGAGCCTTCTGCCACCGTCAAACATTTTTAGTTCATCACAATTTTATTTCACTTCTTGCGCACCCTGTAAAATTCAAATTCAGTAACTCTGTATCAACCTACAACATCACGTACCGTTTATTCATCCGTTTTCAGCTGCTCCAATACCGATTACTATCTTTCACATGTGGATGAATAAGGTTAGGTTTTCAAAAACACCTGAAATCAAAAGGAGTTGAGATCGTGTGATCTGTATTTATGTCTTATGTCTCACCGTAATAAAGTCTGAATGTAATCCACTGTTGTCCTGTAAATATGTTGTATATTGTATATTGTATATTGCATATTTTGTTGTTGTTTGACATTCCGCGCCACCGTTGACCATATACAAACTAGATCCGACACTTGACAATTTCTATATTATCGACCGATGTGAAAATTATTTAGAATAATTTTAATATTAAGGAAATAAAATCAGAAAAGGATGTAGGCGACAGGAGAGTGATAAGAAATGTATTATTGTAACAAAATGTGTATTTGAAAGATGACTTCTTCTTCTTTCTGTATTTCTCCTTTATATTATTGCTAGCGCTAATATGGATTTAATTTTAAAACATGTTAAGTAAGGTTTCATCAAATTATGGGTATAAATAAGGACTTCTGGCCGACTTAAGTCACTTCTTTGTAAGTCAAGTCTTCAGAGCAGCCGTTCCAAGTACGCTACCAGTTCCGATACCAAGCGTCATCTTCAGAATGTGTACCGTCCAAGTAAAGTTTTGTGCTAAGTCCGTTAGCACAACTGTCCGACATAATTTGTGAGTTTGTTTTGTTTTTTCTAAGTCCGTAAAAGGAACCTAGAATATTTTTGCTGTTTTGAACTTTGAATATTTTTGCTGTTTTGAACTTAGAATATTTTTGCTGTTTTTGAACTCAGAATATTTTTTGGATTATTTATAAGCACCGCTGAAGAAGTCTTCGTGATTTCGAAGTGTTGATTATTCAACGTAGAAGCTCCGCTGAAGAAGTCTTCGTGATTTCGAAGCGTCGATTATCTAACGTAGAAGCTCCGCTGAAGAAGTCTTCGTGATTTCGAAGCGTCGATTATTCTCAACGTAGAAGCACTGCTGGAGGAGTCATCTGGTGACTCCACAGTATCGAACCATATTAACGTAGAATCACTGTGAAGGAGCAAGTTTTGTTCCACCCGCATAGAACGACTTCTCGCCATCTGCGACCGCCTGAGTCCGTACTGCGACCGCTGGTGTCGAGTGTCATGTACAGCCGTCCGTCACCGTCCGCCAAAGTTATCATCGTTCAAGAGTTCTGTAAAATAATGTTCTATGTTCATCGTCGTCGTATTTTTGTGTGAATAAATCTCATTGTGACACCTACCTCCTGATGATTATTTTCAACAACCCTAACCCTTCCCGTCTGAGCTATCCAGCCGTCCGTCATAGAAAAACTGCGTCACCGACCGTATTGGCGCCCGAGCACACCGTTAGCAGTTTTCAAAAGCGACGTCAAAAGTAACAACCACGCCATCAGCGAGGGTATCGTTACATGACATCAAGCTGATCGACAGCTGATAGTAGCGGCTACTCAATTCGCAGCTGACAAGCAGCCTAGTGTGACCCGAGCTTGTAGCCAAGCTGATCCAGCTGCTTGTCAGCAGGCTGACAGCAAGAGAGATAGAGACCAGTGCCGCCACTGGAGATGCAGATAGCTTCATTGTGACATGAATTATACAATATGATATTGAGTGAACTTATTGATGTCATTGGAAGGGGTTACACCTGTATATTAAACATGATACAGAAAATTACTCAAGTTGGAAATCTACTGAGGTTCTGCTATCATCAGCGATAATCTTAGGAACAGGATGGTATAACTTGTGACGAAGTCACTTCTCGATAACTTATAAATTGTATATATGTTGCTAACTCAGTGGATACGGCTACGAATTCATAACCGGTAGGTCGATGGTTCGAATCACGGGCGGATCAATATTTTTATTTTTACTCTTTTTGCAAACAATTAAGTATCTAACAAGTTCAAACAATTATTTTTATTCAAATTTGATTCAGTTTTTAGATTTACATTGGTCTTATGGCAGATCTGTGAGTATGAAAGGCAAGATTTTGATTGATTTCAGTAGTGTTGATCGCACTCTTTCGATCGACACCAGGGCTAGGTTCCTGTGGAAGTGTCCGATTCCGAGTCCGTGGTGAGTAAAGTTTGTCCGTATTTATAAATTTGGATTTATCGTGTGTTTAATATCATTCTTCCGCTTTGAGAACTTAGTCTCTCGCGACTAAATAATATTTTGCCAAGCCTTGTGGAGTGTTGCGTCGCACTAGCATACTTCCTAGTGTATGGAGGTAATTATTACACAAGGCTGGATGAAATATAGTTGATTGTTTTTTTTCACTACGAACATAATATTCCTGGGACTAAAAACTTGCGCTGTTCCAAGTACCATCCCCACGCTACCACAGCGCCGTTCCTGTGGGAGTGTCCGCCGGCAACGCGCACCGATTTTGTTTTTCCGTAATACTTGCGCCGTTCCAAGTATAATATTCCAGTCTACTCTTCATAGCGTCGTTCCTGTGGAGATACCCGGTCGATTTTCTACTCACGGTGATTTAGCATTTTACTAGTTTTGAGTCCAGTATAATATTTCAACACCAATTTTGTAGTTACACAATATTATTTTAATTCAAGTTTGCTTGCTTTGACTCCAGTTTTTTTTTTCGTTTCCATTGTTGTCTTCACATCAATGTTTTCTCAGTTCATGTAAATGTCTCGTCTTTTATTCATTCCATTAACAATTAAGTCACATTCAATCAATTCTTGTATTCTTCTCGACACAGCCTGAATAAAATCCATTATAACACGCTGGGCCCATCTCCACCAAGCTATCCTGGCACGCACGAATCTACACCGAGACCGAAAGGCGCCCGAGGGTAAATAAATAAATGAAAAGTCCAAAAAGGGAAAAAAAAAAACACATGGAGGTGTAAGTGGGGTTGACGCGATATAGATGGCATCTCTTGGAGCTGCTGTTCTTGGCTTGGATTTATTGATTTGGACCTTAGAAATCTATGTTTTATAAACACTGAAAATATAGTGGATATGACAAGGATTAAAATGGAAAAAGAACAATTATGGAATAGTTTGTTGCGTCAAGTTCGTATTCTTCGATATCTTAGAAATTAGTTATTGGTGATTTCATTCTTCAATCGAATTTAAATTGATGACTAATTTCGGTTCTTGGGTGAAGTTCAGTTGTATGTCAAAGTCTTATAACACTATTGGTTTTCCAAAGGTTCCTTCTTTGAATTTCAATTGTTGGTTTCTGAGTTTCATTTTGCAATTATTCTGTTTGATTAAGTAGATTCCTTGAATAGGTTTTATTTCATCGCCAGCGTCACATGACGCTTCTATTTTTTCTTGATAAGGTATAACAGCCAGGAATTGATTGATTTCTTCGATCACTTCTATGTGATTCTTCTTGATGTTCCACTTTAAATATACACAATTCTTGTTATTGTTATTTATGATGGTATTTCTCTCGCAAGCGTCATAATTCACGTCATTGATTCTATTTGGACATTGGAAGTCAACACTTTTTGTACATTTGGCATTTAGAGATTTAATTTGGCCATCTCTTGCCTTCAAAAAATATTCATGACATGGAATTACAGATAAGAAATCAGATTAATATTTTGTAGGAGTGAGGATAAGATGATATAGTTCAAAAGTTGTTTCATAATCATTTGGCACTTCTATAAAATGAATAATTTTGTTATGATCCATTTTACAATTTACAGATATTAATTTCTCTAGTTCGATCATGTTTTCTGTAATTCATTATTGTTATTTTTATAAATTTTATTCATCTCAGAAAGAATTTCATTTGCTTTTATAATGCTAGGACGTAAAACAAGCAATTTGCAAGAGACTAGCAAATCTTGCAGTGTATTTAAAGTTATTGTAGACAACGTGTTTAATTGGTTATAAATTTCGTATATGAAATATTTATTCTCGTAATAGGCTCCGGAAACAATAATATGTGCCAACTGCTCAATTTTTGATTCTAATTCTAATTCATTCTGTCGAATCATAATAATAGTTTCATCAAAATGATCTATCAAATTTCGATTGACTGAATTTTTATACTTGAATTGATTATGTAATTTCTTCTGATTTGTTTCTGAATGACTTAAAATTTTGATATATCGTTTTTCGTCTCTTGCGTCCAAATTTCCAGTAATTGTTTTGATGACTGATCCTAATCCGTTGATTAGTTCTCTCTTTTGTCTGTGACTAGCAGGATAAATATTCAGATGACTGAGTTTATCTTCAATCAAAATTTTGTTAAAGTCGATGATTTTGACATTATTTTTAAATTCGTTTGTCATGATGTATCATGTGCAATAATCTCTATCGAGCTTTGATGTTGTTTGTTAAGTCCGTCATATTGCTGTAGAATAGGAAATAAATCGTAATAATGTAGGAAAGTGTGCTAGAATTTCTGTAATTTTACTCGTCCGAGATTCGAAGTCAGAAGTTCGGAATTTTGGGTTATGTCCTCCATTTCTAATGGGAAGGCGCCCGTGAGGAAGACAGACCTGAAAGATCCAGATTTTTGTCAATAACTTCTCTTGGTCTTTCTCTATTTGAAATTTGAATTTCAGATTGCTCCTCATCTTTATGAACTGTTTCTATTCCAGCTACCTTCAAATTTTCATCTACAGATTAAATTTGTTTTTTATTTTTCACATTGCGCGTTTTATTGACTTGTTGTTTATTGTGAACATGAATAATCTCTGGAACTTCCAGTTTTTTCATGGCATCTACTGTTTTATTCTGTAGATACTCATTTATGTTCTTGTAAGCTGTGATTTTGGACAAATTCTTGAGTAAATTGTTTATCCAATTCGATTTCTAAGGAAGAATTGGTTTCTAAATGTCTATTGATTATATCTATTGATTTCAAATTTGTAGAAAAGTGATATGTGTTGTTTTGAGCGAGAATGGCAGAGTAAACTTTGTTTTCTATAATTTCGTTCTTGAAATTGTCTTGTAAATTAAATAAACGAATATGTTCAATCAAAGTTGAGTGGAAACGTTCTACAAGACCGTTCGAATTGGGGTTTTGTGAGCAAGTGAAATGAATATTCACTTCATTAAGTGCTAAAAGTCCTTTCACAATTGAATTTTTGTATTCAACTCCATTACCTGAAATTATCAATTCAGGTAAGCCGTGATGTGAAAAGAATGTAACTAGTCTATTGCTCACTTCTATTGCGTTTGTTGGAGATAGTTTGTAAGCTTGTTCGTATTTAGAAAAAGCATCGATCAAAGTTAATGATTCACAGTTTTCTAATGACAAGGTGTCAATGTGGATAGTGTCGAATGGTTTGCAAGGAGTGGGTGTTATATTGAATCTTAGCTCTATTGGATTTCTTTCGTATTTTGATTGTCAGCAAATTTCGCATTTTTTCATGAAATCTGTAATAAGTTTGAATTAATCAGGCCAATAATATTTCTTTCTAATTTGGTTATAAGTTTCTTGAATGCCACGATGATTGGTTTTACCCTCGTGGTGATTTCTCATAGTATCAATTTGATCATCTTCTCGATCCACATCAATTGATATGAAATTTGTTTTCACAAATGTAAGTTCGGAGTTTTTGAAATACTGTTGTAATATGCTACTGAATTTTTCATACACTGGTTGTTCGAATTGAATATGATATCTAATTATTGAGACGATATATTCTTTCACAAAATCGATTAAGTCTTTTTCAAAATTATTTTAAGATAATTGAATTGTAAATCTTATAATTTTATTATCAAATAGTTCTACTATCTTTGGTCTAGCTGGAGAATGTAGAACTTCTGAGAATATTATTTGATTTTTGCCTACGTTGCGTGGTGATGCAGTGATGGGAATGCCGACAATGGAGTTTTCAGCGTTAAAGTGAACAGTGGCGTCTGGATCGGGATTCTCGTCGGGCTCAACGATCATTGATTCTGTATCGTTGTTTTGCAAGGTTGAATTGTTAAAATTTTGCATATAGTTGATAAAATTATCGTAGTTAGGATTTTCTACTGAATTTATATTCAATTTTATTTCTGAAATGGAAACACCGCCATTTCTCACATTTTCAACATTTAGTTTGATTAGATTCATATAATTTTGAAAGAATCTTGATCATTTTTAAACTGGGCTTATTATATTGGATTTTGATTTCTTGATTCGACGTTATCATTCTTTCGTTTATAAGGTCGATGGTAATTCCAGAAATTCTCAAATTATCTAGTCCCAATAGTATATCAAATTCACTATGAAAATCAAATGAATGATATTTCGAAGTTATGTCATGATTTTTGAATAATTAAAAGCACGGTAAATCAGTACTATAATCTTCAACGAATGTGCCGTGAGCTGTTGTTATTTTGAACAAATCTCCTCTTATTTTATCTTTGAAATAGTTTTTTGCAAGATCTGGTTTTATGAAAGACCTTGTACTTCCCGTGTTGATTAAAACTTTGAGATCAATTTAATTTCATTTCCGAGACATCGATTTCTAAAAAAGAGTTCTCGTCATAATTTTCATCAAAATTTTGTTCAAAATTTTCAGTTTGATTCTTCGAAAAAAATATTTTTTTCGTCATAGTTTTGTCCGTGATACATATCGTCTGTTTGAGTGTTATGTAATTCTTCAATTGCAAAGTGTTGTGAATGGTATGATTATTGTGGATGGTATGATTATTGTGGACGGTGAGCATTGTTGTAACCGGAGAATCCAGTTCTAGGTGTGAATGATTGTTTTGTGCTCACGCTCATTGGTGTAGGTTTAGGGAGCCTTTGATTTGGATTGGGCTTGAATTGAACGTTTGTCTAGTCTTCATACAAAATTCTTGCTGAGATTTGCTATGAGAATCAAGTTAAAAGTCATTAGTCAACATGTTCAGGGCCGTATTCATATCAGCAGGATTTTTCGTGCGCATCAAAGTACCCAGTGGTTCTTTCAAACAGCGCAGCTAAACACGAACTGCATAATTTTCAAAAAACTGGATCAAATATGGAGCAGCTTCTGTATTCACTTGTGTACTGAAGTATGAAATTTGAAGATTTAGTGTTTCTTGTACTTTATTGAAAAATTCGAACGCCGATTCGTTCGTTTGTCTCAATTCGGACATTTCTAAATTCAGAGTATAACAATCTCTTTTATCTGAGTATGTTTTATAAGAGCTGTTTTGATACTTGGCCAATCATGCACTGTACAGCTAGCAATATTTTTTGCAGCTTCACCCTCAATTTTTGATAATATACTGGACATAAGATATTCGTTTTGAAAATCACCAGGATCTGAATTGTTATGAAATTTATTTACTAGCTGTTCGCAAATTGCTATGAATCGCGGTAAAAGTTCATTATCACCAAAAAATTCAGGTACCATATCCAGATATTCTTTTCTGAGAGTGAGGGTGACATGTTGTATTTCTGGAGGGGTCATGTTTGTTAATTTTATGTTATTTATTTGCCAGCTAAATAATCAAGGATGGAAGAGTTTTCTAAACTGTTAGTCAATGAGTTACAGAAATTATCTGATACCGTATCTGACTGTTCTGTATCTGAGTTCAAAGGACTTCTTTCTCTAAATGACATGAAGTACTTACAGCATAAGTCAAGCCAATTTGTCCATGAAATCTCTGCGATTTCTTCGTGGAACGGTTGTGAACGTCGACAGTGGCACTCTGTCTGCAGCAGGGTATGTTGATCCTCTTCTGGACTCCGATATTTGCTCGAACCGCCTTGGAGAAGTCTTCTGTCTTGTTTGTTTCGTGGAGACGTGTTTGAAGGAGATACTTAGTTAATTGTTGAAACGAATACAAAAATGATTTTTAGATTTGCCTGATAATCTTGGGAACAGGATGTTAAAACTTATATGTATGCATGAGTATATATATATATATATATATATATATATATATATATATATATATATATATATATATATATATATATATATATATATATATATATATATATATATATTCTTGAGAAAGATTGATGCTCGGAGACTTCCTATATTGCAACTTTTCTGTAAAAAAATTGGATGAAGGGCTAGAAGAAACAGTTTGATGGAAAACTTTTAGCGAATTGCGTTTTTTCACAGATTGCCTACTTTTGAGAGTAGATATCTCCGGAACCACGCATTCTCCCATTGAAATGTTTTTGAGCAAAACTATAGGAAATTCATTGAGCTTCAATTTTTATGTTGAAAATTCCTGTCAAGACGTACCGTTTTCAGGCTATAAGCGGAATAGTTGAAAAATTGACTTTTGAAGACCTCCTCTTTCCCCGGAGGCATGGTGATTCCACTTCTTACTATTACATTTTGATACATTCCAATTTTTATATATATATATATATATATATATATATATATATATATATATATATATATATATATATATATATATATATATATATATATATATATATTTATGCAATGCAAAGTTGTTAGAGATACTGTTTTCGCGGAGTTGAATAAGTTGAAAAAATCAGAATTAATCGAAATAATAATAAATAGACAAGTGTCTAATAAATTTGATGGAGAAGTTGGAACATAGCTATAAAAAACGTCTTCTTGATCAAGAGTCAATAATTAAGCTCATGAAAGATACAAAACAATTTAATAGAACAATACTTCCAAATAATAGTCAAGTAAAAAATGCTATTCCTACACAAAATAATGACATCTGTCCGCAACAATCTAAGCAATCGAATAATGGAAATAGGATTGAACGCACCAAATTATTGGAGCCAGGGTTATCTAGTCAGAACAAACCTGAATATCAAATCATAACAAACAAAATGTCGCAGTCTGCTGTCAATGAAATGACCCATATCCAAGTAGAATCAAAGGACACGGAATGGCAAATACAAGATAACAGAAAACTCAAATATAGGAACAGAAATCTTATTTATGGAAATGCTGGAGATGTGTCAAGTATTAAAAGTGTTGCTAAACTGGTGAATTTTCATGTTTACAGATTAGATCCAGCTACAAGTGAAGAAGAACTTACTGAATACTTCAAAGATAGAAAGTGTAAGTCAGTGACATGCAAGAAAATGGCATCAAAGTACCCAGATATATATTCTTCAGTCAAAATTTCTGTAAATTTTGATGATAAATCAATCATATTAGATTCAAACACATTGCCCCAACATACATGTATGAATTATTTTTTAGAGAGAATAGCAACACAGTCGAACATCAATTAGCATATACTCATGAAACATATAAGGATTTAGACAATCAAGATACAAGCAATAATTCAATCAATATATTTCATCAAAATATTCAAAGTATTACAAATAAAATCGAAATGCTTGAACACTTCACAATTGAAGAGAAATATCACGTAATCTGTATCACGGAACATTGGTTGAGCTCATCCGAAATAAAATAAATAAAATTTGACAATTTCAGGGTAGCGAGCTTCTATGCACAAAATTCTAAAGAACACAGTGGATCGCTTATTCTTGTAAAACAAAACTATTGTGTTGAAGAAGTGAATGAAATTATGCAGTACAACGAAAAGCTGATATTTTAGTGCTCAGCAGTGAAATTACCATTGAGAAAATTTAACTCGTTCTTATATGTATCATGTATATATCGCTCTCCTTTCAGTGACATATACTTTTTCCTCCATAAACTAAATTTATGTTTATCAAAGTTATCAAGCATTGCTGGTGATAATAGTGTAGTAGTCTGCAGTGACTTCAATATTGATCTACCGGTAAATTCTACTCACAGCAATATCTTTAAAGACACTTTTAATTCTTTCTGTCTTCAAGCTACAATACATGAACCAACTAAAATTAATAAAAAAAGTCAAACATGTCTAGATAACATTTTCACAAATGTAAATGAGTACAGAAGTAAAGTATGCGAGAATGGTATTTCAGATCATAGTGGACAACTAGCCAATTTATCTTTTAGTAATATTGAATCAAAGCATAAGGTGATACGCTCTTTTTCTCAATACAATATTATTGCTTTTAACACCTTACTTAGTAAGGAGCAATGGGCAAATGTTTACTCTGTAGCAAATGTGAATGATCAATTTCGGTACTTAATGGAATCTTTCTTGCATTATTTTAATATGATATTCAATAAAACAAGAGTTAATACAAAATATAATAACAAGAATGCCTGGTTGACAACTGGTCCAAGAGTTTCTTCTATTAAACTAGAAGAATTATTTTATGAGTCACGCACTGGACTGATTAGTAAAGATTATTACAACAAATATAAGAAAATTCACTCTAAACTACTAAAATTAGCCTAGAAAAAATACAATGATAATAAAATATGTACAGCTGCTAATATGAGCAGAGCCGTTTGGCAACAAATAAATAAGTCTGTAGATTCAAATACCAAACAAAATCATATAACCAAAATTGTAAGCAATAACAACATAATTACAGATTCAGATAAAATTGCTGATCTATTCAATAATTACTTCTGTAACATTGCAAACAATGTATCTACAGCTAGTTATAATATCTTGGATTTACATCTGATGTGCAGTCGTAATTACAAATCTATGTTCTTAGAACCTGTTACACCTCATGAATTAGCAAACATAATACTAAGTTTAAAAAATTCCTACTTTCATGTTGCTGATGAAATATGCTCGAATGTTATCAAAAACTGCTTTATAAATATTATATCGCCTTTATTATACAATAAAAACTCATCTTTTGAATAAGGTTGTTTTCCTGAATACTTGAAAATAATAAAAGTAATACCTGTATACAAAAAAGGAGATAAAAATACATTGAGTAACTATAGACCAATTTCACTTGCGTCTGTTTTTCATAAAATATTTGAAAAATGTCTTGCATCTAGATTGATTTCTTTCCTTGATTGTAATAAAATGATAGTTGATAGACAACATGGGTTTGTTAAAGGGAGAAGTACACAAAGTACTCTAATAACAATATTACATGGAATATACACAAATGTTGATAAGGGATATATTACTCTAAGTGCTATGATAGATCTGTCGAAAGCTTTTGATTCAGTGAATCATGAGATATTACTGTATATGTTAGAAAGCTTAGGAATTCGTAGTAACTGTCTCAAGTGGTTAGAATCCTACCTTATCAATAGAAAACAATTGGTTTCTTTTGTAAATAGCTCATCAGACTATGTAACAGTGACTCGAAGTGTACAGCAAGGTTCAGTCCTAGGGCCTCTTTTGTTCATAATTTATCTAAATGATATACACAAATTAGTCAACTTGGGATCACATGTTATGTGTGCTGATGATTTATCGTATATATATTATTTAAAATCAGAAAATTGCGTAATAACTACTGTTAATGGTATTCTGGATAATTTATGTGCTTGGTTTGATACATTGAAACTATAGGTCAATCAAGAAAAGACAATCAGCATGAATTTAAAAGCCAGTAGTAACAATAAGAGCTTGTTGATAAAGTATAGCAACAAATCTATAGAACAAGTTGCTACTTCTAAGTTATTGGGCTCAAATCTCAAAGAAAATCTTAAATGGGATCTAGAAGTGGAGACGATTTGTAAAAAACTAGCCCCTCTTTGCTATGCACTAAGAAGACTTGCAGACATATTGAGTCTAAATGTGATAAGAACATTTTATATTGCAAAATTTTGTTCTATAATAAATTATAGTATAATTTTCTAGGGAAACTCAGCAAATATTCTACGAGTTTCTATTCTACAAAAACGGGCTATTAGGAATATATTTAAAATAAAATATAATAATGTCTTGTAGACATGTGTATGAGAAAAAAAAATTGCTAACTGCACCTTGTATGTATGTATACCAATTAGCAATATTTGTATATAAACTCATATATACGGATTGTAACTACAAAAAACACACAAATTTTCATCAACATAATACAAGAAACAGAGAAAATTATGTAATAAATGTTCATAGATCAACACTTTACGAGAATAATCCATATCATATGGGATGCTTAGTATTCAATAGATTGCCAATTGAAATTGAATCTTGCAAAACATTGTCTATGTTAAGAATTTTTTGTTGAAACATAGTTTTTTCTCTGTAGATGAATTCTTCAAATAATATGTAATTGCTTTTTTTTGACACTCCTTATATTGCTGTATTTGTGATCTTTTGGGAAATGAACATTATTATTAATCAAGGGATCTTCCTCATGATATTCCTTAAAGAATTGGTAATATACAGGTTAGTTCTTTCATTTTTCCTATTTTGGTCTATATAGCCTGGACTAAAACGATCTATCTCTACCAACCTTTTATCCTCTACTCATACAGTTTGATCAGTGTTAGATTCCAAAGGTCAGGTCGATTGCATATATACGGATTTCACATAAGCGTTCGACCGAATCGATCACTCCACTCTCAACCAGAAAGTTTTTTTTTTTCTTTATATCCACATCACTCATTGATCTTCTCTCATCATATCTTTCTGATCGCTAGCTTCTCGTCAATTTCTATGGTCGCCGATCTTCATTCCTTATTTTCACTCTTAAACTCCTCAAGGGTCCAACTTAGAATCTTTGTCCTTCATTCTATTCATCAATAATATTACGAAAATTTTGCGATTGGATAAAATCTTGTTCGCCGACGATCCTTCAAGTATTCTACACTATCTCCACTCTGACTAATTATTGCAGGCTCCTATGACAAAAAAGCTACCCTATCGAATCCCTCAAAATTATAAATTGAGAATGCCTAAAAAACATGTAAGAAACATGTTATGCCCGCCAGACTAGTGAAAATTTGTTGACAAAAATGCACTTCATGACACCTTATTGGTTTTTTTATTCAGAATTAAGTTTAAGATCTCTTCTATCTATCACAACTTGTCTGACTGACAATTTTCGTTAGCTAGTTTCTGAAAGACCGTTTGTTAAAGTTTTTTTTCATGAAAGTGCACTTAATAACACGTCCTCGAATTTTTTCTTACGTTAAGTTTAAGATTGTTTCTATCTATTAAACATTGTCTGCCTGACAACTTTTGTTGATTAATACCTCTAATATTGACCAGGGTCCACGTCGTAGAATCTACAGAGTAGACACATTGACTCTGTGGCAACTCCCGCCGCTATCAGTAGTTTATCATTCTGTTTACGATTAGTACCAATATCAGCAGGGGGTGGCAAATATTTTGAAGCACGGGCCAACATTCTAATTTCACGAAATCCTTTGGGCCGGCAGAGACACCGCGAACATATACCATCATTAGAATCAAGTGTAACATGTTCTTATAATTATATATGTATTGTAATGTGAATGGAATCAGAAAAAAATCAAAATGATGTTTTGACGCGGCCGTTGTGAAAGCTTATTTTTATGAAACAGGTTCGATGCTTAAAGATTAAGTCTGAAATAGTAAAAACCAATATTCTGTTGGAAAACGTATTCGAGTATAGGGAAGGAATCTACATTATTGTTTTAGAATTGCAGAATCAGAAGTTTTTAGTTACCAACGATTATAACTCATTTTTTTTATTGAAAAATGTGGTAGCTGCACTTAAAATATTAGGTCTGACATAGTAGATGACATCTTCTCGCTGACAGGTCAATCTGTAAGCATAAAATGAATGTCAAACTTTCTTTCATGAAAAAATGAAGGTGGTGTTTTGAATAGGCCCTTGGAAAAGTTTATGTTTTTGCTGTCACGGTGCTTAAAAATTGAATCTGACCTGGTAAAAAACATTTTTTCAATGACAGGCAATCTTTATATGCAGAGGACATTCCAAACTACAGTTGTTTTTCTTTTAGCAAGGTGTTTTGAGAAGCCAGTGATTGATCTTAATGTATTAATACTGCGCATTCAAAATTGAGTCTGACAAATTAATTTATAAAAATTGTCAGTCAGACAAGTTGTAATAGATAGAGGAGATCCTAAACTCTATTTTGGAAAAAAAATCAATGAGGTGTTATAGAGTGCATTTTCATGAGAAAAATTATTTCTTATAAAAGATCTGTCAGAAGTTAATTAACAAAAATTGCGGGCGTAACATGTTTCTCACATGTTTTTCAGCCATTCTAAATTAATAATTTTGAGGTGTTCGATAGGGTAGCTTTTTTGTCATGGGAGTCTGCACTAGATGCTCAATTCCTTTAAAACGATCTGAGTAAACCATCTATCTGGTGTACGGAGAACAACGTGAGTCTAAACTTGAACAAATGTCATGCTTTGTCTTACATGCGAAATTGATCACCTGTATATTGATAACACCCTTTTAGCAAGTTGTGTAACTATTGATAATCTCGTAGTCTTTTTTGATCAAAAACTTTTCTGAATCATGTTAATCGGATTTACAATGCTTGTATTCGTATGCTGGTATTTATTATGCGCAAATTGTGTTCCTTTCGTAATACAGCTCCAATCTTATCGCTCTACTATGCCTTTATTCGTTCTGAACTTGAATATTGTTCTATCATCTGGAATCCAATTTATGAAGTTATCAGTATCGAATTGAGACCATCCAGCGAAAATTTCCCGAATATCTGTGCTTTGAAACTTTTAATTATTGCTATCTAGATTATTTCATCCCTCACTATGATCTACTCGATATTTTCAATTTTCGTAGCCTGATCAAACATCGCGAATTTCAATTTGCACATCATCTTAGTAAATTGATTCATAGAGAAAGTGATGACCCTATTTGTTTATATCTTTTTTCTTTCCACACCCCTTATATTACTACACGGTCTTTCTTTATTTCCTATCTCCCCACTTCTCGGACTAATGTTCTTACCTGTTCACCTTTATACCGTATGTGTTGTAGTAATCAGCATGAATTTTCTTATGTTGATATTTTTTCACAACTGCCTAAAAGCTTCATAAAACTATTTAGATATAATCAAACGATATAGTCCAAGTGTATTGCAGAACGAGTATATTCTATATTCTAAATCAATCAAATTTTGTATTTTCCTGTCCTTTCATTGGGTTCTTGCACCTGTTGAACAGTGTATGATTAAATAAATGAATTAATGAGATCATAGGCGGTTCATTTATTTCTATTAGAGTCTTGAATATTTCGAAATTCGTAATATTTAACGGGAGCAAGAAAATGATAAGGATCATAATGAGAAATTGGAATCTAAATAACTCATATTCATACATCACATGCAGACATTCGTCTATTGTTTTTCAGAATAAGTGATTTGGTTCTATTGTGCTTGGTATCAAATTGATTCTTCTGTAGAGATATTTTTGTTAGAAGTATCAAAAAGAATATTCAAACGATCGTCAATAAATTGTCCAATAGTTTGATATCAATTTGAAGCTTTCAGGAAGATAAGCTTAGTATAAATAAGAGATAAATGATCAGTGGAATCCTCGTCACCATCTTCTAATTACACTTAAGGTGATTGAATGTCAAAACTATATGTTCCAATGAATCAAAGACCCCAAAAATCTAGAGGAGAATTCAGAACTACTTATCTTATGTAAGGACTAAAATATAACCACCATCTGTCACTTTGGCAATGGTAGCTGTCACTTTGACATTGACATCTCTCACAGACTCTCAATTTTTTGTTTGATTGTACCCCAAATAGTTGTTATTCTAAAGATAATTCATGTTAAAGTAACGTCAAGAAAGTAGAGTTATTGTATTCCTACTTGATGTTGAGAACAAGTCTAAGATGGGAATTATTAAACATCTCAACAAAAAAAGCTATAGCTCCACTACGCTATTCAAAATTGATGATGAGTTCAGTTGTGTATCCTGAAATATCCTATTTCGTGATAATCATAAAAGATTGAATATGTTTGTCCATAACGGCTGGATCTCTTAAGGCCTGTTCTCTTCTTTCAAATATCAGAAAAAAACATCAAAGTATTGAAGTTTGAACTCATTTTGGCATAGTTATGTGTTGCAAATATTTATTTCTCAATCAACTTGATGGATATTGATTAATCAAGTATTGGCGAAACGTAGCGGGTATTCATTCTTAATTTCAATGAGAGACAATGGAAATCTGCAACAAAGTGTTTACCTTCTATTGAATTATTATGCTCAAAAGATAATGTGTGAGATACGATATGGTATCTTATCTTAGTGTTTTTAGGACATAAATCATTATTTTCTTTGAATTTATTTTTAGTATCAACGTGAACATGCTTCGAATTTTGATAGTTCTTCTTGTGGCCGGCTGTATCAATGGTAAATTATTTTATTCACAATTAGAATAGTGATATGGCCATTCCTATTCGTCTCTAGATTAAGAGATACATACCTGATTTTTCATTGCAATGATAATTGGACTAAAAATATCAAGTAGTGATTCTATCATGAATTAATGTTACATATAAAACTCTAATGTACTGTCCTCTGATTTTCTCAGGCAAAAATGTTCAAAGGCTTTCGTAGCAGCATTTTTCTCTAATTCAAAAGGATTTATTTACATTCATTTCTCAAAGTATTTGTGAAAAAATCAGTCATTGTCAAATAACCGCTGTCTTTGTCGAAGTGAAAGGTGGTGGTTGTATTCCAGTCCTCCCGTGAGATAAGTATTTTTTGGAATGTTTTTCTAAATTTTCGAGGCTTTTGATTCATTTGAACATACATTTCTGATATTTGAATGCCGGAAATGTAATTTTAAGTTGGTGACGTGGATTTCATTGATTATTCATTTCAGATCTTACCGAAAGCTCCAAATTGATACCAAATTAGGCATCATTCAGATTATCTGTAGAAAAACAATTGACAACCGCTTAAATATCTTTTCTAGCACTTCTATTATAAGTAGCTCCTTGGATTTGGTGCCAAACACGATATAACCAAGTAATTCATTATGAAAAAACGTTTGACGAACGGTTGTATGTTATGTGTGAGAATAAGTAATAATTGTTATTTCGCATTATGATTTTACCATAATTTTTTGTTCCGGAAAAATATATCGAATTTCATAATAATTCGAGTTTCAATAACAACAGATGACCCGCTGATATTCTCGAGAGATATTTTGAGTAAATATTGTGTCAAATTACTCCAAGATCAATCCTAGTCATTTTAAATTTTATGATTGATTCTACCTTTATGAAATGAACACAAAGATCTAGAAAGTTTTGTCAATAAAGTTCTGGTATCATCGACTGAAGACAGCTTATTCACGATCTTAAACCTAGCCTTTCAATGAAAATTTTGAGTATGAGATCTGTCAGAAATTCGTATGCGTTTCCAAGTTATTGTGCTTTCAGACAGACCGGCTCTATTTAATACTCTGTTTTTTGGGTTCAGAAAGATCTGAAACGTAAAAACTCATTTGAATCTCGAACTCTCGAAAAATCACGATTACAATACTACCACAATACTACAATATATACACGTAATCTCACTCGAAGAGAAACTTTTGTACCGCGAGCACTGAGGAATATGAGATTTATCATACTTGAAGTTTATATGGAGAAAGAAATGCAGAAAGCTGAAACTATATACCAGCATTTGAGGTTTGCGTGAAGAAAAAACTTGGTAACGGGCACCTGAAGAAATGTGATATTCAGTATACTTGAAACTTATATTGAGGAGGAGTGCTCAAATTTCAAATTCGACAAAAGTGTCCCATTTCAATTTCACGTTAAGAGGAAACTTTGTGCTACGTGCACAGAGGAATGTGAGTTTTGGTATACTCAGAGTTTATATGGCGAAGGAGTGCAGAAAGCAAAATTATATACTGGTGTCCAAACCTAATTTACTGCTTGGAACGATATTATTTCTTGCTGGAATATATAGAAAAATATGCACAAAATGGAAAAATGTCTAAAGTGAAAATTAAACGGTTTTTCCCATCCTCCAGGGGCCAGAAAGGAAGTCATCCCAAAGTCTTGAATGGAAATCACCATTTTATTCCAAATTCGGATAGAGCGTCGAATACCAAGTCAATATTACCTAAACCTCCAGGGATGGAGAGTTGAATACAATAACGTTAAAACTTAGCAATATAATCAATCACCATCGAATTTCGACCACTGGGCCATCACTAGTTATTATCATCAGTCAATTCAATTCATTGCTCCACTGTGATTTTCCATATGTAAGGGGAGACCGGAGATGATTGACCAAATTCCAGTTGAAACGCTTGTATTTATATTATTCTAGTGTATATAATAATTTCAATAGCCAATACACCCGATAGATATGCTATTAAACTTTGAAGAAGAATTACAAAAAGCACGCAATCAATTATGATGAAGTGTACAAGTTTGATTTTGTAGAACAAGAAATTTGAGTTAACTGACCCCATTTCCGGGTTTGTTTGACTTTTTACTAGGGGCAGATTGACCTGTGCCAAATCTAGGGATAAATATAATGAAAACAACAGGTACTTACATTGAAACATACTCACTAAGTAACATAAACTCTAAATTAGAGGAAAATAATCTGACGTTTAAGCATTTGACAAACTAAATACTGGAAACATGAATTGTTCTACATTACGTACCTGGGAAGCAAATTAAAAAACTTTCCATTGACTTTATTTAGCGACAAACAGTCTTAGCTAACATAACTGGTATAATTATATGTTTTGGTGTTTTTACTCGATCAGGCTTTCTTTTGTACGTTTGCATGGTCCTGAAACAATCACATTTTGATAGATTTTGAAAAAAATATCTATTTTATGCCATTGAAATATATCCAGACTATTTTGGGATAGGTTGACTAGGTGATCAACCAGTCGCAAAATAAATTGGTCTACTAGCCCCAGATGACTCTTTCATTTTCAATCTCGTGATCTCACCTTGAAACTGCAGCGAAATTAGAAAAGATTATATGTAATCAAAAGATTAGCAATTAGACTTATATTTTGAATCACTCGAAAGTAAATCACAATGAGTATGTAGGCATTACTACAAAAAGTATCACTGGTAAAATAATTACTAACATGTGTAATTTTCCGATTACATACTCCTTCTTCCGAAAGATTAGCGTAGGCATTGTCACGTTTCCGGTTGAATGAGTGGATAAGAAGAATGGTTTATCATACCAAGTTTGAGCCACAACACTTTCAAGTGGATGATTTTATTGACAATTAGTCAACCTGCCTCTATCGCCTACCATCCCCGGTCTCCTACTATTTACTCCAAAACATTTTCTTCCAAAGAGATCTGAATCATATTCAGTTATTAGTTATTAAAATTTTGGATGCCGATCTGTGAATACATTTTGAAATTTTCAATTTTCCCATTTAAGGACTGCCCAAGGGTCTTTTCAAAGGATTTGAAGGTAGAGTAGTTGGTGGATCAAAAGCTGAGTTAGCACAATTTCCATATCAGGCGGAATTATTTTTGCCAACCGGACACCAATGTGGAGGAGCCATTCTTAACAAGCGATGGGTGCTAACAGCAGCGCACTGCTTTTTGGGGTAATAATATAGTTACTCGTAACAAGTACAAACAATGCTGGATTTTGAGATGAGTAAGAAAAAAATCTTACAAATCCCAAAATCGTATTTCTTGTACGTATTAAACATATTTTTTCTTTTATCTCACTTTATTATCAAGTCCCTGGAAATTGTTGTCACATTCCTTTCTTTACTGAATTATATAATAAAATGTTCATTTCAGGAAGGTTGAAATAATCATGTCACGCATAAACATGAATAATATTCAATATAATCGAATGATTAATTCATCAACTATTTCAAATTAGAATATTGTACTAGCCTCAAATTATCAAAATGACAAGTGTGTAAACTTGAGTTCCATGTGCCTATTTCTGAGTGATAAATTCCACTAAACTTGACGCATCAAATTGATGGGTAATTGAATTTAAATTCTTAGAGTAACCAGTACAGCACGAATAACTTGATGTAATTTATTTTTTGCACTTGTACAAAAAAAAATTATGCTTTATGTACAAATGCCATTGTAACCTATTGAAATATCAAATAGATCACTGTTGTCTGTAGTGCAGTGTCACAATATGGCGTCTTATTCAAGCGATAGAAGAAAAATATAATTTCGCTGATTTCCATGAGTACTTGTATTTGACGGCTCCATTAAAGAATTTTACGAACATAATTTAATTCATGGGACTGCCAATACTTCCAATATTCCACTAAACTTGATGCACTGTTTTAGATGAATGATGTGGGCGAAAAATTATAGTTCATACTTACGACTCTTCTTGAAAATCTAATTTTCAGACGACTATAATTTTCACACTAAGTGGTCTCCCACGGTACTTTTTAGAGCTATTTTTTTATCTTATGGAAAAGTATACATTGTCGAACTATTCCATTGATTTCATTCTAATTTTTCAATTCAATATTCAAATCATGGTACAGTAATGACAGTTACCCTTTTTTAGCGCATTTTTCCGAAAAAAGCGCTATTATATTCACTTTGGCTGGCTGGCTGGCTGGCTGGCTGGCTGGCTGGCGTGACGCTGAGATCTCAGCAACTATACTATTTACAGACTTGAAACTGGTACTAAATAAAAGCTGCTGTTTCGTAGGCTTGCACAAATTGCTTTAATTCAAGCTCAGTGATTGTGGAAAATTGAATTATTCAATTACTTGTTTCAAGTGGAACAATATCCATAGATATCTATGACATTAGGGATATGGCAACTAAAATCTATTAAAGTAGATAAAAATTTAGTTACAACTTTCGCCGCGGGTGTCACTATTATTATGTACAGTTGTCAAATCTGTCCGGGATTCATTCAATGACTTGTTTGACGCGAATTTGAAGCTTATTAGAATGAATTATTATTATTCGATGAAAATTTGTTCACTTTTGGTGTATTTTTTTTTATATAGCTTTGATAAAGATCAAATTATCATTTTAAGCTACAGCACTTGACCTCCTGTCAGTCAATAACTAAACAATGAAGATTAAAAGATATTTTTGAGTTTGTACATGTATAAATTATGTACCTATTGAATAGTCAACTTGAAACTAGTACTAAATGGAAGCTGCTGTTTCGTAAGTTTGCCCAAACTGCTTGATTTCAAGCTCAGTAATTGTAAGAGATGGTAATTTGCGAAATCTCTGAAATAACAAGCATTCATGAGCTGTCAAAAATGCGCTTCCATCATCTAGATGATTATTCCATTTTTTTGATACAATTAACACTTGAACAAGTATTTACAGCTATTCGCTGGAGAAACGCTGGTAGCGAAGTGTTTGTCTACATGGATGAGGCATGTTTCCGACTCATCAATTTTTGGTGTCCTCAGAAACGGTCACTTTGCTGGTGATTGTTCCGTCAAAAGAAGGTAGATAATTATATCACAATGATTAGAGAAAAAAAAACAAGAATCAAATAGTACCGTGCTTGGAGCGGTCGTGTTCACTGCGGACACCGTTATATCGTGCTTCTAGCGGTCACATATTATATGCTTCTTCGTTCAGATTGTTTCCCGATATTCCATTTCTCGTCATATTTTGGTCTTGCTCAAAGTGGTCAATACTGTTACCTCATCATTCATTCATTCACACAGCTTACTGACGATTCATATTCTAATTTTGATATGGAAATGAGTCTGTTCAGATATTGTTTATTTTTTGAATATCGGCTAGGCTCCATAATAGGCGCATCTCTTGCGCGAGAGTCACATATGGTGCGGTCGTGAGCAGAAGCTCTTAGATAAATCATATTTCGGTAGAACATGTGGAGTTGAGTTAACCTATACAGAATGGCTCTGGGTCAAGCTCCGTTCTACAGATGTGCGGAGCGCAACTCGTAGTTATTCAGGGATGTTCTTTTAATGTGTGAGCAAGTCGAGCTAGCCTACTATTAATTTACCGGAGAAAAACAATTTTCCAGTGTCACTAGAAGCTGAATTCGATTTGATATGGTATGAATTCAATAGAATATGGCAGAGTGGAGTTCATAAAATTTAATAAATCAAGGATATCTAATATTTGGATACATTTCTTCGTTATTCGAATTGAGATGTAGATCCAAATTTAGTTACATAAATGAGTAAACGATACGAAAGTAGTATTGACCGTTACGAGTACGACCGATATATGACGAAAAATATAATTAGTGCAAAAAAAAAAAAAAATCTGTGACTTCTTCAAGCCCAATTTTATGTTGAATTCCATGAGCACGAGCCAATTGAAATGATCACTTTGCTTGTGAAATGAGTCTCAGTAACTTCTAATCACAACCTATCATATTTGATATCTAATAACAATAGTATTTGTGGAGTACTGATAAGTAATTGGAGTAGGTCTGTATGGATTTGATTCATATATTAGTATTCAATTCAAAACAGATAACAAGTTGAGTATATAAGACAATCATGTGCACTATCAACAAAGTTCCAAATCTAAATCACAATACGACTCCAACAAACATGAATCAAGACTTTGAAATCTTAGTTAATGATTGAAATGTAGATGGTATAGATTCGCCAGGAGATGATTGAATGGTGAAAATTATTTCCAATGAATGCATATTTATTCCTGATTGTTTTTTGGATTCTATGATAGAAATGAAAGCTCTAAAGTATGATTCTGAAACTTAAGATCCTCTTTCGATCATATCGTAAATGACCTCGTTGTTATCTTCGAAAGTTTTGAATATGGGCTCTATAGCTAAAGATAAGAGAATAAACTGGCCGGAGCGTCAATTTACAGTTACCCATAGATATTGGTGAGAAGTATACAACAGGGAAGACTTTTTTGAGCTAAAAACTAATTGCGACCTTCGATCCACCTAGGAACAAGCTCGGTGCCCTTAGCTCCATTGAAACAAAAAATTTAAGCGCTCTACAATCTAAGCTATCTCATCTTTTATATGAATATGAAAAACTATGGCCTATAATACTATGAAATGACTATAGCAATCTGGACTAATTTAAATATTTTCTGAACTTTCCAGCGTGTCTACGATGAATATAAATCTCAAAGTTGGCACTATAACTCTAGACAATGGAGGAGACATCTATCGTCTGGACCAGATAATTCCACATGCTGAATATAATCCCAAGGATAAACAAAATGATCTAGCTTTAGTGAGCACCAGGAAAGATATCGTCTTCAACAAAAATGTGCAGCCAATTGCTCTTGGTGATTATGAACTTCCAGAAGGGACCAAAGTGGTCGCCATTGGCTGGGGATTCACCACTTGGGCACCAGGTACTTATCATAAGAAGATTCAAATCATTCTTCTATGTGACTCATATTCCCTTTTGATTGAGAACGTCAATATCGCTAATATCATGGAGAGTATTTGAATTCTGATCCTGTTCACATCACTGTATTACATCGAATCATTTTCAACTTCATATTTTAACTAAAACTTATGAGAACACTCTCAACAACTTCAACTACTATTGCTTAATTCATAATATCGCTTCGTTAGCAACCAGTAGAAATCGCAAAAAAGACATTCCCAAAAGGAAAATGGCCTATTTTTCACGAGAACTAGCACGATCGAAGATAAGTATAACATTGTGAGGCATACTTGTGAAAAGTCTCTATTGCATTCACAGAGCTCTTAGAAACGTTCGCTTCCTTTGTATTTTTTTCACTCAGACGCTCTGGTTTTCATGCTTATTCTAATATTCTGAGCGTTTCAGATTCGAAAATATCGAATGACCTCTATTACGTCAACTTGAAAATAATGTCGAATACTGATTGTGGGCTGCGAATGATTTGGTGGAACGTGGTAACAGATGATCAAATTTGCACGTACACAAGACGTGGAGAAGGAATCTGCAGCGGTGATTCTGGTGGTCCTTTGGTGCACGATGGTCATTTGGTCGGGGTAGTCTCCTGGGGTGTTCCATGTGGGGGTGGCTATCCGGATGTTTACGCCAAAACAAGTGCCTATCTTGGCTGGATCAAAGAGAATATGATTGATAAGGACTGATTTATTCTTGTATTTATAGAATCTAATAAAGTATGTTAAAGAACGTTTCTTCCAATTTCATGTCTTGAGTTCTTTGATACATTTGGATTTGTTGTACCTTCAGAAAAGGAATTCATTGAATACTTGCTCCATGTTTTCCATCAAACCCTTCTCCCCGAATCAGTGAAATTTTACCCCATGCAGCCATCATAAAATTTAAGTGCAGTATCTATAGTCCTATGACATAAGATGCTCCACTAAGTCTCCTGGAGAGAAACGAAATGGAAGACTTGGAAAGAAGAATGAGAAACATATGTCAACAAACATAAATTTCGCCATATTTGTGGACTGTGGCTTTGGGTTTACCGTTTCTTTCGAGTAGACATACCTTGGCATTTAGCTTCGTCAATTTGACAAATAAATTGGCTCTACCTTGAGTCTCGAACTTATTGTTGAATTTTTATTATAATGTAATAATTAAACAGTTGAAGTTTGATTGTTGAAGATGCAAAGTTTGTTTGTTCTATTTTTATTCTATCTGTGAATAGAAGACCCGCATAAAGGATAACTACGATCACAATCAAAGCTACTTTTGTACATTGAGATATTGGTCTTAGATATCATGGAAGTTATATGAAAAAACAGAGATTGATTGTGATACTTATTCAGCAACAAACAACAAGCCACGAGGAAGAACGATCATAATCATGCAAACCATAATTTTGAGGATTGAGTGTCCCAAGTTCTAAGTCAAATAAATGACTTAGTAATAATTATAGTAATACTAGATATATTTTGCCACTTAGATTATAATCTTATACAACAGGAATTCAGTCTGAGTATATTGTTTTGGTTCCACAAATGAAAAACAAAAATATAAGCTGGAACGTATATCTGCACATATATACATGAAATTTGACAACCTCCGATTTCTATGAGCAATATGGCTTTGAATAAATAATCTGCGTTACTTATTGGGCTCTATGGTTGCATAATATAAAGTGGAGTAAAATTTAAAAGAAAGGGTACCTTTTTTCGCGGAGAGACGTTAACCATTCAAAATGAATGATCTGTACAGCAAAACATAACTAATGATATTCCATATTTTTTTCGCGTGAATCTTCCAAGAAATCTAAAGATGGGTTGACTATCACAGCCCGAATGTAGTCAATTCTCAAGTTTTGGTTAATTGGACAATAGAGAGATATATGTTCTAAGTCTTCTTTGTCTTGTACGTGGAAAAGAAAACATGATTCATTCGGGTTCATTTTGTATGATGTTCCGTTACAAGTGACATAGCTAATCATTGTATTGGCAGTCCACTGTTGAACAATGACCCTTCTTATATGAATATGTGAATTCATATTTAGGAATGAATTGAGTCGGTTTGGGACAAAGAAGTTCTTGTGATTGGGGCAGTATTTTGGAGCTGTAATTTGATCAATATCTTTCTCTTCCATCAGAATTCCATATTTTTCTAATAGAGAGCTTGATTTCTTCTTTAGTAATTAACTGTTTTGAGTTAACCATAGATCACTACATCCCGCTGAATCAAATAGCTGTTCAATCTGTGATACTCAGTTGTATTTCACATTGTTGTTAAAGTTCTTATCCATACTAAGAAGAGAATTAAAACAAAGCTTTGGCTATCTATCGTTGGGCCTGTTCAGAATTCTAATGAACTATCCAATGACCAATTTTAAAACTTGAACAGTAACTGTAGGAATTCCTGCTTCAGCTCCAACAATATAATTTGGTGTACATCTATGTAGGTACATAATTCTCTTGAAGATAGTAATCTGAGATTTTTCAAAATTTTGAGGATATTGTTCGAGCCTAAAATGCCTCCAATAACTCATTTTTCTTTCGAAACTATTTTCAAGTAATCTTGACCATGCAATCATCAATTTAGATAAGAATCAGACTGTAAGTACGCTCGGATTACAGTGGAATGCTTCCACGGATCAACTTATGTTTTCTACACCCAAATACTCCCAAAATACGACCGTAACGAAGCGTAAAATACTTTCTAGCGTTTCTCAAATTTTCGATCCTCTTGGACTTATTGGACCTACTATTTTACTAGCCAAACTGATTATGCAAGAACTATGGCAGTTAAACAGCGACTGGGATGAATCTGTTCCTATATTTATCCATACGAAATGGAAACAATTTGAAGAAGAGATCAAGCATTTAAATACTTTCAGTATCCCAAGATGGGTTGAGTTCGATGAGGATACATTATCAATAGAGCTACATGGTTTTTCGGACGCTAGTGAGAAGGCATATGGAGCTTGTGTCTACATACGAGTCAATAATTCTGATGGATCACATTTCTCCAATTTACTTTGCTCTAAATCTAGAGTAGCTCCTATTAAATGCATTCCACTACCGAAATTGGAATTATGTGGAGCTCTCCTCCTTGCTCGCTTAATGAGTAAGGTCATCAATTACAGTAATTTGGATCTCAAAAAGGTATTCTATTGGACTGACTCTTCCATCGCACTGGCATGGATTGAATCAACTGCAAAAACGTGGAAAACCTTCGTAGCCAATAGAGTTGGCGAAATACAAACACTCTCTGACACATCCAATTGGTTTCATGTCAATACAAATAGCAATGCAGCTGACATCATCTCCAGAGGCTCTCACCTTGATTCATTGATTCCATGCAATCTCTGGTGGAGAGGGCCATCATGGCTTTCAGAACACACGACTTCATGGGACTCTCAGACATTTACATATCCCTCGGAAATACCAGAAGCACGAACCATGATTACCCTATGCACCTATCAAGCAAGCGAAGATCTATTCAGTAGGTATTCAAGTTATTCGCAATTAATTCGAATGGTTGCGTATTGCTCACGGTTTGCAAATAATTCAAGATGCACCAAAATGCAGGAAAGAATTCTTACGCCTTCATTATCAATACCAGAGATTCAAACCGCAACCACTTGCTTAATAAAACTTGTACAATTTTCCTCATTCAACAGAGAGTTGAATGAATTGCGTAAATCTTCGAAGGTGAACTCTAAGAGTTCACTGCTCTGTTTAAATCCATTTCTCGATGAACAAGAAGTGATTAGAGTTGGAGGTCGATTGAAAAACTCCAATCTTCAATATAATCAAAAACATCAAATTGTTCTACCCAAAAATCATCCCTTTGTGAAGCTACTGATAACTTATGAACACAAACGCAATTTGCATCCCGGTTTGCAGACTACTCTGGCAGCCACAAGAAATAACTACTGGATTTTAGGAGCTCGAAGCATGATCCGCGACATGGTACATAAATGCATCATTTGTTTCAAGGCCAATCCACGACAGGAGCAATACTTAATGGGAAATCTTCCCCAAACCAGAGTTATTCAGTCTCGTGCGTTTTCGACTTGCGGCGTCGATTATTTTGGTCCGCTATTCATCCGAGATAGTAAACGTCGAAACAGTAAAAGGATGAAATCTTATGGTGTTATATTCATATGCTTCTCAACAAAGGCCATGCACATTGAGTTGGCCACCGATTTGTCTACAGAAACCTTTCTTTTAGCTTTGAAACGATTTATCGCACGACGAGGTATGCCAGAACATATATATTCTGACAATGGCACTAATTTTGTCGGTGCTCAAAGAGAACTGCAAGAGTTGGGAGATTTATTCATAGGTGAGAAATTTCGCCACAAAATTATTCCATCAATGGCAGAACATAACATCGCCTGGCATTTCATCTCCCCGCGAGCACCACATTTTGGCGGACTCTGGGAAGCCGGAGTAAAATCTATTAAATACCACTTGAAG
The DNA here is from genome assembly GCA_963989225.1 of Dromius quadrimaculatus. NCBI lineage: Eukaryota > Metazoa > Arthropoda > Insecta > Coleoptera > Carabidae > Dromius > Dromius quadrimaculatus. The sequence goes on along the minus strand of OZ022336.1, from coordinate 24,712,114 downwards.
CGGGTTATGGGAAACTCTGCTTTAACCTTCGAAGAAACGTATAGTTTATTAGTTCAGATAGAAGCCATTCTTAACTCCAGACCACTCACTCCGCTTTCCAATGATCCCAGAGACATGTCTTATCTAACCCCTGGTCACTTCTTAATCGGAGACAACCTTACCGCAACTCCAGAGCCCAGTTTACAAGAGGTTCCAATTAATCGCCTTTCACGATGGCAACATCTGGAACTCCTTCGACAACATTTTTGGTCTCGTTGGTCCAGAGAATATTTGTCACAGCTTCAAACTAGGACGAAGTGGAAATCACAGGTGCCCAGCAGCATCCGAGAGGGTCATCTCGTCCTGCTGAAAGAGGACAACGTTCCGCCGCTCATGTGGCCAATGGGCCGCATCATCGCAACTTATCCTGGTGCTGATGGTATCATACGTGCTGCAACGGTGGGAACTGTGAAAGGTGAAGTGAAACGTCCCACAGTGAAATTGTGCGCCTTGCCAATTGATTGTGCAAATGATAAATGAAATGGGTGAGCCTAACACCCTGTAGATGTTTTCTAGGTATACAGATAACATAGATTATAATTTTATTTGTTTTTTAATCCCATTGAAAGGGATCCTTTCAAGGCGGGCGGCATGTTCGAGCCTAAAGTGCCTCCAATAACTCATTTTCCTTTCGAAACTATTCTCACACATGTGGTTGCTCTTGGCTTATCTTTTTCTTGGAAAGCTGTGGCTCGACCGTGACCCTGCTCTCGTACATCCCCGCTCAGGGGTAGTTGCGGGAACTCATGTTAGTAATTTTTTCCTAAGTTAGTTATGTTTTCACTATCAAGACGCTAAGTCGTCTAAATTAGTTCGGTCAATAATTAACATACTCTTATTCATTTATTCTACATTTTTTTGTGTTGTAAGCTGTACATATCATACTTGTACTTGTATAATAATAATATAATAAATTCGTTATAAGTGTAATATCAAAGTTCAATTAATGAGAAAACCAACAGTCAACAACAGATATCTTGAATTCGAAATTGATGCAACGTATAATAAGGTACTGATGACAATTAAATCATAGAGTTTTATGGTGGCTAACCAATTGTTGACCTCTGCTTTTGTTAACTCATTGCATATAGTACCTGTTGCCATATTTGTTCTGCTGATTGCGTGGTTAGTAGCTTCCAAAAACAGTGATGAATTCGAGAATAGGACTTCCAGATAGATTGTTACAAAATTAAATACGACCGGTTGTTGATGGTAGTTATAATTCGTTGAATGTACTTTCACAATAGTGGTTGGCAAATGAAAAAATATTAAAATTGAAGTGACACTGCCAGAATAAATTAGAGAAATGGACGCCAGGACTGGAACGGAAAATAGAAAGTCCAAGGAGTCCGACTTAGAATAGAGATAGACGAAAGTTAAAGTAAAAGCGTGAATGTGATAAGCAATTGAAAAATTATATTGATCTTCAAATTATAAAAGCAATGGTCAATAGCAAAACAAAAAAAAAAAACATAAATCGACTGACTTACTCCACAACTAAAACAAGTCTCCTGGCTGGAAAGGCAACTAGCTAGATCTTCTTCTGGGTTCAGCCAGAGGCGGTGCCACAGCCCTTGTAGTCGGAGTTGACGCAAAACATAGTACTGTCGGTGAAGTCTATGCTGTATATGCGGTCTTCGTCGGTTGGACAAACTGATGGTTCGGATTTGACTGCCTCCCCAGAAGTGACAAAGAATGAAGTATACCGGGTGACGCAAAAATTGGGATGGAACACGAACTGTCCGATTCTATTGAATCAAATAACGGAGATTTAAGTCAATCCAGTTAAAAAGTGAGACCTAGCCAAAATAACTCAAGTAGTTATATTGCCAGAATTAGGAAAAAAATTGATAGATTCAATAAGCTAGAAAACAAGGATTTATTGTTGACAGAAATTCAAGAAATGCGTGGATAACGAATGCTAGAAGATCGAACGATGGGAGTACTGTTCACACACTACATTCACTCACACATGTATACTTATGGAGAGGATAGGAAAAGCATGAAGGAAACGAATAAGGGAGACACTGATTTGTGAAGTTCTCAAAGTATAATACTCCGCCGAAATCTGACTAGTAATCCCAAATAAAATATCAAGAAAAACGAAAGGTTCCGTAGAACCAATTACTAGTACGAACAATTAACCAAATAAACGTGAGAAGTAGATCGAGTAGAAAAGGGGGAGCTTTACAAATGCAGGATCGGACCAAGAAGTAAAAGGAGAGGACATGAGTCGAACTGAACCAACCAAATATCAGAAGAAGAAGGACTTAATATTAAGCTGAATTATGGGGAAAAAGATATGATACGGCTCTGTTTGCCTTGGACTAGACAGTTGATAAATTGATATTAGAATTACAACGAATAGAATCAAGTCCAACACAACCAAATACTGTCCGTACGTCACGAAACAATAAAAAAGCCCACTGTATGAGGGAAAAAATTGCTTGTGATGGACCTCGCTCCTCACAGTGCAGCCAGCACAAACGGTTGACTTCAATAAAACATCATAAACTATATCGCATCATTAGTCAACATGAGCAAAAGAACAAATTCAACGAATTTGAGCAGTCTACTGTAAACATAAAATAATGAAGAAAAGGTGTGGCCCTCTGATGAAGAGTCGCCACGTGCACCAAATAAAATGACTCTAGTTTACTATGATTCTGAATATGAACTAGATTCAGGAGATTATTTGCACAATACTTACAAAAACATGGTACACTTTCACTGGTGAGGAAACTTGATGAATTTAACAGTCCAAGCAAAAAAAGATACCGATGTACTGATTGCAGTGAAAGCAACGAGAGAGCTTCGCTACGAAGATCCACCACTTTTATAAGCTCAGCCACCGCCAGCTACACACGGACAGAGAGGCACTTAGGGGTTGAGAATAGCAAAATTGGGAAATTACATATTTTGGTTGGTGGCGGGAAAATAAACCGCTACAAGATATATTTGTTAATCACACAAATCTCTTGATTTTTGTAATGAGAACTCAAGTGTCTGTCACTGCCTCCTGAATGAAATCTTATTATTTCAGATTCAGCTTGACACTCTGATATGGCTGATGTCAGATCTGCTTAAATCAAATGCCTCTTTGAAATTTTTTGATTAAATATTCTCAGTTTTGTGTAACATGTACATTTTGATGTCGGTTAGTTATCTAAGAAACTTCTTGTACTTCCAGATTCTGTTGAAAAATAATGCTTTATATAGTAAACAGTTTTGAGGTGAATTCTTGAGGAATTCATGGCTAATTTGGTCAAGTCCTGCTTTTTTGTCTGTTTCAGTTTTTTCACTACATCTAGCTACCTCTTTCTCAGTAACTTCGGTATCAAGAATAGGGTCCACAACATCAACGTTAACTATTTCATCAATAATTTTTATAGTTAGCGTATTATCATAGAAACTTTCCTGAATATCTTTCTCTATTATATGGAATCTGCCATTATTTGGCTTAGATCAATTCATATACTCCAGTTTTGAAAATTCATTCAAGTTATTCTTCTTACAAATTGATAATGTTGCTAGTGTGATTTTGTGCTGCTTCTTGCATCCAGAATCATATCATATTCAAAATGTGACTTTTAAATGTGGAACTTATGTTTCTTAACATGTCTAGTGAAAAACCGGAGTTAACTATACGAGTGACAGAATTCTTGTATTAGGTATCTAAAAAGACGTTGATATTTCGAGAACTTATGTTTCTCGAATTGTGCATCAAAATATTGTAACGAAAGTTCTACTCCCCATTCCATTTCAGTTTTCGATGGAAACATAATTCAGAGGCAGTACTAGATGTTTCGGTAGGAATACCAATGACCCAGTCAACAGGTAAGTTGACTTTGGGATCCAAGTCTTGACCATCTTGGGCTTGGCTATACTGTACTGAAGAGTCCTATAAAGGACGAAACATATTATGTCTACAGTTGCATCCCCGATCTAAGATGATGGTGGCTTTAGCCCCGACTCTTAGGTTTGAAATTTCTATGGGAATACTATTTGTTAGAATTATTCATTTTTTGAATGTTCCATAGCACTTCACATTATTTCACAATTTTTTGTGTGGAATTATTATATATGTGATTTCTTCTTTATCTTGTCCGTCGCGTAGGCGTCAATCGTGCCCGATAGATGGTGTTGTAAGCAGTTTATGCTGCTGCGGAACATTTATCGCAATGAGTCTTCAGACTTTAGGATCCAAGTCTTGACCATCTTGGGCTTGGCTATACTGTACTTAAGAGTCCCAATAAGGACGAAACATATTGTGTCTACAGTTGCATCCCCGATCTAAGATGATGGTGGCTTTAGCCCTGACTCTTAGATCCGAAATTTCTATGGAATTACTCTTTGTTAGAATTATTCATTTTTTGAATTTCCATAGCACTTCACATTATTTCACAATTTTCTGTGTGGAATTATTATATATGTGATTTCTTCTTCATCTTGTCCGTCGCGTAGGCGTCAATCGTGCCCGGTAGATGGTGTTGTTAGCAGTATATGCTGCTGCGGACCATTTATCGCAATGAGTCTTTGGACTTTAGGATCCAAGTTTTGACCATCTTGGGCTTGGCTATACTGTACTGAAGAGTCCTAATAAGGACGAAACATATGTCTACAGTTGCATCCCCGATCTGAGATGATGGTGGCTTTGGCCCCGACTCTTAGGTTTGAAATTTCAATGGAAATATTCTTTGTTAGAATTATTCATTTTTTGAATGTTCCATAGCACTTCACATTATTTCACAATTTTTTGTGTGGAATTATTATATATGTGATTTCTTCTTTATCTTGTCCGTCGCGTACGAATCGAGCCCGATATATGGTGTTGTTAGCAGTTTATGCTGCTGCGGACCATTTATCGCAATGAGTCTTTAGACTTTGGAATCCAAGTCTTGACCGTCTTGGGCTTGGCTATACTGTACTGGAGAGTCCTAATAAGTGCGAAGCATATGTCTACAGTTGCATCTCCGATCTAAGATGATGGTGGCTTTAGCCTCGACTCTCAGGTTTGGAATTTCTATGGAAATATTCTTTGTTAGAATTATGAATTTTTTAATGTTCCATGGCACTGCACATTATTTCACATTTTTTTGTGTGGAATTATTATATATGTGATTTCTTCTTTATCTTGTCCGTCGCGTAGGCATCAATCGTGCCTGATAGATGATGTTGTTAGCAGTTTATGCTGCTGCGGATCATTAATTGCAATGGGTCTTCAAACTTTGGAATCCAAGTCTTGACCATCTTGGGCTTGGCTAGACTGTACTGAAGAGTCCTAATAAGGACGAAACATATGTCTACAGTTGCATCCCCGATCTAAGATGATGGTGGCTCTAGCCCCGACTCTTAGGTTTGAAATTTCTATGGAGATACTCTTCGTTAGAATTATTTATTTTTTGAATGTTCCATAGCACTTCACATTATTCCACAATTTTGTGCGTGGAATTATCAAATATGTGATTTATTCTTCACCTTGTCCGTCGCGTACAAATCGTGCCCGATAGAAGGTGTTGTTAGCAGTTTATGCTGCTGCGGACCATTTATCGCAATGAGTCTTTAGACTTTAGGATCCAAGTCTTGACCATCTTAGGCTTGGCTATACTGTACTTAAGAGTCCTAATAAGGACGAAACATATAATGTCCACAGTTGCATCCCCGATCTTAGATGATGGTGGCTTCAGCCCTGACTCTTAAGTTTGAAATTTCTATGGAAATACTCTTTGTTAGAATTATTCATTTTTTGAATGTTCCATAGCACTTCACATTATTTCACAATTTTTTGTGTGGAATTATCATATATGTGATTTTTTCTTCATCTTGTCCGTCGCGTAGGCGTCAATCGTGCCCGATAGATGGTGTTGTTAGCAGTTCATACTGCTGCGGACCATTTATCGCAATGAGTCTTTAGACTTTGGGATCCAAGACTTGACCATCTTGGGCTTGGCTATACTGTACCGAGGAGTCCTAATAAGGACGAAACATATGTCTACAGTTGCATCCCTGATCTAAGATGATGGTGGCTTTAGCCCCGACTCTTAGGTTTGAAATTTCTATGGAAATATTCTTTGTTAGAATTATTCATTTTTCGAATGTTCCATGGCACTTCACATTATTTCACAATTTTTTGTGTGGAATTATTGAAAATGTTATTTATTCTTTATCTTGTCCGTCGCGTACAAATCGTGTCCAATAGATGGTGTTGTTAGCAGTCTATGCTGCTGCGGACCATTTATCGCAATGGGTCTTTAGACTTTGGAATCCAAGTCTTGACCGTCTTGGGCTTGACTATACTGAACTGAAGAGTCCTAATAAGGGCGAAACAAAAGTCTACAGTTGCATTCCTGATCTAAGATGATGGTGGCTTCAGCCCTGATTCTTAGGTTTGAAATTTTCATGGAAATATTCTTTGTTAGAATTATTCATTTTTTGAATGTTCCATAGCACTTCACATTATTTCACAATTTTTGTGTGGAATTGTTATATATGTGATTTCTTCTCTATCTTGTCCGTCGCGTAGGCATCAATCGTGCCTGATAGATTGTATTGTCAGCAGTTTATGCTGCTGCGGACCATTTATCGCAATGAGTCTTTAGACTTTGGGATCCAAGTCTTGACCATCTTGGGCTTGGCTATATTGTACTGAAGGGTCCTAATGAGGATGAAACATATGTCTACAGTTGCATCCCCGATCTGAGATGATGGTGGCTTCAGCTTCGACTCTAAGGTTTGAAATTTCTATGGAAATATTCTCTGTTAGAATTATTTATTTCTTGAATGTTCCACAGCACTTCACATCATTTCACAATTTTGTGTGGAATTATTATATATGAGATTCCTTCTTCACAACATGTAAGTGATCAGAATAGAATAAGTTATTTGATATAATGAGACTTTGAGAGTAAATAGGAGAGGGAAATTGATTTTGAATCAAAAAATGGAGGGTAAGGCCAAGCGACTTCGCATTGTGGATAATTTGATAATGAGAAACAATTAAGGTATTCGTATTGCATACGTCAATTGGTATTCTGAAATAACTCTTTGTATATCCTTACTAATATCATAAATGTGAAAGTCACTCTGTCCATCTACCTGTTACGCTTTCACGCCAGAACCATTTGACCATTTCTGATGAAATTTGATACAGAGATGAACTAGAGTTCAAGAAAGGACATGGGCTACCTTTTATCGCGAGGGGGTTGAAATAGGGGATGATAGTATATATGGAATTTCGTCATTTTCGAAGATAAAACCATGAAATACTGTATTCATCAGGCATGAGGCACTTAATAATAAGTTAATGATCATCTCTTCCAGAGTTTTTGTGATTTCAACCTACATGAGGATGAAATAGGAGATGAAAGTTCGTATTGAAATCCAAGCGCCTGCGCAGCGCGGCATAGTGGGAGAAATATCACTGAATGTGGATACCCGAACGGCCAGTCACGTTAGGGCAGGCGAGTGCGAATAATAAAAATGAATGAGGTGTTTCATAATCCATAGTTCCTTCACCTTCCTGCTTAAATTAAGTTTATAAGTAGAATTGATTGTAAATAGTTATAGCGATTTTATTGATTTGGTTTAATAAAAATAGTCTTACAATTAAACTATTTGAAGTAAACCACAACAGTGTGAATGTTCATTATTTGCAGAATAAATATCCTGAAGAATTGAAAATGCTGCCCAATATAACTATATCACGCGGACGAAGTCGCGGGAAAAAGCTAGTAAGTAATAAATTTGAGAGTATTCAATTTGGAGTGTGTTTCAGGAATCATCAATTAAGGAATGAAATTGGCTAAATGAATAATTATTTTTGCAAAGAGTTTTTCAATTGTCATTGAATTTTTTGAACACTAGACAATGTCTTAAATGAATTAAAATAAAACACTTATTCCTGATGAAAATTAATAAACGATCTGATAAAGAAAAACCTCATATTTAATTCATACAAAAATACCCACAGAGTATATAAAATAAATTAATACTCATTTTGATACACTTATAAAGGAATATTTTGTATATACCCTTTCATTCACCACGTGATCTCACAGTGCTCACGGTGCCTATCCTTTTGACTATGAGCAGTGTGGGTGTCATTGATGACGTCATCTATGATGTCACTACGCTACACAGAGCAAAATTTGAGCACTCATTGTGTGAATCGGACCGACTGTTAGCGCGCTGTTGGTGCTGTTAGCGTAATTTCGACGGCACCATGTGACTGTGCTGGATAATCACTTACAGTTCTTCCGTTGAGTGAGATAAATCTATACTCTTCCATGAATGCGGTCAACTGCAGTCCTTCAGAATCTACTGTCTGGTCTGTAGAATACCGACAGGCATGTAGACTCGTTTCCCCTCCAGCATCTTAGCACCGAGATCATTTATTCTGCAGTGAAAGGCGCCACCCATTACCCAGGGAAAATTTCTGATTTCTTCTGAGATCTCATTGATAGTTTCATGTAACAGATCAAACACTAACTTCAAATTTATATCTGGTTTGAAATAAACACAGCCTAATATAGCGCAAAGGTTCATATATTTAAGGTGGATAAACATCCAATTCTTGCACTTTACTATACAATAATCTTCAAAAATGTTTTAATTTACATAAACCGCCAGTGCTTCACTAGCCTGACCTCTGAATTCATCACGTACGGCATGGGATTGGTGAACAATAGAGTCATTATGTGAGAATGAGGTTGGATCAATCGAATTTCTTTCTAACCACATTTCGCTAATGCATATTTTGTCATTACTACATAGTTCACTAAAGTTATTAAAAAAACTCCCAGCACTAGGTATCACTAGTTTGATTTTGTTCCTATTTGTTCCCTTGGAGAGCCATTTGTTTGGTTTCTCAATGACCTCAGAAAAGGACGAAGAGATAGCTGTGATGAAGTGCTGGGTGTTGACGTTTCAGAAACGCCCTCACGTATATTTGTGATGTGGTTAGCAAGACCAGAATTGTTTCCATTAGAGAAGTCTAATTCTACAGGGCTTATCTCAGAGTAGATATTTTCTTATGTTGCAGATATATCGCCTTTGTTCAAATCTAGGAGAGAAATTGATTTTTGACCGTTTAAATTGTCAAAATGATTCTCTATCTGTAAGTCTTCTTCAGAAAAGCACCCACTATTGATTCAGAGTTTATTGTGTTCCATAAATGCACTTCTTCTCATGTCTCTGAGAAAGCCATTCAAAACTTCCAGTGCTTTTTAATCTTCTTCATTCAATATCTTAGAGCCTTAGAGATTCTTTCTCTCCCTGAGAAAGTTATTTTTCTGTCTTTTCTTTGATAAGGAAATCAATACTGGCCTTTTATATCCAGATTCTGAGAATCGGCTCAGTCTATAGCATTTATCAATTTGTTAGATGCTGATTTCATCTTTACTAAAACTAACCATAGAGGTTAGTAGACTCTCTTTGTCTTCTTGATCTTTCTCAGTAAATAAAATTGTTGAGAATAACTGTCTCACCATCAATGAATGCTACTCTTCCTTCTAGTACACTTCAAGCTGACACTTGTGCTACCGCAATTACAGCAAAAAAAAACTATTTTTGTGTTTTATCAACTTTGAATTACGATACAATAATTTGAGCAAATAAGAACGAAAGTCAAATAACAGTGACGATAACTGAACTCCAGTAAATAACTCAACAATGAGAATTGGACAAAATTATCAAGCTTCGTTCATTGTGGCACATCATTTATCACACTGAAAGAAAAATATTGATACTCATAGATAAAACGAATTATCTGGAGGTGAACTAATTCACAGAGATGAAATATTTATTGGAATAATGAAATTATGTTCTGATCTACAAATTCAGATTTGTATATAAAATAATTTGTATTTCTAATCATGTATTATTTATGTTACTTGATATTTTCTACTGATAATCAAGTAGATAATTTTTTTATGTGTTGTACAATATTATATTCTCTATCATAGAATTTGTAATCACTGTTGCAGAATATAAATCTATTCGCTACTGTAGCTAATATAGTTGTACAATACAGTTCAGGATCTTGTGTCCCGGAGTTGAAATTTTTGGTGTTTAACGAATTTGTTGGCTCTTTTCAACTACCTGCTCTGTTGTTATACGCAGACTGACAAAGTTGGTGCGGTCCGTAGTTAGTCCTTCCTTGCTCGGTTCCTTGTTCAAGTTGTGATATTTTTAAAAAGTGAATTATAAAAATAAGATAAATGATCACAAATTAAAATTGACTATAACATCTCTTCAATTTTACAGCGAAGATCAAATGAATAATAATGGCGGATATCTTTGTAGTTGGTGTATTGAAGGAAGTGTTGCAAGCATCGTGAATTTAAAATGACTGCTGGATGTTACATTTTGAAGAAGAAATATTGTTTATTCACTATCTCTAACACACCAATTAAGAGTATGCTATCGACTGTTATCTAGTAATTGTCTAACACAAAAAAATGTGTGCGGTTCTGGCGAAATTATACAATCATGTATGCTGGAAAATTATGATCATCAGATGATTATAAAAATAATATGGAACAATATTATTATCATCCCAAATGGATTGGTATCAAAGGGACATATTGTAACGTGCGAGAGTGTGGAGGTTCGTAGGAGTGGGGTAGGCTTGGGCCTGAACATATCTAGGCGGGGCCTTTCGTCCTCGTTGTATTGTATCGCGCCGCACCGCACCGCATTACTCCGCCCGATGGAAGCCTCTAACAATATTCCAGAAATATGGTGGAACATTCAAGAAATTGATTTTTCTATATATATAAAGGCAAGCAAACGACTTGAGGGTGATAGTGTAATGTTGAATCTAGAGCAGTGAATATCAAACAGTGTAAATAAATAGTTGAAGGTAGATATCCGCGGCTTTGTTCAAGATAGAAGTAAGTCCTAAATAAATGTCTAGTAATATTCGAAAGAATAAAACTTTCATTTCATTTTCAATTATTAAATAGTGACGTTTATTTAATTATGAACTATTTTCTTTAGAGCAATAAACATTACAATATTATCATCATAATGATACAGTCATCATTGATATCAAAAATATGAATCAAGTTTTTGGTACCGTTGTTCATATTTTACTAAGTTATAAAAATAGTATTTCTTCCATTTGTAATGTTTCGAATACATTACACTTCAATCAACATGTTCACGCGTTATCCTAAGAAAATATAATTGGGTGTGATAGATTGGTTAAAACTCAATATTTACATAATACATATGTTTCTTCAAAATTTGAATTATTATCTGCAGTTTGTTTATTCAAGAACATTTTCTTGTAATAATCTAAAATTTAATAAAAATATACATGTTTGAAAGAATAAAAATTATTTGCTATCCCACAAATAATAATAACTATTCCAAAAGTAATATTCACTATCTCAGAGATACTGTAACCTATCCTACAAATAATATTTATTATTCTAAAAATAATATGCAATATTTCAGAAATAATATCCTCTGGTTCGGAAAATGATTTTCACTACTTCAAAATTTATTTTGAGCCACATAGTAATTTTTTTTATCTAATTTAGCTTATAATATTTGTAGCTTAACATATTATATGGGCTCACAACAAAGAATATATTGATAAGTACAGATAATATCTTCACTATAATTGCTGAACCTAATGTCTGCGATAGAAATATTCAGAAATATTCTTCAACTAGTTGAAACATAAGTTTCACTAAGATGACAAATGATATTATCGGTGGTAATTATTTACGTTAACTAATGCAGATAGTTTCTTACTATCATTTCTAGAACTGTTATTATCTGCAGTAGGCATAGTATAATAGCAATATATTTTAGTTCATCTGGCGAACGTTCTTGCCTGTCACGATTTTAAGCAATGTTTTTAACTATAGTATCTAAGATTTTTCTTTCAGTGCACATATTTAGAAATAAAAAATTACATTCACAGATGTAGCATAAACTGTTATTTTCGAAGCAAAAAGATGCCAGGACTTGATCATTTTTGCCAGTCATAAAGAATAATCAGTTGATGGATCGTCTGTATACTCTATATAATCTTTTTCTGCTTTGTCTGAGCCAGGGAGAAATCAGTGAATCATAAAATGCTTGAAAGTCGGGATTGGCCAAGAACGGTTCTTATTTAAAATGTAGTAGAGCCTCAAATTCTGCGAGTTTAGGAGCATTTTTATTCGTAGAGCTTTCTTAGTACGTTTGTGTCACTTTGTTTGTAAGATTTTCTCAATTTTCTGTTTCCTATGCCTTGATTCCAATCCAAAACAGCTTTCAAATAGCTTCCAGAACTGTTTGCCATGTGAAGGACGAATCTAGTCTCTTCTTGGTCAGCCTTCAAGAATCCACTTGTTTGTGTATGCATGGGGTACTTTTTAACATAGAGCCTAGATTTATGGCCTGTTTGAGTCTCAAGTTTGACGTCTGTAGCACAATTGATAGCAGTGAAAGGTGAAGGTCTGATTCTGCTATTTCTGATGACGCTCCTTTAGTCATCAGGTGCTTGTATAAGATTTTGCATTGACAAGACTCATATTATGTCTCCCTTCATATAATAGTAGACTTTCATAGCAAGACCTGGTTGTAAATCGTTCCAGTGTATGAACTATGTAGTGCGGGAAACGTATGGCCATGATATTCTTGTTCCGCCTCGCATGAATCGCAAAAAAAAATGATGTATCTAACGGTTGGTCCTAGAATTTTCTCAAAGCAGTGTTGAAGCATCGAGCAAACCTCTTCTTCTCCATTCTGAGCCACACTTTCATCATAACAGTGAGATACAGATGTTACGTCTGACAATACATGTATATTGTGGGATATAATATTCATTTGACGACAATAGAATACGTCAGATTTGGTTATGTTAGTAGTAGTGGAGCTTTTTTGAGAATCAACAGTAATTGCCCAAATTACTTTATGTTTCCTGGATTTTTCACGATACTTTCTTTTGTTTGAATTAAATTGCGCACTTTTCACTAAATGTAGTTTTCTTCCGACCTCTTTTGTATGTATGTAGGTTTTTAGCTAATGATACTTCAGTTTCTCTGTCAGTAGTGAAAACTTCTCCTTCTAACGCTGATATCTCTGATTCCAATAAATCACAACAACTACATGTGTCTCTTTGAGGGAATCCAAAAGATATATTGAATTTTTCATCCAATATCTTCCGAAAAGTTGTTAAGCCAACAGTACCTATGCTTCTTGTTGGACTCATTGTACATTCTGCATAGTTTGGATTTATTTTACTCTTTGGATGAGCTCTCTCTTCACGTATCTTTCTAAGAATAGTGAGGTTTAATGAGGGAAACAATTCTAGATTCAGTTGATTTTGTCTATTTTTATGTTCACCGCGATCATTCATCTGAGATTCACCGAATTCATTCAACTGTTTCCTCAAAATTTGTACACGGCGATTTGTAATACCGTTCAAGGTTAAGAAGGCTTCGTGATGAGCAGGTACATCCTGCAATGTATCGCTACCATTGGCACGTGCACATCCACGATAACAATGAGAAGGCACATGATTACTTGCCTCTGCATCATCCTTTCTGTTGCGCCGCCGCTGGACTAGAAGAACGGTGATCAATCCACTCAAATACTGATTATGTCTTTACGGATGTTTTTTATCTTGCTGTCAAGTGCGTCGGTTGTGTTACACAACCTAACGGCTCTGTCATATAATGTCCTTATTACACCTATCTTCACAGATGTCGAATGGTTGGAGTGACTGTTCAGGTATTGTTCCGTGTGCCTTATATCCCTATATAATGCTGCTTGAATGTATTATTTGTTCCTTTTGTTCATGATGTCCAAGAATAGTAGCGAGCCCTTGGATTCTTCTTCCATTGTGAAGTTGATTGAAGGTGTAATGTTGTTGAAATGTTTCAGGAAATTGACACCATACCACAATAAACCACCACATCTGTATGGGCATCTTAAGACCCTCAAAGAGATCACTCCATTACAGCTGATTACAAGTCTACGTGATTCATCTGTGTACGAACCACGGTCCTATACACAGGTCTTGACACTCGTTTGTAGTGGAGGTACCCCTTATTGAAGCAGTTTACTAGTTATTAGAACTGAAATTCAGCGAAATATTATTAAATATACAATAGTATTCGAAATACTGACAATAAAACAACAAAAGGTCATCTAATATTCCATAACAATCAAATTTAACTCCCACTTTGTGTTGAAATTCTCACATAAAAATAGATACAGTCAAAACGTCAAACGTCAAAAATATAAATGAATATACAAAGTTTGAAGAAAAAAAAACTTTCGATTGAAAATTTTGATTTGGAATACATAAATGTTTCCCTAAATTCTCATTGAATCATTATTGTAAGTGAATTTGTAATTAAAACCTAAAATATATCACATTTTCTCAGCTTCTCAGAGATTCTTGACTCTTGCAGACTTTGAAAACTGAACGCTTTAGTCCAAGGTGTTTTCGCCCTGTTTCACATTGTGATACAAGGCAGAATCAGGCATATATCACAGTTCTACATCATTCCTGAGTACATTCACCACCCGCTGAGTCATCTCTAGAGAGAAACTCGTAATTTGTCAGTTCTCTCCTTTTATAAATATCAATTCTGCTAATAGACATCTCTTTCTCGCATTCATTCTGTTTCAATATCTTCTAGATAAATCAAGGATGTCTGCGGCTAAATTTCTACTAGCCCAGGAATGCCACGTAGCTTTCATCAACTCACTCGTCCAAGATCATCAAAGCGGTGCGCTGGCCGCATACAACATCTTTGAAGCGGACACGACCTTAAATGCGCTAGAGTCTGCATGGTCGAAATTCTCCGAATCACACGACAAGCTGCTGAACTGCAAGGATGTCAACGCGGAAAACTCTTACTTTGAAGATCATCGTCATACCAAGACTTATCAGCACTACATTCTAGTTAAAGCGGCACTCACAACAAGAATGAATGAGCTGGAGCCTCGCACTGCTCCTCCCTCGCCTCACAACGTGACCGCGGCGGAATCTGCACATTATCGTACTCAGCTGCCGACCATTCAGCCTCCCAAATTTCAGGGTGACATCCTCGAATGGCAGTCCTTTAAACATCTATTTCTCTCCGTGATCAACAAACAAGGCGTAACAAACGTAGACAAAATGCACTTCCTTCGACAAAGCCTTCAAGGCAACGCCGCATCACTCATCGCTAATGTGGAGATCAATGACACCTCCTTCGATGTCGCCTGGGCCACACTGACCACTCGATACGAAAATAAGCGTGTCCTTATTACGGCTCAACTCAACAAGCTGTTCGGCATGTCCAAAATGACCACTCGGTCGGCGAAGGAGCTGAACGCCATCATCAACACTTCCACGGAAGCTATAAACTCTCTCAAAGCTCTCGAATCTCCAGTTGAACATTGGGATCAACTAATCGTTCATCTCCTCGTACAACGGCTGGACTCTCAGACTCGAGAGGACTGGGAAATAAACCTTGGATCAGCCACAGAATATCCAACTCTTAAGAGGCTCAAAGCCTTCCTACTTGGCCGTGCGCGAGCGCTTGAAAACTTAGAAGAGAGGCTTCCTGCGAAGCCTCAAGACTCTAAGAGCAACAAGAAACCCGCATGGAATAACAAAAGCATCACACGCGGCGCAAAATCTACTTCGGCTCATGTCCACGCCGCTAGCACAACGTCATCATCAAACGCTCCTGCCTCTGGACAAGATACGCAATCGTCCAAACTCACGTCAGCTTCTCACTCGCTCTCAAAATCTTCAGGATCTTCTGCGAGCCCTCTACTGCTTTGTTCTTGCTGTGGAGACGCTCACTTCATTGTTCGCTGCCCAACGTTCATGGGATTCTCATCAGATGAACGTCTCAGCACAGTCACGTCCAGAGCACTGTGCTTGAACTGCTTGGGACCTCACGCGGCCGCAAATTGCCGCAGCCAGAAGCGCTGTCGTCTTTGCCAAGCCGCGCATCACTCTATGTTGCATGACGCAATTCAAATCAGCTCAGCTCACAACTCGCCAAACTCAGGTCAACATTCTCAGTTTTCTGTAACCTCACCGTCAGGTAGCGGTACGGCTGCATGACTAGATGGCATGAAAATATCTCAACCTCAGCTCTCATCATCATCAACTTGTGTTTCGCTCATCTCTGCGACTCAATCGCTTGCATCCAGCCACTCGGCTACTTCATCTAGACCTTAAGTGCTGCTGGCTACGGCTCAAGCTCTTCTCGTATCGCCTACTCACATCTCTCATCCAGTGCGTCTACTCATCGATCCTGGGTCAGAGCTCACGCTCGTTTCGCATCAGCTCACTCGCCAACTGCGTCTCAAACTTACAAACTCATATGTTCCCATCGTCGGAGTAGGAAGTGTGTCCTCTGGACACACCTAGGGTGTCATCGACCTCACACTTCGGTCCAGGCACTCAGCCGAGCACGTGAATCTCCACGCACACGTGCTGGCAAATCTCACCGTCGAGCTGCCTGTCTCTGACATCAAGCAGCAGACCTGGCCGCACATCAATGTCCTGCAGCTCGCTGATCCTGATTACCTCTCATCAGGCAGGATTGACACCCTCATCGGAGCCGTTGCCTACGGCTTGATCATAAAGCCTGGAGTTAAAGCCGGTAATTCAAATCAGCCTGTCGCCATCCAAACCATCTTCGGATGGGCTGTAATCGGACCAGTTGGTGAGTCCTCTCACTCTGCTCCATCTTATCTGGGACATCTTGTCTTAAACGCTCAGCTTCACGAGCTAGTTGCCAACTTTTGGGAGCTCGAAGAAGTGCCATCTTCTCAACATGATTATCTCAGCGCCGAAGAAGCTGCCTGTGAAGCTCATTTTATCTCAACTCATACTCGCGACAGCTCAGGTCGCTACATCGTCCGTCTGCCGTTCAAGGAGAACGCCTCGAAGCTAGGCAACTCTAAAGACATCGCTCAAAAGGCTATCACTCGCCTACGCAAACGACTTGACGATCAGCCAGAACTAAACAAGCTTTACAAGGAGTTTCTTGCTGAGTACGAGTCCATGGGACACATGGAGAAAGTAGCAGAGTCATTTCGCGACGGCTACTACCTGCCTCATCATGGCGTATTCAGAAATAACAAGATCCGTGTTGTCTTCAACGGATCCAGCAAGACCACCTCTGGTCTCTCACTGAACGACGTACTTCATACAGGTCCCAAGACTCAGAACGACATCTTTGATGTTCTGCTCTACGTCAGAAAACATCGCTATATATTCACGACTGACGGGGTGAAAATGTTTCGTCAATTTCTGATCCATCCTGATGACCGAAGATATCAACGTATCCTGTGGACTGACGACCATTCAAACATCATCGAGTTTGAGCTCACCACAGTTACATATGGCACCACGCCTGCTCCATACCTCTCAGGTCGCGCTCTCAAGCAACTTCAGCTCGACGAAGGTCATCAGTACCCTCTGGCAGCAGAACCGTTGAAAGACGGAAGTTACGTCGACGACATTAGTGGCGGCGCCGACGACATTGCTACTCTCAACGCTATCGCTACGCAGGTGGAAGATCTGTGCCACAAGGGATGTTTCCCATTGTCTAAGTGGAAAAGTAATCATCCTGATTTCATCAAACTCAACTCAACTTCAACACCCAGTGCCGAGTCCCACGAATTCAACGAATCCATGTCCAAGATTCTTGGACTTGCTTGGCATTGCTCCACGGATAGCTTGAGATTCACGGGCCATGCTCATTGTCAAGTTACCATCACGAAGCGCTCAATACTCTCTAAAACTGCGCAACTATTCGACCCACTCGGTCTCATTTCGCCAGTCATCGTCCGCGCCAAGATCCTGATGCAAGATCTATGGCTAGAAAAAGTTGGCTGGGATGACACACTATCACCCCAGATCATTCATCGCTGGTCAGCATTTCGCGAAGAATTATCAAGACTATCACAACTCTCAATTCCACGTTGGCTAAATCTATGCGCCGACGGCTCTCAAGTGGAACTGCATGGCTTCTCAGACGCATCGCAAGCTGCGATGACCGCTGCTGTGTATCTAAAAACTTCTCATTCTTGCACTTCATCCAAAGTAACCTTGGTCTGCTCCAAAACTAGAGTTGCTCCTCTCAAACGCCTCACGATACCTCGTCTGGAGCTATCTGCAGCTTTGCTCCTCGCCAAACTCGTCTCAAAAGTCCAGAAAGTGCTCAAGCTTACGGAAGCACCAGTTACTCTCTGGACTGATTCTTCGGTTTCCCTCGCGTGGATCAAGAGTGATCCCATGCGATGGAAAGAGTTCGTCAAGAACCGAGTCCAAGAGAGCCAGCAAACTTCCCCGCAAGCAACGTGGAAATTCATTTCCGGGAAGCATAATCCCGCAGACTGCGCATCTCGAGGTCTTACTCCCTCGCAGTTGATTTCTCATTCTCTCTGGTGGTCTGGTCCAGACTGGCTAGCTGAAGATGTTAATCTCTGGCCATCATTCATCATCGCAGATGATCACTCTCCTGAAGCTGAAATACGACCTAGCGCGGTGAATGTATCCTCAGCTGCATCTCAACTACCCTTTGAGAGTTTACTCAAACACAGCTCTCTCACCAAGTTACTTCGCAGAACAGCGACGATCATGCGAGCAGTAGCCGTTTTCAAGCGAGTGCCCGCGTCTTCTCTTCGAGCATCCCCGCTCACTCCCGCGGATCTACAATCAGCACTCAGATTCTGGATCCGAGCATTTCAAAATGCCTATTTCGCAAGCGAGATCCGCGCCATTTCACAAGGCAAGAGCCTCGCAAAATCTCACTCGCTCTCAAGACTAACTGCTCGAGTAGATACAGCCGGCGTACTCCGAGTTGGTGGTCGTCTGCAAAACTCAAAACTCGTCGAGGATGCAAAACATCCGCCAATTCTACCAAAGGATTGCATTCTCTCCAATTTGATCATCGCAAACGCTCACACTCGAACTCCTCACGGTGGTACACAACTAACACTCAACTATATCAGGAAGTACTGCTGGATTCTAGGAGGACGAGCACCTATCAAGTCGTATATTCACAGATGCATCACCTGCACCAGAATACGTGGCATTCGAGCTCAACAACAAATGGGACAGCTCCCAGCATCTCGAGTGACTCCTTCTCTTGTTTTCGAACACTCAGGAGTGGATTATGCAGGTCCAGTGTCACTTAAGTTTTTCCAAGGTCGTGGCACTAAAACCTACAAGGCCTGGATCGCAATTTTTGTATGTTTCTCGACCTCTGCTACCCACCTCGAAGTTGTCACGGACTACAGTGCGCAAGGATTCCTCAAGGCCTTCAGGCGCTTCACTGCTCGACGCGGAATCTGCAAAACTCTCACTAGCGACTGTGGCACCAATTTTCAAGGCGCTGACGTTGCTCTTAAACAGCTGCTATCCGGCAGTATCAAAGAGTCTCAGCATCTGCAACAACTCATCACCAACGACGGTACCCAATGGAGATTCAATCCTCCTGGAGCGCCTCACATGGGTGGTAAATGGGAAGCGGCAGTGAAATCTGTCAAATACCATCTACAGCGTACAATTGCTGATCTCTTGCTCACCTACGAAGACTTCTCGACCTTTTTAGCTCAAGTTGAAGCTGTCTTGAACTCTCGTCCGCTCAGCGCTCTTACCGAAGATCCTGACGACCTCTCGGCACTTACTCCAGGGCACTTCATCCGTGGCGCACCACTCTCGACGATCCCAGAACCGTCTCTCACGAGTGTAAACGCCAACCGTCTCTCACTCTTTCAGCGCATTCAAGAACGACTCCAACACTTTTGGGCAAGATGGTCTGCCGACTGTCTCCAATCTCATCAGACGATCTCCAAATGGAGAACCAGCTACAACAACATAGTCGTCGGATCGTTGGTGCTCCTCACAGACGAGCGTTATCCTCCATCCAAATGGCCTCTCGCTCGAGTTACTCGAGTACATCCTGGTCGCGACGGACTCACACGCGTAGTTACGCTGAAGACAGCCACCTCATCATTTACTCGTCCAATCACCAAGCTGGTACTGCTGCCCATCGCTAGCCAAGAGGGAGATCCTCATGACGACGAAGCGTCTACATCTTAATTACTTCTCCAACGAGTGGAGAAGGGGGGAGAATGTTCAAATATCCCGCGCTGTCAATCAATTTTTTCAAGATCATATACGCAGTGGAACGTAGCTTTTGTTACTCAGTTTTTTCATATCAGTCATTCAGTCCTGCATTCAGTAAACTCATATCAAATATCTATTCTTATCTGAAAAATATATATAAAATAAACGAAACATAATAATAATAATTCAAGTTTATTCAATTTAGACAATAAAAAGTGTATTTTTGTGAATTTAAGTGGTGATATGTCATTTCAAGTTGAGTCTCCCAGTTCCAGTATTTTCTCATCTTTTTGATCAATCTTTTTGCAAGTTTCAACACAATGAGCCGTACTCTCAATTATTTATTGATCCACAGTTATTTACTTTTTCCATTGTGAAGTTACTTGTAGGTGTAATTTTGTTCAAATGTTCCAGGAAATTGACACCACAACACAAAGAACCACCAGATCTGTATGGGCATCCAAAAGCCCTCAAGGAGATTACTCCATTACGACTGATCACAAGTCTACGTGATTAATTTGTGTAGGAACTACGGTCTTATACACAGGTCTTGACACTCGTCAGTAGTAGAGGTACCCCTTATTGAAGCAGCCTACTAGTTATTTAAACTAGCACATACGGCGTTACGATCGAGAAGATGATTGTGCAAGAGAAACAGAGAGTGTGCGTTAGAAAGAGAAGAAAACAGGGGATCATTTCAAACTGAAATCATAGAATCTATATAAATGAGAATCAATGTTTGTGTATTTGTACCCTATACATTTCAAAACCATTGATCAGATTGTAGTGAAATTTTGATAGAGTGTTCTAAAGACCTACGAGACGGTTTGTGTTACAATAAATCTATATATAAATGGGTTTATTTTCCTAATGAATTTTTCTGCTTTGGTGGGAAGAATATATATTGATGATGACTCTGTACACAAATAATTACCTATTATTATTACTCCATTAGAGTTTATATCAAGAATCAGATGAATATCAGTATTATATGAAATATAGTCGAGTTACTTACACCATTAACAAATCAAAAACGCCTTGACCGATTCTCATGATCTTTAATTTTTTGGATCTGTCTCCGTCCAGAATAGCAGAATAAGTATTCAAAAATCGGAAGGAGAAATATCATTTTCTCATACATTTTGTATAGAACAGATTTCTGATGATATCATCGTATTCAGCTTATAAGATTTGCCTCAGGGTGAAACCAACGAAACTAGCAGATAGAACCTAAAAATTATTCTTCAAATATTGGCTGCTTGTTTTCGCCATGCGAGTGAAACGAAATAAGTTGCCATGCAAGCGAAGCGAGCTCCGTCAACGCTAAAACGCCTTAATGGAGATGCGAACTCATTTAAGGATGTATGAGCGTGACAACAATTCTGGACTTCAAGTCTCAAAATTTATTCATCATTAGTTCTCTACCCAGAGAATTTACTGTTGAAATTTCAAGGTAGGTCACCGTTCATATTTTGAAGTAATAGATTGTTGAAAATTGACACAGAATACATTGCTCTTGTAGAGAAATAGGTGATTGAGCTCATAACTAAATTGATATCAGTATGTTCAAATTTGCGTAGAATAAAAAAAAACATACATAAGAAAGATGAATATTGCAGTGTCCCGTCTTTATTTCAAAAACGATATGTATCCGTCCATCCTAAAAAGAAGAATTGAAATGAAATTCAAATTACTTCATTGAATGAATTTCCACTCGATCCCGTGAATGATTTCTCCACTTCACTCTGTAAGCGTTCAAGCCTATCCCCATCCATCAACATTCACTATTCTCCCACGCCCTCGCTCATGCATCCTTAACGGTATACTGCGGTGCAAGTGAAGCAAGCTCGATTAACAGTTAGTCACCGTACGAGCAAATCAAGCTCGGTTAACAGTAGACCGCTGTGCGAGCAAAACGAGCTCGGACAACTGTAAGCTGCCGTGTGAGCGAAGCAAGCCCGGCCAATGCCAAGCTGCTGTTCAAGCGAAAAGAGCTCAGTTAGCGGTAATCTACCGTGCGAGTGAAACGAACTCGGTTGACTATAAGCTACCGTGCGAGTGAAGTGGACTCGGTCAACTGTAGAACGCCGTGCGAGCGAAGCATGCTTGGTCAACGTCAAGACGCCGTGCGAGGGTTGCAAACTCAGTTGAAGGCAAGCAGTCATGCGAACGAAGCGACGTCGCTCAACAGTAAATCGCCATATGAACGAAGCGACGTCGATCAACATGAATCGTCATATGAACGAAGCGAGTTTGGTAAACTTGGAATATTCCCAGCACATTTATATCCATTTCATTGTTACATTTTTGCTGGGTTTATATTCAAATAGACAAGTTATGTCCAATATGATAATACTTCCTTATAATCACTTAAATCAGCATGTCATGTGAGATTTATATACTTGATGTATAATCTTTGATGAATTAACAACAAAAAAGTAATAAAAACTCGAAAGACATTCAGTGGAACTGCAAAGTCTCGGCCAGATACAAAAATCTCCTATTTCGATTGATTCCCTACGGAAGAAGATCTTCTCACAGCTTGACATTTCCTTATCATTTCCGGGCTATAAGGTCCTGATATGAAAGATAGGCTCCAGTATCTTGCAATATGAATTTATCAATTCTGTGGCGTTACGAAGTACGCCGGGTCAGCTAGTGTATCTATAATTATCATTCAATATACAATAGTTTTTGAAATACTGACATTGAAGCAACGATAGGTCTTCTAATATTTCATAACAATGAAATTTAACTCTTACTTTGTGCTAGAATTCTTACATTGAAAAAAATTGAGTCTAAACGTCAAACGTCAAGAAATATGAATGAATATACAGAGTTTAAACCAAAATAATCTTTCGATTGGAAATTTCAACTTAGAATATATGAATGTTTGCCTAAATTTCCATTGAATCATTATTGTGAGTGAATTCATAGTTATCAACCACAATATATTACATTTTTCCACCTTTTCAAAGATTCTTGACTATTGCAAACTTTGAACACTGAACGCTTTATTCCAAGGATTTTTCGCTCTGTTTTACATCGTGGTACAAGGCGAAATCAGGCATATTCAGTGAGTTGTACTCTCAATTATCTATTGATTCACAGTTAAATACTCGATAAGAAGCATAAAATGAGGCACGGTAATGTTAGTTAGGTTAGGTATTATAGTATTTTCAATCGTGTAGTTTCTGTCCTTCTTCAATACCCTGTTTAATACAGATTTTTCATCTTTATCTTTCGCATAATCTTCTTGATCATAACACCTCTCTCGGAGCACATAATAGATGAATACAGATTCATTAAGAGTTATCCAGCACCAATGGTACTGAGATGCTAGTGTCAAGACCTGTATATAAGATCGTGGTACGAACTTTCGGATTATCAGTTACCTATGTTTCAGCCACTACAAGGTGAAACAGTCTTTTCTGTAAAGGACTGAATACACGTCGTAGAGCATCCTTGAGCTTCAAGATCAGGATAGATTTATCAGCTTTGACGTTAAAAGTTCATTTCACCGTCGCATTAGATGAATCGCTAAGCATCATCAGGAAGAAACTAGAAGAAGACAAAACGCTAACGGACAGGGCTACACTGACGGTCAACGGGATCATTGAACTACTTAAGGACAGTATACGTAACACACACTTTCAAGTCAAAAACTATTTCTTCGCTCAAGATGCTGGTTTACTGATGTGCTCATTCCAATCACCAGTTACTGCAAACATCTGCATGGAATGTTATATCTGTACAACATCACACCTCCAATCAACTTTACAATGAAAGAAGAATCTGTGGTACTCTAATAAATATAGAAGAACGATTGCGAATTCACGAAGCTGGATATGATACTGTTTCAGTAAGTTTATTATAGAAGATACTGAAGAAGAATATGACGTTCACTTCACCTCCAGTGGTCGACTCAAATTTCAAGTCCCCGAATGGCACGACATTGGATATTGATAACACGCTGAATTAAACTTGTGTGATTGGTTTCGTTGGGATGAAAATGTAATTTCTGTGGAGAAGATAATTATTTATATTTACACATACAAAATATATGTCACAATTTATAGTACATTGTTTGGATTGATGAAAAATTAAAATGAAGTGAAATGTTCCACAAGTCGAATTATAATAATCATAGTATTTTCTTCCAACTAAAAATATGAATTTATTCCATCAAAATCGAGAAAATATTCACAGTGGGCCAGAGGGACATATACTACGCGAAAAACTATGGTAGATAATCACAAAAACATATATTTGGCTTCAAGAGTATTAAACACTCAAGTTACAGACCAATCGATATTTCATAGGAAAATATTTTTTTTAGCTTATTCTAATGCTCATGATCACGGAAACTAATGTGCCGGGTTGACAAAGTAACTTGCAGAATTATATTAACCTGCTTTTGCAGAGTTCATTTCGATATCTCAATTTAACGTAAGAAAAATTAAAATACTGGGAGTTCAAATACATTGAAATTTAAATCTAAAGTAAAAACTCTTATTGATGTCGGAAAATTTGAAATAGTACCACGTGACCAAATTTGTCGCTGGGAATCAGCGTCGAGCTTCCGCATGAATTTGCACCTTTAGAGCTCGAATGAGCTAGCTAAGCTGTGGAGGTCATTTGCTCTATTTAATATGCAATACATAATCATAGTACTGTATTCTTCATGATTCAATTAAAAATTCATAATTTGCAGTTTAAAACCAGTTTTCTATCAAAATTGGATATGCCTTGTACTGTATACTTTATGATTCGAAGAAATAGTCATAATATTGAATTCAAAACATGTTTTCTATCAAATTCAGTTCTTGCGTGAGTTTTGGAACATTTTCGTATTGTCATTATTGAATAATTGCACTAAAAATTATAACTGAAACTTATTATGTATGTAAGCATCAGCTTTTCAATGTTCCTCTTCTGGAATGTCAAATTTAAATTCTTGTTCATTCCGCAATATATTCTGACATTCCGTGATCCTGACTCACTCCAAAAAATAATCATACTAGACAAAGATAACTAGTACCGTTTCACCTTAATACGCAAGAAGTGGAAGCTCACACATGTACTGCATTTGAACAGCTCTCATGTACCGATAAACAGTTTTTGAACAGCTCTGATGACTCGAATAACAACTCTTGAACAGGTTCGAGCAGCTCTGATGAACCGCTTCTGCTGAGCAAGATCTGATTGAATGATCTGTAGTGTGGATGTTCACCATATAATAACGGATTGTGAACTACTTGTTTCAGCTAGGATCCTCACTATATATTATGAATTGATCGAATATTTTGCAATATCGCCTTCTATAAATTACACTGTCCTCGTAAATCACAAGAAAACTATACTTGTCAAGCCAGCTAAACAAGCACATCTTCTTAAACAGCTTACACGTGAAACATATTTTAACATTATTCATATATAAATGTCGTCGATTCAAATCATCTTGCTAATATCATATCATTCGCGTTATCGTGTATGAGATGTTTGAGAATTCTGATATAAAATTGATAGAGATATAAGCGGCCTATTTGCAAAGAATCTGCTGTGGCTAGCACAATACTTCCTCGACTATAAATTTTATGATCAGTTTCACTGTTCCATAAATCAATCAATTGCATATTTGAAAGTGACAGCTGTCATTAGCAAAGTGAAAGATGACGGTTATATGGAATCAGTATTATATTTCACAATCGCCATAAGTTTTATATCAAGTTGCTCCAGTTGTTCTCGAGCTTTGCATAATCTGCTTGAATTTTAAACAAGTAAACAATCAACAATTGGAAAAATCATCATTTTAAATTCCTTTCAAGCTTATCTCTTCCCGAATGCTTTGAATTGATACCAAACTATACATCATTTGGATAACTTGTTGAAACACAATTGACTATCGTTTAGATATCATTTTTGACACTTTCTCCCGAACTATTTCCGTAGGAGCTTCAATTTGATACTAAACTAGATAGGACTAAATTACTCATTGAAAAGAAACATTTACCAAAGTTTGCATATGATGTCTAAATATTAGCCATGATAACTCCAATTCTACATCAGGTATAATTTTCATTATCTCATTTCTTGGCATATTTCAGAAAAATCAATGAATTTTAGAATTATCAATGAATTATCTCTTGTACGGGCTGCTAATACACTATCTGTCTCGTATGCCAACGATAAACTCATAAAATAAGAGAATCGTCGCAAAAACAATAGCAAAATAGTGAATTTGAGTTAATGGAAGATCTAGTGTGAACGTACAAATGAAATCGAAACTGTAAGTACAATAATTAATGATTAATGGGTAAAATAATATTCCAAATAAGTAAATAAATATCGGCTGAGAGCGTAGAAGACATACAGAGTCAACAGTCAAACCTCACAACAGGTAAGCGCTGGACATAGACACACTACGGGCGGCGAGTTACGCAGGGCAGATGGATAGAAATCTTGGAGAAAGAAGTAACTCTATTATAAGTATAACAGAAGTCAATAAACGTAAAAGAGAAGAGATAACAAAAGAGTTCGAGACAGTATTCAAGAGCAGTGAAAAAACACCACGATCACCTGCTAAAACTGATAACACACTCACGGACAAAGATACCAAACCCAAATAAATGGAGAAAATTATTAATATGCTTAGAGAGATGATGAAAGAATTCACACAGGAAATGAGAGATAGCAGTAATGAGATAAAAGTAGAACTGAGGGAAATAAAACAAGAAATGGAGAAAAATAGAGAAACGATGACCGGAATGAGAAAAATGCTAAATGAATTCCAAGAAAACCAAGTGAAGTTAGGAATAGAAAAAGACGAACTGAATAAGAAACTAAAATATTTGGGAAAACGACTTGAGGACTGAGATATGAGAGGAAGTACAGACAATATAATAATTAAGGGTCTAAACATTGATGGAAGCAAGTCTAAACAGCTAGTCAGAGATTACATAGAAAATTATTCGGAAGTTAATTGTTCTCCTAAATCAGTTGACGTTTCAAAAAAATATGGATACACATTCATAATTGAAGTAGAAATAGATAGCTCTAAAGGTGAAAAGCAGGCTATGAAAAACAGAAGTAAACTTAAAGGCAGACAAGTATACGTGAATAATGATTAAACGCCCGAAGAGAGGAAGATACGATAGTTCATTAATATTATTATTATTATTATTTAATACTCATCCGACAGGCACATGCCCAATTATAGGATGAGAAGACAAAATGAGAAAACATTAGAACATGTCTATACATTTCTTTATACTATTGACATCAGACTGAAATATGTCAACTTGGAGTTCAATTACTCTGAATGATTTATACATGAAGTAAAGTGGTGATTTAAGTAGAATATTAAACTTTGCAGTCACTGTATGGAATGTTGTAGTGCATCTAGATGACATTCTAAGAATACGAAAATCAATTTGATTCAATAATTCAGGACAGTCTGAAAGATTATTGATAATTCTGAAAATTGTTATACAAGCATTCATACTACGACGTTGATGCAAGAAGTGTAAATCAAATTTATTTAATAATATATTTTGGGGTATTCCTCTAGCAGGATAAACCCCTTCTAAAGTAAAGGTAGCTGATTTCATGAAACGCCTCTGAACTTTTTCAATCGACTTACACGCACTGACAGATGTGGGGTTCCAAATGACAGATCCGTATTCTAGATGTGGTCTTACTAGCGAAATAAATAAAAGTGTGAAGATATGGAGAGTATTACACATTTCATTGTTTCTAACTAGAAATCCCAGAGTCCTAAATGCGGTTGAAATTTTGGAATCGATATGCGGAACAAATGTTATTTTGGGGTCAAATAGAATCCCAAGATTAATCATAGTGTCAGGCCTATTCAGGGGAGTGTTATTATTCTGATGATTGAATCTAAGTGGAGATAGCTTCCTTGTATAGGTCATAATGTTACATTTTCCTATATTCAATGGTAATCGATTATTGCAACACCAAACATAGATCTTATTCAGATTATCTTGGAGAAATGCACAGTCATTGATAGATGAAATATTACAAAATAATTTCAAATCATCGGCATAAAGAAGATGTTCAATAGAAATGTCTGTCATAATATCGTCGATGAACAAGACGAAAAGCAAAGGTCCTAAAACGGATCCTTGAGGTACTCCAGATAGTTGCATGAAAGATGCCGACTTGAAACCATTAGTGCTTACAAATTAGAATCTATTCCGTAAGTATGATGCGATAAGTTGAATAAGTGCAGACGATAGGCCGAATGTTTCCAGTTTATCAAGTAGCAAGGCGTGATCTAGCTTATCAAATGCCTTGCTAAAGTCTGTATATATTACATCAACTTGCCCGTGTTGATCTAGAGTTTCAGATATATATTGGGTCTTACACATAAGGTTGGTGATAGTCGAACGTCCTTCCAGTTTTTTGAAATCTTTATGTTTCATTCTAACTTTATTGATAATAGATCTTGTGTACCATGTTGGATATGATTCTGTACATTGCGTTTTGAGAGGTATATTGTGACTGAATATATTGTTCAATTATGCATAAAATTCATAAACAGCCAAATTGATGTCTGAAGAATTCTCAAGAAAATCCCAGTTGACATTCGAAAGATCATTGTAGAGAGCTGGATAGTTTGCCTTTCTGAAATTTAGTCCCTTGTTGCTGGTACTCCTAAATTTGCTCAAATTATGATTTAAATCGATTTCAGTGTTTAAAGGAGGATGATAAGAATCTTCTTTCACGACAGGATGTAGAGCTCTTGTGATTGAACATTTTCTATTACTAATTACTAGATCTAAAATTTTCTGATCACAGTTACGAATAAAGTTGAATTGACTAAGATCAAAGAACTGCAAGAAATTGGACAAGGAATTATAATATGAACAAAAAGTATTTATGTCGCTATGACAGCTTGAATAACTAGGAACATTGAAGTCGCCAAAAATGATAATGTCGGAATTGTTTAAAAAGAATAATGACATGAATGCGTCAAATAGAATATGATAATCATGTAGATTAGTGGAAGGAGGAATATGAATATTGATGATGTATACAGAATTATTATTGCAGATAATCTTTATTAGTAAAATATCAATATTCGGTATTTCATTAAATTTTGTAGAATGAGACAAAATATCAATTTTACACACATTATAATGATTTTTTAGAGCGAGAAGAACACCGCCACCTCGTTTTTTGCCTGTTTCAGAAAAATTACGATCTGATTGGAACAGGATGGAATGAGCAGAGTCGAAAAGTTCAGAATCATTAATACCATTGTGACACCAGGTTTCCGTAAGAGCAAATAAATCATACTGTGTAGTGATCATTGAATTTATGAAGAGGTCATTGCATTTAGAGCTCAATCCTCTCACATTTTGTTAGTAACAACATAAAATAAAATTTTTGTTACTGGATGAGGGTAAATTATTCTTAAATGCCACAGATGAGATAGAGGAGGTAACTAACTTTAATTGCTATATATCACCAAGGATATTTTTCTTAAATTTGCTCAAAGTCTCTTTGTAGACATGACATTCTTTATCCCAAACAGCATGGTCAGTGCTTATATCCAATTTTTGACTATTTTTCAGTTGAGAACAATGTATACATTCAAGAATCGAAGCTTTGCATTCATCAAATTTATGGGATTCTGAGCATTTGGGACAAGTGGGGACGGACATGGTACATTTATTAGCCAGATGGTGAAAGCCACAACAGTTGAAACATCTACGTAGATCGATCGCGTCGTAAACTGAGCAATAATCGTAGCCTACAAATAGTTTACCCAAATCTAATGCTTTGTGATAGGTATTATGATCCACTTGTAATGTTGCTTGGAATACATGTTTCCTGTTGCGAAGTGGCTTCATAGTGATAAATTGACAAGTGCTCTTTTCAGTGAAACAAGACTTATTTTGTACTTTTAAGTAATTTGTTAGAGCCTCAGGTGATAGATTCTCAGATATACCGACAATTTTGAGTCTGGGGTTTAAGATTGGCAAAGCTTTGACATCATATTTGTCACTCATTTTATCATTGACTAGATTTTTCAGTTTATTAGCGTTATCATCGTTTTCGCAATTGATCACAATGCTACCATTATGAGCGTTTCTAACATTAGTTATTTTAATCTCAGCTTCAATTGAGTCAAGAGCGCGCAACATGTCTGATTTTGTAACACGAGCGTTTTGCGAGATGTCTAAAGGCTTTATAATAATGGGCGCTTTGAGGGGCTTGTTCTTCGTTATGCTAGAATACAACTTGGAATTAGAATCACCGCCACAGTTGACATAAATGTTCTCAGTTTCATCAGTCAATTTACTCTCCAATAATTTTCCGAAGTCCTCTTTGAAACAATTTAGCACGGTATCAATTTTTTCGAAAATGTTTTTTTGAAACGACTGTAGGATTGAATTCAAATTATCTTTGTCAGTCTGTTGGACTTGACTCGAGATAGATGTGCATAGTTCTGACATATTTGACATAATTTTATCGGAATCAGATTTATTAATGACGACACAGGAACGTCGACACGTATCGCAAAGGTAAAGAATATTGGGACATTTTACATAAAATTTGAATTCTGAATCAACCATATTGAGACATGATGCATGAAATGATTTATTACATACTCCTTCACATTTTACAATCCCTTGATCAGATCTTCTAAAACGACATTTTGCGCATTCCGACATACTTAAATCTATTCATGAAATCAGATGTGAAAAAATAGGATAAAATATTAAATTAAATAATTTAATAAAATTTCAAATAAAAACGTTCGCAGAATGATAATGAGGTACGAAGCAATAAATGACTAGATACTGATAATCCTTAAATAATCGAGACCAATTGATGAGAATGAGAATATAGACAATGGACACAAAAAAGGAATTAGGGATTGTCAGTGCGGTCCATCACGACTTCAGGAGATAAACAACAGATTACTGGAATTAGACCACGGTAGGTGAACACAAGGTAATGTGAGTTACTGAAAATGAAAGAAAAATTATGATAGAAAAAAAAAGCCTCGCAAAAACTAACTTTAAGAAGTAACTAACCTTATCGAGGGATAAAAATGGAGAATAGATAAGCGCAGAATGAGAGAGAGAATCCACAAGCACGCCTATGTACTTCCAATAGAATCTTTAATTTAATTAAAATAACCAGCTGCAGTCCCAAGGTGACGAATGAACAGGTACTAAATTGTTAGGCCATATGCGTTCAAATGAACCGAAAATAAAATAAAAAATTGGAAATAACGCACATATAAATGGATAAAATCCAGATAAACCTAATCCATATGAAAGTGCACTTGAAAACAATTGCAGTGAAGTATCAAAAATCACTGAACAAATAGCACAGCATTGAAAAAAAGTCAAAAATTACGGAGCACAAAATAACACGTCAAACACGTCTCAATGAAAAAATTACATACATTCATAAGGGAGAAAGTTGAAGTGGAAAAATCCAGAGGTAATTCGGTAAAAATATTACACAACAAATTGATGGCTTGGTGTCCGGTCTGGAATGTTTTCAGTAAGAATGTGGAAGAACGTAATGATTCTGAGCAAGTTTCAATAAAAAAACTGAAATATTTCAATAATGACAGAATTAAATTAGGCAAAATTTGGCAGAGCAAACAAACTAGCAACTTCCAAAGGAGAAAAGAACCTAATTTAGTAACTTGAAATATTAGAGGAACAAATGCAGTAGGATCTATCAAAAATTTAATCCAGGCTCTTGAGAACTATCGCATAGATAAAGTGGCTCTACAAGAAATAGAACAAAAAATAATATCAGATATTGAACTAGACAATTATGTTGTTTTCAATGGTGGCTGCAAATCAGGCTACTCAGGAACAGGCTTTATAATACATAAAACTATCATACATGCAGTTATCGAATTCAAAATAATATCAGAAAGGCTGAGCAGAATAAGGATCAGAGGATCGTACAGAGAAATCAATATCCTCGATAATCATGTGCCAACAAATGTCTTGGACGAAGAAAAGAAGGATCAGTTCTACGTAGAAATAATAAAAATTATCGAAAAAATGCTAAAATCTGACGTCAAAATCATAATCAGCGATTTCAATGCGGAAGCTGGGAGAGAAGATTTGTTCAAACATGTAACTGGAGGTTGAAGCAAACATATGAAAAGCAATAAGAACGGAAGGAAATTAATAGAATTGGCTACAGAACTGGAAACGAAAATAGATAGCACTTACTTTTAAAGGAAAGACATATACAAAGGAACATGGGTAGCTATGAACGGGAAAGTGTGCAATCAGATTGACCACGTCTTGATAGAAAAGAAGCTCTTACATGATCAAGGATGTGAGAAGCAAAAGAGGAGCGGTGATAGAATCGGATCACTTTATGGGAAAGGCTGTGGTAAAACAAAAAATGCCTCGGATGAACAGGAGCAAGAATAAAACAGTAGAAAGGCTAAGCATAGAGCAGCTTAGAAATGAAGACATAAGGAAAATTGTAAGAGAGGAAATAAGTGCAAAAGTAGATGAATTTACGGCTGAAAGAAAATCAGAGGAGAAATTGGAAAAACTAGAAGAGAGCATAGTATGTATAGCTGAAAACAGTTACAAAGAACCAGTAGGTCAAAAAGCAAGGGATAATTTGACGAAGACTGTACCCAAGCAATGATGAAGAAAGACAGGACTAGAATAAAATTGCTACAGAATCCAAGTGAACAGATGAAGAGAAAATATGAGGAAGAGAGTAAACAATTTAAGAAAATATGTAGCCAAAAGAAACGGAAGTGCATGGAACAAAAACTAATAGACATGGAAAATAGCTACAGAAATAAATGTATCCTGAATTTCTCTCAAGGAGTCTGAAAGCAAAAAGAAGGATATGGACAGAAAGCAATTTTTATAACAGATAAGAACAACCTTTTACTTACCGATAACGGAAAAATGAGTTGCTGGACAGAATATTTTAATGAGCTGCTCAATAATGATGAAGATCATGTTATAGAGACAGCCAGTCAGACACAAGTACACCAAAGAGATGACACAAGTGTGGAACCATCAAGTGAAGAAGAAGTTAACACAATTATATATAATCTCAGAAACAAGAAAAGTTCAGGAGAAAATGGAATCCCCTAAAAATTCCGGAAAAATTAGTGAAGCTAGTAAAAATGACAATCACAAACAACAAATAGAGAGTAACTGTTGATAGCAATTTATCAGAAAGCTTCAAGATAGAAAAAGGTCTGAGGCAAGGGGATCCAATGGCTTCAATACTGTTTATCCAAATTCTGGAATGGGTCATGTGGCAGGGTCAACTGTACACTTGAGGAACAATTTTTCACATGAAACATCAATGTCAATGAGTAGGTCTAGAGAGGAATTGGAAAAAGTTTTCCTGCAACTAGAAAAAACGGCAAACGAAGTAGGATTAGAGGTAAACGAGATGAAAAAAAAGTATATGCCCGTGGAAAATAAACATGAAGATGTACTAATCATACTTAAGCCAAATCAGAGAATGGGAGGAAATATTACTTCGAAGCGGTCACAAATTTCAGTTCTTTAGGTGTTATAATATCTGCTAACAATAGTGAAGGAACTGAAACGAATATAAGACTATCAAAGCAGAGCAGGTGCGTCGATTCGTTGCTTAAACTCCTCAAATCTAAAAAAGTGACTAGGTCAGCAAAGGTGCGTATATATGAAACAGTTATCTGGCCTACAGTGACATACGGGAGTGAACTTTGGATATTGAATAATAACAATAGAAAAAGAGCTGAAATTTGGGAGAGAAGAGTACTAAGAATAATTAACGGGGGTAAAAAGGCGAATGGCTTGATGCTACGCAGGACAAACAATAACATAATGGAACTGTACGGGGATATGGACATCACCAGTGTAATAAGGTCTCAGAGACTGTAAAGATAACCTCACTGATGGCGAGGTGGTTGATTTTGGCGCCGTCGTTGAAGCTGTCAACGGTATACTCGGGCGCCAATGCGGTCGATGACGCAGTTTCTAACGGTTGACGGCTGAGTAGCTCAGAGGAAAGGGTCAGGGTGTTTTTGGGAATAATATTCAGTATGTTAGTATAACTATGAGATTTATTTACTCAAAAATAGAGCTGTTATACACACACATATATTACAGGTGTTTGCACTGAGATCGCTGAGCTGGAGGCTGACGACGACGATGCGGCGATTGCCCAAGACAATCAACATTCGCTAAATCGCGAAGCGACTTCCCGAACGGTGGATCAACTTTACTACTCGCTCTGTGCGGGTGGAACTAAACTTGCTCCCCCGCAGTGATTCAACGTTAAGTCGGTTCGATACTGTGAAGTCACCAGGTGACCCTCTCCAGCAGTGATTCTACGTTTGTTATTCCAACCATTGTAAAGTCAGCAATGACTTCGTCAGCGTTGCTTCTACGTAAGGATAATCAAACGCTGCGAATTCACAAAGACAAAGTCAGCGGTGCTTCTACGTTAAATCAATCGAACGCTGCGAAATCGCGCAGACTTCGTCAGCGGTGCTTCTACGTTAATTCAATCAAACGCTGCAAAAGCACGAAGACTTCGTCAGCGGTGCTCCTACGTTAATTCAATCAAACGCTGCAGAATCACGAAGATTCTGTCAGCGGTGCTTCTAAGTTAATCCAACGTTCGCGGAGCGGACGTCGGAAGTTGAACAAAATGACTTTAAGTTGTACTTCTACAAAAATATTCTAAGTTCAAAAATAGCAAGAATATTCTAAGTGCAAAAACAGCAACACAATTGAAAAAATGAACTAAGTTCCTTTTACGGACTCAGAGAAAAACAGAAGAAAACAATCAAGCTCACAACTTTGCCTTGACAAACGCACTAAGGGACTTAGCACAAAAACTTCGAAGGGACGTTGAACGGTAAGCACAGTATAAGCTTAGAAAGATGGCTCGGAGAACTAACTTGCAATAGAAGTGACTTAAGTCGGCCAGAAGGCCTTATCGATACCTCAATTTCAATGAAACCTTACTTCACATGTTTTTAGATTAAATTTATATTAGCACAATAATGTGAAGAAGACATACAGATGAATAAGAAGAAGTAGTTTTACAAATACAAATTTCATTACAATAACAAATCTCCTATTACTCTTCTGTCAGATACATCCTTTCCTGATTTTATTTCCTGAAAATTAGAATTGTCCTGAATATTCTTTAATCGGTCGGTAATATAGAAACTGTCAAGTGTCGGATCTATTTGTGTATGGTCAAAGGTCACGAAGAACGTCAAACAACAATATACGGTATACAACATATTCACAGGACAACGGTTGATTACATTCAGATTTTATTCACGGTAAGACACAAGACATAAATACAGATCATACAATATCGGTTGCTTTCGATTTCAGGTGTTTTCAAAACTCAACCTCATTCCACCACATGTAAAATATATTGAAACGAATTCAATGCAGTTGATGACTGATGAACTAACGGTAAGCGGTGTTGTATGTTTAAGCAGAATTACTGAATCTGAAATTCACAGGATATGCAGGAGGTTAATTAATTTTGATGGGCTTAAAAATCATTGACGGTAGCAGAAGGCTCTGGGATGTGCCACACAAGACTCAGATGGTTAGCGCATGTAACACGATTGCTAGATCATAGAGTGTCCAAAAAAGTGCTGGAGGGAGGAACGGGAGATAGACGAAGAAGGGCCCGTCTAAAAGGAAGAAGGTTTGACATGATACAACAGGATTAGGGTCAAATCAACATTAAGAACTGGGAGAGGAGAGCGAAGGATCGCTTGCAATGGAGAGCGATCACACAACAAGCCATGGGCCAGCTTGGCCTGCAGTGCTGACCTATTATTATCATTATTTTGATCATTGAGCCGATAATAGTTCCGAAGAATGTTTCAGGTACCTAAATGTTGTTCCAAACCATCAATGGACCAATTTGGAATCATCATATTTTATGATATGAACTTTACCATTCATAATATAAACGCAAAAAACGAGAAAGCTCCATCACTAAAATTTTGGTATTCCCCAGTTGAAAAATGTTCTTCAACATACTTAAACCTATTTTTCAATGAAAAACTCAAATATAAAATTTCAGTCAGAAATTCGTACGCGTTCTCAAGGTTTAGTGTCTTCTTAACCCTGGAACTGCACACTGGGGTCTCAGAAACCCCATGCTCCAATTATTATCTTGTGCACAAGCACAAAGTCGATATAGTACGATGTGACCACCTCGTAAATTTAGTTTAGTAATGTCTTCAGTATGTGCTACATGTATCTTGATGATAGCTGAAGTAAGTGGGTCATAATTTATGAATTTGTTTGTGTTTGGGTCTCTGAGACCTCAGTGTGACTGTTTGCGTTAGATTTTTTGGTATAGCTGCAAGCTCTTTATTGTTATCCATTTTGACAATTCAGCAGAAAATGACTACTTCGGGATTCAAAGATCCTTCTGTGTTGATAAATGATGAACTTGAACGCGAAATTCATGAAAGATCTTATATTTTATGCATTAAACAAGAAAAATTCGGAAAATATGTACTTTTTATGAATTGTCCTTTTTTTCAATAAACTGTGCTCTCAAAAAATTGAATGCCTTCTCACTTCATCCATTATCATCCTGAATAGAGTACATATCATGAAAATCAATCAAAACAACATCCATTTCTCAGAGAAACTACGTTTTAGTTTGGGATTTTGCGCTAGATTTATTAGCATAGCTGAAAGCTCATTATTATTCGCCATTTTGATATTTCAGCAGAAAATAACTTCTTCGGAATTCAAAGATCTTTCTGCATTGATAAATGATGAACTTGAACGTGGATTCATGAAAGATCTAGTACTTTATGCATTGAATAAGAAAAATTCGGAAAATTTGCACTTTTTTATACATTGTTCTTTTTCTCAATAAATTGTGCTTTTGAAGAACTCAATGTTCTCTCACTCCTTTCATGATTATCCTGAATAGATTACGTATCATGAAAATTGGTCAAAACAACATCTTGAAACATGAAGATGTCTCCTACCAAATTGTTCTTAAGGTCTAATGACGTCCAATTTTATCAGTGACACTAGCACAGTAGATTTTTTTCAACCGGTGGTGCTGACCAAGCTCGGCGTGGAATCTTGTATCCGAGGCAATGACGAAGGGTGCACTAACCATCTCACGTTGAGTTTGATCTGCCATCATTGTGTCGGACGCAAGATTCTATATCGAGCTTAAACAGAAATACGTAAACTAATCTTGTGGTGGCAATGATGACATTTGCTAGGCGTAGTTGTACTGTAATGTAATAAGAGTTAGACGTTGTGTACAAATTGCTAAGGACAGTTTTCTGGCCTATGAGATCAGTCGTAGCGGGAAAAGTAATTAGACGTAGTAGGCTTAGACGTCGCGACATGATCCGGCCATTTACTATTCCAGCTTCAGTTTGTACTCCGTACGATTCTCTACTAAACTACACAATGCTTTATTCAATGCCGAGGCACCGCGCTGTTTCAACCCAAAAGAAGACTATTCCTGGATAGTTGTTGGACTGGATCACTCCGTTTCTGTACAGCAAACTAATCTTTATTTGCTTTTGCTTGGTTTGAGTTTCAATTCAATCCAAATTATTGTTAGCTGAACTTTTTAAAATTGATATTAATATTATTTGTACATAAATATTAAATTGGTATTTCCAAACATTGAATTTATCAGCTTTAATATTCTTTAGTTCATGCTTTCATCAAATTAT
Source organism: Dromius quadrimaculatus (assembly GCA_963989225.1). Lineage (NCBI taxonomy): Eukaryota > Metazoa > Arthropoda > Insecta > Coleoptera > Carabidae > Dromius > Dromius quadrimaculatus. Next base: position 24,674,237 of record OZ022336.1, on the reverse strand, counting down.
TCTTTCCACACTAACGTAGACACGTTTAGTATTCCTTCCTTTCGTGTCTTGGCGTCCATACTCATCTGTATCATTAGCTAGTCGTGTCTATCAAACCTCAAATGAAGAATGAATGATTTTCATCACAAATAATAGATTTTCAGACTTTTAGTGGACGTATGCTACCCACTATTGTGAAATGAATTCTAAGAGATAGCTTTATAGATGGCCTCCGTAACCTACGGTTTCGAACCTATGAATTTCTAGAAAAAAAATTCGAAACTTCAAATTTTTATCAAGGGGTAGCACTTGCTATCAATTTCCGTAGCTCATATATTTCCAGAATTTCATGGTTTTCAATTGGAATAGCCCTTACCAAAGTTCTTGTATCTGTCACACTTGGGTTTCCCTATTTCTTATCATATATTTTCAGTTTATCCTCTATAAAACTAGTGTTGGTTGTCCAATTGTCTCGAAATTTGGTATACTCATAATCAATGAGACGATCGGGCAAGCGATTGTGTATCTTGAATATTTCTTGAGAGAATGTAAGAGTAATTAAACAAATGGAAAATCATGAGTTTTTGATATGATTCCAGTTTTCTGAAAACGTCGATATGTCGAATTACTATCGGATAGAATTTTCAAGGTGATTCCTCATGTTCATGCTATTATATTTCATTAGACTGTATATTATTTCCCCTTCCTTGGGGGATTGTTTTAGGATTGTCTTATTGTCTTTGCCTTGGATATTGGAGTATAAACTCGAAAGACAATCCGGTGAGACGGAAAATTCTCGGCTAGATACAAAAGTCTCAAATCTGAATTATTTGTCTTAGAAAGTAGATCTTCCCACAGTTTGACATGTCTCCATTATTCTTGGTCTATGAGGTCCTGATATTAATGATGGAGCTCATGAATGTTGCAAGAATTAAGCACCTCAACGATATGAATAATGCAAAAGTTGCATTACACATATTGTTGTGGTACTTGATTTTTGCACCGTGCTCAAGCCCACCATTGATATTTGGATCTGATAACCCGTATATAATAGAAACATGTCAAACTGTAAGAAGATCTTTCGTATGGGAAAACAATCAAGATATGAGATTTTTGTACTTGGCCGAGACTTTTCAGTTTCACTGAATGTCTTCCGAGTTTATATCACTTTTCTTTTTGCTAATTTTTAATGTATCTTGATATGGTTGCAGTATCTAGAGAATAATTCCTTCAAACAATTGATTCGCTATAATCAATTGGATTGCTATAAGGAATTTGATACCAACAGTTGATTGTTATAATCAAAACTGCTTTGAATTGGAGCAGTTTCAGTAATTCGTCCTCAATTAATACCTGAAGGTATCACTGAACTGACATTTGATATCTTACCACTCTAAAATATGCAATTGAAACTCAAAAATTATTTCATGAATCAAAAAGTGTTGCAATGCACTGAAAATATTAACGAATGGTAACTGCATGTACAATAATCATCAATATATGAGAGTAGGCTGACGGCTGGTAACAATTATCACAGCTAAGTACCTAATAGTTCTCTGCTCCATCTGCTTTCGAGTAATTTCTCATTACTCATGAAGGATTATTACCATTTTGCGCACGATTCTCCTGGCGGAAAATAGCTCCATGACTCTTGAGTACGATAAGTATAATTTACTTGTCACACACAAGCAATTCATCGCTCGGAACAACAAGCGTAAAATAATACTTATTCCGCATTCGTAATAAAAAAAAAATAATATTTGCGAATCATGCGATGTTGTCGATTGCCCACGGAAGCGAAGTTGAATTGCCTGTTACATCGTTATGAACAATCTATTCCTGAAATGAGGAGTGTATAAAATATAATCAAGTCCAGTAATTTGTCTTCTATCAATATCTGAAAGTATCAGTGAGCTGACGTTTGGTAGCTCACCACCCTAAAATATGCAATTGAAATTCAAAAACTTCCTTATATACCAAAAAGTGATGCTATGTACTGAAAATATTTGTGGCGGGTAACCGGTAATCAATTAATTAATATATGAGTGTAATACTTTACAATACTGTCTTATCTGCTCTAAAGACCTTATATTTTGCATATGTTACTAGTAAATTGGAATACGCCGTATTAGTCTGGTATCCTACATACAACTTCCAGGTTTCGGCTCTTGACCGTATCCATAGGAGATTTTTAAAGTACCTGTCCTATAAAATCGATCTTGTGTACCCAGAACGAGGATTAGATCAAAATGTGCTTTGTGCACGACATAATATGCAAGATCTAAGTTACAGAAGGGAATTATCCTGTGCCCGGTTTCTGTGGATGCTAATGAACAACAAAATAGATTCGCCGTTTCTACTATCTCGCATTCCCATCCACGTTCCGCAGTTCACATCGAGACGCATGAGTACTTTTTACTTGAATTCGCACAATACTGAGATCCTGAGACGTTCTCCAGTCCACATCATGTGCCAGTTTGCTGAAATTCACATCACCGATATTTTTTGTTGACTGCTTTTCAAATATATCATATAACATGTTTATTTTTATTATTAATGTAACTTTTTTGCATTTAATCCACATATTTATTTGCATTTGCAATATGTTTTTTTCTTGTTTTCAATTTTTTCTACTATATTTACCCTGTAATAGGACTTCTGTTGGGTAATAAAGATTATTATTATTATTATTATTATTATTATTATTATTATTATTATTAAATAATTTTAATTAGTGTTCTTACTAGTTCTTAGTTCACAATCAATATGTCATTTGAGTAAACGTCTGTTGCTCGTTAGATCACTCTAAGGACAGATAAATCTTTGACTTGATCTTTCTATCAGATTTTTCACCCAAATTCACCCTCGATCACCTTCAAGTTTCTTGATTACAATAAATATGTCATTTGAGTTGACGTCTGTCTCACCCTATTCATTTTCTTGAGTACTTTCGCATGTCAGAAGAAAAGTTTCATAGAACATCTAAATACTAGTTTTTGGAGAGCTGTGTCAAATGAGGAGAGATTTGCTGTTAATCTTAGATGAGAATTTAAAATTTGAACGTATTTATCATGGAAAAATTACAAAGAAAAGTATATACAGACAAAAACATAAATCATGGATATAAGGGATAATAGTTGATCGGACAGTATCAAATACCATTTAAAAACGTATATATCAATAATGTGAGTAATGAAATCTTAGAGAATTCAGTCATATAATATAATTTCACTTCTTTTCTGCCTTTATAGTTCCGATTGCACCCCAGCCATCCTCAGAAGCGCTACAATTTCATTCATTTTTCACTAATTATGTGTAACGTGAATTGTAGAAATACTAACTGAAGAATTATTGTTAATAGATTTGAATTTATACATTTCTTCAGAATTATTTTATTATTAAATAGCGTGGAAAGCGAACTTTTTTTTTGTCAATTGCCACAATCGATATCAGTGTAAGACGTTGACTGAATGCGTGTTAAAAATCTTGCGTGCACGCAATGTCAAAAAAATTCTAATTGACACAGGTAGAGCTTGGTCAACAGTGGTGTTAATCAATTGAAAATATGCATCACGCAAGGTGTCAAAAATATAAACAAAAATCAAGATAGGTAACATGAACATAGATCTGAAGAATATTGTTGTAAACTGTGCCAAGCGCTATAGTATCTGTCTCCTTATTGATATTTTGTTTGTCCTGTTTGATATACAACATCTCCAATGTAAATCTCTTATTCAAATTGACTCCATCATGGATAATACTGATTTCATCAAAATTTAATGTATAACCTGAATCTAGGCAATGTGTGACTAGGGCACATCTCGACGTACTTTTATTCAATTTTCTACTATTTCCCTTGTGTTCATCTAGCCTTGTTTTTGAATATGTTGTGCCTAACAATCATTACATGGTATTCTGTAGATTAAATTAGATCTTAAGCTTCTATCAGTTTGATCTTTTATTTTGGAGAATGAACTGCCTATCGTTTGGTACTGTTTGATACAAATTTCAATTCTTCTTCTAGTTTAGAATACTCGTTCGATCATGTAACTTACGATATCTATGTACGGAATTGTGAAGTATTTATCAGTCTAAGATTTTCTGTTTTCTCTATCATTGTTATTTGAATTAGGTGAATTATTCATGATCTGATTTTTGATACCGTTTATAATGTCACATAAATATTTATTGGAACGAAGTAAGCTAGTTTCTGTGCTGCCTACTTTGGTATGATATTTTTCAGAGGTCAATTCAAGTGCCCTGGGGAACATACTTCTAGCAACATTGAGAAGTCGAGTTTTGGAATGATTTAAAGATTTAAAACTCAAGTATCTGGTACTTGCTGAGGGCTTTTCATACCATTTGATGGTAACGTTGCCACATTCTTCTTCAATCAGTAACTATCAAGAAAAGGTGAGCTGTTTTAAACTTCTGTTTCTACTGTGAATTGTATGAGAGCATTATGAAAGCTATTGAAAATGGTCACAGTCTCATCCATTGTAGATCTTGACACAGCTGTAATTCAATCATCCACATACTTTTTTATGAACGGAACCTCAAATGACCACTTTGCAACAACCTCTTTCAGAACTGAATCCATAACCAAATTAGCGACCACAGGAGACATCGAATTTCTTATTGCTGCGACAAATACGTGTCTATAAAGCTCACCATCAAATCTGCAGAAAAAACTCTCAAAACATAATGTAATTTATTCTACCAAATCATCTAATGGTATGTTTGTACGTTGAGATATGATGATAATTTTTTTGTTCTACAGCTTGAAGTACTAGGTTCATCGGAATATTAGTGTATGAAGAAATCACATCTAATGACATTAGGATATAATCCTGATTCAAATTTACTTGAGTGACGAACTCTTGGGATTCAAATGAATTTCTGATGTTTTACTCATCTTCATATAAGTCACTGAGTAATCGAATTGAATACTTAGATGATCAATCTGTTGGGAAATCAGTTTCATCTCTATGTTATTTAACAAGACCATAAATTCTAGGAGGAATTGCATCTTTAGATGTTGAGCATTTCCATGTTTTCACATCAATATATTATATGTTCGCATTTTGAGTTTTTGTTGTAAGATCTTTATTTATTTCAATGTTTGTGCTACTATCATCCAATAATTCTTCCATCTCACTAATTGCAACAGGTTCCTCTGATTTTTCAGCTTTTTTGATTAGAAGGTCTTCATTTTGTTCCAAAAATTGTTTTGTTTCATTATATTTTTTGATTATACCATTGCTTGTTTCGTTCTGGTGAATTTTATGTTCATATTTGGTAACTATATTGGTAACTAGCAACCCGTGCCGGCTTCGCACGGGTGGACATTTAATAATATTCAACATTTTCATACGAGTCTTTGAAGCATAGTTTTATAGTATAAAATAATTATTAAGAATAATACCACATATCTTGCTTGAGTAACGCAATTGAAACATAACCTAAGCTATCAGAATTTCTTGATAAATGCGTAGATCTATGTATAGATAGCATCATCAGTATTTAATTTGATCATTTACGGTAAATAAAAGATTGTATTGCAGCGCAGGCAATGCGAGAAATTTTTCTGGTCATTTTTTCACATCTTGGGTTAGAATTGAGGTTTTTGTAGGTAACCCTTTTTTTGAGAGTAAATTATAGCCCATGTTTATAGTGATAATAGGTATGTGATTCTACAGGTGGAAGAGTTCTTAAAATCGGTCCCCACGCAAGCGCCAGCAGCAACTATAGAAAGTTTCAATTTAAACGGTTGAACGATGCTTGATCGGAAAAATACCGTTAGTGTTACTATGTCAGAGCCTTCATTCAACAACCACTATATTAAATTATTTGATGAACGATGTGTGAACGGACAAATACGGCTCGTGTGCCACTTGAGATATGCTGGTGGTACAATACTGAGAACTTTCTCGAAAGAGCCAACAACAACTGTAGTAAGTTTCAAATAAATCGGATAAACGATCCGTGAACAAACTAATACGGCTCGTGCGCCACGTTGATAATACTACAATAAGAGCCCTTGCGAATGTGTTGTGATAAATCTCGTGAGGTTCAGCCTGCGTTCGCAATGTAAGCGGAAAAAATGTAATTATTTACGACATCACATTAGAAACCTCAAAAATAACAGTATTTCTCTACTATTCAATGGATGTTATCATACACATAAACCTTTCTCTTCAGTCACTCTATCTATTAAAAAAAACCGCATCAAAATCCGTTGCGTAGTTTTAAAGATTTAAGCATACATAGGGATATAGGGACAGAGAAAGCGACTTTGTTTTATACTATGTAGTGATTTGCGCTCTGTATTGATTTTTGATCTCAACGTCATCCATTTGACAGATTACTGTACTCCACTTCTGCAATCAATTGAAAAAGGTGTAGTTGATTTATTCCAAATGATACACTAAATTCAGGTCCCAACGATAGCAGATCTTTTACACGATTCCTAACATGCATTTAGTCAATGTCTTTCACAGATATCGGTTGTGGCAACTTACAAGAAAAAAGTTCCCGTTTTTCCCGTAATTTTATAATAAAATAATTCTGAAGAAATGTACAGATTCAATTCTATTCTGAAATTCACATTGCACATGATTAGTGATAAATAGATAAAATTTTAGCGCTTCTGAGGATGTCTGAGGTGCAGTCGAAACTGTAAAGGCAGAAAAGAAGTAAAATTATGTTATATAACTGAATTTCCTAGGATTTTATTAATCACATAATTCACATATCCAGTCAGCGTCAACTATTTCATCCAGTATATAATAGAATCAAAAATCGACTTTCAAGGAATTGAAACAAATTTCAGCCCTTGAATCTTCCTGATTTCGTTTCATTCCACTCTCTATCTAGCCATAACCTGAAATATATGTGATGTATTACAAATTTTCATTCCTGGATGATAATGATGGCTGTTGATTGTACGAGTAGGCAGCAGGAGGTGGTTGAAGTGAGTGATATGATGACGATGATTGTTGTTGACTATATATTGGGGATACAGATGGTTGAGCTGTATGATATGTCTGAGGTGGAGTATTGCAAGGTGTGGACTGTTGACATATATATGGCTTCATACTCTGCTCTGTGTAAAATGCTCGAAATCTCACATATAATTTTAATCTGGAGGTCTACAGGAGGAGTTCTTACAGTTTTCCCCACACTAGAGAGATACTTGCTTGGGTGATCGGAAGATACGCAATTTTTTGCTTTATTAGAACTCATATATTCTTAAAGTGCAGTTGCTGAGGAAGATATGTAAGGGAGTGACACTCGTTTACTTTTTTTCTACATGCTAACGCTACTGACAGGTGAGACTTCAACAAGTGTCGGTTGTCCAGAAGAAGCTTCTGTGTCACTGTCCTCCTCAAAATCACTGGGAACAGAGTCAGTTGGCGTTGGTGACTGAACATTGGATGTTATTTCCCTCTTATAGTAGAGATGAGATTCCACAGAATCCATCTGTTTGTTGAGCTTCCAAGGTCTTGTAACTCCTGCTGCCTGCCCAGTTTCTGTTATTCTGGCTTTTAAAGACTTTCTGTAACAATCACGTGGGGCTTTTCATCTATTCACACTCTATACCTAAAAAAAAATATTTGATTCAAAAATTTTTTGGAAGTTTTCCATTTAATTAGGTGAATCTCCTAGGTTTCTAGCGACTGATGACTTGTTTGGAACTATAGCATCCAACTATCGTCTTGAGAAATCGACAGTGCACAGCATTGTATATAAGACCTGCGAGGTGATGTGGAAAGTACTCAAGCCCATAGTCATGCCCGAGCCTGATAGAGAAATGTGGAAGATGAAAGAGCAAGAATTTTGCTATAAATGGAATTTTCCAAATTGTTTGATTGCAATCAATGGCAAGCATGTTGTATTTCAGAATCCTGGAAAGAGCAAGGCACTGTTTCTCAATTACAAGAATGATTTCAGTATCGTTGTTCTAGCAGTCATCGATGCCTACTATAAGTTCAGCCTTTTTGATGGAGGTATTTGCCTGCGATGTTCTTTTGCAAAAAGATTCTCTCAAAGAGACCACCTGACAAGCTTTCACCGGGATCATCATCAGCCAGGCCGCATGTTATTGTTGAAGATGAAGCTTTTCCTCTTCACAAAAATCTTATGAGGCCATATCTTGGGGAGAGACTTTGTGGCCATGAAAATATAAAAATCTATTGAAACCGATTAAACAGAGCAAGAAATGTTTCTAAGGATGCTTTCGGAATCATCTTCAAGAAATTTCAAATTCACTAACGAAGACTGGAGATGATACCTGAGCATTTGGACTTAGTAGTCTCAGCCACATGGTGCCATTACAACTTTTATTAATGAATATGTTGTATCGGGTAATCAGTTCCGTTTTAATTAATTTGAAACACAACGTTTTGACAGCAAAGTGCTGCCTTTTTCATGTGTAAAGAAATATAAAAATTTTTCTTCACATTTGAAAGAGGCAGCTCTTATTTGGCAAAACATTGTGTTGCAAATCAATTAAAACAGAACTGATTACCCAATAAAACATATTTATTAATAAAATATATTTTGGAGATATTGAAATATGTCCTTCAAATTGCAAAGAACTATTTATATACACTTATGCATATCTTATCATATGTTTATGCACACAATCACTGAAATACCACGACCTTGGCCTTGGTTTATCATTTTTCAAATTCCACTATTTGTTAAACAGATGATAACTATTACTAGTGAACATCACATAACAAAAATTTATTAATTTCTACAACTGAATAGAACAGACAATTTTTTAAGATACTTGGGAATACGATGACGCAACTCAAATTAGAGTGAATTGTAGAACCTATTCTTATCCTTCTACAACCTTTCTCTCCTTCCTAATTAAGTAGGAATGATTACCTTTTCCGCTCTGTATAAAAGTAGAGGATCCGAGTTAAGAACGATTTTCACCTATGTGTTCCAGTGATGATTTCTTTTTCATCAATTTTAGTATATTAGAAAATACATCTCGAATGGGTTGGCTAAAAAACTCCTGATCGATTGGAATTTTGAAAATGACTTTTTATTCAACATTGCACTCATGAGTTTAACAAATAAATTTATCACCAATTGGAAGTATGGAGCCTATAGAATGTACAAACGTTGAGTTGTCTATTTTTTTCTTGACATAGTTGCTGGGTTGGCAGGTATGAATAGGTATATTGATACTAGCTATTTTCACTCATTAGTTTCTTCGATAAAACTTCTATGAGAATAAGCGCTATTTAATGGCAAGCACGATGGTATAACGTTGTCTGCAAAAAGTCTGGTTTGAATGACGGTTGTCGAATTCTTAAAAGTGAAATTTAATGCCTATGGGAACTTGCGACAAAGAGATCCGAGTCAAGTATACCGTGCGATAGAAGAGGACGCAGCATTGCAGCTGCACGTGGCGCTACCGCCAGTTGAAAGAGAGTGCACATGCTATTTTTTATTGCAATAAACCAGCTGAACTTAGATTCATACAGAAAAACATTAACATCAAATATTTCTGTCAATCGTGCTGTGATGAAGCTGAAATTAACACCATCAAAACGGTGAGTGATGAACACCCATTGCATGAGAAAGTTGATAAATGTTTTTCCTATATGAATACTCAAAATGAGAAAATAACACAGCTTACAGAATTATTAAATAAAAAACTGTAAGTTCAATCCAAATACCTAATTTCATTCACACACACGACACAAGTTTGGCAGCACCTACTGACACAGGAAAATCATCTCAAACACTGCTCAAAATTAAACTAGCCAGAGGTCGCTCCAATTAGCAAGCTGCCTGAGACAAATGACCAAGGACAAGGTCAACAGACATATGCACGTAAACTTCGATCAAATTCGACAAATTCAGTGGCAGGAAAAAGCACTACCTAGCATAAAAACAATAAAGACTTCACTGAAAATTACAACGAAATTAACCATGCTAATTCAGCTTCAAAAAATCCAGAGGATATAACAATAAAAGTGGATGAATTCAAAACTGCGAGATACAAAACAAGAAGAATAAACACAGAAACTGCAATCAACACTACGACAGACAACTCATTCACAGGGATACGGTAGGCATGGATTCTCATAACGAAAGTTGGACTCAACACTACAACAGAAATGATTGAGACTTACATGAAAAGCAAAACAGGAAATTCTAATACAAATTTTACTATCGAAAAGGTGAAGCATTCTCGTGAAAACCCATCATATAGAAGCTTCAAAATCGGGGCGGACTTCTCCCTGAATGAAACTCTATATCAATCGACATTTTGGCCTTCCGGTGTATGTTATTCTAGGTTTAACTTCAAAATTGGCTATAAAAGCACTGATGTATCAAATGATTTTTCAGCAAATCCGCAACAAGTGATCAAAAATATATAGCAAATAATTATCTGAACACATTTACTATAATACACAGCAACATTCAAAGTTTGAGAAAGAAAATATCCGATCTTGAAATGATGTTGGCAAAGACTCACGAAGTTAGTGTCATCTGTCTTTTAGTTCAGAGCATTGGTTGATTAGAGAGGAAATAGAATTCTTCCATTTGAGAAATTATATCTCAGCCACATATTTTACTAGATCAAGAAAAATTCATGGTGGAGCTCTAATATATCAAAAACAGAACATGTCATTCAAAAAAGTTACATACTTAGAACAACTTAATAGTGAAATAAACTTTGAATGTTGTGCAATTGAACTGATAGTCGAAAAAATAATCATTGTATGTATATATCGTTCGCCAGCTGGTAATATTGATATATTTTTTGACCTATTCAACAAAGTATTAGATTCAATTTTCAAAAGAAATCCTAATAGTAAAATTGTCATCTGTAGAGATTTCAACATTGATAACTTGACAGATGATAATAACACTTTGAACTTCAGACATATAACTGAAAATTTTGATTTGAAAATTATGATAAATGAGCCTACGCGAATACCAGCCACATCTTCCACTTGCTTGGATAATTTCTTAATCAATAAAAACTTGTGTTGTTAGTACGAAGTTTTTGAAAATAATTACACGGACCATACAACTCAAATATTATACATAAGCGAGATTGAACTCATAACCCATGACACATTCCATTACATTAGAGATTTTTCAGAACAAAATGTCAGCCAGTTTTTGTATCTATTATCCAAGAAGATTTGGCCTGATGCTATCAATAATGAGAATGTAGATGAGTCTTTTTCCCAGTTCTTAGAGACATTTCCATATTATTTTAACTTGTGTTTTCCATCCAAGAAAGTATTTAATAACAGAAAACAAAAACACCATTATATAACAGCATAAATCAATGATTTATACAAGAAAAAGTCCGATCTGTTATTCTTACTAAAGGCAGCATCCAAACTAGAGCTTGATGAAAAAGCAATTGAGAATGATTCAAACTATATATCAAAATCTTTGAAATATAAAATAAGCAAATCAAAGCAACAATGTTACAGTGCATCCATCAACAATTCCACAAACTGAATTAAAACTTCATGGTCAATTATCAAAAACTTATCAAACTCAAAACAAAGAAAAAATACTGGTGAAATTAAATATATGCAAAATGCTGACATAGAACAACCTATCACTGTTCCCCAAGACATAGCCAATGGACTAAATAACTTTTTTATCAATATAGGTAGCAATTCAAGCCCGACTGATACGGAACCTTGTGGAAGTATCCCAAAAAACTTAAATTCAATATTCTTATCTCCAGTGACTGAACAAGAAGTCTTCAATTTCATATCTTCTCTCAAATCTACAATATCTATTGGCTGGGATGAGATTCCCAATAGAGTTATTGAAATCAGTGCACAGTATATTATTGAACCTATCACTTATATAATAAATTTGTCTTTTTCTAAAGGAATTTTCCAAGATCTATTGAAGAGAGCCATTGTTCGCCCTATTTATAAGAATGGCAACAAGGAGGTAATAAGTTATTATCGCCCAGTTTCCCTTCCAAGCGAATTTTCAAAAATTTTAGAGAGAGTCATTTATTGTCGTATGTATGACTATATTGAAAAATTCTCAATAATCTGCGAGCAAGAACATGGATTCGTCAAAAATGAATCTATAAATTTGTCACTATATAAAGGTATTACTCATATCTTGGAGGCATGGAACAATAAGGAACATATCGTTGCACTGCTTCTTGATCTGAGTAAAGCTTTTAATAGCATCCCCACAGATAATCTCTTGAATAAATTAGAACTTCATGGGATAAAAGGAACTCCACTAAATTTGATAAAATTGTACTTGACAGATAGACAACAACGTGTCAAAATAATAAATGAGAATAAAGAGATTCTTTCAGACTGGAAAATTACAGAAAGAGGAGTTCCACAAGGTTCAATATTATAGACTAGGAGCTAGTGACTGGTGGGGCTCTCCGATTTTATACCGCTTGCCTTTTTGAGGGTTAATAATTTACCTCTCAATAAGAAAGATAAAAATGTCATTGAACGATGCACGCTTCCCGGTCATAGTTCAAAATCCAATTAAAGGTCTGAAAAAAAAATGGTTTTTTTCCGTGATATTATATTGCATGCCTTTGTAATGTTAAATAATTGAAATTAATCTAAAGCCAAGTACTGAAAGGCAAGCAACTCGCAACAGCCCAAGTGGCTCGAAGGGTTGCGTGAACTTGTGAAAAAAAAAATGAAATCTGCCGTGTTTCCAAATTGCATGCCAATGAAAAGAATTGAAGTTTTAGTCATAAAATCCTTGTAAAAAAAATTGGCAAGCATTCCTCGTTGGCGCAAGGGTTTGAAATTTGGGGGTAATCTTGCATAAATTTTGCACAAATTAGCCATGATTTCAAATTATCTCAAATGGAGCAAAAACTTTTTTTCATAGTGGAATAATTATATATTTGAAATGGCATGCATGTTGCTCAAGCCCTTCATATTTTAAATAATAATGAAAGTTGCATGAAAAACTCGCAATATTTCTCTGATTTTATTCTGCCTGCCATTTCGTATTACATCAATAAATGCTGTTTCAAATTCATTTAGGCAATGACAAGCATGTTGCTCAAGCCCTTTATATTTCAAATAATAATGAAAGTTGCATAAAAAACTCGCAAAATTTCTCTGATTTCATTTTGCCTGCCATTTTGTATTACATTAATAAATGCTGTCACAAATTCATTTGGGAAATGGCAAGCATTTTGCTCAAGTTCTCCATATTCTGAATAATAATGAAAGTTGCATAAGAAACTCGCAAAATTTCTGTAACTTCGTTCTGCCTGCCATTTCATATTACATTTTTGAATGCTGTTTTGGATTCAATTGGGAAATGGCATGCAACTTTGTCCGATCATTGAAGGACTTTAGAAAAAGTGGCGAAAAAAAGTAAGAAAATTCCCGAGATTTTATTTTGCGTGCTGATTTGTATTTTAATATGCTTCAAGTAAAAATAAAGAATGAAATACATATAACAAAAGACAAACATTTACAAATTCTGAATAAATCAAGAAAATATGCCCTAGAATCAACTCAGTTTGTAATTAAAGACATGGCAGGAGGTAAATCTTTAATAATAGTGCAGATTATTTATTCAAAGTAATACAATTAGTTTCATAAACAATACATTCATACCAGTAAGTTTCCCGTTTGGCATAAATAAGTGAAGAATAGTATGAAAATTAATGGAGTTAAGGAGGATGACATTGTAAGAAGGTCCGACAACAAGGACGATAAGGATGAATCGGACGATGTTGACAGCGACACTTATTCTCAAATAGGTGATGAAACTACTGAAGAGGGACATGAAATTGACAATAATTATTCAATTATGATTTTTCTTTGATAATAATTTTTTTTTCTGATAATTAGCTTCTTTATTATTTCATAATGATAATAATATTTTTGCATGATGATGAAGATATACCTAATCTTAAGTTCCAGATGAAGGCAATTTAACGTTCAAAAATATATTTTGTTACAATATTCCATCCACATAACTTATACACATTCCGGGGGAAAAGTAAGAACATAATATTAATTTTTTTCCTTGTGAATATGTGTGATTATTATTTTATTATTAGCAAGATTCGAAATCTTGATGTTTCACAAATTCAGAAGTTGGGATGTCAACTGTACATACGTGTTTCGTCCTCATTAGGATTCTTTGATATAGTATTACTCTAATGACTTATTGGTTGCAATTTAATGTAATGCCCAGTTAAAGTTAATACTGATATCAATTGGAAAATTTTATGTTTCTAGTGATTTCAATTGGATATTTTTGGAATTGTTGCTATGAAAACATTATGAATAATTTAAATTGTAGCTCTCTGCAATATTTTGTAAGAGACTCACCAAGGCCATTAATGTTTAAAATTAGTCAAAAAATTTGAATAAATAAATTCGAGAAATAACTCCTGTTCATTTTACTGAATAATTTCACAAGCACTTTTTCTCAACACTCTTTTAAGAATTTATCAATGATAAGCCTGAGCAAGATGCTCGCCATTCTTTGTGTCGTTTAAAAAATAATTTTGAACGAAATACACAATGGCAAGCAAAATAAAATGACTGGAATTTTTCTTCTTTTTTCTGCAACTTCCTCAGTGTATGCCTCCATTTTGGGACATCCTGGGGTGCTTGCCAAATTCCTCAATAACAATTCATCGAACAAATTACTTATAGTTGGAATGGCATGCAATTTCAAATCACGGCTATTTGATTCAAAATTTATGCAAGATTATTCCCTAATTTCAGACCCTTGCGCCAACGAGGAATGCTTGCAAATTTCTTTACAAGGATTCTATGACTAAAACTTCAATTCTTCTTATTGACATGCAATTTGGAAACACGGAGTTTTTCATATTTTTTTTCACAAGTTCACGCAACCTTTTGAGCCACTTGGGCTGTTGCGAATTGCTTGCCTTCAGTACTTGGCTCTAGATTAATTTCAGTTATTCAACATTACAAAGGCATGCAATATGATATCACGGAAAAAACCATTTTTTTTCAGACCTTCAATTGGAATTTGAACTATGACCGGAAAACGTGCATCGCTTAATCATTTTTATCTTTCTCATCAAGAGGTAAATTATCAACCCTCAAAAAGGCAAGCAGTATAAAATCGTAGAGCCCCACTTGCCACTAGCTTCCAATATATTAGGACCATTGCTAATAATATCATACATCAACGATCTACTAGCTTGCACTAACAATTGGTTGCTTTTGTTTGCTGATGATACTGCTCTATTATGCAAATCTAAAAATGAGACAGAATTAAAGACATCTTTTAATGAAGCATTATCACATCTCCATATTTGATTCAAAAATAATAGTATGAAACTGAATATAGGAAAAACACTAGCCATTAAATTCGGGAACTATAGTAATGCTTCAAACTTAAATAATCTGAATGAATTTAATAACATTCCTCTATTGGATAATGTAATTTGCCTAGGATTGAACCTACAAAAAGATATGAAATGGATAAGAAATATCAATATACTGGCAAACAAAATTAATAAGTATGTATACCTGCTCAGGTATTTGCAAACACTGGTTGACATACCAACACTACTAAATTTCTATTACGGTTATATTCAGTCCAATTTCACTTACGGTATTATTTTTTGGGGCAGCTCTCAACATTCAGAAATAATCTTTAAGATACAAAAGAGATGCGTTAAAATCATTTTCAACCCTGGATATATAAATCATTGCAAAAATTGATTTCAGAGGCATAAAGTTTTAACTATTTCATCTCTATATATATTTGGATGTGAGAAGTTCATTAAAAACTCTGAATATATGTTCAGTGGGAATATAAATGACCATACTTACAACACAAGAAATAAAGATAAATTCACAACCGAAAAATCTAGATTAACTGTTGTTCAGAAAGGAGTCCAAAATGAAATGATCAAAATATATAATCATATACCAGCAGGTATAAGAAACCCATCATATGAAAAATTTAAAAAGAATTCAAAATATACCTGCAGAAAGATCCATATTATTCTGTAAGGGAGTATTTTGAGAACAATAACACCTATTAATCTCAAACTATATACTAATTAATTGATACTTATTGTTTTGACTTGTTCCTATACCTTGTATTCCTTTGAATGAATGAATAATTGAATAGAGAAGGAGAGGAGAGTGACAGTAGTAAATACTGAGCAATATTTTAGAGCAAATGGCAGTAGATTTCAAAAATTAACAAAAAATATATAACAAATTATATATATATATATATATATATATATATATATATATATATATATATATATATATATATATATATATATATATATATATATATATATATATATGTGATACTCTATATATAATATTATATATGGCATTACTGTATATGTTGCCTGATGTGTGGTTTAGTTCAGGATATTCTTGTGATTGTTCTATATCCGTGATCTCCTAATTGTTTGTTTTTGTATTAATCTCTGGAGTTTGAGTAGTGTTGTTGCTAATTTTTTGTTGTTCGTTATAGTTTGCGATTGCTTCCATTGGCTGGCGGTGTGACCAGGTTTTTCACACAGGAAACATGCCATATTTTTTTCCGTTACTATGAATATTGTATGTGTAATTTCGTCATAGTCGATAGATATAGTGTTCGGAATATCAGATGATGAATGAGTACAATATCAAATGAAAAGTCATTTTTCAATTTTCAATCATTCATAGCTTTGCCAGGCGTTTTTGAGCCAACCCATTCGCGATTCATTTTTCAATCAACTGAATTTGATGGGAGAAAATTTTATCGCCCCACAGATGGGTGATAGTCGTTCTCAATTCGGATCTCAGACCATAAGAAAAACTGTTCAAGAAGAAGAGGTATTGCTGTTACAGAGAGTATATATTGTCCCAGTTACATAGGCTTTGATAGCTACTGGAGCTCGAGTGAACGTGTCAACGAAATGACATTGAAATTGGACAGCTAAAGCAAAATACGTGTTATAGTGCCAATTACGTGTTTCAAATCAAGAGGAAAAACATTTAGAACTAGATAAGGTACTGCACCTATCCTTTCTGCCTTTTTTGTCATCTGAATCACTAAATTCACCTAATAAAATCAGAAAACAACATAAGGTAATTGAAAACTTGAATTCCTACACTGTGCGACATTCTCAATGTAGCAGCAAAAATTATAAAAACATCAGAAATTAATTGACCCTCTCACTACACTAACTACAGATCGAACGACTGCCGACGGCCTCTGACAAACAGAAGTCGTCACAAATCATGTCTCAAATACTCCTTACAGTCCACAACCAAATCTACGCAAATGCAACTATATTTCCAAGAATAGAACAAGCAGTACTAATGCCCGCAATTGAGAATATAAGAATCAAAGAATACATAACTGCCGAAAGACAAATTGTTCAACTGAAAAATATCGTTTTCGCTTTGAGAATATCTAGACAGAGAATCTGTATATTTTTGAGTAATGATAGGATAGCGAATGATCTAGTACAAAATCATGGTACAATCAGCATACAAGACAATAACATAACTATTAGGCATTATAGCTCAACAGCGAGGCGCATCATGCTGTTAAATATCGACCCCACTATTCTACATAATATGATGGGAAATAAACTAAAAGAACTCAATATGAAACTAGTCTCACAAATAACCTTTCTCCAAGTAGGAATGCAAAACACTGAATACTCGTATGTTCTGAGTTTTAGAAGACAGATGTAATGAACAAACCATCTGATATTCCGAACACTATATCTATCGACTATAACGAAATTACACATACAATATTCATAACAACGGAAGAAAATATGGCATTCTTCCTGTCTGAAAAACCTGGTCACACCGCCAGCCAATGGAAGCAATCGCAAACTATAACGAACAACAAAAAATTAGCAACAACAATACTCAAACTCCAGAACCTAATACAAAAACAAACAATTAGGAGAACACGGATATAGAACTGTGACGTGCGAGAGTGAGGGGGAAGCTCGTAAAGAAGACGTAGTATGAGGAGGAGCTTCTTGTCGCCTCTTACGCCGCGCCACGTCGCAGCACATCACCCCTCCCATTGGAAGCCTCTGGTGATTCCTAGAAATGGAAAGAGTCGAGAAAATCGAAAATTCGATAACACAATATTTCTCTATATAAGGCCAAGCCAAAGACGTGTAGTACAGTACAGTAATAATAGTAGCAGTGCGAAATAAATAATAAAGTGACAAGTAAAGTGAGCAGTGTATATAAATAGTGAAATATAAATATCTGTGACCTTGTTTAAATTAGAATTAAGTGATTAATATATGAATATAGTGTTATTAGTGACATAAGAAGAATAGAACTTTTATTTCATTTAGATTATTAAAAAGTGACTTTTATTTGATTAAAAACTGATTTCGTCAAGCAATAAACATTACAGTGGTGTCAGGTGTGGGGTTGTTATAAACAATTTAGTATTTTGTTTATTGCTGTTTTGTAAAATTGGATAATGGCGTCTACGAAATTGTTAAAAGATTTGAAACTCGCAGAGTTGAAATATCAATTGGAAGAGCGGGATTTGGAAACCAGAGGCCGCAAACAAGTTTTAATGGAACGACTTCGAGGAGCTATGACTGAAGACAGTGAGGACCCTGATACATATCTGTTTGAGGTTCAACTTTCTTCGACCGATTTGGCTATAAATTTAGAATCAAAATTAAAAGGAAATTCTACAAGTTTGGAAGAGAATTTGGAATTAAAATTGAAAGAGAATTCTACAAGTTTGAAAGAAGATTCATTAGGCAAGTTAGAAGAAAATTCTAGAAACTTAACAAAGGAAGTTGAACAGCAATTGGAAAAATTTAGAGAAAATTCAAAGGTATGGGAGGAAGTATTTGAAGATAATTGTAAAATGTTAAAAGAAGAATTGGATGCAAAATTGGATGAAAGGATGGAGATTTTTGGAAAAAAATTCAAATTTGGTGTTTCGTCCCCGGAAAAAGCTTCAAAAGCTGAGATAATTGAATTATCCGCGCCAAATCTTGACTCAACTACAAAAATGCGTGTCAAACCTCCAACCTTTGATGATCAAACATCTTGGAATTATTACTATAGACAATTTGAAGCCGCTGCTAAGGCTAACGGCTGGAATGATACTGAGAAAGTTTCAGCACTTACAGTTGCTCTCCGAGGAGATGCGGTAAACATTTTACAGGCTATTCTACCGGAAGAAGACAACAATCATGAAAAATTGGTCAAGCGACTGGAGCTGCGATACGGCCATGCACACTTAGAGGAAGTGTATCACACGCAGCTCAAGAGCCGATACCAACGTCCCAGCGAGAGTCTACAGGAGTTCGAAGCTGATGTGACACGCCTAGTCCGACTTGCATATCCAACTGGCCCGGATGATTTCATGGAAAACTGGGCTGTGAGAATATTTGTGGATGGCATCAGAGAGCATGAAACGCAACAAGCCCTGCGTTTGGCGCGGCCGAAGAAGCTGGTGGAAGCATTGACTCATGCACTGGAATACGAAGCGGCAAAGCAGGCGTCCAGAAGCAGTGCCCGAGTGCGAGTGGTCAATTGTGACTCCAATGCCACGGAAAGCTTGGAAGCCCAAGTTTAGCGGTTGATCGAAGAAGTAAAAGATCTCAAGAATGCCAGACAACTCTGGTGTCGGAACTGTGGAGAGCTAGGTCAACCAAAAAGTCAATGCAAGAAACCTTTGAAGATGCTACCCAAAGATAAATCCAGACATGGAAAAGAACGCCTCGCAAGAATAAAATTCACCGAACAAGACACAAAGATAAAGCCTAACTGCGATAAGCTTTTGAAGGAATTAACGACCCTATTTCTATCCAAAGGTCAACAATTAGACAATCGGCAACGTGCAAAAGCAGAAGATCTGATACGCCGATTCCAAGAGATGTTTGAAACCAGTGAAGGGCGAAAAGGAAGAACAAATATTGTCCATCACAAAATTAACACCGGCTATGCACGACCAATTCAACAAGCACCACGACGACTCCCGATTGCCAAGAAAGAAGGCTATCGCCAGCTGAATAACGTTACCAAGAAGGACAGTTATCCTCTACCCAGGATTGATGACACCTAAGATACCCTGGCCGGGTCAAAGATCTTCTCGACCTAAGATCTCAAGAGTGGATACTGGCAAGTAGCGATGGATGAGATTGACCGAGAAAAAACTGCATTTACCATCGGCAGTGGATTGTGGCAATTTAAAGTCATGCCATTTGGTCTGTATAATGCTCCTGCTACCTTCGAGAGACTTATGGAGACCGTACTTGAAGGACTATCGGGAAAAACTTGCTTGATATACCTGGACGATATAATTGTGATGGGAAAATCATTTGAAGACCATTTGAAGAACCTGGAGCAGGTATTTGAACAATTAAGAAAGCGGGTTTGAAACTCAGTCCAGAGAAATGCCACTTATTCCAAGAACGGGTGAACTATTTGGGACATGTGGTCTCCAAAGAAGGCGTAGCAGTTGATGCAGAAAAGATTAGGACAATTCAAGAATGGCCAGTACCTGCGGATAAACATCAGCTGCGCAGTTTCCTCGGGCTCTGTACCTATTACAGAAGATTTGTTTATGGATTCGCCAATATCGCCAAACCATTGACCAGACTGACGGAAAATAATCGCAGATACAGCTGGGATGGAGACTGCCAGGTCGCTTTCGAGCGACTGAAACTACTCCTAGTTCAAGCACCAATCCTGAGCTACCCGAAGACGGAAGGACGTTCTGTTCTGGACACAGATGCCAGCGACGTCGGTATTGGAGGCGTCCTGTCCCAATTGCAGGAGGGTCAAGAAAGAGTGATCGGGTACTTTAGTAAGGTTTTGTAAAGCCAGAAAGAAATTACTGTGTCACAAGACGGGCACTGCTGGCAGTAGTGAGGTCCATCGAGCATTTCCACAAATATTTGTATGGTAGGAATTTCCTGTTAAGAACTGACCACGCTGCTTTGCGATGGCTACTACAGTTCAAGAATCCTGAGGGTCAGGTCGCTCGATGGATCGGAAGACTTCAAGAATACGACTTCAACATAGAACATCGAGCCCGTACAGCACATAAGAATGCTGATGCTTTATCAAGACGACCATGTCCAAAAGATTGTCATCATTGCTCTAAGGCTGAAGCAAAAGCATTCCGGACAACTGTCATTGACGATGCTTGGCAACCACAAGAGATTGAAAAGGACATAGATGGCGACTCAGAGTTGCAGATTATTCAAGAATGGAAGAAGATAGGAACAAGACCGACATGGCAAGAGGTGGCACCATACTCCCCGACGGTCAAATCATACTGGGCGCAATGGGATTCCATAATCCTGGATGAAGGCGTCTTGAAGCGTGTCCTGAAAGATCCGAATGAAACCAAGAATAGAGAACAGCTGATTGCTCCTAGAGGTCGGGTTCCAGAGGTCTTGAGACATCTCCATGATGGAGTGAGTGGAGGACACCTTGGGGTAACGAAGACTCTGCAGAGAGTTCGTGAGCGGTTTTATTGGCTAAACTGCAAAGAAGACGTTAGGGAATGGTGCAGGAAATGCACTACGTGCGCTTCAAGCGACGAACCGCAGAAACGACCAAGAGCTCCGATGCGACAGTATAATGTCGGTAGTCTATTCGAGAGGATAGCCATCGACGTAGCAGGGCCATTTCCCGAATCAGACGTCGGAAATAAATACATTGTTGTCGTCATGGACTACTTTAGTAAATGGGCGGAAGCGTATGCCCTTCCTAATCAAGAGGCCGCTACTATTGCAGACGTCCTAGTGAAGAACTGGATCTGCCGTTCTGGCGTACCCTTGGAACTCCATTCTGACCAGGAAAGAAACTTTGAATCTACACTTTCCCAAGGGATATGCGAAGTACTGAATATTCGTAAAACCAGAGCCACTGCATTACATCCGCAGTCTGAAGGAATGGTTGAACGGATGAATAAGACCATCAACAGACACCTGGCCAAAGTTGTCTCTAGTCACCAGAGAGACTTGGACAAATATCTCCATCTGTTTCTTCTGGCCTACCGCTCATCCGTACACGAAACAACCGGACAGACTCCAGCAAGAATTATTTTTGGACGGGAACTTTGGCTACCATGCGATCTAAAGTTCGGCTGTAAACCTGGAGAAGACCTGGCTGGTGAAGATTATGTCATTAATATAAGGCGTCTGATAGACGATATCCACTCCCGAGTCCGTATAAACAGCCAGAATGCCAGCGACCGGATGAAAGAGACCTATGACGTCAAGGCACAAGACTGGGGTTTTCAACCAGGAGACTCTGTGTGGCTTTATAACCCAGGGCGGCGACATGGCCCGTCTCCAAAATTACAGACATCTTGGGAAGGGCCTTACGAAGTCATCAGAAGAATTAACGACATAATCTACGAAATCAGACGCAACCCCAAGAGCAAATCAAGAGTGGTGTACTTCAATCAGCTAGCACCATTTGCAGGAGACAATAAAGAAGATCCCAACGACGCACGTGCTCGTAAGATCCATGCGCAGGAAGATTCATTTGAGGAGTTCATGAAGACATTTTCAAGTGGACGTCGGGCTCGATTCGGAATAACTACCGAAGTGCAGCAGGATCTGTTCAGAGTTCCGGGCGACTACTCCTTGGCCCATTGTGTATCAGGAGATTTGAAGATGTCCCGAGGGATAGCAGCAGTTTTCAAGAAGAAGTTTGGCAGGCCAGAACACCAGAAGCTTACTGTAGGGAAGACCATCTGTCTGAGGGACAATACGACAACCAAGGAACGCTATATTCACCACATGGTAACGAAAGATAAATTTCATCATGAACCAACCTACCGTTCCATGTGGGAAACGCTGCAAGACATGCGAGGCCATTTAATGCAGAACGACATCCTGAAACTGGCAATACCAAAATTGAGCTGCGGTCTGGATGGATTAGATTGGAAGATAGTTCGAAATATGATAGAGGTAACATTTCAGAGCAGCGGAATTCAAATATTGGTCTGCTGTTTCCACCCAGCAGGCCCGATCGAACCAAAAACTGTCGACTGCTACTTCTACCAAACTACTGATTGCACCCAGGGCGGCGGGTGTCGATTCCAGCATAGACATGAAGGTGTGTTTTGGGACGAAACATTCTTAAGAAGAGGGCAGTGTGACGTGCAAGAGTGAGGGGGAAGCTCGTAAAGACGACGTAGTATAGAGAGGAGCTTCTTGTCGCCTCTTACGCCGCGCCACGTCGCAGCACATCACCTTTCCCATTGGAAGCCTCTAGTGATTCCTAGAAATGGAAAGAGTCGAGAAAATCGAAAATTGAGAACATAATATTTCTCTATATAAGGCCAAGCCAAAGACGCGTAGTACAGTACAGTAATAATAGTAGCAGTGCGAAATAAATAATAAAGTGACAAGTAAAGTGAGCAGTGTATATAAATAGTGGAATATAGATATCTGTGACCTTGTTTAAGTCAGAATTAAGTGATTAGTATATAAATATAGTGTTATTAGTGACATAAGAAGAGTAAAACTTTGATTTCATTTAGATTATTGAAAAGTGACTTTTATTTGAATAAAAACTGATTTCGTCAAGCAATAAACATTACAGAACAATCACAAGAATATTCTAAACCAAACCACACATTGGGCAACACCATTTATTCTATTTATTAAGGAAATAAACACACCAAAAATTACACACAAAATTTCAACTGAAAACAGCACAAACAATATACCAACGAAAGAAACAACAAATACTTAGTCCCAGATAAAAAAGCAGAAATACATCAACATTCACTGATACTATATCGAACAACTCCAAAGAGGTAAAGAGAACCAAAAAGAAAAAAAAAGTACACAGAGCATATGAGCAAAACCAGGATGATGAATTGGATCAAACGACTCAAGAACAAAGACAAACACAAATAGCTCCACTCGAAGAATTATTTGAAAACAATCCTGAAAAATATATTCTCAACTTCGAACAGTTAAGAGATTCCTTTGATAGCATTTACCGCAGCGAAAACCTACTGCAAATAGCAAAAGGCTACACTGAATATATAGATGATCCACTTGCTATGCCACGAGAACTACGACTACATGTTTCCAGTAAAATAAAAGCGAGAATAACACGAATTTTGGACAAGATAACTTAATAGAAAAAAATTGAGACCAGAGATGATACAAGTGACGCAAGCCAAACGACAATTGAATACACTACTATAGAATCTTACGATATATTGAGCAAAAATAATTAAGGATCACAACAAAATTAAGAATACTACACTACTACAGTGGAATTGTAACGGATACTACTCGAACCTAGCAAAGATTTAGCGTTACACATACTTTTTCAATCCACACTACATTTGCCTCTAGAAAACAAACGTATAACCAACTCACACCGTTAATCTTAGAGGATATACATGCCACTGCAAAGACAGATAGAACAGAGCACATGCAAGTGGCGGAGTCGTCATATTATTCAAAAATGAGCATCATTATGACAAAGTTACATTAAATATAAACTTAGAGGTTGTAGCAGTGAGAATCTATATTCCTGAACAAATAACAGTATGTAATATATACCTTCCTCCAGACCAAAACATACAGCGGAATGACGTTGAAAATCTCATCAAACAACTGCCAAAACCATATATAATAATCGGTAACTTCAATGCTCATAATCCACTATGATGATCTGTGAATACTAATAACAGAGGAAAAATAGTTGAAAAATGCTTTGAAAATGACGTCATCTTGAACGACACTTCTCACCAGGTCATATCACTTTCCAAACTTTGAAAGCTTTCCCGGACATCAGAGACCATTTTCCAATTGCAATTAATCATGTAAGCCATATCAAAAATCCTGAAATTTACTGGGGAATCTACTGATCACTTATCAGTAAAAACCTTAGCACAATAGAATATGATTCCAACATCAACCAAATAGTGAACAACTTTGTAAGCCTGATAACAGAAGTCGCAATGAAGTCACACGGACAAAAATCAAGGAAAACCGAATGAAAACCAACTCATGATGGAACAAAAAATGTGAGGAATCAGTAAAAGAGAACAAAAAAGCACTTTTTGCTCACAGAGAATAACAGAGTCTCAGAAAACCTAATGAACCTAAAACACAAAAAAGTAATTTCACGCAGGGTAACAAAAGAGGCGAGAAGATCATTACGGAAAGACTACGTCTTTAGACTAAATGTGTACACTCCTATCAGGGAAGTATGACAAAACAAGATATATGCAAGGAGATAGCTAAAACCTCTAAACAAAATTCTTCAAACGAACACTACGATCTCCATTTCCAAGAAACAAAGACAACGGCAGAAAATACACAAATCTGCATGGAAGAATGCAACAAACCCTCCACTCTCCAAGAACTACTACATGCTATTGAAAAGACTTAACCAAACACAAGTCCTGGCCCAGATAATGTTTCACCCGAAATGATTAAGCAACTACCCGAAGTAGCACTAATACACTTACTAGGAATTCACAACCACTTATGGGAAACACATGTTTTTCCTGAACACTGGAAAGAAGTATCCCTAATTCAGTTACTAAAACAAAATGAAGACAAAACAAACCCACAAAACTATAGGCCTATAGAACTGGCAAGCACCCTATGTAAGATCATGGAGAAAATGGTGAACAAAAGACTGCTATGGATACTAGAGAAAATTAACATCTTTATACTGGAACAAAGCAGATTCAGAAACGCAAGATCTACTATGGACCCCTTACTAGCACCAACATCTGAAATTCACGCAGCCTCTGCGAACAAACAACATCTTATTGCAATATCCTTTGGCTCAGAATAAGCCTTTGACACAACTTGGAGACATTACATACGAACATCACTTCAAGAGCACAAAATCGAAGGAAACGTTTTGCACTTTATTAAAAACTTTCTCCTCAACAGTAAATCCAAACTGAGATATAATCAAACGATATCAGATACAAAAACTCAAAAAAACGGCATACCACAAAGTTCTTCAATTAGCCCAACACTCTTCATCATAGCAATAAATAGTATGAAGAACCATATATCTCCCTCAATAAAGTACTCTTTCATTTGCCGACGACTTAATTATATACACCAGGCATAAAAATCATGAAACAATTAAAAGCAATCTACAGAACACCATAACAAATGTTAAGGGAAGGGCAAACAGAACAGGATTAAGCTTCTCGGCAACAAGTACAAAAGCGATACATCTTTGCATATTAAGAAGAGGAAAAGATAAGACTCCAACACTAACTCTAAATAACAAGTGCATATCATATGAAGACTCAATAAATTTTTTTGGCATGCACTTGGATAGGAGACTTACATAGAAAATACACTTATAACATCTAAAAAACGAATGTACATAAAGACAACGTACTGAAAACATCTGCAAATAAAGACTGAGGTACAGACAACGGAGCAATAATGAACCTGTTCAAAACACTCATGAGGTCAAAATTGGATCATGGATGCATCCCATATATCACAGCGTGTGTTCAACTCTTAAAAATGATCGAAACCGTACAAAACAATTACATCTCCTAAAAAGTCATACAGCAAACTCTCAATGAAGCAAACCTCACCTTTCCTACAATTCAAACCAAATACTCAATGCAAAATGCTTCATGGACCATGAAACAACCAAACTTCAATACAGATCACACAAAATATAACAAAGAGAGCACACACGCTATAGAATACCAAATGAAATTTGAAGAATGGCAACAAACAACCTACAAAGACCACACCATCATATATACAGACGCTTCCAAAGTAAATAGCAATGAAGGAATAGCGACGATAATGGAAAATTGAAGCCAAATGTACCACCTACCAGGACACATCTCTACGTACCCAGCTGAAGCATAAGGTGTCCATAAAGGAACAAAATTGATTCAAACCTCAAATGAATCTAACTTCCCAATCTGTACTGGCTCCTTGAGCACTATTCTAAACATCAAAACTTTGTACTCCTCCAACCCTCAAACACAACTCATCCAAGAAAACCTACACGAATCCATGACTACTAAATCCCAAAATGTATCTCTCCTTTGGGTATATCAGCGGACACGAAGAAGCAGACCAATTAGCAAAAAAAGCTGCTAGATCCAAGAGCAACATAGAAATGCTTATACCAGCAGAAGACTTCATACACATAATAGAACTAAAACTAAAATAAAATGGCAAAGAAGTATGGGCTGGAGTAACAAACAACCACCTCATAAACATGAAAGAAGACACAAATATATGGAAAACATCTGGAAACAGGAGAGAAAGAGGGATTACAACAAGATCAAGAACGGGACACACTCTGCTCACACACAAACATATTTTCAACAAAACAGAGCCGGAAATATGCGACGACTGTCAAGTCAAAATAACAGTCCAACATCAACTAATAGACTGTGGAAAATACACTGATCAGCGAAGAAGATACAAGATCCCAACCACCCTAAAAGAATGTCCCACCAAAAATAAAAATTTCGAGAACACCTCTCATGATCCATCAATCTATGGATAATTCTCTCGATTTTTATTGGAAGATATTGAATTTTTCAAAATATCATACCAATTGAGATACATCACTAATTACTTGCTCATGAATATAGCACACCAAATTATTTTTGAAACTCACATTCATATAACATATGTAATAAGCCAAACTGTTTCGAAAACAGAGCTGCTAAGAGTGATATTACTCATTCTCTATGAAAAATGAGAAGAAGAAATTGTTACCAAGAAAAAATATACTATTTCTGTCTCTTCCTCTCCATTTGCTAGCAAACGGTCATCAGAAACAGAAAAAAAAAATTTACATTTCACATATATTGATAGCTCAACGAATTTACTTCAAATCTCGAAGCTTGTAGTGTCCTATAGAAAGTTTCACTTCAAAAATAGTGCTTGAAAAATTTACTGTGTCAAAGCTCAAGTGCATAATATTGGAATAATTTGAAATTCTGTAAGCAAGTAGACAGAACTATAATTATGAGGGAAATGAATCCAATCGGTCAATAAGTGATATGATATGTAACATTTCATTTCCTCTATCTCTCATCTTTTGTTTCTTCAGACCTAAAATGTTTAATCGTTAACTTTAAATGTTATTTGTTTCTTACCCCCGTCATACTACTAACCTGCTTCCATTGTTTATCAGCTGTGACCCTGTCAACTGTCGACTTTCGTTTTCTGCTGTACGGTGTCGTTGTCCGGCGGCAATAGTTGTAACTAATCTTTTTTCGCGTTCTTATGCAACTTTCTTTTCAGATCTGTATTTCCAGCTGATGGCATTCCCGATTGGAGTTTGAAATGCCGATATTTTCTTATTAAACTAACGATTAGTAATTTCTATACATAACAGGAAGACTGTACTCAACTTTAAGAAGGTTATTTTAAAGGCCATTCATTCCGATTTTGGAAGTCTTGTCGAAAAGTGCTTGCGAATTATTATCTTGTAATTTTGTGCCAAAGTTTATTATCGGGCCGAAATTTAAAACACCTTTGGTGGATTCGAATTCGCAGCGTTCCGAACCACGGTTCAGCAGGAATTACTCCGGAGTTTGTTCCGAACTTGATCTTCAAGAAAATCAAAACCTACAAGCCGATCAACATCAGAAGGTAGAAGCTATTGCAATTTCCTAGAGTCATTTATTCATATTGGTTACATTTTCTTATATGCTAAACTAAAACTTATTGAAAATGAATTGCTCAAATCAATTATTTCATCGCAGTATCGCATTTCAGACTTTAATTCGGCTCATTCTTTCAGGCTTCTGTTTTGTGTCTCCTTCTTGTGTGTTTCCCCTATTCCATTTTGCGTATTCGTTTTGGATTCACCGCTGGTATCTTCGAGGCTTTCCGTTCGTCATCGACTGTGACGTCATCGTCATCCGTAGAGAGCAGAGCATCTGCGCCATCTTGAAGATCTACCCCCACGATCTCCGAGTGGACCTCGAGTCGGCACAGAAGCTAAGATTTATTTGTGTTACGATTTCATTGGTTGATCATTATAACATTTATTCTTGTGAACCCAATCAAACCGATATTTACTTCTTATTCTATTTTCAACTATCTTGGTGAGTTGTTGCCATTAACGTGTGGCAAACGCATTAAGCCGTAAACCGCGCAGCGCCGTAGCTCCTAGATCGAGTCAATCACTCATTTCTTTGTGTGCGCACTACGAACCGTGAGGGTACCCCCAACTGTCCCGTAGAGTGTGTTGAGCACGGCTGTCATTCGCCCTTGATTTATGCACAAGCTCTATCCGCTATTCTGTACGCGATTCTCGTAGTATTGCGCCTGCCATTCGCCGCAACTGTAATAAACGTCAGTTATTGTTATACTCTGTTTGATTGGCATATTTGTTTCTGAATTTTTCTTATTGCCAATAAAAGTCGAACTGTCTCCAAAGCTTATGACTAATTTTTCGCGCGCTTGCCTTTTCTTCCGTCCCCCACCCGTTCAGTTTCGGTGATCAACCATCGCACGCCGTCTCCTACGAGCTAGCTGAGGTTTCAATCCGGGTAGGGATTGGAAGGAGGCTATAAATTGGCGCCCAACGTGGTGCCTTTCATTATTCTATTGTTATACCTCGGTTTCCGCGAATTTTAATTGCTAGTTTTCGCTTATCGCTCTTTAATTCATTTTTATTCACCGCGCGTGTATTCAATTTTGCTTATAGTTATTTTTAGTATTGCTTGTATTGCTTACACATTTATTGCTAACATGGACTTCCGTATGGATCCTTTTCGGTTATTGTCGGCCGAGCTATCATACGAATTATGTATTCGCGATCTTGATGCTGGGGGCACTGTAGCTGAAAGACGCTCACGCTTGTCGGCCTATCTTAAGTCTGAGAAACCAGAAGATGCGTCTGGATTAGAGGCTAATCTTACTCTCGCTTTAGAGCACAAAATATGTCAGCAGCAACTCCAGCAGTTGACCACTGCTCTAGGAAAATTCGATTTTAATAATTTTCAAAATGAATACGCACGAATGGGTAGTCGTTTAGCGCACTTGACACTCCGCGTACAGCGAATTCAGCCCCTTGATGAGCAGGAACATAAGGTTCAGAAAGAGTTAACCGCAAAATGCCAAGAATGTGTCACGGAATCAAAATTTAAATACTCCGCATTACTTATGGGGGAGCACGAACAATCCATGACCAAGCCTGAGGTTGAGGAAGAAATTCCTGTTGTTGATGTCGCCTCACCTCAACCTGAGACTGCAAATAGCCCGATTCTCTGTCCTGTTGATATGGAAGCGCGCGTGGTACAAGCTCTTGAAAATTTGTCCTGTGCGTACACTCAGAACCGACCAGAGCCTTCCGAAGCCGCACCTGCAATCTATAAATGGAGCTCAACTTACACGGGTAGTACTGGCTTAACGAGCTTTTTGCAACGCGTTGAAGAGGTGAGAATCGCCTGGAACGTCATCAAGGCTCAACTATTCGCTTCTACGGTCGATTTGTTTAGTGGTAATGCACTTACTTGGTTCTGAGCTCGCAGACACAATTTATTTTTGTGGGATGACCTAGTGGACGCTCAAGACCACATTTCTGCCCTGCGACTATCAATTTGATTTGTAGACAGAAATACGTAATCGTACTCAAGGAGACGAGGAGAATGCATCGATATTTATTGCCAAAGTGGAATGTTTGTTTAATTGTCTGAATATTCAACCCTCTGAGATAAAGCGCACATTATGAGGAATTCACTACCTTACCTCCAAAAAGGGATTGGTCTTCTGCGTTTCACATCTGTAAGTGAATCAGACACGACCTGCCGACAGCTAGAAGAAATCCACCTACACACGAAACGATTTCAGCCTCTGCCTACCGTTCAGAGATCGCTGGAGCCTAACTTCGCTTATCGCCGTGAGCGATCTGACCACCGGAACGTCGCACAGAATTCCCTGGAAACAATTAAATGTTGAAATTGTGATCAACCGGGACACGTTTCGGGAAACTGTACCCAACCATTGCGACGACATTGCTTTCGCTGTGGCCGGGTGGACGTGACAACGCGTACTTGCCCTAAATGCACGTCGTCGGGAAACGGTCGTGGAAGACGCTAGATGGTCGCGCTATGTCCTCCCGCTCACTCAAGGCGGTTACTTACGTCTCAGAAATATTGAAATCCGAAAATGAACAACTTGCTCGTGACAAAGTTATATTGAATTACCTGTTAGAACATAACGTCAATGATGAACGCCCTCTTTTGCGCAAAAAAAAATTTGACGATGAGTTTTTAGGATTGTTAGATCCAGGTGCCACAAGATCTGCTATTGAAGGGCCAGAATGGAGTCAATTACGTAGTATGACGCCATGGGCACGACTTTGGGTTGCACTGACCTGGTGGAACATGAGATTATTGTGGCGAGTGCTCCCATAAAACAACGACATTATCCTGTCTCACCGATTATGCAACAACACATTGATGACGAGCTCGACAAGATGTTGAAAGAGGGAATAGTGGAGCCGTCCACCAGCTCATGGTCATCTGCAATTATTTTTGTCCCAAAGACGGACAAGACGTATCACTTTTGCGTCGATTTCCGTCGAGTAAACCAAGTTACGAAGAAGGACGCATATCCGCTTCCATTCGTCTCTTCTATTCTGGATAGTTTGCGTGGCGCTTGGTATATTAGTTCACTTGACGTGAAGTCAGCATATTGGCAGATTCCAATGAAAAAGTCGAGTAAGGAAATAACGGCGTTTACGGTTTCAGGGCGTGGCCATTTCCATTTCAATCGTCTTCCGTTCGGTGTTGCTAACGGACCCGCTACCTGGCAAAGGTTAATAGATAAGGTTATCGGCGCGGATTTACTACCAAATGTATTCGTGTACCTGGACGACATAATTATCATCTCGAGAACTTTTGCTGAACATGTCGAACTCTTAAATAAAATTTTTCAATGATTGTTTGCCGCCGGACTTACTATCAGTCGAGAAAAAAGCCAATTTTGTCGTCCGGAAATAAGGTATTTTGGGTACGTGGTGGACAAATACGGACTACGGGTCGATCCTAGCAAAGTAGAGGCCATATTGAATATCCCCGCGTTAACGAAGTTCGCTCGTTCATCGGAATGTCTGGTTGGCATCGTCATTTCGTACTAGATTACGCTTACTTGCTTTTTCCGCTAACGCAACTCTTAAGGAAGAACCGGAAGTTCACGTGGATGGAAGAATGCGAGCATTCGTTTACGCTAGTAAAAGAAAAATTATTAGCGCTACTATATTAACATGCCCAGATTTTAGCAAACCTTTCGAGGTGCAGACCGACGCCAGTGCCTATGGGCTCGGCGCCGTATTGTCACAAGCCTTCGAAGATGGTGAAAAAGTAATTACGTACTTGAGTCGATCGCTATCAAAAGCAGAGCGTAATTACAGTACTACTGAACGCGAGTGTCTAGCGGTGATATGAGCTCTCGATCGTTTACGTCCATACATCGAAGGATCTGAGTTCACTGTGATCACAGATCATTACTCGCTGTTGTGGTTGAGTACTCTAAAAGACCCCACTGGCACACTTTGTCGCTGGGCTGTTCGGCTGCAACGCTATTCATTCACGATCCAACACCGCAAAGGGAAGGATCATGCAATTCCCGATTGTTTATCAAGCTCTGTGCTGGTAATATACTTGGTTGACGTGCCGGAGAACGTACCCGTGGATCGATGGCATGGTGAGATGATCCAGAAAGTCATCAAGAACCCAAGAAAATTTCCTGCCTGGAGGGTAGATGGTAAAAAAATTCACCGATGTGTAGAAAGTGATCTACCTGCTCTGGATGAGGATGAACTGACGTGGAAGCTGGTAGTCCCAAAACCAAGCCGCCGTACAATTATCGCTGACGCACATTGTGTACCGACAGCTGGGCATTCTGGTGCCTATAAGACATTTAGTCGACTCAGTCAACGCTATTATTGGCCCAAGATGAAGTGTGATGTTGCCGACTTCGTGAGAAAATGTCGCGTCTGTTTGGAACAAAAACCAGTACAGCCAAAGGCTCCCGGACTCATGAGTGAGAAACCCAAAGTTAACCGTCCATTTCAAATGATTAGCGCTGACTTGATTGGGTCCCTCCGGCGAACTTCATCCGGTTACCGATTTATCCTCGTCGTTTCGGATAATTTCAACAAATTTGTCATGACGTTTCCCTTGCGAACTGCTACCACTAGTGCTGTAGTCCGAAACATTGAGGACAATATCTTTCTGCTATTCGGCGTTCCACAATTTTGAATTTGTGATAATGGAGTCCGATTCGAGTCAAACGATTCTCGCAACCTATGTGGCAAATACCAAGTCAAGACATTTTATACCGCACTAAATCACCCGCAGACCAACCCCACTGAACGAGTGAACAGGGTTATCAAGACAATGCTTTCGTCGTATGTCAAAACAAATCGTAGCTCGTGGGATAAATATTTGCCGTCTGTCACTTGCGCGATTCGCACGATGAAGCACGAGGTAATCGGACAAACACCTTTTCTCGTCAATTCCGGTCGTGAACAAATCATGCGCGGTGACGAATACGCTACACGCGACTTAAACACCACCCTCGATCTCGACTTTGCTCGCGACAACGTTCCTTTGCGACCTCAAGGCCTCACTGAACTGTATGAGAATATTAAACAGCGGTTAGCTCTAGCATACTCAAAAAATAAGCAGACTTATGACCTACGTCGTCGACCTCTAGAGTATGATGTAGGACAACATGTATGGCGGAAAAACTACGTCCTATCTAACGCTGCGGACAACTTCGCTCAAAAGCTAGCCCCAAAATACGTTGGTCCATATCGTATTGTCAAAAAACTTTCTCGGCTAATCTATGAACTAGTCGATGAACATAATGCTAAAAAAGGTACCTGGCATATAAAGGATTTAAAAGCACATCCTCCCGACACTATCCAAAACACTGATCTCGCTAATGATGACGACCCGGAAGTTTAGGATATGTCCATTTCTCATGTTACACATGTGGATAATTTTTGGCAGAAATTTTTCCACAAGAAAGTGGGGGGCGAGTTGTAATATCTCGTTTTCTCTATCTCTCATCTTTTGTTTCTTCAGACCTGAAATGTTTAATCGCTAACTTTAAATGTTATTTGTCTCTTACCCTCGTCATACTACTAACCTGCTTTCATTGTTTATCAGCTGTGACCCTGTCAACTGTCGACTCTCGTTTTCTGCTGTACGGTGCCGTTGCCTGGCGGCAATAGTTGTGACTAATCTTTTTTCGCGTTCTTATGCAACTTTCTTTTTAGATCTATATTTCCAGCTGATGGGATTCCGGATTAGAGTTTGAAATGCCGATATTTTCTTATTAAACTAACGATTAGTAATTTCCATACTTAACAGGAAAACTGTACTTAACTTTAAGAAGGTTATTTTAAAGGCCATTCATTCCGATTTTGGAAGTCTTGTCGAAAAATGCTTGCGGATTATTATTTTGTGAATTTTGTGCTAAAGTTTATAATCGGGCCGAAATTTGAAACACCTTTGGTGGATTCGGAGTCGAAGCGATCCGAACCACGGTTTAGCGGAAATTATTCCGGATTTTGTTTCAAACTTGATCTTCAAGAAAATCAAAACCTACAAGCCGATCAACATCAGAAGGTAGAAGCTATTGCAATTTCCTAGAGTCATTTATTCATATTGGTTACATTTTCTTATATGCGAAACTAAAACTTATCGAAAATAAATTGCTCAAATCAATTATTTCATCGCAGTATCGCATTTCAGACTTTAATTCGGCTTATTCTTTCAGGCTTCTGTTTTGTGTCTCCTTCTTGTGTGTTTCCCGTATTCCATTTTGCGTATTCGACTTGCGTCGTTTCGGACTCACCGCTGGTATCTTCGAGGCTTTCCGTGCGTCATCGACTGTGACGTCATCGTCATCCGTAGAGAGCAGAGCATCTGCGCCATCTTGAAGATCTACCCCCACGATCTCCGAGTGGACCTCGAGTCGGCGCAAAGGCTAAGATTTATTTGTATTACGATTTTATTGGTTAATCATTATAACATTTATTCTTGTGAACCCAATCAAACCGATATTTACTTTTTATTTTATTTTCAACTATTTTGGTGAGTTGTTGCCATTAACGTGTGGCAAACGCATTAAGCCGTAAACCGCGCGGCGCCGTAGCTCCTAGATCGAGTCAATCACTCATTTCTTTGTGTGCGCACTACGAACCGTGAGGGTACCCCCAACTGTCTCGTAGAGTGTGTTGAGCACGGCTGTCATTCGCCCTTGATTTATGCACAAGCTCTATCCGCTATTTTACACGCGATTCTCGTAGTATTGCGCCTGCCATTCGACGCAACTGTAATAAACGTCAGTTATTGTTATACTCTGTTTGATTGGCATATTTGTTTCTGAATTTTTCTTATTGCCAATAAAAGTCGAACTGTCTCCAAAGCTAATGACTAATTTTTCGCACGCTCGCCTTTTCTTCCGTCCTCCACCTGTTAAGGTTCGGCGATCAACCGTCGATTGAACCGAGAACGCTACTAGGTCGCCTGGCGCCTAACAGAAACATTCTTCAAAATCCTCCAGATTCGACGTAGACCGCACGCCGTCTCCTACGAGCTAGCTGAGGTTTCAACCAGGGACTAAAGGAGGTTATAGATATTAAAATAATAATAATTATAATAATAGCGATTCATTTACCAAAGCTAGTCGTTACATGAAGAGAAAAGAAATACCATATATATATATATATATATATATATATATATATATATATATATATATATATATATATATATATATATATATATATATATATATATATATATATATATATATATATATATATATATATATATATATATATATATATATATATATATTTAAAAATAATTATAATAAATGTACACCTAAACAGTAGGTGGAGAAATGCAACTTATTTAACAATATGAAAGAAAACATGATAATAGATATTGAATATCACTACAAAAATATATACAAGTTGAATGTCGAGACTGAACAAGACGCTTTTTGAAAAATGTATTTGTTACTTGCTCAATCATTTGTTAAGAATAAGAATTCCAAATCTAAACTAACTCAACTATACTGCACTTCAAATAAAGAAAACTATACTACGTGACAATCTGTAATAAGCAAAAATGTGGGAATTATAAGATTTGAAATAGGATAATGTTCATGTCAGCACAAAGTGGCATCATAACTCCTACACTCTTAGAAGGCAGCACCTCTTAAAAGTTAGGGCTCGATGCCTTCTGTTTTCTATGTTGAACGTCTATTATGCACCTTGATTGAAAATCTTTCAACTATAATGTAAATTACAAAAACTGCAATTCCGATATAGAGAGGAATCGTCCAGATGCTTGATGGATAATACAATAATTGTCTATGTCAATATCTTGAATAGCAAGCGGGCTATCACGTGACATTTTGCTCCAGCCAATCCCAGTTTGGGTAGCATACGTCAAGTTGACAGTTGTTTGTTTACTTTTAGTTCGTTCACTTCGTTATTGAACGCATAGTGGGAAGTTTGGTTAATATTTGTATTTAGTGTTTAGATATTTTTATAACAGGATATATTCTCAAAATATCATGTATCTGTATTTTGAGAGTTTATCTCCTGATGTAAAAGTGCGATATATCAAGAAGATTGAAGTGATTGATAATATTGACCCATATAGTTGTGACGAAACTGTATTTTGCCGAAATGTGGATTTATTTCCAGATATCACATTTAGTGATATATCATACTATTTCATCTTCACGAAAAGTGTATACTCGGCACAGGAATTTAAAGCATTTAAAAGCATGGATTATATAAGTTTTTCAAATGTGGCTGGGTGCGAGACATTTCAGTGAAAAAATTTGGAGAGATTGTTCTCATCTTTGGAAAGGTAAGTTTGTAGATTAAATAATCAATTTGTGATGAATACTACTAAAAAATTTGTCAATCTCAAGAACAGTTTGAAAAATTTCTTGGAGAATAATTAGTTGATAATTTCGATTTTAAATGTAAGAAACAAGGGTAAATTGATACTTCCTTATTATATATTGCAAAATGAAATAATGTAGTGTTTGATATTGCCAATATTCAAATTTGGATTTCTTTTTTGAATAATTGATAATCCCTTCTGTTCAGATATCGAAAGGAGGAATACTTAATTTAATAAAGGACAAAAATAACATTCGCAATAGAATAAAAATCAATTATTCATTTATTCTATCACAAAACTGTGTTGTCTAACTTTCAATTACAAATATTTGAACCTATTGTACAAATATGTAGAATATTTATGCAAAATATACTTCATTATTATTTATTGAATATTAAGAAAACAATTCTCTTTTCATGAATACAGATTTTACACTCTCAACGGTTGCACGAAAAACCTCTTCAGCCATGGTTTGTGGCCAGACAAGACGGCGAAGTTTTATGTGGCCACTGTAATTGTATAGCTGGTCTTGGAGAGGCATGTTCTTATTTAGGAGCCCTCATGTATGCGATTGAGGATGCAAAATCACATATCGAGGAGTTGTCCGTCACCGGAGTTCAGGCGTACTGGAAAATTCCGAAGAGAAAAGTTGCTGAAGTTATGCCGTGGAGTGATGTTTTAGTACGAAATCACAAAGTAAAATCGATGTCCACAATTCATCCAACTCCAACAGAAGAAGAAATGATGAATTTTTTAAGAGCAATTAAAGATACTGGTAAGCAGAAATATTGTTTGAAGTATTAAACTGATACCATAAATCACCTCTAATAATTCTTTTCATTATGACAATGCATAAATTCTGGGAATTTTTGTACGATGCCGTTTTAAATAATCACTTACTAGATAATTTAGAAACAGATTAACGAGTTTTTCATGATGTCTTTTGAGTAAATATGTACAGTTATAATCTCTTTAATTATAGATTAACGAAATTCCTCGTAAATCCTTTGGATGTATTTCAGCTTTCTGTATAAATAGCTTAAAAGTCTCCTAACATTAGTGAAAAATTCCCAAACTGTAAAGTTTAATGATTAATCTCATCATTATTCATCCAGGTACAATAACTCCAATCATGACGGTTACAAAGCCATTTTCAGAGGAGATAGCAGAACTCAGTGGTACTCCTCTTTTAAAACTATTTAAAGAAGAAAACGCACATCTTTCATTGGATGTTCTGCAACAAAGATCTGAAGAATTATCCCTGCAATTAACTCCAGAGGATTGTAAAAAGGTGGAAGGAGAAACTAGAGGACAGCAGAGTAAGTAATATAACTCAGTTTTAGTGTTGATTATTGATCCTTTTCTACTTTCACGAAATATTTTGCGTACTTATTGAAGACCTCACAGCAAAAAAAAAGATAAGTTCAAAAATGGGGTTTTGAGATAAATGAAATATGAGCTAGATCTTTGAAATTTTCCTATTATTTTTCATGAATGTGGCTGTAGTGATCAGTGTCTATACTATTCTGATGCCCGGTTCTATAAAAGGCAGAGTTATTTACTTCCAGAGTAAATAAAATTTACTCTGTTAAATGACAGTCGATCTTTTGACAGTAATGATTCTGTTGTCATAAAGAAATTCAAAACGATTAGAATTTGTTAAGTAGAATAAATCTATTTTGAGAGTAAATTTACTTGGTCTTTTATAAGACCGGGCATGAAATATGTTTCTAATTTTTACTTTAAATACAACATATATTTTTAAAAATGTCTTAGACTTAACTCCATTTCGCAGCAAAGGACAATTTTCAGTTCATCATTTTAAATCAATTATCCAACAAAATCAGTTTTCAAAAGGGTTCATTAGTTGGAAGAAGAATACCTACAGATAATTATATTGGAAATATTCACTTTGATTGCGAACTGCGGATGATGATCATCGAAGCATATTTTCTATTTGACTTTTTTTTTTATAGATAATGTTTTATGGTTTCAACATCGGGCAGGTCGCATCACTGCGTCCAAGTTCAAAAATGCTTGTTGTACAACAATAGTAACACCTGCAATAAGTACAATCAAATCTATTTGTTACCCACATAAAATGACTTTTAAATCTAAACCAACTGAATATGGATGTAAGCATGAAAAAGATGCTCTGCAAGCTTATGTCAACGTGGCTTCTGCGAGCCACACCAATTTCAAAGTGTGTACTGTGGGCTTGGTACTCTCACCGGAATATCCACAGTTTGGAGCTTCACTCAATGCCATAATAAATTGTGACTGTTGTGGACACGGTTGCGTAGAAATAAAATGCCCGTATTGTGCAAGGGATACTTCTGTTGAAGAATCTTTGCCCAAATATATTGAGAAAGGTTCAATGTACCTGAAATCAAATCACAATTATTATTATCATATCCAAATGCAAATGGCCATTTGCAATAAAGATTTTTGTGATTTTGTAGTTTGGAGTAAAAAAAATTTGTACTTCAAAGAATATTTTTCAATAATGAATTTTGGGAAGCAGAGGCTGCAAAAGCAACGAAATTCTGGAAACTTGTGATTTTATCGGAA
Organism: Dromius quadrimaculatus; assembly: GCA_963989225.1. Classification (NCBI taxonomy): domain Eukaryota; kingdom Metazoa; phylum Arthropoda; class Insecta; order Coleoptera; family Carabidae; genus Dromius; species Dromius quadrimaculatus. The sequence goes on along the minus strand of OZ022336.1, from coordinate 24,634,757 downwards.
TTACTAAGTGAAATATTCAACTAGTATTAATCAAACTCATCTTTGAAAAAATTTTACCTCTGCAGGCCAATACTACACTCGACGAGCGGAATCTAGTCGTACACTGGAATTGGAGGTACCAAGCGGAAGTAGTGATTTCACTTCGCCGCGTTCTTGGTGTTATTGTAAAAAGCCTAGTGATAAAACCAAAATGATCAAATGTGCTAATCATTCATGCCCAATAGAATTGTTTCACATGTCCTGTGTGAATTTGAAGCGCTCTAAAAAAATATGGTACTGCAACACATGTGCATCAACACGTTGATGTTTTCAGAATATCCTGAAAATAAGGTAATAATAATAAAAAATGATTGAAATATTGGAACGTCCTACATGTTTCAATGAATAATTATTTATATCTATATATCGCAGACAAAAATATTGCATACTTTTTCCAAGTCATTATTTTTTACAAAAATCTATCTGTTGTACTTTTCATGTTTTTCATCGTTAAATGGAGTGTTTTACACAGGATGTAAAGAAAAATAGAAATAGGATTTTTATTTCAAAAAAATCATTGATTGAAGTACAATTTAGATAGTATTTTCAATACTTGTAGGATTATTTGAACCATTTCGTTGCATAACTGCCTCTAATACTGATGTAATTTCAAATTGACATGAAAAATGTGTCAAATGTTTCAAATGTTTCAAGGATTTAAGGTCTAAGTATGTTTGAAGAATTCACACATTTTTTTATTTCTAAATCTAAGTTAAAAATTTTTATGCCATAATTTCAATTATTTCCTATTTTCCAGTATAATTTTTAATTTTTGATAAAATATGTATGTTTCCTGTTTCTAATTTCTTTTATGATGAGTAGTTTACTTCATTTTCCACTGTGGTGTTTTTCTTTGAAAGAAAATATTTTATTTTCTATTAAAATCAATGATTTTTTTGAAAGAATCACTTGATAAAAATCAAATCCTAATTTCAATCATGATTTAAATCAATTGATTGTAATCATTTACACCTTGGTTTCACATATACTACACTCATTTTAGAGATGAAAAAACTTAGACGTGGCTTTTGTAGTCAAATAAGTGACCAAGATTTTTTCAAATGCTTGGCGATTAATAACGTATGCTCTTTTGTTTGTTGTTATCCGAATGACATTCCGAGTGCTTTATTTCTTGTTTCTGAAATTTCGGTTAAAAAATTCTCTATTTAAGTGAGTTAGATTCATTATTTTTACTCTTTCTGAATAAAGTAATAACCAGAATCAGGCTATTTTATTAGTTTATCTACGAATCGGTTGGAAAGCTTCAATATTTAATTTATTTGACTATAATTTACTCATAACAACACTACAATCAAACAATCAGTAAATATACAGAATTGAAACAAAAAAATCATATTTACTTCAAGGAAAAAAATTATGACTTGGAGAAAATATGCAATATATATATATATATATATATATATATATATATATATATATATATATATATATATATATATATATATATATATATATATATATATATATATATATATATATATATATATATATATATATATATATATATATATATATATATATATATATATATATATATGTATGTATATATTCTTTTCAAATCGATTATTTTTAATATTTTATAATTATAAGTTTCCAAAAGCACTGCTTTCTAAAAATCGACTCGAAGATCTCATTCATTTTTATCTTTTTTAATTTATTATTTTGAAATGTATATCTGATAGATATAAGCAAAAAGCAAATCCTACATTACTTTTTCATCCAGATCTGCTTAGAAAAATATATTTTGCAATATTTCTTACCTTCAATGTATTATTCTTCCCACACTTGTAGTTGCTAAAGCACAACATACTACCACAATTTTATCAATTGTTGAAATTTCTTCATTTGAACTTTCATTCAACATTGTGAAAGGATAGACATCACTTAGAATCTTAAGCTTTCTTCTTATTAATCCAATAACCCGTTCTACGTGGATTCGGACATTCGCAATTTTTCGGGTCTCCTCTACACTTTTTGGATGACGCTGCAATAGTCCTGAAATTTTAAAAAATATGTAAAGTACACACCTCTATTTTACTACTAATTATTAGACATATAAATAATCACGCGACAAGTATCCTCTACATTTTATACCAAATTTATCTGTATACAATTTCAGTATAATCGCACCTCTTAAGAATGCTGGCTGCACCAGCTCAGCGAAATATAAGGCAACAGATTCTCTTATATGAAAGCCTCTATCTGCGAGAACGTAATCATCTGGGAGCAGATTTTCCAAGATTCCACAATTTTCTATCATGTACGTATCGCTTGTTCTGCCTACATAAGCCTTGGAAATAAAAGCAATATGCCCAGTTGGTGTAATCTCTGTACAAAATATGTTTTAAAACAACCTTAAGTATATGAAAATATGTGAATGAAACTGACCAATCAAAAACTTAATTGTATTATGATGTCTATAATTACTCCACGTTTGGAAAGCCACTTCTGGATTGTCACTTCTTTCAATATTGACTTCAAAGCAGTCAATAATGATTGTTATCCTGCTCCCAATCCATTTTGAAGCACTCCGGCATATTTTCACGCAGTTCTTCCCGAGATGGCCATCTAGAGAAGCCTTCCATACGATAATACAAAATATCAATCCAAGAATAGAATATTCTGCTGACAGTTCTCTTGTCTATATTGAATTGGAAACCCAAATACGTAAATTGGATATTCAAACGTAGTTTCACCAATGTCAACATTAGTTGCTGGAAGGAGGTAAGTACTGCCTGTGTCCTTTTGATGGGCTCCCTACAGCATGAGTGTAAAATTTCTTTTACAATTTTTAGAGAAGTCAAACCAGTCAAATATTGTAGAAGGGCTGGATCTTTCTCCAATTCTTCCTCCTTCATCTGGATTCGACTTAGAAGCATTGCTGCCTTTGTTAGCTTCGCCAGTTTGATTTTTTGACGAATGTCCTCGGGGGTCTCGAATTCGACAATTTTGGGGCGGCGCTTTACGGGGGTGCTGTCATATCCCCTATCTGAAGATGGCCCAGGCTCCGGATTTGGAATTGTGTCCGATTGAGAACAGCTATCTTCAATCGAAAATTGATCTAATTGACGATCAAAGGGATCTACAACCATAGAAGGTGCTGTAGTATCATCAGGCGATTGAACCACCTATTTTCAAGAGAATTATTTGTTACCATTTATTTATTGCTAAAATAACATGCTTCAAGATTTATTTAAACTCTACTCCCCCATGTTAGCTTATTCAATTAATCATGATGTACCACATGCCACATACTCATACCACATTCTGTAAGTTTATTATAATATTTGCATTCATAATAAAAGTTGTAAAATTCACTCACCAAGTACGAGTCCAACGTGTTTCTTTTATTTGCCGAATAAATTTTGATAATGAATAATTTAAATATAATAAAATATTTGAATAGCATATTTTTATTGATTTGAATATATACACTAGATGTTCCATCACATCACTTTCAAGTTTATAATCGTTTTAATATTTGTTGTATGGGAATGTGTATTGATAAAAAAAAATTATATGAAATAAAGAAAAATGGATAGAATGATCAATGATTGAATAGATAAAAATTGATTTGTTGTTGAAATCAAATATAGTAATTGGTTCACTGCATAAAACAGTGATACAGCAGCTGAAAAAAAATGTATTATAGGCGTATGAATCATATCGCATTCACAATTGCGCCTTGAATACGAGGAATTATATCACTGTACAAAACAGTGAGATACTGCTTTTCTGTAACTTACTGCAACGCAATAAGAATGTAACAATGTAAGTGTAGCCAAAACAAAGTCAAATTTGATGGACAAATACGCCAATTTCAATGGATCTTTTTTTTTTTTGCGAACTTATCAATATTTGTTATCGTGTTTTAGTAAGTGACAGAATAGCCATGAATTAAAAAAAATTATAAATATACCGTCGGCGTAGAAATTATATCGCATTCACAATTGCGCCTTAGGTATAGGGAATTGATTCACTGATTAAATCAGTGCTAAATACAAAATCAATTATGATAAATTACACTGGACGGCCCCATAAACAGGTGTGGAATCCAATCAGGATCATCAGGATCCTCTGCCGGACGACCTGTAATTTAAAAGCAGATATGAAAGAGGTGTATCTGTTTGTCAGTTCTATATTTATTTTTATCGAAATGAATATCACACACACGGGCATCTTTACAGTTTTCGATATTCGGTGTATTTATTGCCTCTATCCACCGGAGTCTTCAAGCCAATTTTAAGGGATCTATACGTCCTGGAATAATTGAAAATAGCAACTATAAATATAGCCAGACTAAATAATGTTCTTTCGAGCTCATTTTGACAATTATGGCTGCGCGAAAGTCAGAACAAAAGATACTGCTACGATTTATATGAGAACATGACATTAGTAACCTAGTTTCATAACTACATGTATGAGATTTTAACATTTTACTGAATATTATGGCAAGATACCAATCGATATTTTCTTCAGCAAGTACTTCTAGTTTGTATTGGACAAGGATTTTAGCCACTTGTAGAAATTTTGAATGATACATTTATTAATATATTTTGAGATTTCTTAACAAATAGAAACAATAATTACAATCAGTCACTCGGAATTTGTCAGTGCTACTTATTTTTGTTTGGTAAAAAAGTTGACGGTCGTTAACGACTTATTAATTGATTTTTAACTATGAACCTCGCTTATTTGTTGCTGCTGGTATACGGAAACAGCTGTTTCTCTTTCTGAAAGCAGCGCAGCCCATGACACAGCAAACTCCCAGGACACGAGGCATATCAACCTTTCAAAGTAAAAAATCTTACAGCCTGATTCTCATGAAATTTTAAGCTGATTCACAATTTTGGACTAGTGAATCCTACTCTAATGTGGAACTTTAAATTCGACCTCAAATTACTGTTTAGAATGAACATGCAGTAAGAATGGATCATATGTTTCGATGAACAAAGTATCAAAATTACGGTGAAATTAATTAACCTGAAGCTGTGAGTTAACTTGAATTCTTTCGAGAATCGAGGTTTTAAGCTGAAACTAACACAATACACAAGAAAATAATTCAAATAATACAGCAGCTACAACACACACAAAAAACGAGAATTATCTTCATATTCACCTTTCAAAGTCAAAATTCAAAGCTAAAACTAACACAATATACGTAAAAATAAAAGAAATAGTACAAAAGTCACAATAAACACACAAAAAAACGCCAAAAAACAACAATAAACACAGTAGCACAAAGGACAACAAAATGAACAAAGAAATCAACAACGCTAAACAAAATGTCACACTGACGTATGCTACCCAAACTGGGATTGGCTGGAGCAAAATGTCACGTGATAGCCCGCAACCCATTGGCGTTATCTGATTGAGTTTGAATTCATTCAATTTTATTGGTGATAAATTTATAGAAAAATTTGATCGTTCATTGATTCCTATTTTGAAATTCAATCTAGGTCCCATCAACGGTGATCCTTGTGTTTTATCAAGGAATATTATTTTTTTATTTTTTGAATATAACTTCACAATTATTGTCACTATGTATTAAATAAATATCAGTCAATGATTCAACGTCGGTTTTTCAGGACATTGTATAGTTACCTTTTTACTTACTTGTACTAAGTACAAAAAAGTACTGTGAAACCTACAAAATTCATCTATCGAGATTTTAAAGGCAATATTCGTTTTGAGCATCCCTGAATCCATTTGGACTATTTGTGGCTTGATGTCGGTACGTACGGTTCGTGCGTGCGTGCGTAACTCGCAAATCTCAAAGCTGGTTGAACGTATAATGTTGAAGTTTTGTATTCAAGACTGGTATAGGGTCTAGTTGTACACCTCGCATCATGGTTCTAATCGTCTGTATCGGAAGTACACTTTACTTGGAACTTTTTCCGAATTTTCCTAATAAATTCAGAGTGATGAACCATAGGATGTTGAGATTCATTATTTGAACTTGATGTTGTATCAGAATGGTTATCTGCTATTTTTGTATGATTCGGCCAAATCAATAGTGCACTTTTCTTGAAACTCCTTTTGAATTTTCTGCATAAATCTAGAATGATCAGCCATAGCATATTGAAATGTAGTGTTTGAACTTGTTCTAGCATCAGAATAGTTATTTAGTATTTTTGTATCAATCGACCAAGCCGAAAGTGCAGTTTATGAGTATAATAGACAATCAGAATTTTCCGTATAAAATAATCAGTTCAATTGAGATGATAAGGTAGGCAATGATAATCTGTTGTCAATTATTTAATTTTGTTTGACATTTTATATATCAAAACACTTTTCCCTAAATTTCATTTCGTGAGTATGACAAAAGCGACAAAATTGGATCAGAACATGCTTCTTCATACAAATTTAAAATTAATTTTCATCATGCTGGTCACACGATCCAGCTTAATTTTCAGCACTATTAAACTCCAAATATGCATACTTATCAAACCTCTTGAAGGCATGAAAAACAAAATAAGGCACTGAAATCTACGACTATCTGATGGTCTAAAAGTACAAGGAAATATTGTGAGACCGACAAAATTCACATATCAAGATTTCAAAGGATATATCCGTTTTGAGCATCCCTGAATCCATTTTGACTATTTTTGGCTTGAGGTCGGTACGTATGTACGTATGTATGCACGTATGTACCTAACTCGCAAATCTCAGAGTTCGTAAAACGTATAATGGTGAAATTTGTATAGGATCTGGGATCTTGATGTGCACCTCGCATTATGGTTGCAATCGTCTGTACTGGGAGTGCACTTTACCCAATACTCTTTTTGAATTTTCCTAATAAATCCAAAATGATAAACCGTAGGATACTGGAATTCAGTATATGAAATTGCTGTAGCATCCAAATGATCATCTCCTATTTTCGTCGCAATCGACTAAGCCAGAAGTGCACTTTATTTTACAGATTTTCCGAATTTTTCTCATAAATTGAAAATAATCAGTCGCAGAATATTGAGATTTTGCGTTGAGCACTTTTATAGCATCTTGTTGTATACCTTGCATTATGATTGTGATCGGCTAAGCCGGAAGTGCAGTTTACTCGAAACATTTTTTTTAATTTACCGCATAAATCCAAAACGATTGAACGTAGAATATTAGAATACAGTATTCAAGATGATAGTACTGTCTAGATGCTCATATCCTATTTTCATTGAGATCGACTGAGTCAAAAGTGCACTATACTTGACGATCTTAGAGTTTTGCGCATTAATCCAGTTAATAGTATTTAGGAATGTTGTAGCATGAGAATGATGACCTACTGTTTCAATAGCAACCGACTAGCCGTGGAATGATTAGAGGTTGTGTTTGAATATATATATTCTATGATGCACAAGTAAGTCACGTGATGACCAGGTCAGATTTTTTTCTGTTGGAGGAATAGCTAGATATTGGTTTATTCCGGGAAGCAGTTCGAAGTCATTTTCTATCATCTCAATTTGATATAACAGCACTTCTTTGTATGTTGTTTCTTGAATATTTCTTCCTTGCATTGGTGTTAATAGGGGCGTGGAATTTATTTGCGCACTGGTATATTTCACTCTGAATACAGATGTCGCTTACAGGGATAATATCTTGTTTGGATTTCAAGATATATTTTGAATTCGGAGTAACAGTGACAAATTCTGAACCGTACTTTGTTGAGAATAATTAATAGAGATCAAATTTATATCTTCAGCATCGGAAACGCATTCTAGAGTAAATGCGTTTTGAAAGTTAATATGTGGAAGAAATATTGTACTATTATCAATATAAATTTCAATCTTTGAAATCTGTTCTGAATTAGGTTGAAGTATCAATTAAAATCTTCAATTTTTTCAATCCATCCATACCAAGTAACATGTCGAATTTATCGTGAAAGTTTAACAAATGATATTTCAAATTTAGATTGATTTTGTTGTCTTGTTTGAACATTTTTGGAATAGGAATTTTTGTATTATACAACTCTGTGGACGTGCCATGAGCTGTTGTAATCTGAAACGGGTCTTGAGTTGTATGATTTCCATAGAATTTGAACGCAATGTTGGGCTTAGTGAGCGATCTTGTACTACCGGTATCTATGAGCACTTTAAAATTATTCTCCGGGAATATTATAAATGGAGGTTTACTTTGATTCATTGTTAAATTCATCAACTCAAAATGGGTCGAAAATTTAAGTTCCGTTCCGAGGAGTTTGGTTCTCAAGAATTATTCTCGTCATTCGGGATTTCATCCGCATATTCGCATTCTGTTGATTGAATTTGTCCAAAATTGTCGGCAATTTTGTAATCTGGATGAATAGTATTTTTTGAATGATCAGGTTCGCATATATTATACAACTTTTCAAATCCAAAGTTAGGTTTTTGTTGGGAATTATGATTCTGCATTACAGTTCCTCCTCTAGGTATTTTGAGTGGCATATTTTGTGTTGTGTTTTGAGTAGATATACTTATTGGGGTTGGTCTTTGGAAATTATTGAATGGTTTTCTGTTTTGATTTGCAAGATTATTCCTTTTTGCGTTCGGGTTGAAATTCTATTGTCTATTGAATGAATATTGGTTTCGTTGCATGAGTTGCGGCCTACTGAATTGTGGTGGCGCGTATCTTGATGTTGATTCAGTGAAGTTTTGTTTAAATGGTCTTTGAACATATTTTTGCGGTTTACTAAAATGATTGAATGTTTTATGACTTTTCGTCATATTATTAAATTAAAAAGCATTCATCAGCATACCTTCAAATTAGCGGAATTCTCAGCTTGCATTATTTGTTTAAAAGGATCTTTCAACCCCCTGGAAGTGTGATTTTGGAAATATCTGATTGATGCATTCACTTCCACAGGAGCGGAATTAGTTTGAATAAATGATATTCGTAAATTCAACACATGTTGTATTTTGTTGTAGTACTCAAACACGGTATCTCTTTCGTTTAGCTTTAACTCTGTCATTTTAATGCGACGAGTATAACTATCGCGTTTACCCGCGTATGTACTTCTTAAAGCGGTTTTCAAATCATGCAAAGTGTTTATAATACTACCAGATATGCTTACAGCTGTTTCACCTTCAATTTTTGATCTTATAGTAATCATAAGATATTCTTTTAGAGAATCTGCGGGATTTGTTGCAATATAAAATTTATTGACTAATTTTCCGCATATTTCTTGGTAATAATTCTCGTTCGCCGCGAAGTTCTGTAATCATGTCCCATCACTCTGTTTCTAATCCATTTGCCATTATAATATTTCTTATAATATTTTGTAGAATGGGCTGTCTTAGGGTAATCGGGAGTGCTTGGAGAATTTGATTGATTTGATTACTATTTTCGCGATGGGAGTCCGATTCAGAACTTGTACCTGAGCCTAAGTTCAAATAAAATTTACCTTTAAGTGACAAAATAGTACTCACAGCAAAATTAGCAGCACCAGCTTCATTTGCCCTGAGGATGATGATTGTCTGTGACTCTGGATGGATCAGGTGGCGTGTGACTGGTTGGCTGATGTACGTTCAGCAGGCCTCAGGATATGATTTCTTTGTTGAACTTGTTTGTTGCTCTTGAAGTTTTTGTGGCTTACGCGTTTGCACGACCGAAGAGTTATATTCTTCAACACTCTATTTTGTTCCACAAAATGTTCTTTCGCCAAATAAATCACTGAAGTGAGCCGAATCATACTCGTAAACTCGTTTTGGCTAATTCCACAGTGACTGCGCCAGTCGAATGTCGAGACTGAGAAGTCGCTTTCAAAAAAGTTTATTTGTTACTTGCACAATTATGTGTTCACAATAAGAATTCTGAATCTAGACCAACTCAACTATACTACATTTCAAATGAGGAATACTATACTACGTGACAATCTGTGATGAGCAAAAATGTGGAAATTATAAAAATTGTAAAAGGATAATGTTTATGTCAGCATAAAGTGGCACCATAACTTACATAACATTAACAGATGAAAAACAGAACAAGAAGATTGGGAAACCAATCAGTGACTTTTATCCATGTAGAACTTTTTCAGCTTAACTTTAAACTGCTCTAACGGTGTCACAGTTCTTAATTCATTAGGTAAGTTATTGAATGAATCTTATCATCAATAGAACATAGAGATGTATGTACTACCTTCCTTGAATTTATTAATTGATAGATGTTCTCTCAACTCAGTAACTGTGCCGTGAGAGAACAAAGTTTATATTTTATGTTAGTTAAACTGGCACAATATTATTCACAGTTTCATGGACAGAAAAAAAAACATGCATTTGTATACAATTTTGAATATCAAGCCACTGCAAAATGCTAAGCATGTCACTAATTCAAGTATTGCTGTTGCACTGAAGAACTATTGGCATTGCTCGGTTGTGTAACTTTTGGAGTCGATTGATATCACTTTTATTACACATAGAAAGTGAAGTGCTACATTATGTGAAATGAGGTAATAATATGCAATTATATATGAATGATTCACTTCAATTTGATAGACATTTCATAATTCTTCCGAAATGGGCTATCTTTTTCGATTTTTTCTTATATAAGTACTGTATGTGACTATCGAATCTCAATTTTCTATGAACTATAGTTCTTAGATATCTTATTTGATCCACTATTTCCAATTTAATGAAATCGATCATAACTTCATATTTAAAATAACATATTAGTACTTAACAACATACTTTTACTCTTATCAATATTTAGTTTCAATCTATTTGCACACATCCAAAAGTAAATATTATCAGGTTCTTCGTTCACCCTCTACATCTTGGTGTAGTCGGTACCATCTAGATGAATTAAAGTGTCGTCTGCAAATAAATGAATTTTACAATGTTGTAGCATATTAAGCATGTCATTAATGTAAATAAGGAACAAATATGGCCCAGTACACTAGCTTGTGGTACACCTATGTTATTTAGTAGTTTATTTGAGGTTATATTATTGAATCTTACTACTTGATATCTATTGTTCAAGTAGTCAGATGGCCATTCTATAACTTTACCATTCGGACCGTATTTTCTTAGTTTATCCAGTAGCAGAGCTGTATCAACTATTTAAATGATCGTTTGAAAAAAGTAGCGCATATAGCAATATTTTTATCTAATGATACTCTTGATTCATAAATTATTTGATTGAAGCCCGGGAACTATATTTATAACTATTTCAATATAAAGCTTGATTCTTTCGCGATAATTTCTAGCACGTGGAGACATACGATATAATTTGGAATGAAAATATGTACTTCTTGACTGGAAATTTGATGGAAAGGAAATCTCCTGGAATGCAGTCAATGGAATTTCATCTATATTTCTCTATTTCTACTAGTTTCGACACCACTTGTGTCACTCAGGAATTATGAATAATTTCGCAGGCGATTAATGAGTTAGAAGTAATTACAATTTGTTTTCTGGTTCAACTGTAAGCTACTTACGTGAAAAATCTTGTTTCTAATAGAATCTAGTGAATTCAATAATAAATAATGATGCAGGCAACGTGTATGTAGATGATATTCTTCATGGAGTTGACATTTGTGAACATGAAAATATTTTGAATGTAGTCAAAGTTAAAATAAACTGAAACATGTCTTCTGTTTTGAGGAAACCGTTAGAACATTAGTATTGTACTAGTGAAAACCTGCATACCAGTTCTTTTTCATATAAAAAAGAAGAACTAAGCATCCCCAGAAACCAATTAGAGTTTTACAATAATATTTGAATTATATTCAATCAAGTCTTTGTTCTATCATATTTGAATAAGTTTGTTATAAAATTCTAATGATTGAGAGAAGTTATATTGCGTTCATGCTAACTTATATTATTCTTATTTCAGTATCGGCTGGATTATGGATCACATGGCTATTTGATAATTGAGAAGTCCTATTTTGTTTATTTGGCTGACACAGTATTTCAAATCGTGGTGTCAGCTGTATTGGAGAATTGATTGAATGACGCATAGTTTCATATGACACTTGTATTAGATTCCAATTGAACATAACAATAAAACAATATTTATCTATAACTGGTGTACAGTGACCGCCAGTCTCAGAGTGTTGATCTCATGTATTCTGAAAGTAAAACATGACATAAGCAAACTAGCTTGCTTAGTGAGGAATTACATCCACACACGGGGTATATACTCAACATCATCGACATACAATCACACCATCTTAAATTCAGACAGCTAGACTAGGATAATAAGGTTAAAAGATTGGACTGAGCGTCCCAGACGCTATCGTGAATCCCAGATTCACGCGCAAACCCCAGGCTTGCAAGCGAGTCCCAGACTCGCTTCAGTTCCCAGACCTAGTAAGCTATTTATTAAAAGCCGAGAACAAACTGAAGCTCAACCGCCTCACTCAGATTTAAGCGAACGTTGGACAACTGTACTAAGCAGTGCACCGGTGGTACTAGGCTGGTAACTGGTACATCGTTGGGCGTCTCGGCTTCCACTATAACGGTGTTACGTGCCATTAGCATAAGGTTTAGGAAGGATATAAATCACATACCATACAACCACTGCAATTCACACACCTCCAATATACAAATACTCTCCAATACACACATGTGACTAACTCACCCTTAACTCTACAAGACTCTCTTAGACACTATAACTTAACTCTCCTGAATGATAACACAAAATGAAGTGACAAATGGATGTCGCACCGTTTAAATAACCTACGTGTTGTATAACTTGCTGAAATTGTGGAAGATGAAATTATTGATAATCTTACATAAAACCTATAAGAAATATCGCTAACAGCTGTTATGTTGAAAAATGAACCGCCCTAGCACGAGTAGTCAAGGTTAGAGACTACAGCGTTTGGCATCACGTTAAATAGTTCAAAGCACTCAAAGCCTAGCGTAATTTTTAATACAATAGCATTTTTACATTAACTTTCACTTTACCATAATTATAGTTTGTGTTAATGAAATATACAAAAGAATCTACTTGGTGTAATTCTGTGTACGGATAGTATCCCTAATTCACCAAATTTTCAACATTTGGCGACCGTGACAGGACAGTGCGTATTCAATTCAGTTCGCACGCGGATGCTATTATGTGAATTCGGTTGTTCAGCTATCGCTGTTGTGACTACGCGTGGTGCAAGTTTATAGTGGAGCTGAGTGTTTATAGTGAAAAGTGTTGTTCGCGTGGCCAGTTCTTTTACGGAACTGACTTTTCAGAATTGCATCTGTGCAAGAATGGGAACACTTAATAGACGTCGTTCGGCTCTTCGTTGCGCTTTCACAAGTATCGCTAATCAGTTATTAAAAACTGAAAAGAGCGATATGAGAGAAATAGAGACTTAGTTAGAGCTGCTTCAAGAGAAAGAAGATTTCTTGAAGATAGCGAATGGAGCGATGTTCACAGAGCTACTGGAAATAAACGCTACTGAAGCAGATCTTGACAAGGAACTGGAAGAACGTGATGACAACACAACAAGATTCAAGTTGTTGAAGATTTCGCAACAGCACATAAGTGATTCCAAATCTGCAAGCAGAGTTTCTAGTGAAGCTGGCAGCCAGGCAAATAATATCCGTGAGTTCAAATTACCTCAATTAGAATTTGAGAAATTTGGAAGGGATTCAAAAGAGTGGCTGCCCTTATGAAGACAGTTCAGGAGAATCCATGAAGATATAGATATTTTATCGGCAGACAAGTTTCGATATTTGTTGTTAGCTGATACTCCTGAAACGAGAGCTATGGAACTAGTTGAGAGCTATCCACCAACTGCAGAAAATTATGAAGAAGAAATTAAATGCCTAAAATCAAGATTTGGTAGAGAAGATTTGCTGGTAGAGGTATATACTCGAGAACTATTGAAATCAGTTGTTAATAATGTCATGTCAAATCAAAACAGGCTCAAGTTAGTGATACTGTACAATAAAATTGGGACTCAATTAAGGTCTTTAGATACGATGAGAATAAAAACTGATACGTGCGCAGCCATGTTATATCCACTCGTTGAGTCATGACTGCCAGAAGATTCGTTAAGAATATGGCAACGATCTAAAGATCTTTCAGGAAGAGCAGATACGGCTTTGAAGAACCAATTAGATAGGTTGATGTTGTTCATAAAAACGGAAGTAAAAAGTGGGTAGCGAATTGAGCTAGCTGTTGAAGGATTTGGTTTAAGTGGAGAAGAAAATGCAAGATGATCAGGACTGAACCAGCTGATTCAAACTTACCTACTGCTACATGACTACTGAATTATAATAATTGAACGTGTGTCTTTCGTGAGAGGAATCATGTTGTAGAGAAATGTTTTGAAGCTCAGAAGATGACACTCTAGTAGATAAGGAAGGTTATGATGAATAAAAAAGCTTGTTTCCGGTGCGCGAAGTTAGGACATATAAGTAGAGGATGTCGCAACCGCGTGGAGTGTTCAGTTCGCAATGGAGCTCTTCTTGTTCTGCTTTGTCCTAACTTAGTGGAAGAAAACAGTGCGGGAAATACGGATCGCGAAGGGACAGAAACTGAAACTGCCGGCAATGAATCGACAGTAATGCAGCCGGAAGTTGCATTAGCAGATCATACAAATGTACTGGTACTTTTTCATTTACTTATTTTTTTTCATTCACTTACTCGCCCAACAGTGTACGCCATTAACAGGACAAAATAACATATACATAACTTAAATATAATCAAACTAAACAAAGTGAAGAATGACATAGCAAAAACAATATTGAGTTTGTAGTTATGTATCAAATGAGAATCAAATAACAATGAAGGTTGAAGATAATGGTTCATTTCGATTTAAGGACACTTCATGTTCATGTTCAGTATTATCAGTTCACCTGATGACGATAGTAGATCACAAACTATCAGAACGCTGTGATTGTTATATCGAATTTGATTTCCAATAAGGATAATGGAAGTTCAACATGAAGTGTTTTCGCATCAGAACAATAAAGGATTGAGTTTGAAATTAGGTATTAAATTAACAAGCTTAAGAGTATTCCCGAATTATTTATCAAGGATTCCAGTTGACTAGGTGACATAGTAAAAACATCGACATAGTTGATTAATTTATTTATATTATTGCACATGACATATATTGGAGATTCCATACAAAAATTTGTTCTAGCTAGAGGACATTTTAGAATGAGATTCTGTCGAGTTAGATTGGGTACACATATCTTGACGATTGAATCACATATTAATAGAAACAATAGATCATAAGTGATTATGCAAAGTATTACCAATTTTCTTTGAACAATTATACAACTCTAGCGGCTCACAGATTCATGTTCCTGTTCTTGTTGGCACGACTATGTATTCGCAATTTTCGCTTGCTCGCGAATAATTTTCTTCTCGTCTGACACGTTGATGATCATAAATATACTCAAATTCTGTTGATCGATGCAAATATCATCCAGGACAGTTCGTCAACCGTTCTAGAGAATTTGAAAATGGGAGGTAAAGAGATTATAAGCCAGCCGCATTGTCAAACTCTGCAGACAATATCAGATGTTTTCGGTGTGAGGAGTTCGGGCATATTTCGACAAATTGCCCAAAAAAGTGTCGATACTGTGAAAAAACAAAGCGAGTCTACCTGTAAAGGAAGACCTACTACTTCTGAAACATATCTTATATCAACATCTACTACAGTTTTACCGAATGAGAGATATTATGTTAGGGCTTTGATTAACGGAAATCAAGAGAGAGCTCATATCGACTCTGGAACTGGATGTTTTGCGATAGAACACTCGATACTAGCGACATAAAGGGATTTGATGGAGGCGTTGTAAAGGCAGTAGGAGGGACAACCTTCAAACTCAAGGTGGATGAGGGTGAAGCAAAGGTTAAAGCAGATGTTAGGGGTACTTTTAACAAATAAATATTTCTTCTGGAAGCAGAAAAATATTTGTAAATTATTGTATTTGAAAATTATCTCAACGCAAGTTAGCTCATAACTTTACATTGGCCGAGATTTAAGAATGATTTGGATTCTTGTGACCAAGCAAGTTATTTATTTTCATCTGCTTGTGACAATATACAGTCATCAGCTGAATTATTCGTACTAAAAATTTTCAGATCGTCCGCTCTACGCAAAATGTTTGATCAGCTCAGAGATGTCATTAATAAACAAGATAAGAAGTACGGGGCCAAGATAAGAGTCCTATAGGACACCTGACGTGACAAAAAATGGTGCGGAAGTAAAATTATTGATACGTAGAGTAGATCTACGATAGTGAAGATGAGATTTTATGAGTGCTGTTATATCTGATGGAAGATTTAAATTATTACGGAGCTATAGCAGAAGTACAGAGTGATTATTAGTATCAAATGCCTCTTTGAAATCTGTGTGAACAACATCTACTTGCGGTTATCATGTAAGGAATTGAAAGTGAGCTATGTAAAATTGGGAAGATTAGTTGTAGTTGACTTTCCTTCAACAAATCCATGCTTTTGTATGGAAATATTATTCTGTACACTAGTGTTAATGTATTTATATAATGAATATCCTCAAATTTGAAGCCCTAGCTCTAGCAGTTCGACAATATCTTTTTCATGAACCGGACAACACGCTTGCCAAAGCCAAGAGACATCTTAGTATGTTGTACTGGATCGATGTTTTATGGAATGTTATTCATTGGTGTCTGGTATACTAATTTTTGTGAGAAATTGGAGTCTGCGATAAGATTATGAGCTTCATGTAATCAAATTGTACAAAATGCAAGACTAAAAGTAACAAGCAGAATTAATTATGTAGTTACTCGAAAGTTCATGATCTATTCGAATTAAGAAGTAACTATAGCTGCAATTATTGTTCAAATATCATGTAGGAGGCTACATTTTGCAAGAAATTTACAATTTGTATCCTTATTGAGCTTTATAACTATAGAGTGGATCAATGTAAACATCGGTCGATATTATAATAATAAGTGTAGTGAGTGTGAGGTATTATATAAATCAATAGAATGAACTCGGAAAAAGTGAGATTACAGATTTAATGATATCTAAAGAACTATCAGTACAACATATGACAATGAGGTTTTGAAATCTCATAATTTTTTTTTTTTTGTGACACGTGCACCAAAAGTACCCTATTTCTCAGCTGAATTCTGCTTCGAAAGTTCTCAATTCCAAACCATGGTAACAATTGTCTTAAATTTATGTTCGCTGAGTGAAATAAGAAATTGTGAATAATTAATGCCATTGGATCTTTCTATTCGAAAGATTAATGTCAAATTGATATTTGTTAGAACTGTATTACAGGATGTATTCGTTATAGTATGTGCATCAAAATAGAACGAAATAGCACAGAAAATGTGAGAAATGTCAATAAATAAATGGAATCATATAAGTTATATTGCATTGTATTAGTTCACTGTAATGTGATCGCAATTGCAAGAATTTGTCTGTTGAATCGATAAGATAATTCCAGTACATCTGAATTTATTTAAAAAGCTCAGTAATGGAGGTACTGCGGTGCATTTGTTACAAAGAGTATCGTATGTCACGGACGAATTTGGCCGCACGAAGTTACGCCTTGGACTTCGCCCTCGTCTTCGTCTCGTACTTCGCCTCGTACTTTACCCTCGCCTTTGCCTCGGGCTTTGTCCTCATCTTCACCAAGTGCAGCCAAATTTATCCTGGACAAAAATGACAGTAGTTCAGTCCATGTAGCATAATATACTCTTTACAACAACCTGAAGAAATTCGTTGAACGTTGTATTTGTTGGTGCAAGAAATTAGGATTTTGTTATTGTGAATAAAGTGCTTGGGTTCACAAAATCCGATAATCATTTGAAACAAAGATAAAAGATAATGGTTTGATCAATAACTTATCAATATTTAATTGCAATAAAAGAAATGTCAAAGCAATCTGAACCTAACAAATATCACCACAAGTAACTTCTTCTTAACGGTCATTCGTACTTTTGTTCAAGAGAATATCTCGCCTTAGCCGTTCACAAGTGACTATCAATTCAATTGACCTTAAAAATATCATGAAATAGATTAAAGTCTATCACAAAACTAACAAATATAAAAATGCTATCGCAAATTGTGGAATAGTAAAAATGACAAAGTAGTAAAAGACTGTATCAATATGCTTGATTATTTATTTATTCACAACCATCCAACAGGATGCAAGGCATCCCAATTATAGAGGGTTGTACAAATAGAAATACATATTAGTCAACATGAGCGATAACGATAATGACAATTATATTAATGACACAAAACAGGAAGAATATAAATCATAATTCACAAAACTCATCTTAAATACTCAATCGAATTCCGTTTCAGAACTGGCAGCGAACAGTGAAAGATATCTTATTGAATATTGGATTCACACTGACCATATATGAAACACAATCTTCTTATTGGAGCTCTGAGTTAATGTTTGGACATAATAATGCCCGTACTAAAAGAACTTATTGTTTTATTCGATCTACATGGTGCACGTGGTACAGTTGAATTAATATTAGCCAAACTGGAGCTGTCATTTATATAATTGAGTATTATTTCATAAAGATATATGCAGGAAACAGAAATACGCCTTTTCTCTGAAGAAATCATGTTATATTCCAATAGAGAGCTAGTATACAAATAAGAAACCGGATCAAACGAATTATAGAATTTTCTAGAACAATAGCGAACAAACTTTCACTGTATTCGTTCAATTTGCTTACTACATTTAGCGTGTATCGGATTCCATACAACAAGACATAGTATTTGAGTCTGGATCTAATAAAATAATAGAATAAAGTCTTGAGAGTATTAATGTTTGAGAAATTCCTTGAATTTCTTATAATGAAACCCAAGGTTCTGATTGAAATATTACATATGAAGTCAACATGATGAGTGAAACGCAGTTCATGGTCAAATATGACTCCCAAATCTCCATTCTTATCGACTCTCACAAGTGTAACAGTGCTAATGCAGTACGTATTGTAATATTTATTGCTTAGAAGGTAATTATTTATAATCAAAATAAAAGTCACTATTTAATAATTGGATATAAAATAAAAGTTCTATCTTTCCGGATATAATTGGGGAAAACTGTAGAATTAATTTATCACCTACTACTATCTCAAACAAAGCAGCAGATATTCATATTTGACTATTTATATACACAGATCACTTCACTGTTAATTATTCTGTTATAATGAAACCCAAGGTTCTGAATGAAATGTTACATATGAAGTCAAAATGATGAGTGAAACTCAGTTCAGGGTCAAATATGACTCCCAAATCTTCATTCTTATCGACTCTTACAAGTGTAACAGTGTCAATGCCGTACGTATTGTGATATTTATCGCTTAAAAGGTAATTATTTATAATCAAAATAAAAGTCACTATTTAATAATTGGATATGAAATTGAAGTTTTATTCTTCCGGATATAATTAAACAAAACTGTAGAATTTATTTATCACCTACTACTATCCAAACAAAGCCGCAGATATTTATATTTGACTATTTATATACACAGATCACTTCACTGTTTAATATTTTCCATTTCGCACCTTGTTTCCATTTCTTCATTTTCCATATCCCAGCTTTTTATCCATTCTTTTCTGCTACAATTTTAATGTATTGACACTATTATTCCAGATAAATGAAACATTTCACCCACCTCACACTTGTTGTCGATATTCGACAATTTACTAATTAATAACGTATTTTGATTTCGTATTTTTATTTCACGTTATTGCTGCAAGATGTCAGAAGTTGACAAAACTCTGTTCTAAAATGAAAACATTTTATTTGAAACTTAAAATTAGATCAAAATCACATTTGACACAGCACATCACAAAATATAAACACAGTGAAATAACATAACACTCACAATAAGATTCCTCAACCCTAATAATTCTTTCCCGCCAGTCTCTCCTCTCTACTCTCTTAGTAATTAGCTGAAACCAATTAAATAACGTGAAATTTGAGTAGAACAGGTTTTTTTTGAAGTAATTAATCAAAAACTGACTCAGTTAGTGATTCGAGCAAGAGTCTAAAAACGTGACGGGTCGCATAAAAAGTTTTTTTTGAGGCAAAGATTTATTTTTATACTTGAAGATAATCAAAGCCGCTCAGCAGGATTTATTATAGGTCAGTGTCGTGCTCCGACCGAGTAACCGTGTTTCGGGTAGTGTACGTCGGTTGGGCAGCCCAAATTTGGAGATTAGAAAGAAACTTTCACGCAAGTCGTGTTATCGTGAACCGCCACTAACATTCAAGGCGGAGACGCCCGCGGAGCACCCAGCGACTCGAGCGCCGGTATCCAGTTGCTGAGACCATCTTCAGGCTACTCAACCTTGACGCCTGTCAACGACCAACTTTTGGACCAATACCTTCACCAGGTCAGGCGACGTCCTCTCTACAGTTCCATAGAACTTGTGGGTTCAGCTAAGTGTATGTTCTGTACTATTTGTTGGTTTAGTTATTGTTGGAGCAGAAGTCTACGTTTATTTTTTTGTTCACGTTCTTGTCAGTTATTTTGTGTTAGGCGCTTCTTGAATGCAGCTGATGTAGACGCAGTAGTGTTTTCGTGCTATACGCTCATTCTGTACAGCGCAATCGATTGGGTTAGGCCTCTATCTCCGTGATTACTGTGAACTTCGGCTAGTTAAGGGGCAAGACGTATAGGCGTCAGGTTTTGCACATACTGGTATGTTGTTGGTCGCCTGCTGCCCTCCAAGGCGCATTATTCTGTGTATTGGGCCCTCAGCCACTGTTTGTTCATTCTACAATTAGCTTCATTCATTTTCATATCTATTCACATTTACTTTTACCAGTCAAATTTTATTTGAACTCATATTCATTTTTCGTTTAACCATTCATTTTTATTGCATATATCAAAGCCAGTGATTCAGTTTGAAATCTCTGTTTTATTGTACGAAAGAGTGGACCTACTCGTTTTTTTCAGACAGTCTTGCTGCCACAATCTCCGTTCAAGAGTGTGGCTTGTGGCGAGTACAGTGTCGAGTCGACCCCTCTGGTGGATGCTGAAAGCCATCACGTGGTCACCCATTCCTGTAACCCCTTCGTCCGACCAAACACCCCTTTATTGCAGGTACTTTCGTTGTTGTGTGCCCTGCAGACAAAAAGACAACATCATGGCGCTCCAGGTATGCCCGGAGTCTAATTTGGTGACGCCTCACGTCACCTACGATCTCCCTAAAATTGAGAGCAAGGAACGAACCTAAGTCAGTTTGGAACGTTACAATTCACTGCTCTAGATTCAACATCACACTATATTCTCAAGCCGTTTGCTTGCCTTTATATATAGAAATATCCATTTCTCGAACGTTCAGTCGACAATTTTTGGTTATGTGGTAACAGCAGACCAATATTTGGAATCCGCTCTACTGGAATATAACCTCTATCATATTTCGAACGATCTTCCATTCTAATCCACCGCAGCCTCACTTCGGTATTGCCAGTCTCAGGATGTCGTTCTGCATTGGATGACCTCGCAAGTCTTGCAACGTTTCTCACATGAAACGGTAGGTTGGTTTGTGATGAAATTTGTCTTTCGTTACCAGGTGATAAATTTAGAGCTCTTTTTTTTTTGTCGTATTGTCCTTCAGGCAGATAGCCTTTTGTAGGCTTCTGCCGTTCTGGCCTGCCAAACTTCTTCTTGAAGACTGGAGTAGTCGGCCGGGACTCTGAATAGATCCTGCTGC
The DNA here is from genome assembly GCA_963989225.1 of Dromius quadrimaculatus. Lineage (NCBI taxonomy): Eukaryota > Metazoa > Arthropoda > Insecta > Coleoptera > Carabidae > Dromius > Dromius quadrimaculatus. The sequence goes on along the minus strand of OZ022336.1, from coordinate 24,613,088 downwards.
ACTTCAGAAGTTATTTCTAATCGAGTCCGCCGTCCACACGAATAAGTCTTCATAAACTCGTCAGTAGTGTAGTAAGGAGAATTCTGGACCACTTTCTGGTCGGCGGTTACTAGATGACGTCATAGTTTGCACGTGTGAATTAGTCATAAGTTCAGGTGGGCAATGACACGTGTCCGCGAATAGCTCAGGAATGCACCTGATTGATTATTACACCTGGGGAGGCACGCGTCCAACACGTGTCCGAGGATGTTTAACTCGCATTAACCCCAAGTGCTCGTGTCTTGACAGCTGCTAACTAGAAACGCGTCTTAAGTTGTGTCTCATTACCACCTGAAGTTGAGTCATACCCAATATTAACCCCCAGTGACAACAGATGTGTAATTGTAACACCAGGAATGTGTCTTAAGTTCACTGTACTTTTGTGCTAGGAGGGCAATGACTGAGGGTATGTTCAGGTGTGCAATATTGCTGTTAGAATGCAGCTGGGGATGAGTCACATTAACATAGAGCTCTATTAGATTCTATGTACTAGTTGAATTACAATAATTTTGTTCACACTTTGTGCTAATGATAAGCGTCTTGTCAAAAAACAATCTATGGTGAAATATTTTCTTCAAGGATGAAGATAGGATGATATTAAGAGAAACAAATTCTAATTGATACATTGCTTTTATTAGATCATTCATTATACATGAATAATCCCATAATAATAAATATAAAAATAGGCCTATTCAATACATTTTAAACAATTTTTCTTCAATGGATATATGTCTCCAACTACATCCTGGTTCTGGTCGCCTTGGTCATGAGTGAAACAGCAACGGTACTTCTCAAACTCCTTGTTCTCTTGCCATTGCAATGGAAATCTGTACCGCAAATTTTCTATTTCATTTGCGGCATATATCATGACAAACTCCATTGGAAGATTCGCTATATCCTCATCTATCATGAAATTTAGAAATAGTTCATCATGAAATCTTTGGAAAGAATTGAATAGGTTGAATCGACTATTGAACCATTCTTTCATCATATGCACATTATGTGAAGCGCAATTTTTTGTATGAGTTCCACAAAATTGTGCGCTTGTAGCAGATATTTTTTTAAAAGCAGGACAGCCCAATTCTTTAATGTTTACAGTTTCTACCGAATCGTCGTTAAAAATATCTTTCAACCAGTAAACTTTCTCCAATCCTTTGACGTAAATTTTTTCTTTAGTTTTTCTCACTGGCTCAAGTATTTCTTGAATTTTATCATAAGGAATATCCCCTTCATTCCATTCCAAATTATGATAATGTTTACTAATCCAAAGGATATTCTTTTTGCTTTTATAATCCAATTTATTCCATAGAATCGGAGGTTTAAAAATGTAAGTTTGCCCAGATTCATTGTTTATTCTCATGAAAGTCAGTTTTTTGGGAATAAACTTTTTAATATTATTAATAAAAATAAAAAGTCCTTGCAAGTCTAATATTGTCGCCATTTCTCTGGTCAAATACTGTCTGAGCCAAATTGATACGCAATAGTGACTTTTATACTAATACCCGCATTTGCAACTAATTAATTCTAACTAACCGACGTTGTTCTTATGGATCCAGCTATTATGTGTGTTGTTGAACACAAGCCATTTCACAAATACCATATCATTTTTCCTCTTCAAAATTTTCTCAACTAAATACATATTTGGGTACTTGGTCTTTTTCAATTCGTGTTCGTAAAATCCCCCTGATATAGCTTGTCCAGATTGGTCTCTAAGAATATACGTGATAGGGTTTGTCAATTGCACTACATCTACAGTAAATATTTCATTAGACCAATTAGGTGTATATCCCTTTACAAAAGATTCTCTATGTCTACTTATACGTACAGAGTCACCTACTTTGAATTTCGCTACTTCAACAATTTTGATTTTGCTGTAAACCGTATCAAGGAGCAATTTCTCATTCTTCTTACTCACATTAATTGGTTTCATATTGATAGTTCTATGTTTCAAATTATTGTATTTTTCAGTTAACTTAGGCAGCAAATCTAACCATTTATATGTTTCTTGTGAGCTAAACTGTCTCCACATCATTGATTTTAAAGTGCGATTAACACGCTAAACAACAGAGGCCTTTTTTGTACTGTAAGTTGAGTAATGATTTATACTAAATTTTTTCATAAAATTTTTGAAATTTTCATTATAAAATTCTTTACCAAGGTCTGTTTGTAAACTTTCAGGAATGCGATTACTTTTAATTAGAATATTTTTCATAGCTTGAGTGGCCTCTACCCCCGTTTTACTTTTAACAGGTCTGGTCCACAAAAACTTTGAAAAAACATCAATCACAACCAAGATATATTTATACCCTTTATTAATTCTAGAATATGGGATCATTTCTACCAAATCTGCTTGGAATAGTTCATCTATGCCCTTGACAATTATTCTTCGTCTTGGAAAGTTGATACGAGTTGGTTTATGTATTTCCTCAACAATTCCACGTTTATTTGTCGACATAATGTACTGGAGTTTCAAATAATATCTTCAACTGTAAATCAGAGATTTTTTTTCCTACCGAAATCGGATATATTTTTAATTTATCACCAACTGATATATTTTTATCAAGTATTATCGAAACTCGCGTTGTATCGTTGATTCTATAATTTAAAAATGCCTGGAGGTTATTCACTCTGATTTGCAATATTTTTCCTGGAACTAAAAAATTATAGTGAGATGAGTCAGGGCTATTTGAAATTTCATACGTATCATCCCTCAATTCCAACGATAGATTAATAAAAGTGAGTGATCTTAAATTTTTTGTAATATTAAATATTTCAATCCGAGTGTTTTCTTTAAAACGTGAAATATCACTTTTAAGCTCGGGTTTAAGATCATCAATTCTGATTTTGTTCGCAAGCAATTCCCTATTGAGGTTAGCTAACTTCTTATCGATATATCTCTTTGCTTTATGCTGCTCAATATGTGATCCGAATTTATCTGGAGTCATTGTTGAAATGACACTATTCTATAGTTCCCGCTTCTTTTAACTCCTCAATTATAGATACAATCTCATTATTATGATTAGAATTTCCAGCGTCACGTGATAGCCGATCAACTAGTTCATTAAAATTATCCCAGTAAACATACTCTACCCGTTTATTGTTGAAATTCTTGAGTTAACCTTTACCAGATTTCACAGCTGATCTTTTTGGTATCGATGGAGTTCCTGATCTTTTTGGTATCGATGGAGTTCTTCTACGTGCTGCGATTGAGGGTGCAATAACATTTGTATATTTGTATGACTTTGAACCAGCTAATTGCTCAAAGTCACTATAATGGCGACGAGCTGCATTGGTTCTTTTCACAATATCAACGTAATTTCTACGGTCAACGTCAGTGAATCCTATTGGGTGTTTCTTGAATAATAATTCATACAATCCAGGAGTCCCCTCATATCTTAGATCATTGATAATAAAATCTTTACCATCAATATTTATCTCAGAGTCTCCTATTGAAAATTTTTCAGACTCTACATCATGTCGGATACCATATTTAAAGTCGAATAAATCTTTGTCATCAGTTAACATAGCTTCAATATAGCTTCTTGGTAAAGGATCATATTGATCCAAATATTCTCGAAATGAAGGCTCACGAGTTAAATTCAATATGTCCTCTTGAGTTAAATTTGGAAGACTTTCAGTGAACACTTCATCTTCACCTTCGTCATGCGTTTCTGCTACAACACTTGTTTCAAGGAATTCAGGACCACTTTTCTTTCTCTTTATTTCCTCTTCTTTCACAGCCTCTTCTTCCGGCTCACGTTTTTATCTCCTGTTTGATATTTACTGTTGGTAGATTGCTCGCAATATTTTGCAATGATTTAATTATTGGTTTATACTGAGTTTGTAATTCAGCTTCTGTTTGCAAGGCACCAAGCTTGAGCTTTTTGAGCTTTTCTTTAACAATGTTCCTAGTTTTTATGATATCTTGCGTCAAATTTGGATCCATGATTAAACCAGACAAATGAACAGTGTTTGGATGATAGATATTATTAGAATAACCAGCTCAACAACGACGATAAAAACTGAAGAATCCAAAAAATCCAGCTCCAACAGCTCTGTAGAACTAATGAACAGCTATTCGAATCACCCAGTTGATCTGATAAACAGCTTTTCCAGCAGCTCTGTAGTACCAATGAACAGCTTTCGGACAGTTCTGTTGAACTGATAAACAGCTCTGATCAACTGTTCTTATGATGTTCACCTCGTAACTGATTGTATTAGCAGAGATCTTTGCTATATATTATAAACTGATCAAATCCTTTTCGGTATCGCCCTCTATCGATATCACTGTCTTTGTCAATAACAAGAAAATCATATTTATCTTGCCAGCAAAAGGAACTGTTCACACGTGAAATCGGTGTTTACATGATCAAGGTATACATGTCTCAAGTTTAAATCATCTTGTTTAAATAATATTATAAAATTAACATTATCACGTATAAGATGTTTAGGTATTCTGGTATAAGTCTGACATAAATAAAAACAGTCTACGGCTTTATGACGACCCATGCTAAAATATTCTTTTATTACATCTTGTTTGTCACAAGCAACATCATCGAATATGAATACTGAATCACATTTTACATCATTAGGTCTTACAATTCCAGTATTATCATTGAATGCGTGGAAACCAATTCCTTTGATCGGTTCTAGTAACATTCTTAAGTATGTATATTTGGGTTGAAATAAGGATTTTGAATAAATGTAAACATTTGAAGAACATAATCCATTTTTATGCTCCAAGAGTGCAAGCATAACATTCGTCTTCCCACATGAACTCGGACCTGATATTATGCACCGAACTGTATTCGGCAATAATGTGCCATGACGTCGCTCTTCATTAACATCATTGAAGTCATAATTTTTCACTTCAAGATTGCAATTCTGTTTTATAGCCTGCATGATGGTATAAATTGAAATCGTATCATAACACTAGCACAGTTCTTAACTGACTGTTGATCAGATTACACGTTTGCGCTTTAAATAGTCATGACGAGAAAATCTGGTGAAAGTCTATCATTTCGCGATATTGTGAGCCGAATAAGGAAGTCTAAGAATACTGAACCAGACTTGAAAAAATCTACAAAAATCGCTTTACGACTAATCAAGAAAAAAAATAAGAAGAAAATTAAATCTCCTCGAGTTATAGCAGCGACCAAGACTGGTGGATTTTTACCAAAAACTCCAATTTTCGCTGGACTTAGTGCGCTTGGAGCATTGGAAGGCGGAGCCGCTAGTATAGCTAAGGCGGTTAATGATGCACGAGCAGCAGCCGAACAATTGAAGGAATCTCAAAGTCATAATGCTATGTTGGAGTCGATAGCAATGGGAAAAGGTTTATATTTGAAACCATACCGTAAAGGACTAGGTTTGTATCAGTCAAGAAACTACCAATAAAACTACCATCGCGCGCTTTGAGTAACATTGATCTTGAGAAATATGCTAAACAACTGAAAATTCCATTCTTTAGAGGTGTATTCTTGAAGGATAAGTTACCAAAGAAAATAAACAGTAATGAATGTGCGATTATTAATCTAGATAAAAATGTTGGATCAGGAGCACATTGGGTTGCCTATATTAGACGTAATAATCCAATCGTATACTTTGACAGCTTTGGAAACTTGAAACCGCCAAAAGAACTAGTTGAATATTTTGGAAAACTCTGTACTATTAGTTATGATTATGACAGATATCAATCTTACGATAGTGTGAGATGTGGTCATTTATGTTCAACTTTTCTATATAAGCAAGCTTAGTGTTCAATCAACCGTCATGTCGTACACATTTACGTTGTTTGGAGATAATTCCATCATCAATCAAACATTCTATCCACCAATAATTCTTGACGATAAGTCAGAATATCTTCTTGGTCTAATAAGCTTTGAAGTTTTCAATGCTTTACCGAATATTGATAAGAAAAATAATAAATTTTACATAGATGGTAAGACAATTACAATACCGGAGGGATCATATGAGTTGGAAGGTATAAATCAATATTCAAAAGAAAAAGTGAGTGTTGGTACAGAATTAAACATCGCCGCGAATAATAATACTCTTAAATGTGAAATTAAGAGTAATCGGGAGATGAATTTCAACCCTACAGATACGCTTCGTGATATACTAGGCTTCAATCCACGTAAATAAGGAGCTGATACTCATCACGAATCCAACAATCCTGTATCAATTATCAAGGTGAACGCGATTTGTATTGAGTGTAGCATAATCACAAACTCTTATTCAAATAACAACAACGTACATATTATTCACGAGTTTTTTCCGCGCGTCCCGCCAGGATTCAAAATAATAGAAATTCCAAATCAAATAATTTTTCTACCAATCAACACACGTGTTATAAATTCTTTAACTCTTAAAATAGTCGATCAAGATGGTGACTTAGTCAATTTTAGAGGTGAAGTCATCACGGTAAGACTTTATCTAAGAAAGCAAAATGGGGATTAAGTTCAACAATTCAGCTCATAGGCATATAAATATCCCACACAATCATCATAGCGTCATTAATAGGACAGATTTCAAGCGAGTCACACCTATCAATTCACGTTTTTTAAGATCGCTGGGATTCAACATTCGAACTGGATAAACGAAGAGGAAAAAAACGGATAAGAGCAATTGTTGTTTGGTTCGGAATACAATTTAAAAAATCACTCATGCTGAGAAACATACTCATCAACCTCACGCTGCAACAACTTTAAATAATAATGATGAGGTCCGTATTCCTATTCAACAAACTGATTTATACACTCTTCCTTGGAATAGTTTGTTATATCTTGAGGGTAAACTTCTAACTCATGATGATAAAGTGTCGAAAACAGCTAAATCGGTCAATAATGCATTTGCATTTCTGTTTAGCGAAATTCGATATGAAATTGGTGGCATAGTAATAGATAGAGTACGGAATCCCGGCTTAAATTCCACAATGAAAGCTTACACTTCGTACAATACAAATGAAAGTAAACGTCTGCAAAATGCGGGCTGGTCACCACTCGCTGATAATACAAAACAAATAGTTGATGAACATGGTAATTTTAACGTGTGTATTCCTCTAAACATGCTTTTGGGTTTCTTTGAGGATTTTAGAAAAATTGTCATGAATCTGCAACAAGAATTGGTACTCATACGAAGCAGTTCAGATATAAATGCCATTGAAAACAGTGTTGAAAATGGAAATATGAGAATTCAATTGAGTAAAGTACATTGGAAGATACCTCATATTTCTGTAGCTGATGCAGAGCGACTAATGCTTTTGAAATATATGGAAAAAAGTGTCAATCTGGAGATGGCATTCCGTAGCTGGGAGTTACATGAATCTCCGATGCTGTTGAAAACTCAACGTCATTCTTGGCCGATAAAAACTAGCACGCAGTTGGAAACACCTCGTTTCATCATATTTGGTCTACAAACTGATCGCAAAAATAAACTTAATGAAGATATGAGTAAGTTTGAGCATTGTCATTTAACTAAAATTAAGCTATATTTGAATTCCGAAATATATCCATATGACAATCTTAACTTGAACTTTAAGAACAATCAATGGGCAATGCTTTATGAAATGTACGCTCAGTTTCAACAATCGTACTACGAACGGCCTGACGAGCCGATTTTCCACCTAATGAATTCCTCAAAATAGCACCTTTGGTGATAATCGACTGTTCTCATCAAAATGAGTTGTTAAAATCAGGAAATGTGGATATAAGATTGGAGTTTGAAACAAATGAAAATGTGCCTGATAATACAGCTGCTTATTGTTTAATAATACATGATAAGTTGATAAGTTATAATCCACTGACAAACATTGTCAGTGATATGTTATTCGGTTGTATCTTTTTTTAATGGAATAAATATTTTAAACCAATTCTTAGTTTTAATATTCCTCCTCTCATGCTCTCTAATTCATCTGATCAAAGTTGCTGTTGTAAAAGCGTCTGTAGATCGGACTGCGTTGGTTGTTGTTGGTGCTGTTACCATTGTTGTTGCTGTTGTTGTTGTTGTTATCGCTGCTGTTGCTGTTGTTGTTGCTGTTATCGCTGCTGTTGCTGTTGTTGTTGCTGTTATCGTTGTTGCCGTTACTTGCATTGTTGTTGGTGTGATTATTGTTGATATATTTGATGATGATGTTGCTTGTGAATTTGGAACTGAATCAGTCTCCATTTCCACTAATATATTATCAAAATTTCTATCACTGCTCGATACTAACCAAGAAAAATCTTGGTTCAACCAATACTCAGCGTTTATTAGATCAAAGTCCATTTTAGTGTATATTATATACTGCTATAATTTTCTTCTTATCCACAACTTATTGCTTCAATCAACCTATTGATTGCAAGGAATTGAACCCTCATAGTTTTTACAAGTAATTTTGATTCGATTGATTTTAAATAGACTACCTCATTCGCTGTTCGTTATGTTCATGACATTCGTATTGGTTAGGAAAAGGGAAGGATACTTTGTAATGAAATAGTCACACAATATTTTGATACATTTTATTATTCATATTATACCAATACAATAAATGCATAATTTACTGACTATATCTTATTTTTCTGATCTTATCTTCTGATACAGGTGTGATAATAGGAGAATAATAAGAATATAACTTGGAATTGAATCTTTCATGATCTCTTGCGAATTGCTCCCACTTTTCACATGTGGCTATGCGATAGGCATACCCCCACTTTACTAGGAGATGAACTTGTGGTTTTTCGTTGAAACGAACTCTTCTTGTTGACGACATCAATTTTGATATTTTTAATTCTGTTGATAAAACAATATATTTCTATATCCTGTTTTAGAATTTCCAAGTTTTTTAAATATGAAGTCAGTCTTTGGATGTAGTTCTGACTTTTTTTCATTCTTATATAGAAAATTTCTATTTATCCACAAATTCTATGTTGACAACGTTCCCCGACTTTCCTCTTAAAACAATGAAAAGTTTGCCAGAAGAGGCTTTATTATTCAACTTAACAATGTCTGTTTCTTCTAAATGATTATATCGTTGCCCCAAGTAAATTCGATGATTCAAAAGTTCCAGAACTACTCGTTCACCATAAGTTGTAGCAGTTCGGTAAAGTTTTAAAATTTTAAATTTTTTATCAATTTCTAGAGATGTGAGTGGTGAAGTTTCTCTTACTTTTGCAACTTTGTTGATTTTTTGTAAAAGACTCATGATGCAATTATTCGAATTTCTGAATATTTTCCACTGGAGATAGAACAGAACTAATCACCAAATCTAACTATTTCTATATATTTATAGGATATCTCCCACTATAAAATTCACTGTGATTCTGACATATATTGAGACTAGATTATTAATACAAGTGTTCCAGTTCAGTGCCATCAACTTGAAAGAGGTCAATGTTAATGTGACTCATCCCCAGCTGCATTGTAACAGCAATATTGCACACCTGAACATACCCTCAGTCATTGCCCTCCTAGCACAAAAGTACAGTGAACTTAAGACACATTCCTGGTGTTACAATTACACATCTGTTGTCACTGGGGGTTAATATTGGGTATGACTCATCTTCAGGTGGTAATGAGACACGTGCATTGAGCTTAAGACGCGTTCCCAGTTAGCAGGTGTTGAGACACGAGCACTTGGGGTTAATGCGGGTTGAACATCCTTGGACACGTGTTGGACGCGTGCCTCCCCAGGTGTAATAATTAATCAGGTGCATTCCTGAGCTATTCGCGGACACGTGTCATTGCCCACCTGAACTTGTGACTCATTTACACGTGCAAACTATGACGTCATCTAGTAACCGCCGACCAGGCCGCCATCTTTAAAATTGGTCCAGAACTCTCTGAGAGTTCAAGACCAGCCGCCATCTTGGAAAGTGGTCTAGAACTCTCCTTACTACACTACTCTCGTCGAATGATTTTTTCTGTGCATGAATCTTGCGAGCACGTGCATAATTGGTTTCTTCGTTGAGATCATCCACAGATGGTGCTAGCCGATTGTAGTGCACCACTCTTGGTTAGCTCTTTGGTTTACGTCTGATTCCCTAGATTATGTCGTTTATCCTCCTGATAAATTCGTAAGCGCCCTCCCCCCCTTCCCCCAAGATGTCTGTAATTTTGAAGACAAGCCACTTTGTCGCCCTGGGTTATAAAGTCACACCAAGTCTCTCCCGTTTTGTACCATGACAGCATAGGTCTCTTTCATGCGGTCGCTGGTATTCTTGATGTTTACTCGGACTCGGGAGTAGATATCGTCCATATGACGCCTTGAATTAACGACATAATCTTCGCCAGCCAGATCATCTCCAGGTTTGCAGCCGAACTTCAGGTCGCATGGTAGCCGAAGTGACAGTCCAGAAATAATTCTTGCTGGAGTCTATTTGATCGCTTCGTGGAGGGATGCGCGATAGGCTAAAAGAAACAGATGGAGATATTTGTCCCAATCTCTCTGATGACTAGAGACAACTTTGGCCGGATGTCGGTTTATAGTCTTATTCATCCGCTTCACCATCCTATCAGACTGCGGGTGTAATGCAGTAGTTCTGGTTTATCGAATATTCAGTACTTTGCATATCTCCTGGAAAAGTGTGGATTCAAAGTTTCTTCCCTGGTCAGAATGGGGTTCCAAGGATACGCAAGAACGACAGATCCAGTTTTAAACTAGGACGCCTGCAATGGTGGCGGCCTCTTGATTAGGAAGGGCATACGCTTCCACTCATTTACTGGAATAGACCATGACGACAACAATATATTTATTTCCGACGTCTGATTTAGGGAATCGTTCTGCCACGTCTATGGCTATCATTTCGAATGTGCTACCGACATTATACTGTCTCATCGAAGCTTTTGGTCGTTTCTGCGATCAGTTGTTTGATGCGCACGTAGTGCATTTCTTGCACCATACCCTTACATCTTCTTTGTAGTTGAGCCAATAAAACCGTTCATGTACTTTCTGCAAGGTCTTCGTTACTCCAATGTGTCCTCTACTCACTCCATCATGAAGATGTCTCAAGACCTCCGGAGCTCAGCCTCTAGGAACAATCAGCTGTACTCTTGATCTCATCCAGGTCCTTCTGGACACGCATCAAGATGCTCTAATCCAGGATTATGGAATCCGATTGTGTCTAGTACGATTTTACCGCCGGAGGATACGGTGCTACCTCTTGCCATGTTGATCTGATTCCTCTCCTCTTTCATTCCTGAATAGTTCGGAATTCCATGTCGTTATCTATATCCTTTTCTACTTCTTGTGGTTGCCAAGCATCGTCAATAACAGTTGTCCTGAATGCCTCCGCTTTAACCTTAGAGCAATGATGACAATATTTTGGACATGGTCGTCTTGATGAGGCATCAGCATTTTCATGAGCTGCACCGGCTCGATGTTCTATGCGCAGCGTGGTCAGTTCTTAACAGGAGCTTCCTCTCATACAAATATTTGTACGAATGCTTGATGGACTTCACTACTGCTAGCAATTCTCAAAAAAATGCAGTTTTTTCTTGGTCTTTCTTGTTCATAAGCGCTGAAGCTCTCTCAGTATCATTCCTGCTATTGGCCCTAGCAGCTGTTTCGAACTGTTCATGGTGATTATTCCAAGATGTTTGACCATCAAAGGTTGGAGGTCTGACACGTATTTTAATAGTGGACTCAGAATTTGAAGTAGATAATCTAATTATCTCAGCTTTTGAAGCTTTCCCCGGAGATGAAACACCAAATTTAGATTTTCTTTCAAAAATCTTCATTTTTTCATCCAATTCCGAACCCAATTTTGCATCTAATTGCGAATCAAAGTTCTCATCCAATTTCACATTCAATTCTTCTTCCAACATTTTACAATTATCTCCGAATATTCCCACTCATACCTTTGAATTTTCTCTAAGTTTTTCCAGCTGCTGTTCAAGTTTCTTTGTATTCTCCTCTAATTTCTCATATCATTCTTTTCTCAGGTTTCTGAAATTGTCTTCTAGCCTTCCTAGTTACATCTTGTAACCAGCTTACTTTACTAGAAATAGAAAACCATATCCTGTTGATAACCAAATGTAATCAATAAGACCTTTGTATGTGAAAAACATATAGTTGTAGTTATGATTGTAAAGAACACTTGTCAATAAACTCCAACCTGTAATTTTGTTCTTTCTTAAAAAACTCATTCTCCTGATCTACGAACAAAACTGGCGCAGTCGGTAGGATTCTCGAAATTGAACGTATCGAACGAGCAATTTTCGTGTAAACGATTAATCGAAAAGAAAAACGGTCGGTTAGGTAGTGAACGGTAGGAGCAGATCGAGAGCATAACGATTTCCACACCAAAGTCACATCTGCCGCCCACAAGAACAACAGTTCGTCAGAAGGTGAGGAAGAAAGAAGAAATTACAATAGTGGTCGAGGACAAGCATCGCCGAAGCCTGCTTGCAGTAGGAAGACCTGGGGGAAGAACCAAATCGTCGAAACCTATAGGCACTAGGTTAAGAATGAAAACAACACTTTTAATGTAAGTTGCTCATTTCCTTACATCCAAATCACAAGATTATGTAGAAAAAATAATCATAGTAAAGGAAATATTACGATTTCACAATTGAAATAGTAGATATAAATTGATGAACAATTAAGAGAATTCATCAGATTTATTGAATAATATAAATATAGCAGACGTGAATATGGCTACAGCAGCATCATCATCTGTTATTGATTACCAATTGTTACGACTCTTTTCAGACTCTATTCCTAGATATGATGGAAATCCTCATACTTTGAATATATTCATAAATAATTGTCAAAATTTTATTCAGTCATTCACGAGTTCGGATATAACATTTTATAATTCATTAATTAGAGCAATTCTAAAGAAATTAACTGGTCGCGCATAACTCCCGATTGGATCCAGAAAAGAATTGGAAACCTGGAAAAATATTAAGACAGCATTAAGTTTCAGTTTTGGAGATCAGAGAAATATTGATTTGGACAATCAAGATTTAATTCCTCGGAAACCACAGAAAAATGAATCACCATATAACTTTGGCATGAGATGTCAAGATGCCCGTAGTTTAATATTTGCAAAATTAAGTACTTCATAAATTCCACCCGCTGAAAAATCATTACAAATTGAAAATTATGGCGATCCAGATCTCAAAACATATATTAGAGGTTTATCATCAAACATTTAAACAAATATCAGATTGAGAAATCCTGACTCTTTAGAAAAAGCCATGAACCTTGTCATAGAAGGAGGCAACTTTCTTTTTTCAATTCAAAAGCAGAATACTTTAAATTTACAAAGCTCATTCAAACCAACTCAAAGAATGGTACCAACAAGACAAACTGTACCTACGAATGCAGCATACATTCCTAACTTGCAACAATTTCCGGCAAGTCCAAATCCTCATAGATTTATACAACAACAAAGACCAAATTTGATGCCTATTCGAACTAATCCGTTTTATAAAACAGATGATCAACCAAATTGGCGTCCCACTCATTATGTACAACGTCAGCCTCAAAATAATATTGTACGTCCTACAAATTTTATGCTATTACAAAGACAGAAGAATTTTCCTCAAAATATTACTCGTCCTTATCAAAATCAAAATCAAAGAGAGTATACACCAGAATCCATGGATACAACATCTGCCCAATCTTGAATTGAATCACAACAAAAACCATTCACATCTTCGGCACTTTATAACCAAAATATCATTCAAGAAAATCCGAATACTTATTTCGAAAATCAAAATTAAGCAGAAAATAAGACCCATGAGAATTATGCATGTGAACAGCCTGTATATGATAATTCTGAGACAGACTATAGTTATTCCCACGCTGACTATGACGGATCAAGTTGTACATTTGATAACAGTACATATGACTCTGAGAATTACAAAAGTGAACAAAATCTTCCTTTGGTCTCATGCAACACGAATCAAACTTAATCCAGCTAAATGTATTAAGAGCAAACCTATCCTACATTTATATTCTCGAAATTGACGCAAACTTTCCAATCGATACCGGAAGTACTAAAAGTTCAATGAATCCTGATCTAGCTTGCAGATTTCATCAAAATTGTATTTCCAATGAGAATTTCAACATTCAAACAGCTCACGATCTTTCATTTTATAATTAAGTAGTCGGAATTCTACTTTTTGAAAATTTCAATGTTCCTGAAAGTAATAAATGCTACCATTTTGAATTTAGTAAAAAATATGATGGACTTATAGGCGTAGATTTATTAAGACAGTTGAACGCAAATGTTAATGTGAACACAAAACAATTACGTACTTCTTTCGCAAATATCCCTATAATATTTGAACCTGACAATGACAAGACATCGCGAGATAATTTTAAAAGTAATTCCATCATCATACCTTCACGAGTTGACATGATAGTAAAAATACCAGTTGAATAGAAAAACGGCATTGGATTGTTTGAATATACAAACTTTGGAAACGGTATTGAAATGCCTAAAGCAGTAGTAAATGTTTCGAACAATTATGCAATAACTTCAGTAATAAATATCGAAGAACACCCTGTGAAACTTGATATCCACGATCCTTTATATATTGAAATTTTAGATTCCATAGATCTAAATTTTGCTGAAAAAATGGAGATTGATAACAATGAATTAGGAATTGAATACGAAAATTTATTAAAGTGAAGTTTAAAAAATATAAGAAAAGACCATTGTAACAAAGAAGAAAAAGATGCGATAAGAAAATTATGTTACGCGTATAGAGACATATTTTATTCCAAAAATATTCCTCTCAGTTTTTTGAATGAAGTCACACATAAAATAAGATTGAAAGATGACACTTCTATTCATGTGAGATCATATGGATTTCCCGAAGTACATAAACAAGAAGTACGGGATCAAATTTCAAAAAAGTTGAATCAAGGCATAATTCAAAATAGTATTTCACCTTGGTCTAGTCCAATCTGAATAGTCCCAAAAAAACTAGACGCATATGGTCGTGAGAAATGGAGATTAGTTATTGATTACAGAAAATTGAATGAACGCACTATAGACGACAAATACCCTTTACCAAACATCGCGGATATTTCAGACAAACTAGGTGAAGCTAATTATTTTTCAACTCTCGATTAAGCGAGCGGATTTCATCAAGTAGAAGTAGATCGCGAAGACGTGCAAAAGACAGCTTTCACAACTGAAGGTGGACATTACGAATTTGAACGCATGCCCTTCGGATTGAAAAGTGCCCCTTCCATATTCCAACGTATTATGGATAATGTCCTTTAAGGGTTACAAGATGAAATATGCCTCGTATATTTAGACGACATGATAATCTTCAGTACTTCACTGCAAGAACACATAGCAAGACTCAAATCAGTATTCGACAGACTACGACAAAGTTATTTTAAAATACAATTAGACAAATCCGAGTTCCTACAAAAATCTGTACAATATTTTGGACACATAATTACCCCTAGTGGAGTTAAACCAAACCCCGACAAGATTTCTGTTATAAAAAACTTTCCGATTCCTAAAACTCAGAAAGTGATCAAAAGTTTCCTTGGATCACTTGGATACCATAGACGTTTCATTAAAGACTGCGAAAATTACTAAACCAATGACAAAATGTTCAAAGAAACACCCTAAAGTAATACATGACAAAGAATTTACCGACAGTTTTAATACTTGCAAGCACCTATTAAAGAATGACCCAATTCTCCAATACCCCGATTTTGAAAAACCATTTATATTAAAACAGACGCAAGCAATCACGCAATAGTAGCTGTCCTTTCTCAAGGCGATATTCCAAGGGATAAACCACTAGCATACGCGTCGCGAGCTTTGAATGAAACAGAAACACAATATTCAGCCATCGGAAAAGAGTCACTAGCCATCGTTTGGGCCTGTAAACACTTTAGACCTTATCTATACGGTCGTAAGTTCACAATAGTCACTGACCATAGACCACTCACATGGTTTTTCAATCTAAAAGGGCCTTACTCAAAACTAGTAGGATGGAAACTGGAACACCAACGCAGATTGTCTCTTGCGCATTAATATCAATGCAATAGAAAGCGAATCATTAATTAATAATCCTGGCGAAATAAATACAGACATTGTAGATTATTCGAGAGATTTTGTAGAAAATTCAGTTCCTCATGAACCACACCCATCCACTAGTACACAATATTTGAATGAGAATGAAAAAACCAAGAAGATACCAAAACTCCATATAATTTCTGTCATACAAATTAAACTCCCAAACATAAGAAACTCTCAAGAGAACATTGACACTGCAGAAGTAGATAACAACATCACAGATTCTGAAAGCGTAACTCAACACTCTACAGCAGGTGATACTAATAATGACGGTATTACAAGTTTAAGTGAGATAATAGATAATAAAACAAATCAGATACTTGTATTTCCAAATTTTTATTCTAAATGTGAAGTTTCTCATGAAAAGTACAAAAATCAAAGAATTATAAAAGTGAAAATACCTGGAAACAATAATGATAAAATTATATTTGAATTTTATAAGAATATTTCAAGTCCAAAAGTTATTTATCATAATGTATTTCCGCACAGATAAACTTCATAAAGATTTTTCAAGAGTATTTTCAATAATTTCTCAGGAAAAGGTCTCAAATTAATTAATGTATGAGACTTTTGAATACAGTACCTGATGAAGAAGAACAAATGATGGTCATAAAGAGCCATCATGAAGGAGAAACGAACCATAGAGGTATAAATAAAACCATTGAATATCTAAAGAGAAATTATCACTGGAAAAATATGAAATCAACACTAACAAATTTTATTAACACATGTCATATTTGTCAGATAGCTGAGTATTCTAGAAAGAAACCTTATTCGCCTCTGATGTTAACAGAAACAGCAACTAAACCCTTTCAAATAGTTCATATAGATGTATTTGCTTTCGATAGGAAAAATTATTTGACCTTAGTAGATGCCTTTACAAAATTTGCCCAAGCAATCTTTATAGTAGGTAAAACAGCGATTCACATAAGTAATGCTCAAATTGAGTATTTTGCTTCATTTGGCGTCCTAGAAAATCTAATTCTAGACAATGAAAAAGAACTCAACAATAGCACCGTGAGAACTTTTGAGATAACACAAAATTAATATTCATTCATATCACCACCAATCAAACGGTATTGCTGAGTGATTTCACTCAACAATTATAGAACATTTAAGAATATTAAGAGAAACTTTTCCGGACGACAGAAGCGATCTAATGAATTATGCAATTATTGGTTACAATAATTCGATACATAGTTCAACAAATTTTACCCCTTATGAATTAGCTTTCGATCATACAAAATTGAGAGATACAGATGAACTTTACATGCCAAATACATTTTATAATGACTATGTTGGAAATCATAACAAGATATTAAAATATGTTTACCAAGCAGTTTTGAATAAATTGCAGGACGATAAAGAAAAAGTAGTTTTGAAATCCAACACGCAAGGAGAAGAGAATAATGAATTCAAATTGAATCAAATTGTTTTTGAACAAATTCCTCTGCACAGAAATGAGAAACATTAGAAATTTCTAGGCCCTTATAAAACCACTGAATTATTAGATAAGAATCGAGAAGAGATTACAAATCAAAATAAAGAAGAGAAAATTGAAATTATTCATATAAAAGAATTGAGGAAACCACCAATTGTTACAGATGATCGTTCCTCATTGCCACCGCAACATAAGAATTACCCAAATACCATAATTTTAACCAAAATCCTGGTCTTCTTTCTTTGAAACTTGGCCATGCCCAACTA
The DNA here is from genome assembly GCA_963989225.1 of Dromius quadrimaculatus. Taxonomy (NCBI): domain Eukaryota; kingdom Metazoa; phylum Arthropoda; class Insecta; order Coleoptera; family Carabidae; genus Dromius; species Dromius quadrimaculatus. The sequence goes on along the minus strand of OZ022336.1, from coordinate 24,595,308 downwards.
CAGACTGACTATTGGACATTTGTACAAATATTTGACATTACTGAGATAATAAATGAATTTCATATATTAAAGAGTAAAATAGTAATTATCAAAAACGAGATTGAAAATTCAACACTAAGTCATCATTCTTATCGTATAATTCTTGAGGATAAAGTTCCAATTCAGGTACAACAATTGAATCCCAACATAATAAATAGACAGAAACGAGGTTTAATAGACGGCCTAGGCTCAATTATCAAATCCATCACTGGAAACTTTGACCAACGAGATGCCGAAAGATATGACGATATTATCTCAAAAATATCTAATGGCCAACATAGACTTAAAATACTTTTTAATAATCAGATGACCATTTTACAAACATCAATTCAAAAATTTAATGATAATATGAAAAAGTTTTTAAATAATAAAATTCATTTAAATTCCAAAATAATGGAGTTGGAAGCAATTATCAATGGAACATGGATAAAGCATGTAGGAATTAATCATAATAAATCTTTATAAACTGTTATATCACAATATATTTCAAGTTTACAAATAATATATGATCTTCTTGAAAGAATTGAAGTTGCTATCACTTTTTTAAAGTCAAATGTACTTCATAATTCTATTACAGAACCAAATGATTCATTTCCAAAATTATAACAATAAATAAACAATTAAAAGTAAGTAGATTCTCATTTGAATCCATATTAGATAATTTATTATTGTCTGAAAAAATCATAAATATAAAAAGTTATAGTAAAAGTAATCAGATTATATTCTTATCACAAATTCCAATTGTAGAGATAGAGTATTTTGATTATTATCACTTATAATCTCTGCCTTCTCCAAATCATAATTCATTTAGAACCATAATACCACGTTCTAAATTCCTTATTTTCAATGACTTTTTCTTCCTTTGATTCAAAATGCAAGGAAATCATACCAGAAGAATACTTGTGTCAAGAAATACATCTTGCCAAGATCTACCAAGACGCCCCTTGTGAGATTCAACGTGAACAGAACCAACTGCATAACCATCCCAGCTGTTATTCCGAATATAAAAATCCAGAAGATAGAGAAGAATCAGTGGACTATCATCGCCCCATATAACGTTGTTGCAACTAAAAACTGTGGTAAAAATACGAACAATATTCCCTTCAATGGAACTCATATGATTGGAATGAATAATGAATTTGAAGTGAAAATTGAAGACATGATTTCAAAAGCTCTTCAAAGCACAAAATTCAGTCATATTAATATCAATATACCAATTCTGCCTGCAACTATTGATCAAAATAATAAAACCTATTTGAAAAATAATAAGATTGAATTAGATTCTATCAATTTAGACGAAACCAAGAATTGAATTTCAATAATAAATGACGAAAAAGAAAAATTGAATGAAATCAATGATACATCCATTTACTATGATAAAACTAGCATATATACAGTTATTCTATATACAATTATCATAATAATTATTACATGTTGTACTTTGTATTATTTTGTTCAGCAAAGGAAACTTAACAGATCACAAGGACGACTCAATGTGGAAATCGAAATGTCACCGAACTCTGTGGCCAAAACCCCTATAGTTCTCGACTAGGGCTGGAGGAGTTACATCTTGTAACCAGCTTACTTTACTAGAAATAGGTAATTATATCCTGTTGATAACAAAATGTAATAAATGAAACCTTTGTATGTAAAAAAAAATATAGTTGTAGTTATGATTGTAAAGAACACTTGTTAATAAACTCCAACCTATAATTTTGTTCTTTTTTTCGAAAACCCATTCATCTGATCTACGAACAAAACTTCCTAATGTTCTATTAAATTCTATCTCCAAATCCTCCTTCAAACTTGTGGAGTTTTCTTTTAATTTTGATTATAAATTCATAGAATTTTCTTTTGATTTTGATCCTAAATCTATAGAATTTTCCCTTAATTTTGATTCTAAATTTATTGAATCTTCTTCCAATTTTGATTCTAAATTTATAGAATTTTCTTTTAATTCTAGATTCATTGCCAAATCAGGTAAAGAAAGTTAAGACTTAAACAAAAATGTATCAGTATCCTCACCGTCTTCAGTCATAGCGTCTCGCAGTTGTTTTATTAAAACTTGTTTGCGGCCACTGGTTTCCAAATTTCGCTCTTCCAATTGATATTTCAACTCTGTGACCTTCATATCTTTCAACAACTTCTTAGACGTCATTTTCCAATTTTAAAAACCAGCATCAAACAAAATACTGAATAATTCATAACAACTCTACACTTAACACCACTGTAACGTTTATTGCTTGGACGGTGATTGTTCATAATTAAAATAAAAGTTACTATTCAATAATTGGAAATGAAATAGAAGTTTTATTCTCCCGGATATTACTGAACAACACCATAGAATTTATTTATCACTTACTACTCTCCTAAACAAGGCCGCAGATATTCATATTTGACTTTTTATATACACTGATCGCTTTACTGTTTGATATTCACTGCTGTAGAGTCACCATTATACTATATTCTCAAGTCGTTTGTTTGCCCTCATATATAGAACTATCCATTTCTTGAATGTTCTACCATATTTCTGGAATTTTGCTAGAGGCTTCCATCGGGTGGGGTGATGTGGTGCGGTGCGACGCGATACGACGAGGACAAAAGGCACTGCCCAGATAAGGTCAGGCTCAAGCCCACCCTACTTCTAGAAGCCTCCACACTCTCGCACGTTACAGTATATATTGAAGGACTGTTATTCATTCAGTATATCATACATTTGTTTTTGCATATGTCAAAATACAATAGTGAGGAATCATATGTCAATCTGAAGGTTTTCGAAATCATATTATGAATTGATTGGTTTAAATATTCTCAACTCATCAGCGTATAGCAATTATTCAGAGGAATTCACAACAGTACAGATGTCATTATTAAATAAGTTGAGAAAAATGGTCTTAGATTTGATCCCTGTGGAATACCAAAGGAGGAAGAGGAATATTTTGACGTGTAATTATTACAATTCACAAATTGCTGAGGGTGAGTAAGATACGACATGATAAATTGGAGAAGATTTGAGGAAAATTCAAATTGATGCTCAAGTGTACAGAGTAGGATATCGTGATCAACAGTATCAATGGCCTTCAAAAAATATGTATAGATAACATCGATCTGCGTGTGTTTTTTCAGTGACGTGGCAACAAAATCAGCGAAGGTTGTTGAATTCGTAGTAGTTGATCACCACTCATGAAACCATGTTGCTCATCTGATATAGAATTACTGACTCTTCTTTAAATGTATCTATACAGTATCATCTCAAAGCATTTAGCTATATTAGATACGATGGAGATAGGTCTGTAGTCAGCTATATTATGTATATTACCCAATTTGAAGATAGGACAAATGAAAGAGCATTCTAAGATATCAGGAAACGTATTAGTGTAAAGAGAAGAATTGAACAATATATGCAACGGCTTGATGAATATTTGGCGTCATCCCTTAATAATATATGCGAGTAATTTATCAGAACCAGAATAGTGGGAAGAACAAGGATAATATTTATCTCCATAAAACATAATGATAATTTTAAACTTTCCTGCAACAAAGATGCCCTTAGTAAGATTCAAAGTTACAAAAATAGCCAAAGAAACCAATTCGAAATTTCTTCCATAATCAAGCAGACGTCAATATACTTGACGCTTTTGAAGTGGTACTTTTTGGCCATACAAGGATAAAATTTTTTCCGGAAACCAAGAAATATGACGAACACAAGCTTGCCTTTACAAAGTAAGTATACTTCATCAAAACACTCAGCCAAGGTAATGAAAATATTTTTGTTAGCGAGATCTTGTGACACTTTGCTTTTAATTTGATTCAATGAAAAAGTTGCATCTAGTAAATGCTGGAAGCGATATGAACATGCAGATTTGTTCATTCTTTGTGGAAGTAGTAATCATTCTGAGATGATAGATTATGTTGGAATATAATATTGGAGCAGATTGAAGGACGCAGAAAATGATTGAATGAAAAATTCAGGTATAGAGGTCCAATATTTATTCTAATAGATGAAAAGTGGATAAATAAATGTCAATCACGCCTTTCACTTGCTGCGGATGTGGCAGATTCTTATAGTGCACTCAGTAGATCAATTGATATTTCATCAGCCGTAGGATGCGGTTATCAGTCGTCAAGCTACAAGTACTCTTAGTTTTTGTGAAGAGTACGCCACAGAGTACATTATAACTCAGTGAATATGTTACCGACTTTTTGTCCGTCGGTGAAATCCGATCTTGTGATCTCTGCGTCAAAAAGCCAGCATATTCGCACTGAGCTATGTTTATGATGTTTATGTTTGGGACGTTTAGGATGTCATCCATCCATCTTAAGCCAGGGAAAAAAAAGCTTGAAATTAGGTGTACATGTTATACAGCAGATGTGAACTAATTACAGTAAGATCAGTTGAAAATATTGATTGTGCTTCACATTGCTTTCAGCCTAGTTGTTCATTTTCTTGACACCGAGTTTGAACTTTAGAAATAGTTATATTCAATGGTTTTTTGCTAAATTGTTTTGTTGGTGAGTTTTGAATCTTACAATCTCCTTCTCAGTGCTTAGCTATGACATGTTCCGTTTGAGAATATATTTTTTATGATAAGTGTTATGCTTGCTAGCAACCTTATTGGATTGTCGTTTATTCCACCGTACAACGTAATACTTTACTTTCCAGGTATTTTCGTCGTTGTGTTCCCTGTGGATGAAATAAAAACTACGTGGCACCCCAATTCAACTTGACATACAAAATTGACGACAAATCAGGTATTCTCTGATAAATTGGTTCAATTGTCAATTGAATATTTATTCATTTATCATTTATAAGCAGCCTACAGCTAATATAAATATAAACGAAATCCGACAATAATACAGCAGCTTGGTGCGTAGTAAACTAAATATTAAACAAGTTTTAACAATAATATAATTCTATAGCAGTAACAAAAATGTATAGTGGAATATTCTGTTCATAACAATTCGACCTATAACATTCAGATATTATTCACCCATTACTTCAAGATGCGTGCTTTCAAGACACACACTCACTCTGTTCCTAAATATTATATTCCATTATAGTAGTAGTTGTCGTCATAGTGCGTGTATCGTTGAGTTATTGCCTACCTTTTTTCATAAATATGAAGTGTATTATTCGCTTTAATAGTTTTAAATTGAGTCGAGGTGGTGCATAATTGCTTGATTATAATCTGGTGCACTTTTTGTTACCAGTACTGCTCTCCTTTACCTTTGATTTCAATTTTTGTTGGAGTTTATCGTGCTGAGTGTATTTCCACTTGGCGTATTCTAATTTGGTGAGTTTCAACCTGATATTCCGTCACTGCGATGCCTACGTGTAGCAAATGTTCTCGCAACATCAACAACAAATATCCCGCTGTCCGATGTTTCAAATGTACGCGCTTCTTCCATGTTGCGTGCGCTGATGTTTCTGCCGATTTCAATCAACTTGACACAAATAGATCCACCTGGTTGTGTCAATCTTGTCGTCCACACACCGAATTGGATGTGTCAGCTGCTTCAGATGCTGGTAGTGTCTCTTTGGGATCTTTGCGTGATTTGCAAATACAGATAAGTTCTATTAAATCTGATATTATCTCTGCATTTGAGCTTAAATTTGAATCGTTGATGAAGTCAATTAATTTTTGCTGTGACAAAATTTCAGAATTTGAATTAAATATGAAATCAGTTAATCAAGAATTAAAAGAATTTGAAAAAGTTAAAGAGGAGAACAAAGATTTGAAATTGACTATTACGAATCTAAATGATAGAATGAATGATATGGAACAATATACACGCATGAACAACGTAGTTATACAAAATATTCCTGAGAAAAATAATGAAAACATATGTGAAATTGTGTCCAATATCGCTAAGTCAGTGAATTTAGACATCACAGCTAGCGATCTCGATGCAGCTCATCGGGTTCCTCATTTCAACAAGAGGAGCTCTAATATTCCAAAAAATATTGTTGTCAAGTTTATGTCCAGATACCAGAAAGAAGCGTTTATCAGTTCTTTAAAATTGAAGAAAATTACAACAAAAACTCTTGGCTTTGATGGATCAGAGAATAATATCTATGCAAATGATCATCTGACTAAGAAATATATGATCCTGTTCAAACTGGCTCGTGATGAACTTCGCGCTGAAAATTTTAAATACGTGTGGTCGAAGCATTCGAAAATTTTTGCACGCAAAACTGACACTTCAAAAACACTGATTATTCATTCTGAGGCAGATATCAGAAAACTGGTTTAAATTGTATATATTATTGAATATTAATTCTAGATTTTTATGGCTTTGTGCGTTTATTATAAAAACGTGAATGGTTTAAGAACAAGAACCACTGAAATCAAATATAGCTCTTCTACATGTGATTGTGATATTATTTGTCTAACTGAAACAAATTTGTCTTCGTCAGTGTTTGATCATGAAGTGTTGGCTGATAATTATTCCGTGGTTAGGCGTGATAGATATACTGCTACTACATCCTCGCATAAATGTAATGGTGGTGGTGTTCTAATCGGCATAAAAAATACCATCAACTTTGTGCATAAACCGGAGTGGTCATCGGATGCGGAAGATGTTTGGATCACTATTTATTTGAAAACACATAAGTTACATATTTGCTGTGTCTATTTACCCCCTAAAGCCCGCCGCACACGAGGCAATTTTCCATGCAATTTTGTTCACTCAATTTGCAGCAAGTTTTCTTACGCACTGGGCCACTTTGAGGTACACTTAGTGTGACACTTATTCTCGCATCACACGATGCAAGCTGCGCCACTCATTCTGACACTAGAACGTAGACTTGGTAGATTTTCACATTACAAGTATGGATGTTGCCGAAACTAATCGTCGGAGAAGAGCAGGAGCATTTGCTGCAGTTATAGCTTGCGAATTACGAGACAGAAAAAAAAAAAAGAAAAAACTTTGGTCAAGAGAGTGATTTTTGAGAAGGCATCAAGGCCGCAGAGTTTTCAACATTTTGTTTGACGAGCTAGTAGGGTGTATACCAAACGTAAAAAACCTGGAAATGTCAGGGAATTTAGATAAACTGGAAATGTCATGGAATCGTCAGGGAATTTCTGATACTTGTCTGGAAAAAATACATCATAGGATATTTATGCATTATCACTCATAAAAGTATATTTTCACTCTTTGAGATACTAGGGCCATCTGTGCAAATCTATAAGTCTCCAAATCTATAAATTCATGAAAAAAAAATTTATTAAAGTACATTTACTTTTGTCGATTAATGTAAATTCGTTCATGATATCAAGTTCGTTGCGATTTTGTTTTCAATTCACAGATTTATAGGGTTCACACAGAATTGCAACATTAATCTGTGATTACATGTAGACTTGTATCAAACTTTTGTTTTTTACTGTCTGGAATTTTATTGAAAATAACCTGGAAAACCTGGAAGTCAGGGAGTTTTCATTTAATTTTTTGGTATACACCCTGAGCTAGGGTACGTAAACATTACCTAATTTCCACTAGCCATAATTTTTACTTATTTGTATCTTAAAACACCACAAAACACAATGTACTAACGAGGCCTGATGCGACATACAACTCAGTGATGTAATCACGTGATTTCGTCGTCTGCTTTGATTGGCTGTGGACAGCAGTCAGTGGCGCAGCAAGTGCGAAAAATAGCACCGAACCTATCTTGGAAAACAAGTCTCGTGGTAAGTCTAGTACCCCGCATCGCACCAAATTTCTTGCATCGTAGCAAGCGTGGCACCCAGTGCGGCGCCAAGTGAACAAAATTGCTTGAAAAATTGCATCGTGTGCGGCGAGCTTTAGTGTAGTGAAGCTTTCAATATTTTCTTAAACAATATGTCACTAATCATTGATTCGCAACCTAATGATAAATTTTTAATCTGTGGTGATTTCAATTTACCTCTTCTACAATGGCACCAAACACAAAATTACTATCTCGCAAGGAACACTTATAATACCATGTCTACTGATTTCATGGATACCATCTTATATACTAATCTTAAGCAATATAACGGGATAGCTAACCAAGATAATCGACACCTTGATTTGGTTTTATCTAATTGTCATAATGTCACTGTCAAAGCATGTTGCAGTCCATTGAGTAAAGTTGATTCAAGATATCATCCTCCATTATTAGTTTATTATGAAGATTTTCCTGAACCAGTATTAAATTCTAATCCTAGAAAAATATTTTTGTATAAAAAAGCCGACTATAATGTCATAAATAATTATACAGCTTGCATAAATTGGTCAGAAGAATTCAAAACCTTGAAGTGTGAGGAGGCCCTGAGTAAATTTTATGAAATCTTGAATAACATTATTAATGAGCTTGTGCCGAAAAAGACCATTACTAAGAGATCCTACCCTTGTTGGTTCTCATTTGAGTTAATCAAATTAATTAAAGAAAAATCCAAAGCACATAGCCAATATAAGCGTTTTAAAACTGATTTTTATTACAAAGAGTTTTCTTTATTGCGGAAAAGAGTGAAATGTGTCACAAAAGTTTGTTACTCGAACTATATCGAGAATGTCGAGAATGAGATACCCTCTAACGTTAAAAAATTTTGGTCGTACGTTTCCTCTGTCAAAAAACATAGCATACCTTCTAATATGATATTCAATGATACTAGTTCATGCGATGGCAGTGAGATTTGCAACATGTTTGCTAATTACTTTAATTCTGTATTTTTAGATAATAGTACAAAGACTGACACTACAAAATTTCTTCATAAGCATGTTGACTCTAGTATTAATCTAAGTGAATTATCCATTACGGAGAATGAAACTTGTGAAATGATATCAACCCTGGATATAAACAAGGGAGCAGGCTCAGATGGTATTCCTCCTATATTTATAAAAAACTGCTCATTGTCTTTATGCCATCCTCTAACAATAATTTTTAATCAATCGCTTGCTGAAGGTTAGTGTCCAAGTTTGTGGAAGAAAGCTCTTGTTGTCCCTGTTCATAAGAATGGTAGTAGAAACTTGATCGAAAACTATCGTCCCATCTCAAAACTTTGTATATTTGAGAAAATATTCGAAAAAATAATATATAAATATTTATTTGCATCATTCAAAAATATTATTAACTTGGAACAGCACGGTTTCTACTCTGGTAGGTCTGCTGAAACAAATTTGGTTGAATACTCAGATTTCATTCTTAAACATATGGACAATAGAGCACAAGTAGATGCTGTGTACACTGACTTCAGTAAAGCATTTGATAAAATTAATCACTCTATCTTAATATCGAAACTTGAGACGTATGGTGTTCATGGCAGTCTTTTGAGTTGGTTTAAATCATATCTTGAAAATAGGAAACAATGTATAAAGGTTAATGGATATTCATCTGATTATTTTTCTGTTACGTCAGGTGTTCCACAAGGATCCCATTTAGGGCCTCTTCTTTTTATTATATTCATTAATGATATCAAGTCTTGCTTTTTGAATTGTAGATTCATCATGTATGCCGATGACCTTAAGGTATATAATCCTGTTACTTCTATATCTGATTGTATCGCTCTTCAAGAAGATTTAGATAGATTGAGTATTTATTTGAAACTAAATGATTTAGCTCACAATCACAGCAAGTGTTCGCTCATTTCTTTCTCCCGTAATAGAAGTATTCTAGAGTTTATTTATAACATTGATGATAATAATGTTTCTCGTGTATCTCAAGTAAAAGATCTTGATATTATTTTCGACTGTAAGCTTATTTTTGATCTTCACATTGATTTTGTAGTAAAAAAAGCCTATAAAATGCTTGGATTTATTCTAAGGATAGGCGAGAAATTCAAAAATTACAAAACACTAGTTGGCTTGTATTTTTCTGTTGTTCGTTTTCATTTAGAATATGCCACTGTTTGTTGGTCTCTGTTTTATAAAATATATGTCGGCAGAATCGAGAGTATTCAACGAAAATTCATTTATATTCTGAATAAAAGGTTTCCACAAATTATAATTTCTCTTCCATCACTTGAAAATAGACGAGCCTTACTTCAATCATCCTTTGTTTTCAAAGTTTCAAATAATCTTGTTAGCTGTCCGAATATACTAAATGAATTTTTGTTTAGAATACCCTCCTATTCTACCAGATCAATTGAAATGTTCATTTTAAATACTTGCAGAACCAACTCTGCCTTAAATTCTCCTATATATCGAATGATTGTCATATTCAATAAATTGTTATCTCTTGGTAATTCACCAGATATTTTCACATGTAGCTTACGTACATTTAAAGTTTTTGCTTCGAAGCATATTATGTCTAGTTTCTAAACTAAGTTATTAATATTAGTTTACTCTAGTCACTATGGCGATGATTTTTATATTTTTTTCTGGTAAATTGATTGTGTTGTGCTATTATTGGGATTCGTCCTGTTGCATAACCTCATTGGATAAATAAATAAATAAATAAATAAATAAATTGTCCTACATTATCTGACCTTTTTATTCCTTTTGGCTAGGCATTAAACATTATTGTCCCTTTATAAAACACAGTCTTTTGTCCCTAAATACCCTCTTCCTCATATAACTTATCTGCTTGTTTAGTTGCATATTGATGTATGTCCCTATTTTCCTTTACAAGATTTCTTGAATAGTTGGGCAACAATTCATTCATAATCTATGGATAAACGGTAACACTTCTCTTTGAACTTCTTTTTCTATTGATGAATATCCTCCTTCTTCCAACATACTGTTTACATTCTCCCTGTGTCCTTTTTTGAAGACAGTCCGTAGTCCTTTGATTAGAGTTCATTTTAATAATACTACATCTAACTTGTTTTCCATTGTAAGTATTGTAGTACAGTATCTTACATAAGGTATCAAAATTGATTCGAACAATAGTTTCTTTCCATCTTTTGACATAGGTAGCTTTTCTCAATTCAAAAAGTATGTCATCTTTCTTACCCGTTTTTTCATTGATATACTCAATGTGCTTCTTGAATCGTAGACGATTCTCAATGATTCTACCAAGATATTCGTATTTCTCTACCCATTATAAAGTTGCGTTCATGAGTATTACATGTCTCATTTCTACTTCTTCTACAAAACGCGGTTTGCCCATAACCATACATTTTGTCTTTCTCACATTGACACTCAAAAAATTTATGCTCAGCCAGTTACTAGCTAATCTTAATTCATCATTTATTTTATCATCTATCTAAGATTCATCTTCCTTTGTAGAATAGATAAATGTATCATCTGCAGAGATATGTGATTTGAATCGTATATTCACCTCTGGCAAATCATTTATATATAAAATGATCAATAAAGTCCAAATTTGCTTCCTTGAGGTACTCCATGTATTACCCCTTTTTCTCTTTTGATACCATCATCCAATCCCACCTTATGATAGCCATCAAACCATTTATAAACAGCATTATTCATATTGTACATCGTAGACAATTTTCATAAAAGTAGTTTTCTATTGATTGTTTCAAAGGCTCTTCTATTATTCACGAAAACTGCTAGAACTCCTTTACCTTTGTCAATTGCTCTCATCAAGTCCTCAATAACCAATTATAATGCTCCTTCTGTGCTGTACTGTTCCCTATTTCCTGATTGACAATCAGTCAACAGTTCATGTTCTTTAATGTGTTCTATCAATGTTTCATACACAATAGACTCTGTTAATTTTCGCACAATAGGTAAGGTATTGATTGATTCTGAGTCAGTACATCTTGCACTGAGCTTTACTTTTACAATAGGAATGATTACCAATGTCTTCGATTTATGTGGCATGGTTTTTATTCAACTCATCCATCCGGTTGTCTTGACTCCTGCATACTCTGCTCAATATTCTGTTCAATCGTCATATACATATTATCAATGTCAATAACGTCATCATTAGCACAGTCTTCAAATTTCTTCCCCAATAATTCTTCCATTTTACAATAATCTAATTATCCCTTTATTGAAAACTTGTCATCCATATTTATTGTATTATTTACTCCTTGATTACTGATGATATGATGATACGCGATCCTTGGTTCTTCTACCACTTAACAATTCAAGTTCGCACTGTCTGTGATAACTAGATGTATCATTGTCTTACTATGATTGGTTAACCTCGTTGCCTTTGTTTCAAGCCTAATTATATAATAATATATCATCCACCAGTCTCGCTGTTCTACTCCTATCAATATCTCTACGAATGCTAGATCGTCTCTTATATACATGACTATTTTCCCTGTATGATTCGTATTTGAATCACATTCAATATTATTGTACTGTTCGAATATTTATAGAGCGTCTTCATCAATAACTGTGAGATATAAATCTACAATCGCCACTAATATTGGTTTGATTCTATGGACGAACACTGCAATGATATCGTTTCTACTAATTCTTCCATTGACATTCATCATTTTAATGTTACCATGGACTAGACTCTCTACTTTTTTTGATTGCTATTTCCCATCGTACATGATAGCCCTTCTTTTCATTTCTAGTCTTCTTTGGTATACTGGGCAATCCTGGTCAAATACATTATGGTTCACATCTAAGATTGGCTGTTATTATTCATAAGCATCTCTACAGGTACTACATCTACCCACTTTTGCTCTACAATCTTTTGCCATATGTTTATCTCCACATTTCAGACATCTGCTATCATTGATACAGATCTCATTCCAATGGTCATATAAATTACATCTCATATATCTTGGAATATCCACATATTCCTTAACCTGGCAACACTGCCTTTTAATTTTCATCCTTCCATCCTTCATTATTTGGTAAATATCTGTGCATCTACTTCAATGACTACTATGTAGGTATTTTTTGATTTCTTATCAATTTTTCTCTCAATCTTAGATTCAGTTCTGATCATTCCAGGATTTTGATTGCAAGGAGCTTTCTTCAGTTCTTCACCATTCATTTCTTTTTCAGTGTCAAAGACTCTAAAGCGTGGTTTCCTCAATTCAGGCATTTCAATTATTTATTCTTTTCCTAATTTATCAATGAACTCCACATTCTCTCTTTATATCTCTTCCCTACTTTTACAACTTATAGCTATTTCTCTATTCCTAATCTTTTCTCAATTTCCAATCCCAACTTTCAACTCCGTAGGATTTATAGTTTTCCTACAGATCTTCTTTGTTGTTTCACTCGTCAGCGGTGCCTTTTTTGGATGTTCAAATAATACTTCTTCTTAAGTTCCTTTCACTTTATCAGCAAAAAGCACTTTATCTCCTTCAATTTGACTCCTCTGAGAAACTTTGTTCTCCTTCAGAAGTTCACTTATTTTCTTGGTTACCATCTGTTCCATGAATAACTTTATATTTGCCGTTAATTCATTCATGATTTTCTTCTTTGACGTGTCAATCAAATGAACGTATGAATCATTACACTCTCCACACATCCATTTCAATGGTTTGTTCTTCTTGATTAGATGCCTTCCAGCAACCGTTATTTTCACGCATTTCGAGTGGAACCATGTCTGGCATACTCCTACACATCCAATTTCATTTTGATTGTCCTCTTTTTGCACTTTCCACATCGTTCTTTATCTCCCATAATATTTTTGTTGAGGTTATGTCATCTCATTGGTCAATGTTACTGTCTTTTTCATAACGCTTTTATCAGCTTCAGCTGTATCTATGTAACGGGAACTTTGAACGTGAATTTTACCTACTTGAAGACTTCAGATTGAATTAAAACTTTGTGTACATCTCAAGGACCGATCACAATACGATAATTTATCAAGTTCATCTCATTATCCTGATAAGAATCATCAGGAATAAATACTAACTTTCGGAGCAAAAGCCTGAGAATCGGCTACCACATGAGGAGGAACGCAGCTCGGTAAATTGAAAGCAAGCAATACGAGTAGACCGCCGTGCGAGCAAAGTGAACTTGGTCAATGGTGAGCTGCTATGTGCGCGAAGCAAGCTCGGTCAACGTTGATCCGCCGTGCGAGTTAAACGAGTTCCGTTAATTTTAATAACAAATATTTTTTTTATGAGAACTGGAAAGTAGAAAATGAAATATAGTTCAAAAAAACTGAAAAATTTTCTTTCATGGTAAAGGCAAAAAATTTTTTAGGTATTGAAGTCCTTTTAATTTTATTCATGCTACTGTTCAATTTTTGGACGTTTTGGATGTTAACCCATCCATCTTCAGCGTTCTATTAAAATTTTACAATCCTATAGCTTCGTTTACAGCATAGTTATGGAGATAACCTTCCAATACTTATTGATAACAATATAAAAATAGCAAATAGCTCAAAAATCACAAAAAATGTGTGGATGTAACTTCGAGGCTACCACCAACCAAGGTGGCTGGTGATAGAATACATTCTATCACCAGCCACCTTGGTTTGATGAAATTCAAGATAAATTAGAAGACCTAGATGAAAACGAAGCTACTAATCGAGTAGCATATATTGAAAATTTTAATTTAGAAAAGGCACGAGTTTCAAAAATATTAGATGAGAATATTACCCCGCCAAATACAAAATCAGAAATTCAACCATCAGCTTGCGCGAACACTACCGTTACCTTACCTGCAATTGTATTACCAACCTTTGACGGAACCGTAGAAAAATGGGCCTCGTCTTATAGTTTATTTTTGACATTAATTGATCAAGAAAATCTATCACCAGTTGAAAAATTTCATTATCTTAGTTTGTCATTAAGAGATAAAGCCGCAGCCACGATAGAATCATTGGAGACTACGGATGAGAATTATGCAGTAGCGCTATCAATTCTCAAAGAAAAATGTGAATGTATTCGACGTATTTTACGCCGCCATTGGGCAATTTTACGGGAATATCCGCGGCTAACGAAGGATACTCCAATAGCTATAAATAATCTAATTGACGTTTTCCACCAACATACCAGAGCATTGGAAAATCTTAAGGTTCCAGTTTCAAATTGGGATACTCCACTAGTTGATCTAATTTCATCTTTCTTGGATTCAAGTACTATTTGGCACTAGGAATTAACTCTAACTGAAGATAAAATGACGTCATGTGAAGAATTGCCTAAATTTCTTGACAAACGCGCTAATTGTGCAGAGAGCGTATCTTTCGGAAATTCTAATTCCAAAACCGTACGTAATGAAAATGACAGTCAGCGAAAATTGAATTTAATGCAGAACCGAAATCGACAACAAGTTCTCGCGACAACTAATAGATTCGAAAACAAATCCTTAGTTACTAATATGAAATATACAGATTCATCCAATTCTAACCAATCGCCGATATTTCCAGTTTGGAATGAGTTACATCGTCTATTCACATGCAATAAATTCTGTGATTTAACAGTCGAAGCAAGACGTCAAACTATTATGAACCACTCTCTTATGTTCTAATTGTTTTGCAAAAGGCCACGGAGTAGCTCAATGTAAGTCTGGATTGTCTTGTCAAAAGTGTTCAAAACGACAGAACACTTTATTACATTTTACCATAGAAACGCAAAGCATTGATAAAAAACCTCAACAAGATGTTACCAACATTCTGCAGCCGCAAGCATGACTAGAAGATCTCAGAATTACTGAAAATCAGCAGTTTAGTTTAGTCACTAGCTCCATATCCAAAGAAATCATGATAACCGCATTACTGCACATAATAGACAAAAACAGACGCTTTATTTAGTGCCGAAGCCTTTTAGATACATGTTCGACCACAAATTTCATGACTGGAAGTTTAGCAAACCTATTACAGCTAGAGAAAAAGGACTGTAATACTCCAATCGGAGCATTTAATTCAATGATGACTTTTTCCAAGCATTTAGTAATCGCCACTATTAAATCTCGGGTCAACAATTATAAGAAAATTTTGACTTTCTTGATTGTACCCACAATCTCACAAGTTGTACCAGATCAACAAATAAATATTTCAGAATTTGATATTCCAAAAAATATCAAATTAGCAGATCCAAACTTTTATCAACCAGCACCTGTTGCCCTTTTATTAGGTGCAGAAACAACACTTTCGCTGCTATCAGTCGGCCAATTGAAAATTGAATTCGAAGAAAACTAGGAGCTATATCTACAGAAAACTCTTCTTGGATGGATTGTTGGAGGCGCGGCGCCAGCAATCAAATCTGTAAGCAACCATCGTTTTTGTCATTTAACGACGTCATTAGAACCTGACCTAAGTGAATTTTGGGAAATTGAAGAATGTCCACGGAAAACCGAATTTTCTGACGGAGAAAAACATTGTGAAAATCACTTTCTGGATCACGTTACATAAACGTTGGACGGCCAATATGTAGTAGCTCTACCATTTTATAATCAACAAGCAAAACTTGGCGATTCTTACAACCTAGCATTAAAAAGATTAGAGAATATTGAAAGTAAGTTGAACAGAAGTTTGGATCTTGAAAAGCAGCACAACGATGTATTAGAAGAATATTTAACTTTAGGACACATGTCAATCGCTGTTGATGATCCGAATACTTCATCATGTTATTATCTGTAATTAAGGAGTCAAGCATGACGACAAGAGTTCGAGTAGTGTTCGATGGATCAGCAAGAACCACAACAGGAATTTCTCTCAATGATACCTTACTTGTTGGTCCTACTATTCAGTCTGATCTATTCTCATTATTACTACGCTTCAGAAAATATCCTATTGTTCTCACTGGAGATATATAAATGACATTCACCTTCAACTATTTCAAGACACATGCACTTTGAAAATATTAGGAGTTTTTTGGAATTCAAAAAATGATACCATAACCTATACAGTACGAATATCAGAAAATCCTCTAAGGTAACCAAGCGATACATTTTATCAGAAAAAGCTGAAATTTTTGATCCATTAGGTTTACTATCACCAGTAATAGTTATAGCTGGAATCATTTTACAAAGATTGTGGAGTCTTCGATTACACTGGGACGAATCTCTTCCTAATGATGTACATACAGAATGGCAAATTTATTACAATCAGCTACAAAATCTGAATGAATTTTCGTTTCCGCAAACAATTTTTACTTCAGCAGTAAAGGATATTCAACTGCATGGATTTTCAGATGTCAGTGAAACAGCATATGGTGCATGTATTTACTTAAGAATTACTGACCTTCATAATCAAGTAGAAATTCAACTTGTAAGTGCAAAATCGCGAGTAGCTCCACTAAAAACTAATACTATTCCTAGATTAGAATTATGTGGTGCGCAACTTCTCGCTGTTCTCACTCAAACAGTTGTATCTACAATTAAAACTGATTTCAATAAAATTTTTATTGGACCGATTCTACCATTGTTTTACATTGGATAAGAATCTCAGCACATCAATTGAGAACATTTGTATCAAATTGAGTTGCTGAGATTCAAAATCGAACAATCATGCAGAATTCGAATCAAGTTAGAACGAAAGATAACCCAGCCGATCTTGTTTCAAGAGGATTATTACCAAACGAATTTTTATCCAGTACTTTATGGAAATTTGGACCGACGTGGCTATCAAAACCAAACCATCAATGGCCACAACTAGAACTATCGCAAATAAAAAGAATACCAGAGTATCGTCAGGCTTCTTGCATGCTCATTAAAACAAATTCGGAGAAATCTGAGATCTTTGGAATATTTTCTTCAATGAACAAATTAATTCGTTCACTTTCATAGTGTTTTCGATTTATCAAACGATCGGGAGTGAGTTACAATATACATTGAAATATGTTTTAAAAACTATACAATATGAACAGTTTGCCGTTGAAATTAAATCAATCAATCAAGAAGTACCGATGAAAACAATAACGCAATTGAATCAATTGCATCCATTTATCGATGAAGACGGGCTCTTGAGAATAGTAGGTCATTCATCTTTCTCTAATTTACCTTATGATAGTGAACACCCATTAATATCACTAAAAAACAATCATATTACGGAACAAATTATTGAAAAGGAACATAAAACACATCTACATGCAGGAGTACAGCAGACGTTATACGGATTGAGAAGAAGATATTGGCCGATTGATGGCAGAATTTAAGTGTGGGAAACTATAAAAAATGTATCAACTGTTGTAGATTCAATCCACAACTAACAAATTATTTGATGAGTGATTTACCGAAACCTCGAGTAACCCAGTCGCAACCGTTCAGTAATGTAGGAATTGATTATTGTGGGGCTCTGTCAAGTTGGCCCTCCATTTCAAAATCAGAAGAAAAATCAATATGATATTCGGATGCACTCTTGATGCGCTCTTATGCGCCACAAATATTTTTTTCTGCGCTAGTCATACTGAGCAGTAATTACGACAATAAGTTGGGAGGGGCCAACTTGACGCTGGCCCCCCATTTCAGGAAATATCATAATATTCATTATTATTTCAATAGTACTCCATATGCGCTCTTATGCGCTGCTAATATGGAATTTTGCGCTCGAATGCAATTTGTTCAATCAATATCCAAAGTTGGAGGGGCCAGCTTGACGATAAACTGTTTTTTGAAATATTTAATATTTTTTTATTGCAATTGAATCTGAATTTGATGCGCTCTTAGGCGCCTCAAATATTTTGTATGCACTAGTCATACTGAACAGTAATCAGTAATCACATTAACAAGTTAGGTGGGGGCCAGCTTGACGATAGCCCCCACTTTTAGAAATATTATAATTTTTATTATTATCAAAGAAGAACTCTCTATGCGCTCTTATGACCTGCTAATATGAAATTCTGCGCTCGCATGCAATCTGTTCGAATAATAATCAAAATTGGAGAGGTCAACATGACAGAAATTTCGTCTCCACTATTCCATATGTTTTAGATTGCAATCAAATTTGAATTCAATGCGCTCTTATGCGCCACGAATATTTTTCATGTGCTGCTCTGCTTCAGTGGAAATCGACTTGGAATTTTTGGCGCGGGAAATTTAAATGTGTTCCACTACTCTCGGTACTACTAGCTGGAATTCGATGAGAATATTTTATATAATTACTCCAAACAGCTTAAATATCGATATTGAATATACAAGTTGTTCCATATCACAAGAAATATGACTTAATATTAATTGTCTAATTCGGTGCTTATCTCACAAATTTCAAAATGATTCAATTCAAACGTGTAGTGTCAAATGAAGCATTATATCAACAGTAGTTTGGATCTTGGTGAACAGATTGGGATATATCTTTTATATCATTTTATATTTTTTTATTGCTTTATTACCGCTAACATGACACTAGCGGGCTACTTGACGCCGTTTCCTTTTATGAAGTTCCAGTAATATTATCTTTCTCTCCAGTAGTCTGAGGATGATCACCCAGGGATCAAAACCGGTAACTTAATTAAAACTCAAGAACAGTGTGATTAAGAATTTTATGGTTTTTTTCTTATTGAGAAAAAGCCCTCACCAATTTCCGAAATCTGTCATACTTGGGTTTTCCTATTCCCTTATCATTATACTAATGTTGATTGGTTGAAGATAATATATGTATGGAATAGTTTAAATTTCAATTCATACTCGTACATCTAGTCTCTATTCTATATCAAATAAATATTTTGTCTCGTGCTTTGAAAATATATATTTATTTCTTCATATCTAATTTCAATAAA
This sequence comes from Dromius quadrimaculatus, assembly GCA_963989225.1. Lineage (NCBI taxonomy): Eukaryota > Metazoa > Arthropoda > Insecta > Coleoptera > Carabidae > Dromius > Dromius quadrimaculatus. The sequence goes on along the minus strand of OZ022336.1, from coordinate 24,575,761 downwards.
CGATTTGTGGCAAGAATTTGACGATCTTGAAAAATGTGCTAAACCTTGTTCTGCATCAAAATCAGTCACTTCACATTTATTATTTTAAACTACATTGACTAAGTTGCTTGAGATGAATTTGATGTGTTTCGCAAGTAGCCGATACACTTCAACCGGATTAGGGTCAAGATCCCGACTGGTCCGAGTCTCGAAAGCCCGACTATTAATTCTGAATTATCTATGTGAAAAATGTACGCCGGACCTGAAACGAAAGAAACTTACCTATTCAAATGACTGAACCTACGACTTTCCTTGTGAAACCTTACTCTACCGTCTTCATTCCAATTTTACCTGACCTTTTCAAGAACCTGACCGCGGTTGGAAACTTTGTCAGATATCACTTTCACAAATTGTGTTTCCAATTTTTGTTATTCAAATCTGTTGATATTTTGACTGTCGGAATTTCAACCTGTCGGGATTCTAGCTGTCGAGATTTTGACCGTCACTCACTTTAATCATATATTCTACTGGAAAGGTCATTTAAAACAAAAATCATGGCCCCGAAAATGCGTCCCTTCAAAAATATATTGCGCAAAAAACATGTGTAGACATCGGTTACCAAATGTTTTAAGCGTTCTGAGAATTGCTCAATCCTCGACTTGCGCTTCGGTTTTAAATCCTAGGTATAGAAATAAACTATTATAATACTGTATTTCCTATACTCATGTGTAATACCTATTATATCTGAATCTGTAATTTTTTGAATTTATATATAGGAATAAGTATTTACTTTTGAACACAAGACGTATTATATCTATATGTAAAGTTGGTTTCAAGTATATACGTAGAAATGAATATATGTTTTTTAAGCACGAAACAAAATGTTCATTTGATAAAAAATAGAGATTAAATGCACGTGTATGAATTGAAATTTGAATTATTATTCCATACATATATTATTTTCAACCAATCAACATTGATATAATGCTTCATTCGACACTACATGTTTGAATTGAATCATTTTGAAATTTGTGAGATGAGCACCGAATCAGACAATTAATTTTAAGTCATATTTCTTGTGATATTAGGCAACTTGTATATTCAATATCGATATTTAGGCTGTTTGGAGTAATTGTATGAAATATTTCCATCGAATTCTAGCTGGTAGTACCGAGAGTAGTGAACACATTTAGATTTCCCGCGCCAAAAATTCCTAGTTGATTTCCGCTGAAGCAGAGCAGTACATGAAAAATATTCGTGGCGCATGAGAGCGCATTGAATTCAAATTTGAATGCAATCTAAAACATATGGAATAGTGGAGACGAAGTTTCTGTCATGTTGACCTCTCCAATTTTGATTATTAATCAAACAGATTGCATGCGAGCGCAGAATTTCATATAAGCAGGTCATAAGAGCGCATAGAGAGTTCTATTTTGATAATAATAAAAATTATGATATTTCTAAAAGTGGGGGCTACCGTCAAGCTGGCCTACCCTAACTTGTTAATGTTATTACTGTTCAGTATGACTAGTGCATACAAAATATTTAAGGCGCCTAAGAGCGCATCGAATTCAGAATCAATTGCAATAAGAGAATATTGAATATTTCAAAAAAAAGTTTATCGTCAAGCTGGCCCCTCCAACTTTGGATATTAATTGAACAAATTGCATTCGAGCGCAAAATTTCATATAAGCATCGCATAAGAGCGCATATGAAGTACTATTAAAATAATAATGAATATTATGATATTTCCCGAAATGGGGGGCCAGCGTCAAGTTGGCCCCTCCCAAATTATTGTCGTAATTACTGCTCAGTATGACTAGCGCAGAAAAAAATATTTGTGGCGCATAAGAGCGCATCAAGAGCGCATCCGAACATCATATTGATTTTTCTTTTGATTTTGAAGTGGGGGGCCAACTTGACAGAGCCTTATTGTGGACCATTTGTTTTAAAGGAGAGAAAATTTTGAAATAAAGTCGGACATAAAGCTAACGTTTGCCTATCCATAAAAGCAGTCCATTTGGAACTAGTAACCGATTTAACGACAGAGAGTTTCATTGCTGCATTATGCCGTTTCATATCAAGACGAGGCAATTGTCAAAATATTTATACACGAAAAAAAATGAATTATACTAAATAAAGATTAATGTCCAATAAGCAGTGATATGATCACTAATTATTACACTTTTAAGCAATGATATCGTTGTTTTGACAATCCATTCACAATAACCATTGCTTGAATACTCAAATTTAAAGTTTATAGCAAAAAACTGGTATTATAAACTTTAAAAATTACATTGTGCTTGTTAAAAAAATGGAATTGTAATAATTATTGGGTAAATGTTCAATCTTTATCGTTCAGGCAGAAAAAGTTCCTAGCCTGAAAGCTAAAATATTTAAAGACAAAACATAAAATTTATAAGTCAAACTGAACTTTTTAATATATTATATATAATGAAAATATACATGTACGGATGTCATTTTTTATGTGGAATGAATAATAAGTTGTACTATTTCAATAAGAAATAATGTATTCTCAAGTGTATTTAATATTAAGGGGGGTCTCTTGCAATCATTGACCATCTAAGGTCTTGCAGGTGTAAAGGGGACGGTAACAGAAAGCAGCATTGTGGGTGGGGTTAAAAATGAGTATTAACTGATAAGGAGGGAGGATTATCAGTACCTCATCAACCAGAGTGGACGCACGTCAGTTTATGGCACGCCGTTTTGCTATTTAATAGCAAAAATTTATTCTACTCAAATTTAAAATATACATATTTTTTACCTTGCAAGATAATTTAATCCATTGGATTTTTATGATTGAATTAAAATTATGTACATAATGAAAATTCAGAATTATTATTAACTTGCAAGATTATTTTAATGCATTGAATTTTTATGATTGAATTAAAATTATGTACATAATGGTTATTCAGAATTATCATTATCTTGCAAGATAATTTCAATTGATTGAATTAGAATTATGTTCATAATAGAAATTCAGAATTATTATTACTTTGCAACATAATTTTAATGTATTGGACTTTTATGATTGATTTAAAATTATTACATAATGGTAATTCAGAATTATCATTATCTTGCAGGATAATTTCAATTCATTGAATTTCTATGATTGAATTAAAATTATGTACATAATGATAATTCAGAATTATCATTATCTTGCAAGATAATTTCAATTCATTGAATTTTTATGATTGGATTAAAATTATGTACATAATAAGAATTCAGATCATTATTATCTTGCAAGATAATCTTGATGCATTGAATTTTTATGATTGAATTAAAATTATGTATATAATAGAAATTCAGTATTCTTATTATCTTGCAGAATGATTCTAATTCACTGGATTTTTCTGATTGAATTAAAATTATGTACATAATAGAAATTCAGTACTCTTATTATCTTGCAGAATAATTTTGATGTACTGAATTTTTTTGATTGAATTAAAATTATGTACATAATGGCAATTTGCAATTATTTCTATCTTGCAAGATAATTTTAATACATTGAATTTTTATGGTTGGATTAAAATTATGTACATATTGATAATTCAGCATAGATAATATAAATGTATAGTTTAAATTTACCTCGAATAAATTCTTGCTATTAAATAGCAAAACAGCGTGCCATATCAGTTCTTTGTTTGAATATTTTTGTATTTGAAATCAGGAATCATCAGAGACTAGATTTTATGCAGAATACATGTTTTTGTTTTTTGGTATTATATTTTTTCATACTTCGTCGGAGAATATTCATGAAGAAGATGGTTACCATCTTTTTGAAATTAATTTTCTCATTATTATTCTTGTCTTGCTTAAGCGAACCGTTGTTGATACTGTATTAAATATTTAATATTCAAAAATATCACAACACTTAGAAAAATCAAGAACCAACAAAATCCACAAATCAACCACTTTCACTTTCTATCGGCAATCGAGTAACGAAAAGTAGAAATCCTGGTAAATCCCTCAAAAATCAACAAAATTCACATTTATACCGCTTTTACTTTCGAGTACATAACAGTTCATTCAAAAATTCGTTGCTATGGAAACAAATTGGGAGGCGAAGTTATGCCAAAGGCTAGTCTTCCAGAAAATATATCACTTCACTAACGCCATCTATGGGCCAACAAAATAAATAATATTTACAATTTTATTTTGCTAATTACCCCGAATACATGGGTTTTTTGACAAATATATGGCTAAAAAATGAGAGATAAGGATTGAAAGTGAATCAACATATAGGTATTTGAACTGATTATCTGATTTTCATACAAGAAAAATGGGTTTGAAAAGTACCTATTTTAGTGAATTTCACAATTTTTTTACTGAAGACTGGAATAATTTTTTGAAAATTCCATACGCTGATTTGAAGCTAACAGTAATATATCTCATACATTTGATTTTCATAAGTGTTAGTCAAATCATGTTTGAGTTAAAACTATTTGAAAAGCCTTGAAATTAATATTTGTACTATGCTTAGGGATGTTTTACTCTGGAACTAGAAAAGATTATCAAATTTTGATACGTACAATTGTTTATAAGCCCCTAATCTTTAAAATAATAAATAACATTCGCCATTCCAATGATAAATGAAAGCTGTATAACGATTTGAAAAGTGACAATTATCGCCTCTTACGCAGAGACCCGCCTCAAAAGAATTATTATATATACTCAAGTGAAATAGTAAATTTTATATACAATACTAAATTCACTTTATACTTACTACAATCATCAGCTTGTGAAAAGTATATTTCGAGCTCAATAATTTTATCATTTGCATTATAATTTTTCATGTTTGAAACATGATTTTCTGACCCTTTCCTGGAATGCGCTTAGAGCTCATAGGATTCGCAGTCTATCATTAGCTACAAGCCCCTAAAGTTTGCAGTGAAAGTGCCACTAAGTGAATTGGAGTGTTGTTATCTCTAAGAAAAATTAACAGAATAGGTAAGTGATGTTAGCATTAAAATATTAATTATTTACGTTAATATCTATAAAGGTCCAGTTGCATAAAGCATTGTTAAGGTTAATCATATTGTCGAATATTTGATCATGTGTTCCTAGCCCTAACTTGCCGACTTTTTAATATAAGTCATATTCTTATCGATAATTCCATAATGAATACAGCTTGTATTTATAACTCAAATCATGGAGTTTACACAAGAAGTTCGAACTCCTATGAAAGAATTGACAAATTATACCCCAAAAGTTGAACAAATTGAGAGGTTACTAATGTCCGATCAGTACGGTGTAAGTTGACATTTGCACGAAATGTTAGAAGTTCATGATCTTATAACATAATTTGTGTAAGAAAATTCGGTAAGATTGATAATATCCTGTAACAATAATGAAGTTTTCTATGAAAATGATCTGTGATTTGAGCTCCGGGAGTTTTATAGAAACTTTTTTAGACTCTAAATTATTTATTAATTGCTTTATCTATAATTTCAACAGTGTATCAACTTATTTTTCTAATGTGAGATATCTGTTCTGTGTGATACTTGATTTATGCCATGATTTTTCTGATTCTAGACTACACATATCCCTGAAGAAAGCAACAATATCAACAATGTGAGCAAAACGACGATTTTTGTGTAAATAAAATTTTAAACTGTGACTGACTTCCAATCATCGTTTTCATTCAACACCCATTCAGTCGATCATCGCTTTGATATAGTTTTACAATAATAATTGATTTTTATTTCTATTTTTTCATTTTACTTTTTTACTGAAAATGTAAGAGTATATTATTTTCCTAAATAAAAATTACTACTCTTGGAACGAAAGCTGTGAATATATTATTCATTTATTTCAGCTGACAAATTACTACTTACCGAAAGAATTATTGAGCTTTATTATAACATATTTGATGCTTAAAAAATGCAGGGTAAGAAAAAAATCGATCAATTTCTTCGAAATTTAATTATGAATAATTGGTTCTTGGATTTTGATTCTGTGAATTTTTTTTTCATTCCAGTTCGACGTTTCGATCCTTCAACCGATAACCATCATCAAAAACAATACAAAAATAAACAAAGCAAGCATCTGGATAGTAAAAGATCTACATAAGCGTAGATATGAGAACGTGGACTCTACATTTACAACAAAAAGAATCAATAATCTCCTTCAATTCAACCAAGTTTTAATTAAAACCATGTGAAAGAGCCTCAAACAAATGAAAGAATAATTCAAGTCACAATGATATTTGTCAAGACTAATATTATAGATTCCTCTGCTTGAGGTTCTTTCGTGTTGTTTACCCTCAAACATTGAATGAATGTCAAAAGTTTATTGTTCTTCTTGTCCTAGATGTATAATCTAGGTTTTCATCTGATCTGCTATATATTTTTCATTATCTTAATTTTGGCCGTGTTTCTTTTTTATCATCATTTTCTGATGGTGATTCTTAGTTAAAAGATCAAAATGTCAAACTGGAATGAAAACATATATATAATATTGCATCCAAGAACCAATTGTATTAATTAAAAATATTTATTAATATTAAAAAAAAGATGGAAATTCAAACTTCGATCAGTATATTGTACAAGTAAATATTTTACTGAAAGAATTGCTGTTTTTTATTGTTTGAAATGACGAAATTTTGAATCAAGATAGGAATATTTACTATAACATATATTCAATAAATAATGTTGGTACGTGAAATTCTAAAATTGAGATAGGAGATTTTTAGTGTTTGAAACGTTAAAATTCAAAGGCTGAGAATTATTATTTACCATAGTCCAGGTTACTTATTATATACTTCTATATGAAATTATATGTATCGGAATGGAGAATTTTATCATTTGGAACTTTAAAATTTGTATCTTGGCTCTATATTATTTTACCTTAGAGATAATACATTTTAGTGGATCAAGGATATATTTTTCCACTTTCCACTTTGTAATAAGTGACAAATTTCGATGCAGGTTCCGGGTTAGCATTCAAAACATCAAAAACTAGTAGAAATCTTACTAAATGTTAACATTTAGCTTTTTCCGTGTAGTGATAATGGTAGAAATTTCATAGGCGCTAATAATCTCTTGAAAGAACTAGCAGATATATTCAATTCTGAAAATCAAGAAAAAATACAAGTTTATTCAACTTCAAGAAATATTTAGTGGCATTTTATACCACCTCAAGCCCCTCATGTCGGCGGTCTGTGGGAAGCAGCAGTTAAATCATTCAAAAAGCATTTGAAGCATGTTGCTAGTCATGATATGTTATTTACATATGAAGAGTTTGATACTCTTATTATTGAAATTGAAGCCATATTAAATTCAAGACCTCTCACACCTCTTTCCTCAGATCCCAAAGATCCTATTGTTTTTACTCCTGGTCATTTTTTAATTGGCGATTTACTGACCAATCTTAAAGACAGAAATTACGCTATGTCACCGAACAATTCCTCATCCACATGGAAACATATTCAGAAAGTCAAATAACATTTCTGGAATCGTTGGAATGAAGAATATTTAAATGAAATGACTACTCGAACAAAATGGAATCAGGTGGGACCTAGGATCATCACCGGCACTGTCGTTCTTCTACGAGAAGACAACTTACTGCCTGCGCAATGGGCTATGGGTCGCATCATCGAGTGTCACCCAGGCAGTGATAGTGTAGTTCGTAGAGTGTCGGTAAAGACTCCAAACAATATTTTGAGAAGAAACGTTAATAATAATCAAACAAACAGAAGTTAATGAGTTACCACCTGAAAATATAAAATAAGTTGATCAATTGCCCTCTCAACGAGGGGAGAATATTCAGAGAGTAAAACCAATGATGTATTCTATTCATGTATTGGTTTTAGGTTTACTGGAAATCCTTACTCTATTTTTATGTTTCTGAACCACTGACATTGGGTAGTAAAAATTTTCAATTCGTGTATGCCAGTGTAAGATATATTTTTTAGGACAATAACAGTTTTATCCTTTGTTGTATTTGACCCTCATCCCATTCTTTTAATGTTTAACACATGTGCTAGCCTATTCTACTTCAGCCTACATAAATTTTGTTTTGGAAATGTCCTATTAACTAATATTTCCTTCTGTGAACTTGACCACCCAAAGGTCGAGGCCACCCTCATATTCCCTTCTGTGAACTTGACTACCCAAAAAATGAAAGCCACCTTCATTTCATTTTGAATCCTCCAATAATATTCAGTTTTTCCCTTCCAATATTTTTGATTTGTTAAGTATGTAAAGTTGAGTTTAGATTTAAGTTATTAAAAAGAGTCGTTGTTCAACCAGCTCACCAAGCACTTCACTTGAACCGTTTTTTGTTTATCAACCAGCTCTTCGAAAATTTACCTTCAAATCGTTATAATTAAGCTGTTCAAGCAAACTCATTCCATTGTATTGTTAATTGTTAAAATGAATATTGATAAAACTTTAATTAGGTGTATCAAATTCACAAGTCATTGAAATGACCTATCCCTTCACAAGTTTTCGCTCTCCAATAACGCGTGATTAAGCACTTACGCTATATTAAGAAATCGTACAAATAGAATATTTAGAGCAACTGATATCGAGCACCTCACGCTTTTCTAAAATAATATAAATTTTTTCGTCAATTACTTAATTTTTTTATTGAAATTATTTTTTACTTTTTAGTTCGGTTTACCATTAGATCGTGTCATTCAGTTTTTTTGAACCATATTTTTACACTTATTTTCTGATAATATTATGGTAAATTGCAGAGCTCATAACTCATACTCAAAATATCTCATACTTGTATATTATTTTAAACAATGAACTAATCAAACTCTCAAGATGTAGCTGCAATTTTGTTCTTGTGCTTCTAACTTTTACAAACAGTTTCGTACTTCGATTTTTATACTGATTTTTTTTATCAGTAACAGACGAAGGATGGAATAGCTGAATCAGAAACACACACTGTTTGACGTTGTATCTCCTAAACGAATTGATGTAATTGATATCTATGGAAAATATCGTTCCTCAAACACTGTCTTGGAATTTGCATATTCCATATCCAAAAACTATGTCGGAACAAGTAACATTCTGACACATCGTTCATAATAATTCCGTTTGACGTTCAGAATCAATCGATTCGACGAATCGGAAGCTGTTAGTTTGGTTACCACGGTTACTGCCTGACAATTCAGGTATTTATTTCTTGATTCGCGTTTGACGTTCCATAATCATGAACATTTCTTCTTGAATATTGGTATGTTTTCAAAATCCTGTTATAGAAAGTATAGTCTACAACATGTTTGGAATTGTATACTCCACACTCGCGTACCGTAATTTGCTCGTTTGGAATTAGGGCCACTCCAATACTCATTGTAGAATATACTAATTCAACACGATTCATTTTAATGTATAGTATAATAGGTAATAGTGAAATATCTCAAAGAATACAAGTACCATAATCTGATTAATAGTATTAAGAGTTTCGACCTAATCAAGATAATCGGAATATGTGGCTCATCAACAAATAGGGCCCATATGTAATAATTCACGTGTTTCGATCAACAGTAGATAATTGGAGGAGTTCAAAAGAGTTCCAGCTGAATATTAAGAATTCTATGGGGAGATAATAACTTGATCAACAAAAGAGACTATGATAATACAGACAATGATGTGTAATATGATAATAACTTGATTTCTATGTACAAGAAGGCTTGTGAATATGAGCAGAATCAATTTCTTTTATGAGCCTTTTGAAATAATTCATACTCAATGCAGTAAGGGAGTATGTCCATCAGACAAGAAATTTTGTAGACATCGAGTGAATCATGAAAAAAAATGTATGAACTTACACTTCGCACTAACTTCCTAGCTCTAACGATAATGTAGTAATCTTTGAGCCCCGGAGATAAGCGCTATAATACATTTTAAAGCTCCCAATCAGCTAACTTCATCCATGATGTTTTACTAACCACCAGCTTCAAGTATGACGTCATGAAATAGTGCTTTCATCACACACTATCTTACAGTAGTATTTAGTGTCTATATGAGCAAGACGTCCAAAATGTCTCTAAACAAATCAAGAAAGGTCTTGATCCTATTGTGATGTTCTCAAAATTCGATATGGAAACCAAACAGTATCATCTAGAAACAAATGGAAATCATAGCTCAATAAATTAAGCAAAGCACTAAAAATACATCAAAACTATTTGACTTCTCATTATTTTACACCTGATAATAATAGTTTATTTTCAGATATATCTACACCACTAAAATTTGTATTTACCTTCACCGTAGTTTTGTTTACTCTCCGATCATTCGATTTAATCTGTGACTAAATGGAGATGTCTTTTATATAGACTTAGAATACGGTTCGTTCTTATTTACCTGCGGTGGCGGTATTTCGAAATGCTGCTAGAGTTTCCTCAAATATTTCGGACGTTGTGAAGGGGATCCGTGGAATTATGACACACTACATGCACTAGTGATTAGGTTTTGCCGATATTTATTGTATGATATCAAATCTTTGTACCACTTATTGTACAACTTTTATTTTATTTGAAGCTGTATAATATCATGGTGATTCTAGAAAATATAGTTATCGAAAGCGTCAATAATTTTTTGGGATATTAAAACTTCAGTAGGTCTTTCCGATAACCTTGCCAATCATTGCGAAAACATGAATTGACCAAAACTCTCATCCAGTGAGATTACATTGTAAGTCCTTATTGTTGCAATATCTTATTTATGTATATATTCATAACAAAAAATGAAATTCATGCTTATATTGCATATTAATTCGAAGGAAATTTCATAATTCCGATCGTCATGGTGATATTATCATTCAATTATCCATAAATCGATATCAAGTTAAATAATGCAGGATACAATCAGAATGAAAAATAATTGATTGATGCATAATTTATTGCTTACTATTTTACGACTTCCATTCTAAGTCATGCTGTATGATATCATGGTGATGCAAGAGAATATAGTTATTAAGATTATCAATAATTTTCTGGGTTATCAGAACTTCAGCAGGTCCCCTGATCATCTTGCTTATTATTGCGAAGACAACAAGAATTAGCGAAAGTTCTCATCCAGTGGAATCTCATAATTAATCTTTTTTAACGGTGAAACCTGTGATGAATCTATTTTGTTAGACTTAAATTACATTAGGAACCTTTGAGCACTTCACGACATATGCAAACCCTTGTATTTCAATGCTACTGCTAGTACAGTACCTATTAATTCCAACAAAGTGCCCGGATTTGCAATCAGGTCGTTCGGTCGAAATGACTCTGGCAAGATTACGTAGACCGAACTCTTATATACAATAAACATTTGAACCTTACCTCGAAAATCGATCTGGCACATGAGGATAGATCAAATTGCGAGGTTTCGATTTTTCCAAGACATCTTTTCATGACGCTTTTATACTAACATTCTGATATTTGCCGCATCACTTTGCGATTTGTTTTGTTATACCGCTAAATCCGCGTGTAAATATTGCATGCCTTCATTTTTGATACCATCGGCGTTCAGACTCTGTACTTTACCAGAAATATCCGCATGAGGGCAGCACGAGACAAAATTTGTATTTATTAGTGTAATTAAGGATTTCATATTCTATTTAATCTATTACCCTTTAATTTTTATGAATGAATAATATTTTTTGTGAACAATAATAAACATCTGTATAAATTGACTCTTTTCATTTGTCTATCATCAACCATACTCCAACATAATATACGAATCATCAAATTCTGGAAATGTCTACATGTTTTTATCAGAAAAGATATAGGCTGTATCATGGTAGATGGCACTGCTGCAGATTCATTTCTCTGCATGCCATGAACCAACTTACTTTTCTATAGTCTTGCGGCTACAAGTCCGACTATCTGCGGCTTGCTATACCGTACTAGAGAGTCCTAATAAGGACGAAACACGTGTCTACGGTTGCTGCCTTATTTAAGATGATGGTGGGAAAACCGACTCCTGAATTTGTATTTTTTGTGGAACTTATCAGGTAAAAATTTTTTAATTCATTCAGTTCCTTATTTATTCCTTTCTTACTTAAGAACGATTTCCTCTGTAGAAGTGTCCAAGTGCTGCTGTCACTGGCTCAGTCCTGTTACTACTCTCCTCACCTTTGCATACGTTGCTAGTATTTTATTATTTGTCGAGTGATATATAGAAAGGTATTATTGAAATCGTTCATACTAACTGTTCAAATGTTTCTCTATTGATCTTCAAAATTTGACTATCTTGTGTTATTATCCCTGGTGTCCTCAATATGAATTTATTCTTTGAGGGAATTTGATCAATATATTAATTGAAGGAGCATTCATAGTGATTGAAACTACGTTTGTCCGGGTGGAATTTTTGACTCCTGTCACATCTTATTAATGCAATAATTACGTACATGTTCATAGCGGAATATAGAATTTATGCTTATGTAGCGTATTTATTCCAATGATATTCCATGATTTTGATTGTCATGGTATTATTACCATGCAATCATCCATAAATTAATACAGAATACAATCAGAATGAGAAATGATTGATTGGAGCGTTATTGCTTACTAATAACTAGCATATAGATTTCAGATACTGAAATTTTTTTGGGGAAACAGTTCGAGAGAAATCAATTCTTGTCCACATTGGTATCTCAATATTCTAGTCAATGTGGGGGAAGCATACAAATTCAATAAAAGATACCAAGAAGTTCTGTTGAGAGAATTGTAGTAGAATCTGAAAAGTATTACTCTCTATTCGCGAGTGAGTACATGAAACAAGAGGTGATGAGAAAGTGGACTGAAAAGCATAATGAATTTAAGATCGATAATCCTAATTCAGACATAATTTTTTTCTTCTATACTCATACATGATCCCTATTGATGGGTACTCTTTGATGCTCACTCTGTGGTTTCTTATTACTAAATTAGTACAGTCAAATAAACATCCAAAGAGGCTTCAAAAATTAAAATGGTGTATTCAGTATGAGAATTTATTAAAAAGGTAAAGAAATTATCGATAAATAAACACAGGAATAAGAAAGTTTAATATGTATTTTGTAACAGAATTTAAGAATTGATGCAATTTCTCTGTCTTTATTTGTACTGTCTTATTCTTCTTCTTTGTCTTTACAAACATTTTCAACTTCGCTGTCTTGCTCTAGTACTGAAATTTCTTCAAACATCAACTGTTAAACAAGAACCACATATTGCGGAGTATGATAGGCTCTCTGACTCACAATTACGAGCTCTAGCTGTCCCACATTCTTTTCGGCAATTGCATCTACCAAATCCAAGAGATTCCGGAGTAGGCAATTCTGTGATTTTGGCAGGGCTTGATGTTTTTGAGTTAGAATCGTTTATTCTCCAATTAATGTTCGCTTATAACCTTGGTGCGTACCAAAAAAATTAATAATATATTCTCAAAGTTTAGGATTTTATGTTCAATTTTATACCGTTAATAATGTTTCTAAGCCTAACTTTGAATTGCAAAATGAGTGAAGAACATGGACTTTCTCATATATTACTTATATTGAAAATAACTCAAAAATATCACATTGTATCAATTCGATGCGTAGACAAGAGTAGCTGTGTGTTGCTGTTGCTCCGTGCTTGAAATTATTCTTTACTGTGAGTAATTTTTTTGATCGTTGAATAAATTTAACAATAGCAACTTATACTCGTCAGATAAACAGTGTTGTTGAAGATGTGCTCTACTCATTGTTAAATAGTGATGAGTCTATCAACAATCTGGCTGATAAGGTAGCAGATCGTATCAATGAGAGGCTTGAACAACAAAAAATTAATTACGAAGGATTGATATCTGATTTAACTGCTGATATTGAAATATTAGAAGACAAACTAGATCTCCAAGAACAATACAGTCGCCGTAACTGTATACGAGTTTTCGGAGTACCGGAGGTTTCAAATGAGAAAACTGAGGATCTGGTTCGTTCAGTGCTCGTGAAACATATGTCTGTGGATATATCTTTTGAACTTATAGATCGCTGCCATCGAATAGGTAGAAGGATTGATTCTACTTATCCTTCAACCCCCTTGAAGCCACGTCCTATTATCGTAAAATTTGTGTCGTATAAAACGCGTATTTTAATTTTAGGTAGACGTAAGGAGCTCAGAGGTAAAAATATGTCTATTAAAGAAGATCTAACCCGAAACAGACTTTCAATCTTAACTCATGCCTCGAAAAAGTACAGTTTGGTCCAAGGACGGTGTTATTTATGCTTAATCTGATAATCGTATTTATAAAATTACTGATATAGCTCTGAATTGAGATTAATATATTCAATTTTTTTTTTTTCTAAATTCTTTTTCCTGTTCTTAGTATTATTATTATCTTATTACTTTCAATACTTCCATTGGCTCACAGCAATCAATTATTGCTTAACGGTTTTTTTGGAGCTGCATCAATTCATGGCTTACACAATATAAATTGTTTGTTCACCTAGTTCTGTTTATTATATATTTTTTTCAACCTTTAAATTTCTTCACATTAATACATCTTGAGCATACTGTATAATTCTATTCTAAAATTTTTTTCTTGCATTCAACATTTGTTTGAACAATTCATTGTTCTCAACCTTAAAACTAATTTATATCATTAATTTTCAAGCAAGGCGTTACCAGTTACTCTACTTACGCATCTTTGCTCGCCGATAGCAGTGTTTCTCAAACTTTTAATTCACAATCATGAATATCTGTTATCAAAATGTTAGAGATCTCAACACCAAGATGGAAGACTTCTATAATAGTTCTTTGGCATTCAATGATGATATTGTTGCAATTAGCGAAACTTGGCCCAATGATTCAGCTTATAATTCTGAATTATTTTCCACTACCTACAATGTATCTAGAAAAGATAGAGATTCAGCTGTAAGTGGCAAAGTACGAGGAGGCGGAGTACTTTGTGCGGCTAATATCATATATAGATATCTACTCGTTCTTATTCATCTCAATCCTAACTCTTCAACCGATCTAGTTTGTGTAAAAGTATATTTGTCTTCTACAAAATTCATGTATGTCATTATCATATATACTCCACCTCCTATGACCTATGATCAATTGTATTACTTATTCGAAACTTTCGAAACTTTTCTACCTCTATTAGATAAATTTTTTATAATAATTGGTGATCTCAATATCCCTAGACTTGCTGATTTCTACAATCATGGGTTTAGAAATCAAATTATTTCATGATACGATAATTTTTTTGAATTTTTTGTGTGCATCACAGTATAATCTTGTTACTAATGAATTCGGTAGATTGTTGGATATGGTAATTTCTAGCATGGATTGTGTTGATTATCGTTATCCTGATCCATTTGTCATCGAAGATACTCATCATCCTGCCCTTCACATATATTTTTCTGTTCAGCTCCTGTCAACATTCCAAATTGCACTGTTAATAATTCTTAGCCTTCATATAATTTTTGTGATGCTAATGCTAACACAGGTAAACTGAGATTGTCTCTATGAATTTGATGATGCTGATTTGTCGTTCCGGAAGTTTTATTCTGTTTAATCTGAAATTATAGTTGAAGCAATTCCTATGTCTAAACGAAAATCTTCAATCAACTCATATCCCACTGAGTTTACTAATAGTAAAATTAGTAATATAAAACTAGAATCTAAGTATCATCATTTGTATAAGGTCCACAAACTTCAACAATATAACTTGGAATTTAAAAAGCTTGGAACATTGATTGGAAGAGACATAAAATTAGCACATGAAAACTAATTATCGTCTATGGAATTTACTATCGCATCTGATCCAACTAAATTCTGGAGCTTCCTCAATAGCAAAAAGTCTAAATCGCGCATTCCTGGTATAATGAAGTCAAGAGATCATACATTTAATACCTCTCTAGATATTGTTCGAGGTCTCGGAGATTTTTTCTTTAGCGTTTACACGAGCAACACTGAAAAATCTCTTGCAGATGTTGATTCTTCATTTAATGACTTTGAACCCATATTTGTATCTCAAGTAACTGAAGATGATATTCTCTTTGCAATCAATTAGTCAAAATCAACTCGTACTCCTGGTACCGACAACCTGCCTGCTTATATAGTCAGAGTTTGTCGTAAGTTACTATTGAAACCTCTTTAGATTATGTTCAATTTATCTCTCTCAACAAATATTCTTCCATCGTCTCCAAAAACATCATATATTCGTCCTATATTCAAATCTGGTGATGCTACTATCCTTTTTAATTATAGACTCATCGCTATATTATCCAATATCTCAAAAGTTCCCGAATCCATCCTACACAAATATATCTATGATTCTGTCAATAAATATATTTCAATCCATCAACATGGGTTTGTCAAAAAAAGATCAACCACATCCAATTTAATGAATTTTACGGAATACACAGTTAACTCGTTGCATGACAATCAACAAGTCGACGTGATTTATACCGATTTTTCTGAGGTTTTTGATACCATTGATCATAAGGTCCTGCTCCACAAGCTCAAATATAACTACAATTTCTCTGATGAACTTGTCATACTTCTTTCATCTTATTTACACAAACGGGAGCAATATGTGCAATACAACAATTACACTTCTCAATCTTACTATGCCACTTCCGGTGTACCACAAGGCTCAAATCTTGAACCGTTACTTTTCAACTTATTTATAAATGACATTGTGGGTAGTATTCATCATTCGAAAGTTTTACCACATGCTGATTACCTGGAAATTTTTAAAATCATCAATTCGACTGATGACTGCTTGAACTTACAAGAAGATATAAATAGTACTCTAACTTGGTCTAGGACGTCAAAATCGTCGTTCAATTTCAATAAATGTGAAATAATGAGTTTCTGTATGAAGAAAACTCCCCCAAATTACAAATATTATATGGATAACACTGCTCCTAAAAGCGTTCAATGATTCAAAGATCTCGGTGCTCTATTTGATGAACATCTATCATTTAATGAACATAATAACAGTATTGTGAGCTCAGCATCCAGAAATCTTGGTTTTATAATACGTAATTCTAAGTCTTTTTATAATGTACAAACGCTCAAGAAATTATGTTTCACATTTGTCAGGATAAAATTGGGATATTGTGTTCAGATTTGGAATCCAATGTATAACAAATACCGTCATTTCATTGGAAACCTACGAACAACATTCCTAAAATATTGTTTTTATAAACTTCATGGCACATATCCAGTTTAAAATTACTCCAGCGAACTCTTACTTTCCGAAATGCTAATCATTAGATAGTCGTCGTAAAATTCATTCATGTCAGTATTTGTTCAAATTACTTAATACTCTTATTGACGATCCTGTAAGTCTTGCACAAACTCCAATTTTTGTCCCGAGATTCTCTTGTCGCTCTCAAGTTACTTTTAAAACACCATTCATTAGAACTAATCATGAAAAAAAGTCTCCTGTAAGACAGATATGTGCAACATTTGATGACTTAGCTATCAACATCGATATTTTTGCTGATTCATTGAATAGATTCAAACATTTGTTATATACTTACTTTGGTATTTTTCATATGATATATCTATATTTGTGTATATGCAATTCTTTTGTCAACGCATCTGTAATCACTTTGTATGATATGTTATTTCTTCCCCCTGTTATTGGGATTTTATTATCCTGTTGGGTGGAATACAATAAATAAATTTCTCAATTATCACACATCATGAAGAGTATTTCCAATTTCGTCAGAGAAGAAAAAATTCTGACTCATATAAATGAATGATTACAGTTTTGAAAATGAGAATGGCGTCAAATAAATACTGTAAAAAGCATGATTATTCCGAAACATGAGTTTTATTGACCAGGGACTATTTTTAAATCAAAAGTGAAATTATATTGATAATAAATTGACAAGGATTTCACCCTTTTTATGCCTTTATTAATATATATTTTCAATTTCATGGAAGTCAGTGAGAATTTATGGAAATTTTAACTTCCGGTCATATTATCTATAGCAGGAAAAAAAATTGAAAACTAATGGCTTCCTCAGAAAGCTTAGAACTTTCTCTTCGAAATTTCTTTAGATTTCTGTCGTGCGTATATTTCAGTCATACATACTTTAGCTTTTTCCCGAACGCCTCAATATTTGTATTCAGCGGCTAGACACGCGTAGAGTTTTCAAATTTGCTATCTTATTTTAAATAATTTTTTTCAATAATATAATTTTTTTCTCTCCTATACTTATGAACAGTGGAATTTCTAGCTCTTTAAAGTGGTGCTATCAGTTGTCCTTTTCTTTCATCTAGTTTTCGTGATATAACGCAAGATTTTGTTTTCGAGATCATGAACTTAGCACACACTTTAGAGCTGCAAAGAATTCTTATTGCTTTCCAAACTCAGAAAAATACCCGTGCGCTCATTTACAGCTATATAACATTTTATGAGAGGTCAAACTTTCTGACAACTGGACTGATGGGGGAAGTACGATACCCTCAAATTCAATGCGTGAAATTTTTTATCACAACTGTTCGATTAATTTTTATTACCCAACAATTATTGTCTTGGTCACGGATGGAAACAAGACAAATGCCGAATAAGTGCGTCTTCGTAAATGTGGAACACAAGTGCGTTTCAGCACGCAACTGTCAAAACCAAATTTAATTGACAGCGATTCAATTCTTGCGCGGAGCGTCAAATTCATTTTCATATATCAGCTACTAACCAATTACTTTCAATTTCTATTTCAACTGCTACAATATGCTGCAAAAATAGAAGAAAGAAGAATATGACGATGAATGTTTCTATTTTATATGTAAGTGAAACACAATCCTAAGATTTATGCGTTGTGCATATTAACAACAAAGTTGTTGCAGTTACTTATATTGACATAATGTGGAACTTTTCTACTGTCTAAGGAAACATTGATCTCTACTTCATTCATATTATCAATATTACTATTGTCAACAATAGTTTCGGAGGTTCTAGAAGTGCCGGTAGTAAATTGATTACTTGATTGATTGCCACTCCTAAGAATTTGATTGACAACTTTCATCTAATTTTGGAGCGAATTTTCGATGAATCCATCAGTTACAGTACTGGATTTCCAGCCACCATGCCGCTTGAAATTTAGTATATCTGTCTCAGTATCTGCCAGCAATGTGACTGCAGATCGCCTTTAGCAGAGGCCTGTGTATTTTGTTTGATTGGGTAATTTGAAAATACTACAGAAAAAATGCTTAAAATCACAAGGAAGGTAACAAAATTGTCAGAAAGCTTTTTTAGTTGATATATGAAAATATCACGAAAGTGGGGCTTGGCTCCTAGCACTATTTTCCTAATCACGGCGTGGCACGTAATGTGTTAAACGAAAGCTATTCTAGAAACTCCAGAGGAAGCGGTGTACGTAATCAAATATTGTCACTAGATTCATGATGTCACGTACCGACATGTTACGCCTGAATCTGGTTTCAAACTGCAGGTTGCGGACAAATCTAAGAAATAATAAAACCAAATTCATAATAATAAAAGGTACATATAAATTGCATATACCAAGTATATTTAAATGTGACATACACCTCTACCTAAAAGATTTCAACTATAGGAGAGAACATCATAATGGTATAAGAAAGAGGATTATCGATCTGTGCCTTGAATTTCTTGTTAACATTACATTTCATGAAAACTTATTTTCCTCATTATTTTTCTTTTGAATCGTATTCATTTTCCAGCATATGATTTCCTTATGGCGTAAAGGCAACAATGTAGTGAACAAATTCAACTTCAATCACTTAATAATCAACAAAATTATTCTCACAGTCATGGCCTTGACCGTAGACTATAATAATGTTATGTTGTGTTCTAGGATACTCTTCAGTTATTCTGTGGCAGCTATCAGTCATCATAGTTCATTTGATGAGTGAAAGTTTCAGACAATAGTCAATGCTCTACTCTACGGTGAACTTTTGAATAGAAAAATATCACACAAGATCACTGTGTAAGTATTACTAGTGAAGAATTGTAATCACTTTTCTTGAATCAACAGTGACAGAGATCAGACAAAATCTATTTTTCTCACAAATGAAGAACTGAATCTTGTTCATTTCGGTCATCGGATCGACTAGAGCAATCGGTGTCTGTATAGAACTATACTTGAAATATTGAGATAGAAAATTTCTTTTGAATATCAGCACTCACATTATGTACAAGTTAAAGAGAATAGATTTTCGTGTGTTATTCTTAATTTGGCCGACAAACAGCCAATTTATCTGTCGACTAATCGGTTGATGGATGATCACAACTTGCGTATGAGATTCGTTCAGATTTCATTGGTAGAATGAAATTCGTAGGATTCTTCTAAGGGAACTTCTTGTTTCTGCTATTTGATTGGATATTAAATTAAAAACATAGCTTCCACAAATACATTCAAAATCAGTTGTTTAAGATATTATTCCTAATTATTGAATCAAATGGCATTTTCGACGGCAATAATTGTGTAATAGATAAAATATTCCACTTTTATTATCGAAAGTGTTGGTAATAAGGGTTCTTTGTAGTGCTCTTGTGTTCGCGAGATAGGGACTTTGAGAAGAAATGATAGCCGAGATGGCGGCGGTCGCAGCCTATACCACAACATTGAAGAATAAATCCTAGACTTTGTGCATGCTGACCTGATAATAAGTAGCGGAGAAATATCTCGGATTGTAGGAGAAATATCTTGCTCGACTGCTCTGAACATTTTACAAAGAAATTACTATCCATTCCATTTTCAACGTGTTCAAGGATAAAAGCCTGCTGATCATCAGGCTGAGATGATATTTTGCCAGTGAATTTTCTAACATAATGCTACAGATTTCAATTCTACTTCGCTCATAATATTTAGTGACAGAACAGTTTTCACATTTGACCGTGTCCATAATCTCCACAATCCCCATTATTAGGCTCAAGAAAATCGATGTGATAAGGAGTAGTTTATAACTTGGATTTTCATTGAATTTCTGGCTCTTATCTCACATGGTAATTAACTTATACTATACATACTTCCTCATGGGTCAAATGGTGACCAGTATTTGAAACTTTACCAGAATATTCTGTCAGAATTATTGGAAAATATTTCCTTACATGTTAATCAATACGCATAGTTACAGCTAGATGGTGCTCCTCCTCATTTTTGAGAAATGAGCGGCAGCATTAAAATAATTGAGAACAGGTAGATTTGCCGTGAATGTCCTGTACCATGACCACCAAGATCACCTCAGATTTTTATCTGTGGGGTCCACCTCACCCTATTCCGAGTCTGTTGAAGGATAGAGGATGCAAATTTAGAATAGTATATAAATTATTCAACAAGAAAATCGTATGCCCCTGGCATATGGTGTATCACTCATTCAACGTAGTGTATAGTGTGTAGCTGTGGGAGGTGATGATTATAAACAAAATGTGTGAGTATTGTGTTTATTCTTGAATTTATTTTTGGAGAGAGCGTTTCCTTCACATCAATATTGTTACATGGGAGCTCAGAGTTCCTAGTATTGTTGTTATTAATGTTATCAGTTCACTCATACAATATAACACAGATACAATCCAACACGCTTTTCTTGATCAAGACTTTGTTCACCAAAATACTCTACACAATACGCATCCTGAGTGTCGCACGAACAGCAAAAAAATGCCTGACGGGTTACACAAGACTCCAACAAGTGAACATCATCACATAATACTTGTTCAATATCATTTAAGGATGATTAGTTATTGTAATTGCTAACATATGGCCATGCTGACATGCGTGCGTCCTCGCGCGCTCTGTTATCATATATCCCATCCCTATGGTACCTGTTGTCCCACTGTTGCCCCTTTGATAACGGACCTATACACCAATAATATCAATATAATTCATTTTACTGCATGTTTATTCCTTAAGGCTCTACACAGCGCACAGCACATTCGCGAGCTGATCTGGCCAGGATCAACCCCGAATGTCCATACACTGTTACACAAGTTCCCGCATACTGGATTGATCCATTCCAATATCAAGACTGTTTCTAGTAATAGGTGCTCGTTATGAAGAGCACATCGCAACACAATTCTCTGAACATTCCTAAGTCAGATCCTTAGTTTTGACTTAGGCCTCAAACATAAGCACTACAGTGTTACTAGCCAAGGAGTAGTACTTAGTTTGACATCAACAACTTGTTCAACAACGTCAACCCTTGATATTCTGCTGGTTTGCCTGTAACATTCCCAGCATCCGTTCAAAACAACAAAAACTGATTCACGTTCAACCGTGAAGAGCTTCATATGCTCCACACTCACCACCTCCTCATATGGTTTTTTACTCCTATAAGAAGATTTTTCATCCCTTATCCTGTATCTGTCATTACTTATGACTTCAACAATTCAAAAAGGTCCTTTATATCATTCTAAAAGTATTCGGCTTGATCCATCGCCTGAACCCAAAATGGATGTTCGGGTTAACACTTTATCACCTACTTTGGAAACTGAGGCTTCTGCTTATGTTTTGTTAAATCTTATATTCCGATTCGTCCCGTCTTTTCCCAGCTTCTCCTCTATTTCTTTTTGTTGGTTGGTAGCATCAACGGGGATTTCATCTTCCGTTTCTGGGGTTAGCCTGTCTCCGTCGGTGATCAAGGGATAGCCAAGCATTGCAAACGCCGGACTGGTATGAATTGTCTTGTGCATTGTGCCATTTATGCTTTGTTGAACCGCTTGTACATGAACGTCTCAATTATCAGAATCGACATCGGCACCCATAGCCGCCATTGCATCAAGCACTGTCCGATTGGCTCGCTCTACCTAGCCATTGCCACAAGGCATTCCTACGGCGGTAATCTCTAAATTCTTGCGAAGTTAACGGCTCTCCCGCGTCAGCAATGATTCTCCTTGGATTATCAAAAATTGCAAATATGTCGGAGAGTTCGGTGATCACATGTTTTTTTTTTTTGTACTGGAAACCGCTTTTACAAATGTGAATTTCGTAAATGCGTCAATTATAACTGAAATGTGGCATTACCCTTCCTGCTTCACACAAAATGTCGTAAGTGATCTAGATGTAGCGTATGAGATAGTCGCGAATATTTTGGTATTGAATGTAACTTCCCGCCGAGTACTTCACGGTACAATCAATTTAGACAGGACTTGATGTATCTCTCCACAAGATTTCGCATACGCGGAAGCCAATATTCTTCCCGTAGTATTGCGAAAGTTTTCTCGACAGCAGGCTAACCCATGCCATCGTGGTTTAATTCAAAAATTTGCCAACGACAATCCCTGGGTACAACTCAACGTTTGCCGCAATTCTTTGAACGAATTACTCGTCCAGCACGTACGTCATAGTTATTATTGCATATATCTCTGTTTATTCTGGCCTCTACGGACTATAATATATTTTTTATCTCAACAACTTCCGGATCTTCACCCTGGGCCGAAGCAATCCAGTTACTATCTTTGATTAACATGATATTCTCTGCTCTTGAGACGTCTGCTCATGATGGGTTTTGACTCAAGCGTCGACATCTTCCATCTGGGTTCCGCTTCTATGTGTGATTTTAAAGTTATACTTTTGAATCGGAAATACCCATCTTGCTATTTTTTGTTACACATTTTGTTTGTCCATAGCACTTTTTACTGCAATAAAGTCGTTAGCTATTTTCAATTTAGTTCCTAAAACGTAATGTCTAAATTTTTCCAATGTTCTTACTGTTGCTGATAATTCCAACCCGAATGAATGATACTTCCTCTCCGTGTTAGTTGTTTGCAAACTAAAATATGCAATGAGTTTTCCGCCATGTTCCGCCACTTGCACCAAGATGCCACCCAAGCCATCTCTACTGGCGTCCGTATGAATATTGGATTCTAACTTCGGATTCAATATGGTTAGTATAGGTTTCGAAGTTAATTCTAATTTTGGAATATTCACCATTTTCCTATGCTGGTCATTCCATGTCCAAAAGATGTGTGAGTGGCTGTACAAGTTTAGCATAGCTTTGTATAGACTTGCGGAAGTATCCTATCAGCCCCAAAAATTGCCTTAGTTGGTGAGCATTTTTGGACTCAGGAAATTTATTCACCGCTTCTACTTTCGTCGGGCTTAATTGGATTGAATTGTATGTCACCTCATATCCAAGAAATGTAATTTTTGTTCCAAAAAAGACACATTTTGACTTATTAAGTGTCAAACCATTCGTTTTCCTAATGCTCAGAGTTTCGTGTAAGATCTGTAGCCCTTCTTCCACCATTTTCGATAGTATGAGAATATCATCTAAGTGGGCTACAACTTTGGAAATTCTCAACTAACCATTAATAATTCCTTAGAATGCTGCTGGAGCATTGGTCAGACCAAATAGCATACGTAAACATTCGAAATGCCCATCTTGGGTTATGAATGCTGTCTTGTGGATCGATTCTTTGCTCATGGAAACCATAAATTATTTCCTAGAATCCTGCTGGCGCACTGGTCAGGCCAAATAGCATTCGTAAACATTTGAAATGCCCATCTTGGGTTATGAATGCTGTCTGTGGACCGATTCTTTGCTCATGGAAATCATTAATAATTTCCTAGAATCCTGCTGGAGCATTGGTCAGGCCAAATAGCATACGTAAACATTCGAAATGCCCATCTTGAGTCTTGAATGCTGTCTTGGGGACCGATTCTTTGCTTGTGGAAACTTGGTGGTATCCAGACGCTGAGTCGAGACTCATAAAATATTAACATTCTTTTAATCTATCGATCTGATTTTCGATTAGCTGTTGGGGATATTTATTTCTCACTGTGACTTTTTTCAAAGCCCTGTAGTCGACACTGAGTCGTTTTTCACCATTTTTTTCATCAACCAAAATTATTGAGCCAGCATAAAGTAAATGACTTTCTCTAATGATTTCTGCATCCAGTAAATTCTCAGATTATTTTCTAGTGGTCTGCCTTCTGTTTTCAGATTGACGATATGGTCTTACTCTGAGCAATATTGGTTTGGTCCTAGCTTATTCAATGTTCATTGTTACACTGTGTGTTTTACCTAATGACTTTGAGCTTGCGTCGGTGACTACATCTTTAAATTCGATCATCATATTTTCTAGAAGCACTGTGTCCGTTTGACATAATGTGCCTTTATTGATATATGGTTTATTTATTGTGGGAACTATTAGATATTTTTTATTTTTTGGTATTGTTGATTTATAAATCACAAAAATTCTTCAATATTAATTAGCATCATTGGAGTCGGTGCTTGACAGCCTCCAGTCACAAATATTTTCATATTTCACGTATTGATTATTACTTTGTGAGTTTTTATTGTCCGTGGGGTTCTATGCTATTAGTTGATGTCACTGTTATCCTCCTCATCAGTTGATATCAATAAATCTTGTGGTAGTCTTTTCTGTAATCGTGTGCTCTTGTTTCTTCTACCTGAATTAAAATGTGCGGCACTCGAGCAGGGAACTGTGTTGTTTAAAGATTTCTTCGTTGCTTTCCTAATGTATTCTATTATGATATTAAGTCCTATTTCACAGTGTAACTGTACGTTTCTGACAAAACATGGAGCATATTAACCGATGCGCAGAACTCTATTTTGAATCACTTGTATTTTCTTGATTAGTGTTTTTGCTGCAGTGCCCCATATTGGACACGCATACATCATCACAGGTCTGATTATTGACGTGTATATAAGCTTTATTTATTCTGGTTTCAGTTTGGTTTTCTATTTATTATTGGATAGAACATACCGATTCTTTGTTTACCATCCTTAATTTTTGCTTCGATGTGTTGTTTCCATTTGTTTCCTGTCGAATTGAGCTCCTAGATTTTTTACAGAGGGGTTTTCAGGATTCCAGCCTACTGAGGTATTATTAATGGTAATATTGTTTGGTTCAGTATTTCTTTCCAGACTGAATATCTAAGTTTCACATTTGAATGGGTTGATAGATAATTTCCATTCATTGAACATATTACGTTCACTGATTGTAAGTTTTCAACAGCATTTGAGATATTCAAGTGTTGAGTAATTATTGCTGTGTCATATGCGTACATTGCTAGCGATGACATATTTGGTGTTGAAAGATCGGCCATATAAACATAGAACAGTATCGGTCCTAGTACTGATCCCTGGGGAACCTCTGCGAAAATGTTTCCGATATTTGACTCGTCGTCTCTGATTTTGACGCTAAAAGTTCTGTTTGCAAGGAATGATTCCAGAATGTTGATTAGGTATGCAAGGATATCAAGTATGTTCCGTTTTATTATAAGTCCTGCATGCCAGACCTTGTCAAAGGCTTGTGTTATGTATTTTTATTCTTCGAATCCTTTTACTATAATTTCAGAGATGGTGTTGGATAGAATGGTGTGTGCGAAAACCAAATTGATGAGGAGGAGTCAAGTTAATTTAGATCAAAATTTTCTCCAGTCTTGTTTTTATTACTTTTTTTTAAGAGTTTTGATATATTAGGAAGCAAACTAATTGGTCGATATCTCGATAGGATATTTTAAGCCTTCCCTGGTTTGTGGAGTACAATTATATTCGCACGTTTCTAAGACGTTGGAAAGTAGCGTTTCTGAAGTCAGGCGCTTAGTATGGTTGAGAGGAAAGCGAGTCCTTCTTAGGGTAGGTTTTTTTAGTATCAAATTGGTAATTTGGTCATGTCCAGGAGACTTTTTGTTGTGTAATTTGTTTATGATTCTTCTCAGTTCTCTGGGTGAGGTGAATTCGGTCTGCATGTTAAAGTCGCTTTGTACCTATTTGTTGGTCCAGATGAGTACATGTGATTCTCATCAGAGCGAGGCGCAGAAAACACTTCTTCAAGGTGGCTAGCAAGTGCTTCGCATTTTTCGGCGTCAGTTGCATAAATAACGTTGTCGACTTGTAGTGCTGGGATGATTGTTGGTTTCTTTGGAATTCTTTTAGTAGCTTGCCACAGAGTTTGGTACTGGAAATCCAGATTCTAAAGATAATTCTGGTTTGAGTCTATTCTGAATGTGTCAAGTTCTCGGTTTACTCAATCAATAAAGCGGTTTGATTGAGTTTTTATTATCAAGTCTCTCGTACTCTGCCATTCACGTCCTATTTCATGCTTTCCTTTTATCAATTGGGATATATAGTTTGGCACTTCGTTGAAGTTTGTATGTCTTTTCACTTTTGAGATATGTGATGATGATATAACTTCTTGCAAGGTTTAAGTGAAATGTTGAACTGCGTTTTCTACGTCTTCTGTTGTGTAAAGGTTTTTTGGAGCTGTAATGTGTGACCAAAATCTTCTTGAAATTTGTTCCAATTTATTTCCCCCGTTTTTAACAGTGTGGGTTGGGTTTGTTGATATGTGCTGTTTAATGTTATCTTTACTGGATCATGATCTGAATCCAGTTCGTGGAGTACTATTTTCTGAACCTTATAAGTATCTATTTGTTTATACAGTATTACGTCCAGAATATCAGGGCGGTGATCTCTACGGTATGGATAGTGGGTGGGTTAACATGGGTCTAAGATGTTTATTTGTGGATGATCTGTAAGAAGATTATGTAGTTTGGTTCAATTTGGGTTCATTACTAGGCATTCCCATTCTTGATTTTTGCAATTTAGGTCACCTAGGAGAATTGTAGGTGATCTAGTTTCAAATAGAGATGTGATGTCAGTGTTTGTTAGACGTCTGTTTGGTTGTTTGTATGCGGCTATTATGTTCATGTTCTCATTTTTATGCTGTGAGATTTTTATAGCAGTGGCTTCTAGGCTAATTAGGACTGGTAATGATAGTTCATGATATTTCAGGTGTTTTTTTTATTAATATTGCTACTCCAACAGAAGCAAATTCACTGATTCTGTCGTTTCGTATGGTATGATAGCTCAGAATATCAAACTGTTGCCCAATTGATAAATGTGTTTTAGAGACACAGGCAATGTCTATATTATGACGCTGGAGAAAATCTGTAACTGTTGCACGTTTTTCTCTAATGCCATCCGCATTCCAGTCAGCTAAACTGATGTTTAGGAATAGTTTTGCATTATCCATAAGCACAATTGAAAATAGATGTGAGTATAGTTGACAAAAATATTTTGATGTGTTCGAGGTGAGGTTTAATGAATTCGGTAGCTTGAAGAAGTAATTTTTGGAAGAGAATCATCGGCTGGCCCATGATTATCTGCGTTTTTAGTTGCTGTAGCGTAGGATTTGCCTGGTTGACGGAAAGTTGAGGGAGTGGATGATTGAATTGGATGATTTTGGGTAAAATTTATTTGATGCTGAAAATTAGGTTGATTATTTCTAGATATTTTATTCATGATACTTTGATAGGCTTCGCATCCTCTCCAATTGGCAGGGTGTTCCTCTGAGCAGTTTGCACATTTAGGTCTTCCTATTGCAGGTATAGTACACTTCGACCAGTGATGATTTTGACCACATTTATTACAACGTAGGTATAACCTACAGAAATTTTCCGTGTGTCCGAAGTTTGTACAATTGTTGCATTGAGGTATGTTTCTGAACTTTCAGAGTGGTTCTACTGTAACAATAGCTTCCATGATATTGCGTAGGTTATAGATTCTCGAGGCGTTTTCGTTTTTAATCCGGTCGACAGCGCAGAATGGCGATGGTTCCTTATTTTTGTTTAGGAGTCTAACTTCTTCTTGAACAGGATATTCTTCCTTCAGTTCTGCCTTGATTTCATCTTCTGACAGTGATATTGGTACGTTACGAGTCACTACTGAGAAAGTTTGTTTGTTCGGTGATCTGAATGTATGAAATTATATCTTCTGGGAATCGTAGTAAGTGACTAGCATTCTGTAATCGAAGCTTGCAGTTACATTAATTCTCATTGAGTTACGTCCTAATTGTTTGATTGTGTATTTATTCCTAATTATCAGTTTCAGATCATCTGTAATGGCTTTGTAATCGTTCACTTCTTGGATGAAGATTCGTGAGATTTTTTCTGTATTGGTTTTGTTAGTGGTATTTTGGTTTGATTCTTGAATTGTTAAGTGTTCGTATCTGTTGTTGGTCTGGATGTTGCACTTATACTTATTGGATGCTTCTGGCTGTGAGGCTCCCCTTTTTTTAGCACTAAAAATCCGCCATTTTCTGTATTGGTAAGAATTGGATCTGTTAACATTGAGTCCGTTGTGAAGTTTTGTGGTAACTTTGCTGTTGATTTAGATTGTTGTTCTTGGGTCTGCACCATCTTTCTGGCTGTGGTTATTGAGCGCACAAGTTCCCCCTCGGGGGTATCCGGCATAGAGATAGCTTGTTGCACAATAGATGCACTCGTAACATCAAGAGCTGTTATCACTTAAATTGTTTTGATCACTTGTAATTATAACTGGAATGTCCGGTGAATGCTCAGTAGCACAGTTTGCTCAATGCGTCTGTACACTACCGTAGTTCTTACTAGAATGAATTTTGATATTCATACACAAATTTGTGATCATTATCGATTCTGTGTTAAATGTGTCCTAAATTTTTCGTAAAATTACGACTGATCATTATTTGTGTGTCTGCCATGATTCCGTCGTCTTCTATATAAAGAGTACTTTCCAACGTTACATTATCAATTCGTATTTTTACCACTGTGAATCCATGGATATTTGTGCCTACCTTCAAAAACCCTGACAGTTTTACTACATTATCAAATTCATTAATAGGTAAATTCAACTGATTTGCTAACAAACGCTCAATGATGAAGCAATCACTTGCACAATCAATAAATGCGGCAGCGCTAATTTGATTCATCAGTATTTTTCTATGGAGTTTGCTTCTTGAACCATGTGGTATCAATTTGACTTCTTCTTTTTTATGAATGTTTCCGAGAGTTGTGGAAGAACAAGGTCTTGTGTTTTCTCCAGGCAAACCAATTCTAGATGTCCTACCCTCTTACAAAAATCACAGATTTTGTCCATATGCCTACAATCCATCTTTTTGTGACCCGATCTTCCATAACAAAAGCATTTCAGTTAATTCGATTTGGGTTCCGGGAAGGAAAACTTTGACACAGTATACGGCTCATTTATAATTTCTGACAATGGTGGTTTTAATTCATCAATTGGGCTTTCATACATTCTATTCCTTAAATAGTCTGCTTACTGATTCAGATCAGTTATATTAGCTGCTTCTACTGCAGATATGATGGTATCGGCACCGATACTGCCTACGATCAACAAGACTTTACCAGCGTTCGAGAAATTTGCCCTTAACTTTCCAATTTCTTGGTTGAAATAGAGATCGTAGAGTGCCTCCCCAGAAATGGGTCCATGATTTGCCATTTCCATTAATAATTTGAATAAATCTGTACGACTCTGGAATGTTTCTCGGAGAGTGTGTTTCTAAATAGACCACGACCAATTGACTTACTCTGCTTGATTTCTGGTGAACGTACCATACCATTTGCTGGCTGTGACTTTTAATTCAAGCATATTCCACTGTGTACGGCGCTGATAGTATCCCACTTCTAATGTTATCAGTTCACTCATACAATATAATATGAATACAATCCAACACGCGTTTCTCAATTGAGACTTCATTCAACAAAAAACTCCACACAATACGCATCCAGAGTGTCACACGAACAACCCTATAATGCCAGACGGGTTACACAGAACTCCAACAAGTGAACATCATTACATGACACTCATTCAATATCATTCGAGGATGATTGTTTATTGTAATTGCTAACATTTATAAGTTTAATCCTTGCAGTCTTGTTTCTCCAAGCTTCTTTGCACGGATTGTAAGCATAAGTTCCGAATAATTATTCTACATATTCGTCAAAAGAAGTATGAACAGTTTCATAGGCGTACAAAGAAATCACGCGCTGACCACATAAGATTTCTTTCTTCCAATACAAATGATCATGCAAAATATCAATTTTATTTTTTGATATAGTTCATTGGGCACTCAAAATAAATCACGTCGAAAATAGTGAAGATTTGATTACACACAAACATCACGTAGATTAATTACAAGTATCAAGATTATGTTCCGATCCACAGAAGAATGTAAATGCGTTGATAGTAGTCCATTGGAACTGAAAATGTTTGTTTCATGAAAACAACCCTCAAATATGCGATTTTTCTGAAAATTCTATCTTCTTCGTAATCTACACATGTCATACTACATATCCTTGAATTTATGTCATGAACCCCAAATCCACCTTGTATATATACATATTCTTGAACAAAATTTGTTACGCTATAACTTATTTCCCATGTATTTTTTTTTTAAACCAACGGCGAAAGAGCTAGACGGAAAAGTTTGACGAAAAGCATGAGACGAATAGCGTTTTTTCACAAATAGCCTACTAGCAAGAGCAGATATCTCTGAAACTATCCATTCCTTCAAAAAAATATTCCTGTGTAAAGTTATTGAAAATTTATCAATATACAATTTTCAGCTTGAAGATTTTGCTCTGGGGCAAATCGTTTTTCAGCTATGAGCAGAAAACTTCGAAAACGGATTTTTGTCGACTTCTTTGCCCCCGGCGGCAGGATGATTCCTCTTTTGTCTATAATACTCCGATCAGTGGACATCTTCCATGACATTTATGGAACAATTGGTGATACACAGGTTAGTTCCCTTATTTTACCTATTTTGGTCCGTTTTGCCTGGACTAATAGTACTGACGTTCTTTGAAATTTTGGATTATCAGCTTCCATACTCTTGCATGATTTTTGATGCTATAATGCATTCATACAATTTTTTATCACAAAGCGACTTTTGGTGTAACCACAGAAGATTCTTGCAGAAGCGACACTCCCTGTCGGCACTTTTGATTCACAGCACTCTGGTCTGCTGACCTTGGACATTTTGATCTGTTTCATCATAAGGAAATAACAATTGAGAGCAGTTTATATCACACTGTCTTCTCAATACATACACAGCTGAGATAATAATGAAAAGAGCATGTATTCATCAATTCATCACGTAATAAACGAAAGCATTTTCTGAAAACTAAACTAAGGCACATGTAGAGCAAAGAACGTTTCGAACACTCTGATATGAGATTTTGTGACGAACATCATCGAAGTTGGTTTGCTCTTTGGTTGCGTATGGTTTCATAGATTATGTCAATTATCCTCCTGATGACTCCCAAAATGTCCGTAATTTTGTCAACGCTCTGGGTTATAAAGCCACACAGAGTCTCCTGGTTTGAAACCCCCGTCATTTGCCATGACGTCATAGGTCTCTTTCATCCGGTCGCTGGCATTCTGGATCTTTATTCGGACGTGAGAGGGGATATCGTCCATTTGACACCTCAAATTAATGACCCAATCTTCGCCAGCTAGATCTTCTCCAGGTTTGCAGCCGAACTTTAGGTCGCATAGTAGCCGAAGCTTCCGTCCAAATATAATTCTTGCTGGGGTCTGTCCGGTCGTTTCGTGTACGGATGCGCGGTAGACCAAAAGGAACAGATGGAGATATTCATCTTGATCTCCGTGATGACTTGAGATAACTTTGGCCAGATGTTAGTTTATGGTCTTATTCATCTGCTCCACCATTCCATTAGACTGCGGGTGTAGTGCAGCAGTTCTGATCTCACGAATTTTCAATACTTCGCATATTCCCTGGAAAAGTGAGGATTCAAAGTTTCTTCCCTTGTCAGAATGAAGTTCCAAGGGTACGCCTGAACAGCAGACCCAGTTCTTCACTTGGACGTCTGCAATGGCAGCGGCCTCTTGATGAGGAAGAGCATACGCTTCCATCCATTTACTGAAATAGTCCATGACGACAGCAATGTATTCATTTCCAGAGTTTGGAATGGACTACTGACATTATGCTGTCGCATCTGAGCTTTCAATTGTTCCTGCGGTCCGTTGCTTGATGCGCACGTAGTGCATCTCTTGCATTATTCCTCTACATCTTCTTTGCAGTTGAGCCAATGAAACCGTTCACGTACTTTCAGCAAAGTCTTCGTTACCTCAAGGTTCCTCTACTCACTCCATGATGGAGATGTCTCAAGACTTCCGGAGCACAATCTCTATGAACAATCAGCTGTTTTCTACACTTGGTTTTATACGGGTCCTATAGGACACGTTTCAAGATGCATTTATCCAAGATTATGGAATCTCGTTTCGCCCAGTATGATTTTACCGCCAGGGAATACGGTGCTACCTCTTGCCATGTCGGTCTGATTCCTTCCGTTCTCCATTCCTGAATAGTCCGTGATTATGTGTCATCATCTAAATCCCTTTCTTCTTCTTGTGGTTGCCAAGCGTGGTCAATTACAGTTGTCCTGAATGCCTCCACTTCAACCTTGAAGCAATGATGACAATCTTTTGGACATGGTCGTCTTGATAAAGCATCAGCATTCTTATATGCTGTACCGGTTCGGTGTTATTTGTCGAAGTCGTATTCCTGAAGTCTTTCGATTCATGAAGTGACCTGACCTTTAGGCTTCTTGAACTGTAGTAACCATCTCAGAGCAGCATGGTCAGTTCTCAACATGAACTTCCTGCCATACAAATATTTGTAGATATGCTCGATGGACTCCACTACTGCTAGAAATTCCCGTCTTGTGACACAGTAGTCTCTTTCTGGCTTCGACAAAACCTTACCGAAGTATCCGATGACTGTCTCTCGATTTTCCTGCAATTGGAACAGGGCTCCACCAATACTGACGTCGCTGGCATCTGTGTCCAAAATAAAACGTCCTTCGTCCTCGGGTATCTCAGAATTGGTGCTTGGACTAGAAGTAGTTTCAGTCTTCACAACGGCTCTATCTGCGATAATTTTGTGTCCGTCTGGTCAGTGGTTTGGCAATATTGGCAAGTCCATGGAAAAATCTTCTGTAATAGGTACAAAGCCCGAGGAAACTACGCAGCTGATGTTTAACTGCAGGTACCGGCCATTCTTGGATTGTCTTGATCTTCTACACATCAACTGCTACGCCTTCTACGGAAACCACATGTCCCAAATAGTTCACCTGTTTTTGAAATGAGTGGCATTTCTTTGGACTGAGTTTTGAACCAGCTCTCTTTAAATGCTCAAATACCTGTTCCAGATTCTTTAAATGGTCTCCAAGTGATTGTGCCATCACAATTATATCGTCCAGGTATACCAAGCAAGTTTTCTCCAATAATCCTCCGAGTACGGTCTCCATGAGTAGCTCGAAGGTAGCAGGAGCATTACATAGGCCAAATGGCATGACCTTAAATTGTTACAATCCACTGCCGATGGTAAATGCAGTTTTTTCTTGATCGTTCTCGTCTATCGCTACTTGCCAATATCCACTCTTGAGATCTAGGGTCGAGAGGATCTTTGACCCTGCCAGGGTATTCAAGATGTCATCAGTCCTGGATAGAGGATACCTGTTTTTCTTGGTAACGTTATTCAGCTGGCGATAGTCGACAAAAAATCGTGTAGAGCCATCAAACTTCTTTACAAGTACCATCAGAGAGACCCATTGACTGTTCAAAGGTTCAATGATGCCTTCTTGCTCCATGTCTCAAATGATAGCTTCAGCTTCCTCTCTCTTCACAATCAGAAGTCTTCGCGACACTTGTCGAATTGGTCGTGCGACGCTTGTCGAAATGGTCGTGCGTCACCGGTATCAATTTTGTGATAGATAATATTCGTTCTTCCTTCTCGCTCCTCACCAGTCTCAAGCACCTTTTGGAATCGGCGTATTAGATCTTGAGCTTCTGTGTGCTGCTGCTCATTCAATTATTGACCCTCAGATAGTAATAAGATCGTTAATTGTTTCGAAAGTTTGTCACAGTTAGATTATATCTTTGCGTCATGTTTGGTGGTTTTTATTCTTGCAAGGCGTTCTTTTTCCTGTCGGGAGTTATCTTTTGGCCGCATCCTCAAAGGTTTCTTACATCAACTTTTTGATTGATCTATCTCTCCACAGTTTCAACACTGGAGTTGTCTGGAGTTCTTGAGATCTCTCACTGTTACCTGGACCAACCGCTTAGCCTGGGCCTCCAAGCTTTCCGTGGCATTGGAGTCGCAGTTGAACTCTCGCACCAGGACACTGCTTCTGGACGCCTGCTTTGCCGCTTCGTATTCCAGTGCATGAGCCAATGCTTTCACCAGTTTTTTCGGCCGCGCCTAACGCAGAGCTTGTTGTGTTTCATGGTCTCTAATGCCGTCCACAAATATTCTTACCGTCCAGCTTTCCAAGAAATAATCCGGGCCAGTTGGATATGCAAGTCGAACTAGGCGTGTTACATCAGCTTCGAACTCCTGTAGACTCTCGCTGGGACGTTGGTATCGGTTCTTGAGCTGCGTGTGATACACTTCCTCCACGGAACGGCTGAATGTGTGCTGCGCAGACCACATTGCTAATTCGTGATGCAAGTGACACACTTATTAATTATAGAGTCAGTATTCCAAATTACGTTATTTGTATTTGTATCAATAATAATCATAATATTTGCAACACTTTCAAGGTAAAATTGATATTGTCATGAATCAGCACTTATTTAGTATATATATATATATATATAGAGAAGTTGAGTTAGTTGAAGAAGTAGAAGTCAAGAAGCATCAGAATGTAGGGGAATTAAGAGCTCCACCCGCACCTAGCCGACTAGTCGTAAGTTATAATATTCATACTTTGTTTATATATCCATTCGTCATTATTATCCTTGTTATTTATTCTTTAATATATTTATTTGTTATACAAATTTGGCATACTTTATATTTACAATAACCTTTACCCTCCATCCAGCAAGAACCCATTTATTCTTTGTTATATCCACTTTAGGGTGTAACAAATGGTGGCAGCGGTTTAGGGAAATTCATGCTGGACCAGAGTGACTAGTATATCTGGCTCACTCGCGGAGACAAGGTTTATTGTAGATATTCAAAATTTTGTTCAATATATACGATAATTGTAGAGAAGTTCATGGAAATATTTGAGTTCTAGCGATATTTCAGAGTTACAGTAGACTTAAAAGAATTAATTGGAATAATTATTTACTATGTAATACCGCTCTGATCTTGGAGAACGCAGTAACATTTCACATACTACTGAAGAATCGGAGTTGGTGCGAGGAACGAGTATATAATCGAAAATAGGAGCTGAGAAAGAAACATCTAGGAAGAAACACTTCATTTTGCTCATTTGATATAGCTTGCTTGAAAGTATTCACGTTTTGATTTATTTTAATTTCCAATCGTGTTGTAAATATTTGGAAATTTTATGCACTATCAGCATAAAGAAAAAACAGAAAGCATACATCAGCTTTTTCATTTTGAATATCGTGACGTATGATAACAATACGTAAGACTGACTCAGGTCAGTACGGTTGCAAAACAAGAAAGTTGCAGCACTTGGAGTTTCAGCTTTTATCAAGAAATTATCAGCACAGGAATTGGTCACTTCTGTACAGGATGTCTTGATAAGAGCCGAAAGGAATCGAATTTTATGGGTTATGACAGTGCGCGTCATAGCAATTCCAGAGTTAAGAATTTGAAAGTTAAAAAATTCATGACGCATGTATGATATGGTCATGTGAAGAGCGGGAGGAATCCGCTGGCAGGGTATTCTGCATTTATAGGGTGAGTGCCGACAAGTTAAAGATTTGTAGGGTTTGGATGAAGAAACCAGAAGTGAAGACGTAGTCCTGCACAGCCAGATGTCAGTGAAGACAAAGAGCTGGAGGAAATTTTGAAGTATGGGAATTATAGGGTGATTCTCAGATATAGCGAGGTCGGCACCGGTATGGTAGTTCCGTAGGAAACGGAAAGCGACGATAGCAGAGACAATCTGCATAAAAGACATTCAAGGATCCGAATCACGCAATCAGTCAATTTGAGGGTGGCCAATGGACAGGAGACCTTGGATCAGTTGGGGAACGCTACCTCTGCTCACAGCTTGGACCTTGCATCAGAATACTTGCAGGTACAATTACACACTGTGACAAGGGGAGGACAGCGTTCAGCAACTATGACAGACATGGTAGAAGATACAGTTCACTCACACAAGACCAGTGTGAATGAAGGTATGTAAAGAATTTTTTTTCTCGTGGACAGGTCCGTACTTGATCGGTTGGAAATTAGGACCTCTAAATTACAAAATTGGAAAATAGACTATTCAGCAAAAAAATTATTTTTGAAGTCCACATAGATTCTTTTTGGAACAATTTGAAATTGAATTAGAATATGTAAATTGATCAAAGATAGAAATGTGAAGAGCTAGAATTTTGTTCTCTAAATGAGATTGAGAGAATACATTTTATTTTTAATTCAAAATGAAAATTATAAGAATTTCAAATCTTATTTACGGAAAAGTAACCTGAGTACGAGTGGAGTGAGTAGAAATAGGAAAAATCGGCAGGGCAAGATAAAGAAAGCAGCATGTCTATCATTTTTCGTAATATTGGGTTTAATTTTTTTTTTTTTCAATGGACAAAGACATGTTGCTATATGTGAAATGGCTTGCCCTGTTGAATAATTCATATAGTAAGTAATTCATAATTCGACCAGGGTATTTAGGGAAGTCATTGATTAAAGTATCATTTCGTTAACGCTCACTAGCCAGGTTAAGCGAGATAAGTAGACTGCAGTCAACAGATGTCATCCTCATCTCTATTTGGGCTACAAGCAGCTTCCATCCAGTTCAAACCTGGGCAAAGCTGGGAACCTGAGGTCTAAGATGTGCCGAAGGAACAGATGTTCAAGATAGAGCCACAGCAGACCACAGAAACACAGCAACATGCACCAAGAAGCAGACTGGAGAAGAAAGCCATAGTCACACATAGAGCAATCGTTGGGAATAACGAGATTCCAGAAATCATCAACAATCAGGGATCTGACTGCAGCTGCGACTGGAAGAAATTGAGCGAGAAGTGACGTTAACGGAATTTGATGCAAGTAGCTAGTTTTTTTTTAATAATTGTTTATTTATGTTAGTAAGATAAGATGAACCAGCTCACGGATCACCAGATGTTGCAACTGGCTATCAAGGGATACGGCCCAGCAGTACGCAGAATAACTGCAGTGCGAATCAGAAAGAGGATCCAGACGAAAAGAAGATCCATCTGCGACAACGGCCCCACCAAACATATGAAGTCCAGTGAGTGAGTGGTTCTTTAGGGACTTATAAGTGTAATTTTATTAAAGGGAAATTGTGCTCCCTTCGGAAGCAAATTCCTAGGAAGAGAGGAATGTAACAAGGCTAATTCGTGATGCAAGTGACACACTTATTAATTATCGAGTCAGTATTCCAAATTACGTTATTTGTATTTGTATCAATAATAATCATAATATTTGCAACACTTTCAAGGTAAAATTGATATTGTCATGAATCAGCACTTATTTAGTATATATATATATATATATATATAGAGAAGTTGAGTTAGGTGAAGAAGTAGAAGTCGAGAAGCATCAGAATGTAGGGGAATTAAGAGCTCCACCCGCACCTAGCCGACTAGTCGTAAGTTATAATATTTATACTTTGTTTATATATCCATTCGTCATTATTATCCTTGTTATTTATTCTTTAATATATTTATTTGTTATACAAATTTGGCATACTTTATATTTACAATAACCTTTACCCTCCATCCAGCAAGAACCCATTTATTTTTTGTTATATCCACTTTAGGGTGTAACAGTGCGTCTAATAGACAAGCGATTCAAATAAGGTCAGGATTTCACAGAAAAGGTCTTTTACACTTTTCGTCCAAAAAAATATTATATGGAATGTGGAGAAATGGGAAATTGTGAGAATTTGCTAATATTCTTGAATAAATCAAATATCAATTGTTGAAAGTGGGATGCTAAGCATTTAAAAATGCACCTTGAACATTACTCACCATCAAAATCTATATTATCATCATCAATATCATCCGTGCTGTCTTTGATGAGCCAAACCACATACTGCAGGCACCGGAGCAGGCAGTCACTGTTTTTTGGCTACCGCAACGTATCTCACAGCCGGTTGTGTATCGACAAAAGATCATGATCAAAACGGAGCTTGGTGCCACAGGGCCCTGAACAGTTATCTCGAACGACCTCAGTAATACGTGGTCCAGGCACAGTGTTCATTTATCATCAAAACTAGATTTTCATCGTCATGATTCAATTCAAATTTTCTGTTTTCTTCTTTCTATTTATCCTTCAGTACTAATTCTAATAAGAAAGTGAGAAGCACTTTTTTTGTAGAAGATTTTATCTCAATCAGTTTGGTATATGAACATTTCTCCCGTAAGTGTCAGTAGTTCTTGAGTTATTACCGAAAAATTTATTGAAGGGACCTTCGATGACCCCACACTACCTTAGCTTCACTTACACTCATCAGAAATTTGAGTATATTGTTGGAGACACTTTGCTCCAGAACTGTGCTATAATTGGTTTCTACGTTTTACATTGATTATTTCCGCTATTATTCCTTCGTTGCCTGGACTAGATACTAGTTTTCGTAGCATTACTCACTCAAGTATGAAATTTCAACACATGTTTCCAATCAAATAAACAATTTTCCATTGGAGTCTTAAAAATAGAATTGGAGTCTTTACTCAAGCAAAGTTTTCAAGTGAGGAATAATGGAGTTTAAAGTATGATAGATATTCATCAGACATCCGATCGATCTATTATTTGATCTCAACACAATTCATTGTTCTGTTTTTATAGTCCAATGTCCTGCATCTATCTATTTGATTTGTAGCTATATAATCGGTTGAAAGAAGGACAACCTGGCCTCATCATTGAGCACTAAATCACACCTCCAGCTGGTAATATCCAGGAATCTAAACCTTGGTAACTATGAAATCATGCATTCTCAGATATTAATATCAACTAGAAAATCTTCCCTCCATCCTCTTTAGGATATCAGGTTTGTAGAAGACTTCCTAGCTCCTGAAAATATGCTCAATTTCTCTCTATCAATATGAATTTATTTCCAGCTATATCAAAAACTGATGAACCGAGAATTGTCAGCGTCGGAGCCATAAATCTGTGATGGATACGACGCTGTCTCAAATTCCAGCGAAGTAATCAAAAAATCACAACGAGGCTTTCATTTGGTATTTCTTAGGATTATGTGACAAGGATCGGAGACTAATAACAGCAAATGTGCGGTTAATCTCCCAAATGGCAGCTACTGTTCGCTTTGATGAACCTTTGAAAAAAGCCATTCTTTCTAATGTACGCGCTACACGAGATATTCGCCGATTCGCATTAGATTCTGAGAAACTAGAAGTAATTATTCCACTTATACAAACATAACACACATTTTTTCAATAAGTTTCATCTTATACTGACTCATAAGAATTCTAAGAAATTCACGCGATTCTCAGCTTAACTTTTGCAAATTCTCAAAATAGTTTTCTTGTGGGTCGATTTTCGTGAAACACTTCCAAAATTCAAATCTGGACATAAGTACTAGTCATTTGAACGAGATTGGGACGGAATATAAATGAAATATATTGCCTCATGTGTATAACAATTATATTTGAATTCATAATATTTCGTAGTGTTAGCATAATTTTTCATAGGTTTCACGTAAGATTGATAATCATATCATTTTTACCAATTTCAGCAAGTTACACAACACGAAGGTTATTTAAACACGCCGACATCCATTTGTTACCTCAGTTTGTGTTATTATTTAGGAGAGTGAAGTTACAATGTCATTAGTGTGTCTTGAAGAATTTAGGGTGAGTTAGTCACGTGTGTGTATTGGAGGTGTGTGAGGTGTAGTGGTTGTATGGTATGTGATTTATATATTTCCTAATCCTTATCCTAATGGCGCGTAGCACTGTAATGGTGGAAGCCGAGGCGCCCAACGATGTACCAGTTACCGGCCTGGTACCAACGATGCACTGCTTAGTACAGTTGTTCAATGTTCGCTTACATCTGAGTGGGGAGGTTGAGCTTCGGTTTGTTCTCGGCTTTCACTGAATACCTCAAATGCCTTGAT
Source organism: Dromius quadrimaculatus (assembly GCA_963989225.1). NCBI lineage: Eukaryota > Metazoa > Arthropoda > Insecta > Coleoptera > Carabidae > Dromius > Dromius quadrimaculatus. The sequence continues at coordinate 24,534,997 of OZ022336.1, read as the reverse complement.
GAACTTACTGTTAACAGATGCTAAGTCACTTTCTATCAGGTCTGGGACCTGAGGCGAGTCTGGGACTCGCTTGCAAGCCTGGAGTTTGCGCGTGAATCTGGGATTCACGATAGAGTCTGGGACGCTCAATCCGATCTTTTAGCCTTATTATCCTAGTCCACTTGTCTGAACTTGATGTGGTGTGAATGTGTGTTGATGATGTGAATTATATACCCCGTGTGCGGATGTGATTCCTCACTAAGCAAAGTAGTTTGCTTATGTTATGTTTTACTTTCAGAGAACAAGAAATCAACACTCTGAGACCGGCGGCCACTGTACATCAGTTATAGATGAATATTGTCTTATTGTAATGTTCAGTTGGAATTCAATACAAGTGTTATATGAAATTATGCTTTGTTTAATTTATCTTCTAATATTTCAGAAGTGGGATCTGAACAGATCACATCAGGATCACGACCGCGTTTAATTGTATTGATAGTCCAAGCGAACGCTATATTATGTTACAGCCAAACAGCCCCTATTCTCTATAGAGTTGGAAGCCCATCACTCGTGGATAGGAGTGGAGAAAATAACCGGCGTTGCTTGATTCGTATGATTTCATGATTGAAATGGTAGGTTCCTGCATTAAAGGTAGTTTCCTGCATTAAAGGTAGTATCAATGACTACAGTATACGTGCTGCAGCTCTAATTGGACACAATAAGAAATCAGAATCACTTTTGTTGTTCCTGAAAACAGTAAGAGACAATCCGGCATCAAAATCTTCAGGAGCTCTCAACATAAGATGAAAAGTTCTCACGCAGCGCTACTAAACAAACTTGGAGATGAACCAATATCTGTTCACCGCTTCACTTGTGGACAGCAAGGTCATAAAAGCCCACAATGTCCGAAACTTCAACTTGGTGCACATTATTCAGGATGGACTTAATATTACAGAAATAGATATCAGTCTGCACATCGAGAGCAAAGACAATCACCAATTTGACAACAACAAGTTCAACTAGGAAGGAGGGTTTTGACAACCATACTAGAGATAAGCGACGATGATAAATATTTCCTTGATGTAGAAGAAAACAGATGAAGTTCAAAAGCCTATCAATATGAGATCTATTCGTGTAACGACGAGGGAATCAACTATACAATAATTGAAATAATTGATAGATAGTAGTGAAGTTTAAGAGGATTTGAGAATGGATCTGTCAAACCTCAAGAAATTGAGGAATACATGTTGGGAATTGATGGAGTGAAATGGAAAGTGATCTTTCACGTTGTACCTGGCACCATATAGTCAATATCCATGATTTTAGGACAACTATTCGCCAGAAATTGTGGTCTGCAAGAGCTCAAAGAGTTCACGATTTTTCAAGAGAACATGAATCGCCATTCAGTGCAGTCGTACCAATTCAGTAAAATCAATTTCTGGGTTAGGAGCACTACAGTTATTCCTCTCAGATATGTAGGTCATGTTACCTGTCGTACGGAGAAGAAAGGAGAACTATTTGTCTATTTGAGTTCACAAGCACCAGAAGGACATGAACATATAATTCCGCGAATGATTGTAGAAGTGGATGATCATATGGAATGTATTACTCGTCGTGAATGTGTTTGACTCGGATCTGATGATACGAAATGATGAAATCTAAGCTCGGGGATTGAAATGTATAGCTGATGGTAGAGAGTCTTAGTCAAGGAATGAAGAACCAGCAATTAGGGAAGATAAGCTAAATATTGGAAAGCATATAACCGAAATCTACAAGAACAACATTCAACTTTGTTGAAGAAGCATCGACACTGTTCTGCCAAAATCTTAAAATATATTCGACGCTCGGAGATGCAACACAAGTGGGAATCGTTTCGACAGATTAGACACCTATCACCCATAGACCGTAGAAATAATCTATTGTGGAGAGAAAGCAAGAACAATAGATGGTTCAAGAACTTTTGGACGCTGATATCTTCCGCGAATCAGATTTCCTACTTTTGGCACGAATATTTCTTGTGAACAAGAAAAATGGAGAAGCACGAATGTGCATTGATTAACGACGTCTCGATTAGGTTACAGTAAGCAATCGTTATCCTCTACCAAGGATTGATGATCAACTTGATAGATTACAAGAATCATATTACTTTCCCTCTGTAGACTGACGTCAGGATATACCCATAGATATCCATAGCGAAAAGTTCAAAATATAAACTGTGTTTATGACACCCACTGGCCGGTATGAGTTTATTCGCTCATCATTCGGATTAAACAACTAGGAGTGTGTACCAGGTGCGACAGTTTTTAGGATTCGTTGGTTGTTCTCGCCAATTCATCAAGAACTATGCAAAAATAGCATAACCAATAACGAGATTGACGGAAAGACCGCTTCTTAGATTGTATTATCCTGATGCTAACACAGAAGTTCATACAGATGCAAGCAGGATTGATTTAGGTGGAATTCTTCTTCAAAAGTATCAGTTGGACAAATAACTTCCACTAGCTTGTTTTAATCGTCGAACATCTCTTACCGAAATAAAATATCCTTTTTACACAGTGGAGACGTTAGCAGTAGTGGAAACATTAGGAAAATAGAAAGTGTACTCGTTATGTACTCATTTAGAATTGGTAACAAACTGTTATGCCGAAGGACAGCAAGTACAAAGAAAGACTTAGTACCCCGAATCGGAAGATGATGGTTTGATTTCCAAGAATATACTTTTGATATAGAATATCGTTCAGGACCACGAATGGCTTCCGTAGGTGCTTTGAGTAGAAATCCAGCATGTATAGAAGAATCTTTCAATGAATTTAATATTTTGCACATCAAACCACATGATTGAATCCTTACAGATCAATGAAACTTGAAAAGTTCAAACTGATTGAAGATATTCCGAGTGAACCACTAAAAACAGATTATGAAAGGAACATATACGAAGACTTGCCTGAGAGATGAATGTGTATATCGGACTACTCCCACTGGAATACGAGGATTGTACTCAAAGAACAGCGAATGCAAATAGTTCGCACCTGCCATGATGGCTTTGGACATTTTGGAATGGACAAAATATGGATTAAGCACGTGGAGGAATAAATTGATTGATGTTTGAATTGTATGCACCACAAACAGCCAGAAAGGAAATACCAAGCATTACTCAATTCTATGAAGAAAGTACCTGTGCAATAAACACCGATCATATTGGACCTTTTGTTGAAAGCTCAGCAGGCAATATTTACGTTATGGTCGTCTTCAATGGATTCTCAAAATATGATAACAGTAAAAATACAGAAACGAAACATGTTATCAGATTTTTTGGATAACCTATTTCAAACTTCAGATAGAACACCGACCAGATTTATATCTGATCCAGGAACAGTTTCAATTTCTGAACAGTTTGCATCATATTGTAGAAATGAGGAAGTGAGGCACATTAGCAATGCGAGAGAATAAACTCTACCGTTCAATCTTCACTGGCAGCTACTGCCGAATATGTTGTTACAGAGATAGATAAATTGAGGATGATCAACTCGCTATGAGAAACTTTGGGAATTCGACAATTAGGAAAACTCCAAGCGAATTACTTTACAGCTACCGTCCACGTACCATCAGACGCAGTTGTAAGCGTACTTGGAAGTATAACAAGAACGACCAACAGTGGATAGAATATAAATAATGTGACAGGATGTAGCTACGAACATGATCTAAAACCAAATACAATGAAAATAGAGAAATGATAAGACTCAGAAGACTGGACATAAGTACAAGAAAGAGAGATTGCCCAAAAAAAAAAAAACAATTGCAAGTGACGGCAATAGTAGGAAATTATCACAACAATAAGCAGAGCTCTTCATCTTAACCGCAGTGTTACGAAATAAGAGACACATAGTAGAAGACTTGCTCTATTTAAATTGCAGTAAGAGAGCGAAGACCGAAGTGTGATAGATGTTGATAGGATAGAAACATTTGTGATATCGCTCAGTGTTGCTAGTTCATCGTCAGACAAATGAACTCCTTGAAACGATATTTGTGGATTGCAAGGCAGTATTCTCGAGGACAAGAAGGATTGTCAGGATAGTCGAACTGTTAGCGATATTTTTCATAGGTTTCACGTAGGATTGATAATCATATCATTTTTAACAATTTCAGCAAGTTACACAACACGAAGGTTATTTAAACGGGCCGACATCCATTTGTTACCTCAGTTTGTGTTATTATTTAGGAGAGTGAAGTTACAATGTCCTGTGACGTCCCTTCCGAGCCTTATGCCGGACGGTACGAACACTCTACCTTTTGTCCTGTGTTCCCTGGTTGCTTTTGCTCGGGCGCCTTCTGCGGTAAAGTCGGGTTTTTATTCGGCGGCGGAACACTAAAAAAAGGAAGCCTAGGGGTTGCTGCAGTGGAGAAGGGCCAGGAGTTTTGAGGGTACACAAATAAATAAATAGCGGAGTACTTGTAAACTAAATTATTATTTATTATTAGAAATAGAAAAATCGCAATAGCGAATGAAATCTTAAAGTAACGAAAATAACTGAATTGATGTACAATAGAGAATGCAACAATGGCGTGAACAAACAAAAATATTTCAACAAAGGGGTCATTCATCCGGTGAATTTTTGCGGTGACAATTTGCGGTGATATTCGAATCTACGGCGGTGGGTATGTCGGTAACGGTGATACTGACTTCCAGGAGGGCCACGGTTGTCAGACCACCAAAGGATACTCTAGCTGACTACCAGGAGAACCACGGTAGTCACAAGTGCGGTAGGACAGGATTGGTATGGGGTTGCCAGGAAAGCCACGGCTACCGGAAGGGATGTCCTAGACGACTGCCAGGAAAACCACGGCTGCCGCTAGCACCAGGGAAGGAGTGATTGCCAGGAGAACCACGGCGATCAGGAGGAACGTACTAGACGACTGCCAGGAAAACCACGGCTGCCGCTAGCACCAGGGAAGGAGTGATTGCCAGGAGAACCACGGCGATCAGGAGGAACGTACTAGACGACTGCCAGGAAAACCACGGCTGACGCAAGCACCCGGAAAGGAACGATTGCCAGGAGAACCACGGCGATCAGGAGGAACGTACTAGACGACTGCCAGGAGAACCACGGCTGACGCTAGCACCGGAGACGGAACGATTGCCAGGAGAACCACGGCTATCAGGAGGAGCGTTCTCTCAAGCGATATCAGCGGACTTCTCTGGAACTGATCAGGAGGACCACGATCTGAACACTTTGAGCCGTTCACTGACTCTGCCTTCTACAGGCTTACGGCGCTTGTTTTATACCCGTTTCTTAATTGAAATTTAATTAAATGAATCTGAACTTGTTAAACAGCCGAATGATTGCCAGAATAAAAAAATAAAAAAGTAAACATTGAATCGGTCGTGATTCGAACTCGGGGTACTTATATCCGTAGCCCATCATGCTACCACTGAGCTAGCGGTGGTCTTATAATGCTAACGGTCGCTGTGGTATAACTTCGTCACAGTCCTTAGTGTATCTTGAAGAGTTTAGGGTGAGTTAGTCACGTGTGTGAGTTGTAGTGGTTGTATGGTATGTGATTTATATATTTTCTAATGGCGCGTAACACTGTAATGGTGGAAGCCGAGGCGCCCAACGATGTACCAGTTACCGGCCTGGTACCAACGATGCACTGCTCAGTACAGTTGTTCAACGTTCGCTTACATCTGAGTGGGGAGGTTGAGCTTCGGTTTGTTCTCGACTTTCACTGAATACCTCAAATGCCTTGATGAACTCACTGTTAACAGATGCTAAGTCACTTTCTACCAGGTCTGGGACCTGATGCGAGTCTGGGACTCGCTTGCAAGCCTGTGGTTTGCGCGTGAATCTGGGATTCACGATAGCGTCTGGGACGCTCAGTCCGATCTTTTAACCTTATTATCCTAGTCTACCTGTCTGAACTTGATGTGGTGTGAATGTGTGTTGATGATGTTAATTATATACCCCGTGTGCGTATGTGTTTCCTCACTAAGCAAAGTAGTTTGCTTATGTTATGTTTTACTTTCAGAGAACATGAAATCAACACTCTGAGAATGGCGGCCACTGTACATCAGTTATAGATGAATATTGTCTCATTGTAATGTTTAGTTGGGATTTAATACAAGTGTTATATGAAGTTATGCTTTGTTTAATTTATCCTCTAATAGTAGTATCTTAGATTACACACCAGCAACTCACTTATTAAATAAAGCCTTATCAGTTGTACTGAAGTTTTATTTTCTCTTTCAATTAATCGATTAGAGGTTAGCTTGCATTGCTTGCAATTACATGAATTATTCCCAAAAAGTTCCCAATTGCGCTGCGTGCGCCTGTGGTATGAAACTCAAGCCCAAGATAACTGAGAAGAGTGAACAAGACTCCTCACGCTGGTCGAAGATCTGATTTATTTGAGACCTATTGCTCACGACAACAGCATATATGACTTTCACACAAACGCGTAAAGGGAGCGTCCATCATATGCTTGAGTACAATTTTTTCCTAATGTGTCTAACTCACTATGGAAATTATGTCAGACAGAGCAGAGTATGTAATACTAAAAGTATATTCAAAATTTCCTTTATCTTCCATATAATATTTCCTAAGAATGCGAATTCCGTATCATTAATGGAGAAAGAAAATCATTGTAATTCGATAAGAATGGAAATCCGCAATGTAGAATAATGTCTTTCATTCAGAAATTTTATTGTATAATCCAATTCGAATTGTAGGTATTCATTCACATATCAACTGCCTTTGCCAACTGCAATCGAATTGAGGCTTAAGAAATTATATACCCAACTAGCACAAATAGTCGTCGGAACGTGACAGCAACTACATTTGGAACTTTTATGGGTCTTGTCACTAGCCATAGGCACATATTAGCAACGTTCCTATTACGAAAGTACGACCAAAATGGGGAATAATTTTTGGTTCTGGCTACGTTCCAACTACGTTCCTGTAGCTTATTTGGCTACGTTCAAGAAATGTAATGGCTCCGTATTAGCGTCGTTGTTGTGTAGTTTTCGCGACTGTCTTGGAACTTTTCTTCCACTATTCCAAACTTGTTGCTTGCTTTGTCTTGCAACTAGTTTTATCTTTCTTATGTTCTACTCTAGTATAAACCTGTCTATAACATTTGTTCAACTTAGAAAGAGAATGAAATACTCTGTGAAAGGAATATACGAACGCAATACATTTTCGATAATTCCCGGTTATCTGATCTGAGTGACCAAAAAATTTAAAAAATGCTATTTTACTGTTAAACATAATGATTATAAATCTAAATCTGACACGCGCTCCCAAATTTCTCATTATTTGATTGAAATATTGTTTATCAAATATTTTCTTGTGAAAGAAAATGACGCTTAAACGCAAAAAATACTTTTCTCCATTCATTATTTAGAGCATATAATTAAATATTATCCATCAATTTGTTGTACGTAGTGCTAAATTTATGAGCTCGTCCAAGTTTTCAGTCATTGTGGTGTACAAGTTCTCGTTTTATAGTAATGGCGTCGCATATTTTGCTAATAAAAATGGCGAAGTTTGGGAGAAATTACTTTCAAGTCAGAATTACTGAAAAATGCAACTTGAAAGTAATTACGACTGAGCGATGGTTGTGGGAACCAAACGAAAACTGGAAGTATGGAGCTTTAAAGTTTATTTACTACAAGGTATTGCAGTGCCACTTCCAAGTTGCGACAAAGTTGTGACTATCACTGTGTCTGCTCAGTGTTGTCAGGTTCTGAAGAAACAGAGCATGAGATTCAGAAAAAACAGACATGAAATTGCACAAATGTAGCCCTAGCTTCTAGCAAAATGCATTTTTGATCCAATTTTAAATATTTTGGTGGATCTTCTATGAGAATGTTACTATGTTCTTAGCTGATCTACTGGCGAAATTAGGGATATGATAAAATTATTAGGTTCTTCATCATCATACGAGGTAGTAACGTCATCTTCCGTAGCATATATGACTCATGAAGAATATTGATTCTTGATGGTGACGATTGCACAACACCAAAATATTCTTTTAGTACACCATTCGCTCTCAAGCCTTTTAATTTTCCGTGAAATGCGGTGGAATGTCAATTTTTTTTTATTCTATGCTAGCTCCCAATTACAGACGCCATTATGAACCAACGAACTTTCATACAACTATACGAACACTGAGCAATGATGCAGAGCATATGAATGTTTTGGGAACTACATGGTGAAGTTTTTTTCATGGTGATTTAATTATCACTTCAAAGTTTCAAGAATTTGAAGTGATCCTTAAGGTTCCCAAAACGTTATGGCAGCTTTCAAAGTTACTTGAAAGTAGTTGCAACTTTTAGGTTGCATTGTAGTAGCATTGAATAGTCGCTGCTACGATTGTTGTTGCTGTCAAGTTATTGCTCCAATAAAGTGGTACCATTGGTAGCTACGACGTTCCCAATACCAAAGAAATCACATAGAAGTAATATAACTATAAAGTATATATTAGTGGTAAATTTCACGTGATTGCGATTTTAGATTTGTAAAATGAAGTTATCCACACATTGAAGTTGAAAAATTAGTGACAGTTACGTAACAATTATGCATTCGAGGTTTTCGTCTCGGTTACGATTACTTTAGTGCTAGTTGGGTACCCAGCGGAAGCGGACTGGAAAAAATTTATAGAGATTGTGGAAAACTTTCACAGTAGTCTACTATCAATCCTAGCTACAAAAATTATAGGTGACATGCCCAATACGTACTGTTTTTCAAAAAATATTGCTGTACATGTTGTCAATGACAGGTGCCGAGGAAGAATTCCAACAAAAATTGTCCGTCCGTCAATTGGTTAGTATAACAAATCATTGTACCAATATTCAGATACTGAGAGCACATATGCACGTGAATTCTTGTCTCATTCTTAATGATATGTTACATAATTCAGTCAGATTGGAACAAAAATCGACGTTGCCTGAGAGATACTTATTCATATTGGTCTCATTGCAATGGAACATACCGTGTGTATCAGGTCAATTTTTCGAAAATAAAAATTCTCCGGGAAAATACCACGCCCCAAGATTGTACAGTATATTGGTGTATTCATTCCTCTTTTTCATTTTGCATCATATTCATCATTTTAATCCCATAAATTACAAAAAAGAAGAGAAAATTTCATGTAAAATAGTTTGTACAATCCATCGCGGTGAAATGTTCCCCTAATTACATGTGCTATGATTGCACGTACGCGCTTTACATGCAAGAAAAGGTAGGCGAACTGTGGACTTGATTTCCGACGAAATTAATTTCAGGAACCGAAATATTATTCAACTTAAGTTGCAAAAAACAAGATTCGTAGCCTGTTTATAATTTTCCATTTGTTTTCAACATCAAAGTGAATAAGCTAAGTTGTCAATATTATCAAAATGTATTATAAAGGGCAGAGTTTGCGCGAAATCTCACAGTACTTCGCTGGCATTGATGGTGATTGGTTTTCATCTACAGAAATGGTACGCAAGATTATCCTGAAATTTGAGAGCATTGCCTGCGCTGCTCCACGCCATTCAAGAGAAGAAATTTATCAATGGAGATCAAGATGGAAATGCAAAAGTAAAACAGAATGTTCTAGCCATGATTTCCGTGGATCAGCAGACCAGTGTGAGATCATTGTCTTCCAAAACAGGCTATAGTAGAACACAAGAAAAAATTTTGTTCTGTGAGAATTCATTCGGGAAGGCTAATCGAGACTTAGTGTATTAGTTAAAATCTGTTTCACCGATAAAGTCACATTCGGACAAAAGTTTGAAGCCAAAGTGCAAAATTATCGAATATAGTCATGAAAAATCCCCATCTTCAAAATTCACCGTGTACGCAATTTCTTCATAAATTGAATTTATGGTCTGGAATTTGGAGTCAGCATATTATTGAACCTAATTTTATTGATGGAGATTCATCCAGCGAGAAATGTCTTATGGAATCTCCGAACTCATGGATTGGCAGGAGAAGACCAATTGGATGGCCACTAAGGTATTCTTACTTGAGTTTTTTGGATCTCATTCTGTGAAGTCATGTAAACTATATATGAACATGGGAGGAAACTCAACAATTCAGAAAAACTTAAGTAGAAAATTTTGGGGGAATGTGAAAATATTACACCTTGGCAATTAGGAAATGTTTGAAAACATTTTTTGATAGATTACCGCATGTGAGGCGCGTACGTCAGCCCTTATGCAATCACAGCACATGTTATTAGAGAAACATTACACATGATGGATTAGGTACACAAACTATTTTATATCCAATATTCGCTTTTTTTTTTGGAAGGAATTGGAATGATAAATGTGATGCAAAATAGGATAGGGAAATGAATACTCCAATACACTGTCCAATCATGTGGCGTAGTACTCTTTTGGAGACTTTTTATTTGCGAAAAACTGACTTGCTATATTAAAGCCCTATGACAACTGATACTTGGGACACACGGTAAATGGAGAAGTAATTATAGATCAACTTCCATAGAAGTCTATAGAGCAAGGTCCCAGGCTCGCCAGACCTCACTAATTCTTTGAGAAACAAAATGTGTGGAGTAGAGAAGTGTTACTTAATACTTTGATTATACGCATATTTGCTAGTTTGTGCCGACGGCCAATTTACAGATACGAGGTGCTGGAGGTACGAAAAGATATCACTCACTTTCCTTGAATTTTTGAATGCTGATTTTCATGTATGCTTGAGAGAATATTATTAATAATTGATAATCAACACTGCTAGACATATTCTATCAATTGTGATAATTTCTGCTAGACTCTTTAAAGCTCGCAAAGAATAACGTAATCTTGCTCATAGTCGGAGCGCTTATTTTGTTATATATAATAATCTGAGATCAATTTCAATACTTTCTGTTAACAGCCAGATCAATCGTAGGGCCGAACATCCCCAAGACACAACTTATATATCGCTGTGAGTTTAAGTACGACGCAACTATTTGTAGGCTTGATGGTGAGTGGAGTATATTTTTTTTCACGAGGGCAGGAGGGGAATCTTTTAAAGACATCCTGGGGAGTATCCCCAGGGTAGTGTTGGATTGCCTGTCTGGGCCCTACCGACTAAGCCCCTCCTCCCTCTCATCCCAGGTTTGGTGCGGGACCGCTTGCGCATTTCATCTCACCAAGTCTGTTGTCTATTTCCAATTGCTGTGCCTACTCCTCGTTTCTCTCGTCCTGCTCTTTTTGTTGTAGTATTCTTGTTATGCATTTATCTATGATTCCTCAGTTCTCTGGGATCTCTACCATTCATCCCATTAGATTTTCCACGCTTACTGCGTCTCCGATTGCCAGTTCTATTTCAATTCTCTCTTCTATCCATCGCTGACATTCGAATAGCAGTGTCACTATCCTCACAGTACCAAAACTCCCCCGTTTCCGCCTTGCCTATTCTGGCTATGTATGCCTGGAAACACCCGTGTCCACTAAGGCCTTGTGTTAAGTTAAAGTTTGTCCCTTTATGTTTCCGTTAGATCCATGGGTTCAGGGTTGGCATAAGTTGATCTAGCCACCTGATCCCATGGTCCTCTTCCCATTTATTCTCCTACTTGTTCATTGTTTCATCCCGTATCTGTTTCCTCTGTATGGCTGGAAGGCCATATCCCAGGACCCTTTCTTCTGCCACCAGAGTCATGGGGGTCGTCTCGCCAAGACTTCCGCCACCTCCACCGATATGGTTCTGTAGCCTCTGCAGATACCTATCGCTAGCTTTCTGTTAATTTAATCTAACAGCTCTCTTTTCGATTATCTCTCCAGCAGTTTCTTAATCTGGTGTTACTCGTGCTTCGTTACCTGTTCTTCTAACTATGAGCTTGTAGGGTCTGCCTCATACATCTTCATCTATCGTCTGTATCAATTCTGCGCTTTTTAGCTCTTTCTGTTTCTTTATCTATAGGTTGAGTATCTTTCTTGGTTTTCTGCATGTCTCCCTGGTCATTTCTCTTGTGTGGTCGTCCTTTGCTTTTCCATGAAGATTTCTTGCCTTGATGCATTCCTGTCTCAAGAGTTTTATTTCTGTGGTCCACCAGTAAACCGATGTTCTGAACTTACCATCCTTATTGATGGCTTTTTTCATTGATCTATTGCACATATTCTTTAAGGTCTCCTTCATTTCTGCCGCATTAGCGACCTTCTGTAATTGTTCCACGTGTTCTTTGGCTCTGTCCATGTTAAGTGTTTTAATGTTCCACCTCATGTGCTTTTTCGCACTGTCTGTTTCATATCCTCTTTTGGTCAGGTCTAACTCGAATATTATGCTACTGTGAGGGCTCATGGAGAGTCCATCTACATCTGCGTGCCATTTAATGACTTTATTAGCAAGTCTTTCAGAGCACGCTGTCACATCTATGAAGGAGCTTCCATTTTCATTACTAAAAGTAGGTTCATTTCCTTTATTGCTGACATACATGTCATATCGGTACAACATTTCTGATAGTAATTGTCCTCTCTTGTCATTCTTCGGTGAACCCCAGTCGGAATGTTTAGCGTTAAAATCCCTCGTAAGTACCACGTCTTTATTACTGTGATTTATTAATTTCCCTATGTCGTCGATGCACACTCATATTCTTCTAGTTTTTATTCGGGCTCAAGTAGCACGTATTGAGTGGTATGTCTTCCACTACTATCCATGTTATACTTTTAGTGGCTTCGTATATTCTCATTCTAGTATGTTCGTCATTCATTACTCTAATCGCAGTATCGAATTATCCATCTTCCTTGTTTGCAATCCAGTTTGCCTGACTGGAGATTATCCTTTCATTCGGCTCTGTTATCAGAGCTATGTCAATTCTTCTCTCCTGCGTGTTCCAGGCAAGGGCGTTGTGAGCATCTTTGCTCTTATTTAGGTTAATCTATATAATTTTCAGCTTCATTTTCGGTTTCTTGTACCTCTGAGGCTCTCTGACTGCCTATTTGTCTGTGTTTCTTCACTATTTCTCTAAAAGATGGGCAATTCATAGTTCCTGTTCTATGCTCTCCACCACATGAGAAGCATTTCCAATTATTTTTGCATGTGCTTTGTCTGTGATCTTGCAGCCCGCATCTCTTACATGCTTGTTTTCTGTCCGGGCCATTACATCCAGTCTCCTGGTGGCCTATGTCCTGGCATCTGCGACCAGTAGGTACAGTGACCTTCTCCCTGATCAAGCTTTTATTGAATGCTATTTTCAGTGTTTCTGCTTCAATCAATGTCCTCGCCTTGTCTGCAGGTACTTCAAGCGTGGTGCTCTTAATCCTCACGTACGCGTCTCTGAAGTCTTGTATTTCTATGTCGCCGGTCTCCTCTATACCTTCGACTTCCGCTATGGCTGCCTCAATCTCTTCTGGGGACGTGACGCCATCCATTCCAGACATCATCAGAATTTTCTTATTTTTGACAGGTCTGGTTCCGACTGTCTCTCCTATCCCTTTTTTCATCACTAGATCTTTCAGTTCTTTTAATTTCTCACAGCGTTTTTTCATCTCTATCACCATATCCTATTTTGTTTCAATGTTTATTGTTTGGATTGTTTCAATGTTTATGTTTTGTTCCTCCAGCTTTCTTTCAGTACCTCTTATATCTTCCAGCATGTCTGCAAATGTTTTAGTTGTACTCTTTTCAGTTACATTGGTGTCAGTTCTCATTCGCCTTTTTCTGGTTGTTTGTCTTTTCCCTCCGTTCGTATCAGGATAGATTGCATCCTTTGTTTCTAACGTCTGTCTGAAAACCATTTTGCTGTCTCTCCTGTCTTTCTTTTTAGGTATATAGAATCGTGTGCCTATGTCATTTTCATGGCATCGGCACCTCACCATCTTTTTGATTCTGTCCTCGTGCTCCTTACGGTTACTAATGATCGCGATTTTTAACCTGTCGTTTAATTGTCTAGATCTTATCTCTGTTTTAAATGCCTCGTACACCCTCTCCCATTTTTTCGAAGTCAATATGTCTCTCTCTACTTTGATACTAGTGATCGTTTTTTTGTCCTTCAATGTTTCCTCCTCATTTATTAGCAAATTGCTGGAGAAGTTAAGTTTTGCGGTGTCTACTACCTTAATCTTTCTGTCTATCATTATTTCACCCCCTTGGTAGTTCTCTCTGATGTATTTGAGGTTTCCTCCTTCATCGCTGTTCCCTTCCCAGTGTATTATCACTACATCGTTCTCCTCTCTGAATGGTGTTCCACTAAAGTGTTTAATGGGGAAGTATGCTTTTGCAGGCCACTCCTCCTCCATAATTTCCCAAGTTTCCTGGAGATTTATATTTTGGTCAATTATTCGGCACATGTTATTTCGTAGCCATTCTTCTTCTTTATTGACCTTCACAATTGTTGAATATGTACTTTTACTATTTCTTTGTAGTTCTTCAACTTTTTCCTGTAGCTCTTTGATGATAATACTGTTTTGTACTTCTCTTTCTTGCAGGGCTGCAATCGCTTCTTTCATTCTGTTCTCCCGCTCTGCTGCTGCAAGTCTTTCGTTTTGTATTTCTTCTTTCAGTTCGTCTCTTGCCTGAGACTTTTGTGTTTTAATTCTGTGGAAAGTATTCATGGCACTGGCTACTTTCTCCTTATTGCTCCTTACCGTGTTCAGATATCTGACTTCCACAAAATCATCTAATTCGTTTAGAATGTCAGGAAGTGTATTCATATTCATCACCTCCTCTCTACTTTTGCTTTTTTGGGCTGTGTCTGGGTTATGTCCTTGCTGCTATCGCTGTCTCAATTCCATTTTTCCTTTTCTCATTCTGTTCTGCTCCATTATCTACATCCTCCTCTATTACTGTTAGATTCATCGTACAATTTGCGATATGTGTCCCCTCGGCATCTTCTGTGTTCTTATTACTTTCCTCATTGAATATTAGTTCATCCAGGATAGTATTATTATCCATTGTACAGGAACAGATGCCAATCACTGTTGCATCCGCTTTGTTTCCTTCCCTGGGTAGCTTTTCGAAGAGCAGTTCTTCAAACGACTTATCCTGCTTTTTGATTATTATATATCTTTGAATTTCGCTCTTATATGAAGATCTACTTACACGAGCTTGTTTTTCCCACTCAGTCATTATTCTCGTCTCCTCTTCTCGCTGTTCTCTCAGCTCATCATCTCTTTTCTGTTCTTTTCCTTTATTCTTCTTGCCTTTGCTTTTGTCTTGTCTCGTTTCCATAGTCGTTCGCCGTGTTGTTATATGGTTTAGTCCGTTCGTCTCCTCTACTGACTTTTCTTCTTTCTTCTTGTCCTTTTTCGTTGCCAGTGTCGTCATCGTAGGTCTGTCCGGCTTTTTCTGATTCTGGTTTTTTGTACCCTCCATGTTTTGTGTTTATTTTTCTGAGGCTCGCCGGCCTCAGGCGATTGGTTCCGCTGCAGGAAGAGAGCCCGTGCCTACAGCGAGCCTTATCTTAGAGGGTGCGGCAGGTGCCCCCAGGGGCTTCGTGCGCGACCGGCTTTTACTGTGCGGCCATCTCGCCACGAGTTCACCTTCTGCCAGCTTCGGATTATGATCTTCGGTTTGATTTTGGAGTGTCCTTCTCCTAGACGGGTTGCCTCCACCACGACTAACGAGTCCTATCTACCCGTGGGTGGCTTCCCGATCCGGGACAGACGCCACCACCGTTGCAGGTTATACCACCTGGACTCGGTCGCCAGAGCCTCGTTCGCGTTACCCAGGGGCTACCACGCGGAGGTAGATGTTTACAATTGGAGGAGTTAAATCCCCCCTCAGTAAGTGGAGTATCTATGGGCATCCAACCCTCCCGGGGTCTGGCTGTTTGCAAAAAGTATTGAAATTGCTTCCTGAGTATCATATATAAGAATCAGGACTCAGACTGTAAGTAAGATCACGTCATTTTTTGCGAGCTTTGAAGCGTTTACAGCCGATTGGAAGTGTCTGACAGGGTTGATCATCAATTTTCAACAATATTCTCCAGAAGTCTAGAACATACATAAGAATTAGCACTTAGACAAAAGTGAGTAATGTCTTAACGTACTTCTGGCACCTCGTATCCATAAATTGGCCGTTGGTACAAATTAGAAAGTATGCGTATGATCAAAGTACAAACTAACACGTCTCTAATCCGCACATTTTGTTTTTCAGAAAAAAAGTAACGTCTGGCGGGTCTGGGATCTTGGACTATTAAGGGTGCACAGATAAAGTTTGTATCAGCCCTCTAGTCCAACGATAATCCATTCAAATAGAGTAACTTTTTAGTTGATCAACAAAGGTTTGACCCAGTCTAACTGTTGTCGTTAAAGTGTTGAGTATCACGAGTCGCTTTCAAGTTGAAACTTATCTTGAAACGTGTGAACTAGCCGTCAACTTTCAACGACTGTCCAGTAGACTTGAAAGTGAGGCAGGTGCTTGTTTGATATCAGAAATCATATTTCAAATTGAAAAACAAAATTGTCTCAAGAGATCTGAAAGTGCTATGATAAAATTTTTGTGATATTATCTCTTGAAAATGATTGTTTAGGAATCATCGAACGCATAAATGTGATGATAGAGATGCACGAGATAATGCTTTGAGTTCCAATATCAGGAAAATAGATTCACTTTTATACAAAAAAAATTATTTTGTAGTTGTTCTTTCAACAAAACTACAATAATTTATATAGATTTACGCACAACTGCATTCAGCGCCATTTTGAAAGTTGAACTGCTGATTAGTTCATGTTGAAATGTGTGAACAAAATATGAGTCAAGTCGTACACAACTTTTATTGATCAACTAAAATCGTTCAAGAATTATTGACTCGTGGGAACGCGCCTTAATTGCCTGACTAGGCATCTTTTGTTCAGATTGTAGGAAATTTCATACTTGAAAGAACTCTTGCATGAAGACAGGGGAAATAATACTAGCTTTTGATCCATAGGAATCTACATTAAATAACACTACTTATTCTACAGTTACCGCAGCACTCCGAGAACCGATAAGTGGATGGTTAGATAATTTCTATAGCATGAATGGCATGGTTGCAGCTTCTGGAAAAATAGAACTTTCCTCATTATTTGTTGATACATTGCTATAATCGCATACTATTGAGTTGAAATTCCTAAGATACTCTAGTCAACAAAATAATGAACCGGATTACATGTTGACAAAAAATTGTATAAAGGAGACGATACTCATGAAAAGTATTATTCAAGCCAAAACAACAAAAATATACTTATACTAGATAGTGCCTACGACTCTATCTGCGTGAATCACAATGATTGTGATCATTAATCAAGAAGAATAAATGAATATTGATATTGTTGTAAACAATAATTATTCCGAAGTATTATCATCAAAGAGAGCAACTGGATTATGTAATAAAATTGTTCATCATCAGGTTGCTTGCGCTAATAGTACTTCATGGGGCAGAAATTATTCCTCCTCTTCTCACCTCATGCATGTATAATGCTTGTATCGTTTACACAGCTACACTGGCACTGAGCGATGGGAATATATCTATGGTAAAGCAGACATAAAAAGAATTGAGATCCCATTTACAAATTGTGCGAACTCCTCCTTTATTTTTTGGAATAAAAATTATCCTCAAGGACGAGCCAGGATGCGAACCATCATCATTCCAACATTTATCAAAATTCGCCAAATATTTTTCACGTGATGCGTGCACAACATAAAAACTCTTCGCAAATTCTGTATATTAGCGTCCATTCCTGTGAGTCTGTCGGTTGACCCTACGCTTAATGTTAGTTTCCAACTAACTGGCGCTCATTATTTCACCCAGTAATCGACTATTGCAGGAGACAACTTTAAACAACTCTAATTTTAGGTTGACTAGCGTAAACATGGAGATACTCATGTTATTTGGAGGAGTCACTCACAATAATTATTAGAAATCTCATATTGTGCACTCAACTACAACAAATTGATGAGCTCTGGGCCCTTCCTTGATCCTTATATTCTATTTCCAACAATGACTGAAATATTCAACAAATATTGAGAGAAAAAATAGTAGCTCTTGGACTGAATATGGAATTTGTTGGAGGTTTACTACACACAATTTACACAAAGGAACAATGCAGGCTTGATTTGATTCTGATAGATGTAGCTCCAGAATCTTTAGTGGTTTGTACATGGGATCATGCACAACGCGCCAACACGCGCTTATATTTGCTGATATTCCCTTCGACAACGCCATTAGGCTTCCTGACACACATATGACAAACAACTATTTCATATTTTATATTAGAACGATTATCTTCCTGCTGATGTCATTGATGGTAGGTGGATCGCTCAAAGTTACAAGAAATAAACCCAGGTTAGTTCAAAACTAAAATATGTTCAAAGGTGTTAAAGAGTCATAAACTTGATACTGCCATTTCGTTGCCGTTACCGTTGTGCTAATGCAGTTGCTGTCCATATAGTTCTTTCTGATAGATTATAGGCATGCTATTCTCCCTACAACATCGACGGTTTGTTAACAGATATGTAAATAATAAAAAAAAAGTATACTAAGTCTCTTTTGTTCGTACAACATAATCAGCAAGACTAAAAATGCTGCCAGTGTTCGGATCTATGATAGGTTATGTGCTGATGTAAATCGAAAATGTAATATGTCTCTGTGGATGTTTGATACGTTTACGGGACCCCTATTCTATAACTTTTATCATCAGTAATACGCAAACACGATGATAAATTCGGGGCTGCCGTCTTGCGGCGGTTCTGCCAAACTAAGCTATATGACGTCATACTTGGTGAAATTGTATCACCTTGTACCACCCAGCAGAGAGGTGATGATAGAGACTTAACACTGGTGATACTTTGACATTTGAGGTTATGGTGTTTCATATTTTATTTTGGAGTGGATTTGATCCTTGGACGTGAGCTTAAGCACACAAAATTTGAAGATAGACGAAAGTAGTTATTTGGTTGTAGCAATGTTAATTAAAAAATAAACTTCAATGATAATTAGTGATATACCTTTTCTTCAAAAATTTATTAATACGAATGAGATGTACATTTTGATTACTGAGTAATGTAAGACTGATGATGATCACTTAGTTATCGAAATATACATCTTGTTTGTGTAAATAAACTTGTGAAGAAAAGGTATATTACAAATTATTATCACAGTGCTCTTCACGTAGCTCGATTAATTGAATGATGAACTTCAAGTTCATTGTGTGGAATGCTATTTATTGGTATCTAGTATACATGTTTCTGTGGAAAGCTGGAGTCTTCGATAAGATAATGAGCTTTATGTAATGAAATTGTACAAGCTATACATTATTATCAACTTCATGTAATTGAATTCTTAAAGTTTCACGTTGAGCTTGACTTGTTTATGTTTTATTAGTTGTTCAGGATAATAAGATGCTTGAGTTTGACCAATATTTTATGGACACCATCAGTCCCTTACTACCACGTGGTCGCGCTGATTAGTTATCCTTATAGCAGGAGACAAGTTTATCTTCTTTTACCGTATCCCGGGCTCATTCATATAACCTACATTCAATATTCGTTCACACAACATCCCTCTTCATGAGTTAACAACTTTTTTTCAAAGCTGTTATAATCAACTATTATTATTTCTATTTTAGTACATAGTCTTTTAACCAACCTGGTGATTTTCGTGTTCTGGTTGGACGTGGATCTTCAATCACATCTTTTGCCATGGAGAAAGACTTTTCTGTTATATTAGAATTATTTCCAGGAACCGGACTAGTACTTTCCGGAGCCAGATTAGTAATTTCAGGAACCACAATAATAATTACCAAGTCGGTTTCTCGATCTAGAGAGTTACCGGTATTGTCAGTTTTCAAGTAATCATTCTTGGCAAGAGAGTGATCTATAGGATCAGATTGCTGGGAGTTGAAGTAACGAGCAGGGATTATGTGCCATCTATTGCGTCCATACATTCCATCATTAAGAAGAAATCACATAAATAAAAATTTCACACAAAAACTGTGAAATATGTGAGGTGCTTGTGCTATGGAATATTCAAAAAATGAATAATTCTAGAAGAGAATTGTTATTTGTTCCAATTATATATTAGCGCTAAGTAATATATTCACAATTTATTTTACCGTACTGGCGTAGATCAATTACCCATACCCCATCCCCTGCCTTAAGCTCGCGAAGATCTTTAGACGCATGCCTGTTGTTATAATTCAGTGCTTTCTTTTCTTAATGCTGCGCTTCCGCTTTTGTTATTTGCTCGAACTTGTTCTCAGAGATACTAAATTTCAAATTTACAGGCAATTGTGGAAGTAGATTCTTCAGTCTACGTCCCATCATTAGCTTAGCTGGTGTGTATCCATTGGTAAATGGGGTCGTACGATAACTTAACAAAGCTTAATTTAGATCCAAGTTTTTGCTCTTTTTGATAATGTTTTTGGGGATTTTTACGGCCGCTCCTATCGCTCCGTTAGATTGACTATAATATGGGGAGCTTGTTAGGTGTACAAAATTATATGCATTACTAAATTGTTCGAATTAGGCTTGAAATTGCGGACCATTGTCTGATCTCAGTACATCGCAAATTCCAGAGAGAGGGAAAAATTTCTTTTAATTTAGTAATAATTTCATCTTCATGCATGTGGTCCAACGAAAATATTTCGAAGAATCTGGAAAAGTAATCTGTAAAGATTAAATACCATCTATCACATTTGAATAGGTCTAATGCTACTTTTTCCATAGGCCCAGTCGAAAAATCATCTTTGACAATTTATCCCTTAGAATTTGTCTGTTCTTCTATGCAGTTGGGACAAGATTTTACTGGATTCGCTAAATGAGTACTAACTCCTAGCCACCAAACTGTTATTTGAGAACGTTTTCGTCATTTGACTATTCTTTGATGGCCCAAATGGATAAATTCAATAACTTCCTCTACAGGTCTGAGGGAATTACTATTCTATTGTCTTTTAATAATAATTCGTTATATATTGACATTTCGTGTCAGTATTGAAATTATTCACGCAATTCTGGCTGCACCTTATCATAGGTTCGCCAGCCGTCAATCGTATAGCTTTTGAGCAACATGCATATAGGATCAACGTTCTGAGCATTCAGAATTTTCTTGAGATAATTATTTTTAGCCGGGGTATTTGTTACAATCAATTTAATGTGAGCTTCAGTTTCTTCACACAATTCATCGTCGGTATTCTTTTCGAGTAATGGGCTGCGTGATAAGGAATCGGCTACGATTAATTCCTTACCGGGAATATACTAAACCGTGTGGTCATATCGCATGAGTCTGATTCTAAAACGTTGAAGACGAGGGGTGAGACTATCTTAGCTCTCTGTTTGTAGAATCTGTGGGAGAGGTTTGTGATCTGTCTCAAAAATAACGTGGAGCCCAATTATATATTCCGCTGATTCTTCCGCTGCCCATGTTAGCGCGAGAGCTTCACGCTCAATTTGAGCATAACTACGTTCGACTTTTGTTCAAGTTCTTGAAATGTATGCAACAATTTCGCGTTCGCCGTTTGGATCTTCTTAAAATAGACATGATCCAAGGCCGTAGCTTGAGGCACCCGCACTAATAGTAATTTTCTTAGACGGATCGTAGTACGTAAGTATAGGAGTTGTTGGTAATGGTTGTCCAGTTTTATAAAATAACTGGTATTGTTACTTTGTCCACAGATATGGAGTATCGCTTTCCAACAGAGAGCTCAGTGGTTCCAAAATTTGAGAACGATTGCGCAGAAATTTTACATCGAAATTAACCATTCCCAAAAATCTCAGCATTTCCGTTTTGTTTTTAGGAGGTGAAAACTCTCTAGTAGCTCTGACTCGTGATTCATCTACAGATATTCCATCCTTTGACAGAATATCCCCGAGATATGACACTCTGGTTACGCAGAAAAGGCATTTTGATGCGTTCAATGTGATACCTTCGGTATTCAATTTAGTAAGAACAAGTTCCAGTGCTTTGTCATGCTCTTGTTTGTTTTCCCTGGAAATAAGTGTATTATCGACATGAGAGACTACATTTGAGATTCCAGAAAGTATTTTATGGAATTTGCTGACAAAATACTCAGGCGCGCATGAGATTTCAAAAGGCAATCTTTCAAATATAAACCTGCCGAATGAGCAAATGAGACATGTAAGTGGCTGACCATCTTTGTCGAGTTTAATCTGATAAAGACCTCTCTGATCATCAAGTTTTGGAAAGTACTCAGCACCTTCTTTACGTGAAAGAGTAGTTTCGATTTTTGAAATCGGAAAGTGCGGTCTGAGTACTGCTTTGTTCAACTGAGTTTAATCAACGCATAATCTAATCTCTTCCTCTTCAGGGACGATCACTATAAGAGCTACCTACTCGGCTACCTCCTCAATGGGTTTAATTATTCTCAATATCAATAGACGACAAATTTCTGCCTCTAATCTAGGAAGTAGAGGGATGGGAACGGGTCTTGGAATACTTTGTAAAAAATGGAACAACTTCATCTTTCAGTTTTATACTGACTTTACCTTCGAATTCCCCAGAATCGCGAAACAGACTTGGAAATTCTGATTTAATATCTATTTTATTCACAAAATTTTTAATTTCTCCAAGTTTAACACTTTTAGATATTTTTACTGATCCAAAATAATTTATTGTGGCTCTAGATAATATTGGAGAGGAGAGGCTATTTATTGAAAATATTTCTGTTTGATACTTCTTCCCCTTGTGCACAAGAGTAATTGATATAGTTCCACTTACCTCCAGAGGCGAACCGTCTGGACCATTTACAGTTTTACTTGATTTTCGGATTTGATCAACTAAGTTAGATGGTATATACTCTCGCGATATACAGTCTACTCCCGTATCAACTATAAAGGTTTTATTTTGACCAAACTCTTCCACCAGAATTGTTATCAACCATGAGCCTGATTTGAGTGGGGATATTTGACCTAAAACAAAATCATCATATTTAGTGTCAATAGAATTTTCTGTAGTTATGTTATGTACGATTCTTTTGTTTGATTTTCAACAGAATTTAACAAAATGCCCTCTGATGTTGCAACCGTGACAAACTGCATTGCGAGCCAAGCACTCGCTGCGAGGATGAAGCTTCCTGCCATAGTAAGAACAGGAACTGGGACTGCTTCCTTTAGTAGGCTGCTGCTGTTCTTGCTGCGGCTTTAGTCGATTCGACTCAAAATTCCTACTGTTTTCCCCCTGCTTGTGGCGATTCTGGAGCTGCTTCATGAGAAGTACAGAATCGGGCTGGCGAATAACTCGATTTTGTCGTTGTTGGATTTCTGCCTGACGGGCAGTATCGATCGCTTCTTCTAACGTAAGATTTGATTTCAATTGCATAGATTCCGAAGCTTTGCTGTCTGACATACCAACGACAATTCGACGTATGTGTTCATCTTTCAGTATTCCAAATTCACAGGCTTCTGCCAGTGTATGTAGATCGGTAATGAAATTGTCTATCAATTCACTTGGTGTCTGAGTTTGTTCAGATATTATTTTCTTCTGAGGTGTAAGGTATGAATCAAACTTGTTGAGTGTTACACTGAATGTCGTTAGATTTTGGGGAAATTGATTGAGAATTTTTTCTGCTTTTCTCTTCATTTCGAGACATACCTGATGTAAGAATATACCTTTCGAAGCGTTTTCGCCATTAAGTTCATATTTCTGGTATCAAGAAATTAAATGATTCTGGAGGAGTCACATTAACTGGAGAAGCATTTTGAGCTTCTTAAGTTCGAGTTTCTGGCATTGTTGGGGCTTCTTTTTTTTTTCTTTTTGAGGTTAAACTTTCATATTCACTACGTAATTCATTGATTATTTGTTTTTCTTTTTACCGCTGTCACCATGTTTTATTAGTTGATCGGGATAATTAAAGGCTTGAGATATAATTATATTTTATTAACATCATTATTCCCTTATTACCTCGTGATCACGCTGATCAGTTATCCATACGGCGGTAGACAAGTTTATCTTCTTTTTTTTTTTTATTGAAAAATTAAGGTGTTTCGGCTCTCGCGCCACTGATACCTCGGTACATTGAATATTATATATTACATTTTATGGTACATTTAGATCTGTAGGTTATAGTTTGTTTATTAGGTTAGTTTGTTTCAAGAGGTTTACAATGTTTGTAGTGTGTTGTTTGTTGTTTGAGAGAGCTTGTTTCAGAGTAGGTGGGATTTTGTGTTGCTGTCTTTCGTTGTTGTATTTGTTACATTGTGTTATTATGTGTTCCACGGTGAGTTGTTCATTACATGTATCACATATGTTGGGAGGAGTTTTTTGAAGTATGTGGGCGTGAGTAAGTCGTGTATGTCCAATTCTCAGTCTAGTGATAGCGACTTGAGTTTTCCTTTCCAGGGATGTTGTCCATTCCTTGGTGTCTTCCTTTATTTGTCTCAGTTTTTTGTTAATCTTTCCCATCCATTGTGATTCCCATATTTCTCTTGTTCTCGTTTCGATGAGGTTTTTAATGTCAGTTGTGGGTATTATATCTTGGATTTCTGTGTCGACGGCTTCTTTCGCGGCTTTATCTGCTTCTTCGTTTCCTTGTATATTTATGTGTGAAGGTACCCATATTATTGATATTTGTTTGCCTGGATCGTTGATGGCTTCGTGTATGTTACTCTGAATGTCCTGGATAATCTTATTTTTTGTGTATAAGTCTTGTATGCCTTGTATAACTGAGAGGGAGTCTGTACAGATTGCAAAATGATCTTTGCTGCGTTGCTTTATTATATTTGTTGCTTCTCTTATGCTGCAGCTCTCAGCTGTATATATAGTGCACTCTAGTGGTAGTTGGTACTTGTATATTCTGTTGTGCGTTACAACACTCGCCCCGAACTTGTTTCTGATTTTGGATCCATCTGTGAATATTATGTTGTTTTGTTGTAGATTTTGGTGTTCTAAGGTGCTTTTGAATTCTGTTTGGTAGAATTGTGGTGATGTCTGGTGCTTACGGTATTCAGCTAGTTTAAGGATAATATTAGGCCTCTTCAGTGTCCATGGCGGGGATATGGGGGGTGTTGTTTGACAGGTTGTAGGGATTGTGAGCTCTATTTCTCTAAAGTAGGATATGATCTTGTTTTGGAGAGGAGTTTTATCTTTTATTTTGGTTTGGGATTTATATATTTTGCTATAGATGGGGTTATTGGGATTATTAGGTAGTTTGATGACGTAATTCAGAGTTAGAGTTTTTCTTCTTATCTTCAGTGGTGGTTCTCCTGCTTCCGCAAGGATACTGTCGACCGGGCTTGTTCTGAATGCTCCGGAAGCTATTCTAATTGCTGTATTATGGATGGGATTTAATAGTTTCAATTTAGATTCTTTTGCTGTGGAGTGAGCAATGCTTGCATAATCTATTTTGGATCTTATCAGGGCTTTGTATATGTCCATTATTGATTTTTTATGCGCTCCCCATGTTTGGTGGCCTAAGATTTTTATGATGTTCAGTTTTTTCATACATTCTTTTTTAAGCTTGAGTATATGGGGTACCCAGGTTAATTTTGTATCGAATGTCAATCCTAAGAATTTAACCGTACTAACGTATTTTATATTTCTATTGAATAATTTTAGTGCTGGATTTTTATAACTTTTCCTGATTTTGCTGAAATGTATTGCTTGCGTTTTTTCTTCAGATAGGTTGAATCCTGTCGTTTTAGCCCATTTTTCTATGTTCGTTATAGTTTTCTGCAGTTTTTCTTGGATTGTTTTTGTGTTTTTTGATTTATGATAAATGACTATGTCATCTGCAAAAAGTGATAGTTGACAGTTGTTGGGTATGAATTGTTTTAATTTGTTCATGGTGATGAGGAATAGCGTAACACTGAGGATTTCTCCTTGGGGTATGCCGTTTTGTTGGCTTCTCTCTTCAGATAAACATCCATTTGCTTTAACTTTAAATTTTCTGTCTTCGAGGAAGTTTGTGATGTAATTGATTATATTTCCATTAAGATTGCATTCAAGTAGGGATTTCATTATATAGTGTTTCCAGGCCGTGTCGTATGCCTTTTTGATATCAAAAAATATTGCTATTAAATGTTGTCTCATTTTGAAGGCTCGTTGTATTTCGGTTTCTAGGCTTATAATTTGGTCTAAGGTGGATCTATTTTCTCTAAATCCACTTTGTTCTTGCAGTATGATGTTATTTGATTCTAGGAACCATATGAGTCTGCGGTTGATCATTTTTTGCAGTAGTTTGCTCATGCAGTTGGACAGAGATATAGGGCGATAGTTAGTTGGTTTTGTTTTGTCTTTATTGGGCTTTGCGATTGGTATCGTTATTACTTCTGACCATTTTTGTGGGTATTTGTTAAATTTCCATACGTGTTGTATATTTGAAGTAGGTAGCCTAGTGCTTTTTCGGGTAAGTTAGCAATCATTTGATATGGGATACCATCCGGTCCAGGGCTGCTTCTCCCTTTTTTGTTTTCAAGAGCGTTTTTCAGTTTTTGTAATGAGAAGAGCTCGTTTATTGGTAGGGGTTGTTCGTTATCTACCATTATAGGCTGTTTTTCCAGTTCTGATTTTATTTCTAAAAACTCTGCAGAGTAACTACTGTTATTTGAATATTCCTCGAAGCTATCGGCAAGTTGGTTAACGATTTCTTGAGGGTTCGATATAATTCTGTTCTCTGTTTCTAGGATCATGATTTGTTGGGTTGTTGTTTTGCTTTTTATCCTTCTAATTTTGTTGCATACTGTTTGTGATGGAGTGCTTGGAGTGATTGTGGATACAAAGTTATCTCATGAGTTTTTCTTACTTTGTGAAATCGTTCTTCTTAGTATTGCTTGCGTTCGTTTCAGGTTGATAAGATTTTCTTGCGACTTGTTATTTCTGTATACGTATAATGCTTTTTTGTTTTGTTTGATTGCACTTTCGCATTTTGTGTTCCACCAGGGTACAGTTTTTTTGTTCTTCCTTATCTTTTTGTTACCGATTGCTAGGTTTGCGGCGTTTGTCAATTTTTGTACAAAACTCTCAACAATAATATTTATGTCATCATATTGAGTTTTATCATTACCTGGTATTACTAATTTGCGGTATAAGTCCCAGTTGGCTTTTTTGAAGTTCCATATAGCATATATCGGGTGAAGTTCTGTGTTGGAGCTGAGTTCAGTTGAAATAATTATAAGAAAGTGATCGCTGTTGAGTAGGCACTGTATAACTTCCCATTTCAGACTAGGTGCGATTCGTGGACCGCATATTGTTAGATCTATGGCAGAAAAGTTTCCAGTTCTTGTGCAAAAATGGATGTTCGTTCCATCATTTAGTAATACTAAGTCGTGTCTGTTTATAATTTTTTCTATAATTTTCCTTTTGCTATTTGTGTTTGTCGATCCCCATATAATGTTGTGGCTGTTGAAGTCGCCTGCTGGTATGTATGGTTTTGGTAGCTGATTTATCAGTTGATTTATTTCTTCTTCGTTCACTCGTGCGTCTGGAAGAATGTATAGGCAGCATATTGTGGTTTTTTCTGGTATGTAGGTTTGAATTGCTACCGCTTCTAAGCTTGTATTGAGATTTAATTTTTGTGTTTTAAATTCACTTTTTGAGAAGATTGCTACTCCGCCACTGGCGTTGATTGGATTGTGCCTATCTTTTCTGAATGTTGTATAATCTCTCAGTTCAACTTTTTGGTTTACTTTGAAACGTGTTTTTTGTATACAGATGAGTTGGGGATTGTGGTCTGGGATAAGTTTTTTGATTTCGCCTATGTGAGCGTAGAAGCCGTTGCAATTCCACTGGATTATCATTGGGTTAATGATTCCATGCTTGAGCATGATAATAGGAACTCTTGGCTGATACTAGGGTGTAGATCTGGGCTTAATTCTATTTGTAATTGTTTTTTAATTTTGCTAGAGATTCTTGAGAACTTATTTTTCATTGATCTGTCTGTTCATTCTGGGTATAATTGGGATAGCATGAATAATAAGGCGCTGATATTTTTTGTATATTCTCTGGCTGTACTAAGTGGATCAGAGTTTCCATATTTATTTTCAAGGAACTCTTTCAAGTCTTCGTAGTTTAGAATGTATTTGTTTGAGATAGTGTTCTTTTTGTCTGAGTTGAGGTTGGAGGTGTAGGTCCTAATTTATTAATCTCTGAGTTTGTATTCTTCTCACACTGGTTACTAGTGTGGCCGGGCTTTTTACAGATGAAGTATAATATATTATCTTCAGTTACAAATATCCTGTAGTCAGTATCTTCTTGCTTGATAACGATAGTTTCGGGAATATATTGGTTTTCTATAGGCGATATATAAACTTGACGTCTAAAGCTTAATAGGTGTGTGTACTCTGTGTCTTGTGCTTGCATACTTGCTCTAAGGAAGTTTATTGGGGATACTAATCGTAGATTCATTAGTTTCAATTGGTCTTCTATAGTTTTGTGTGGTATGAAAGGATGAACGTTTGATAATATGAGTCGTTTAGCGGGGGTTATCAATCGTCGAATATTGATTTCATTGTTTTCAATTGTAACTGTATGGTGATTCCGGATAATATCTTCGACTAACTCTTTTGTACGTACATAAATGCATATGCGGTTATTGGATATTCTTGATGTAAATATAAAATTTTTAGGGCCAACTATTTTTCCTATGCATATGACGTATTCTCTTATTTTTATGCCATCTACTGCGTTCATGAGTATAGCTTGTTCTTTGGTTGGGAAGCAGTCTTCTACCTGCTTGCTAGCAACATTTGCGAATGTTGGTTTTGGTTGCGAACTTGTCGGTTCCATGTTTAGAGTGGGCTTGTTTGGGTTGGTAAGTTTAGGTGGATAGACTGCTGTAGTCAGCAGTTTATCCTCTGGTTGATGGATGGGGTTAGTGTATCTATTTTAGGAGGTTTGGGATGATCTCGATGAGGATTTGATTTATGTCAATGTAATTGAGATATGATGTTTGGGTTTTTAGTAGGTAGATATAATGAGTACTACCTTTCATTGGTGTTTGTAGATTTATGCTGCTTGAACTTTTTTTTATCACTATTCACTAATGACGTTTTGAATCACTAAGAGAAGAAAACACGTGTTTGTCAACGAGCGTACCTCTACGAACTTTATCTTCTTTTACCATATCCCGGGCTCATTCATACAACCTACATTTAATTCACGTTCACACAGCACTTTATTCTCAAGGTACAAATACACAATTATTTTGAGTTCATGATTTTCTTTGATCCGAAAATAGACTATAACTTAGAATAAGGCATACTGATCGCTTGTGCAAACTTATTAATCTGTAAGACTTGAAAAGTAGATTATAGACAAATAGATTTTCACTTACTTGCAACATAAGTTCTAGAATAGATCCACATTTTGCTCTCTGAATGAGCAATGCAACTATCAAAATGAGTCAGTGTACATATCTCCTGGTAAAGCATGCCAAGTAATTGAGATAATTATACACAGAGCACTGAGATTTCAATTCATTTGCAATTTTCTGATTTGATTTCACGAATATACTTGGATAATTATTAGCAATCAACAAAAAAACATTGTATCCGCTAAAATAGATGAGGAGAGCACAATTTTCTCGAGTTAAATGCGTGAAATGATTTAAAGACTTGGATATAACTGACAAACTATTGTTGTCATCATGAACTTTGGTAAATGATAGCTTAATTTTGATAGTAGTTGAACAAAAGAAGAGATCAATATATTGGAAGAATAAAGAGTTGAAAGGAGATGCATTTTTTCAGCATATTATTTCGTCATAGCGTAAACGCAATAATAAACAAATCTAATCTCCATAATTTGATGATAAACAAAATAATTCTCACAGTCATGACCTTGATCGAAGACTATAATAGTATTTTGTTGTGTACAACGATATCCTTCAGTTATCCTGTGGCCGGATCCGGACATTTGGGCGCGGCCGTTAAGGCGCAGCCGTTTGAGCGCGGCTATTGGGGCGCGAACACAAGTGGGCGCAAGTCCATTAGGGCGCGGGTCCATTTGGGCGTAGAGACATAAAGCGTGAGGACACTACTGTGGATATCTCAAAAAAAATAATTGTCTCTCCACAAGGGCAGCTTTGTTTTAAGTGATGAATAGAGGCAGGTACGACCAATAAAGATACACCGGCTCAAACAAATACCTAAATTATAAACTGAAATTACCACTACCTGCAAATCAGTGAGTGAATTACAATCAAAATACACTTCGCTGGATAAACAGCAAAGGTTAGACGTTATTATAATTTTTATAAACATGAAGACTCCTTCAAAATGCAGAACCTATTTTGAGGCATACTGATCTTATATGTAAAGTACAGAAGTTATAAAACTCTAAATACCTTCAATACAGTCGATTTCTTCCACTTTCATCGAATCTCAAATTCATAGAGAAATAAAGGCTATCCACTTGCATTCTCTCAATTTTCTTATTATGTGTATTCAACGTAATTAAAGCAAGAAATCTTTCTGGCAATTGTATTCTATTGGAAATAGTTGAAATATGATCTTATTTCTGCATATGACGCACGCAAAGCTGGGCCCGCTCTCGAAATGTTGTGTCGTTGAATTTAAAAGATGAGACTGAATTGAATAAGTGAATTGAAAAGTGGATTCCAATTTGAAATAAAAAGTTGTACCTTGTATTCTGAGAACCATAGATCTAAAAAGATTCTTTCATTTTTGAATCAACTAGTCCTATAATAACAAAATTATAATAATATAAAATAAATATTGATATGAACATTGTTTGTATGCTGATTTATTCGAGTATTATAATTCTTCTATAATATGCTTATAAATAATCAGGAAATTCTGCGCCCAAGAGTCTCTGCGCCCAAGAATCTCTGCGCCCAAGTGTTTTGCGCCCAAGTGTCTCTGCGCCCTTTCGGCAGTGCCGCTATGACTGCGCTCTATCAGCCGCGACCAAATGTACTAGACTGATTCTGCGGCAGCCATCAATGAATATACTTAATTTGTTTAGTAAAAGCTTCAATCGGTAATTATAGTATGTGTTCTACTCTTCGATAAATTTTTGAATAGTACAATATCACAACAGATCATATTATAAATATCACTATCGACAACTGTAATTACTATCCTTGAATCAACAGCTATAGCGATCAAGCAAAATCCATTCTTACCCTGAATGAAAAACTAAATTTTGTCCATTTCAGTCATCGGATGGATCAGAGCCGTCTGTGCATAGTACTATACTTGAACTCTTGAGATGAAAGATTTCTTTTGAATACCAGACTGCTTCAGAAATGCTTGAAAGTAACTCATTTTTAGGTGCGTTTCTCGAGCAATCCAGCAAACCAAGCTAGTTCATTTTCCTAACATGTATTTGTTGTAACAGAATGGAAAAATTGGCGAATCAGATTTTTGATGAAGTTAGCAATAAACGAGTTACATGAGATTTAGTGTGTACATTTTTCTTCACTTTTAGATAGTTCAAGAGTATTTACAAATGTGTGTTATATATCAAAAAGAAGATTTTTGAATTTCCAAACTTTATGTGTTACATGGATTTTTGTTAAATTATTCTATGAGCTAGCGATCCTGTTATTAGGCTCCTAGATTTTGTTGAATTATTTCGAATTTTACTCCCAGGTATAGAAGAATGCAACCAAAGGAACTTCAAAAATAATTACCATCTGAATTTAAATACCTTGCGGTTAGCTCTATCAAGATGCTGTCATAAAATCTGCCTGAAGCTCCAATAGACTCACATTTCTAAGCTTTGATAGGGGGATATACCGCACAGCGGTCAGTTTTGTCCTTCCCCCATAGGCTATTTGAGCATTTTTCTCTCAATCTCCATGTACCATTTGAGCACAATCTATTATCTAAAAAAACTGTGAGTTGGAATAATTGATGAACTTGGATAACAAATTGATTTCCTACTTTCACTATAAAAAAACAACATATTTTTATACAAAACACGAATAGGTAAATACCAATTCCACACAATTATGGAAAAGATCGTGAGAAATGATTTCTCACACCAGTTTGATCAATTTCAGCTGAATCAGCTATGTCAATAATGACTGGAGTTTCAAATATATTTCAAGAAATGTGAAATATCTTAGGCATCTTGATTGTTTTGCCTCGCTCATTTATTGCGATATTTATTTTGGCTATGATTTCAAACATTCCTGAGATATTTCCTATCAGTTGGTTGATATTTTATTGTTGTGTAATCTTATTGTTACGAACGGGTGTTGTACATTTCAATTTGATAGTTGTGATACGTTGTGCTGCCAACCTTTGGAATAATTATATATAACAAAAATCCCTACTTCCTTACCTCCTTACCAAGCCTACTGTGTTGCAAAAGTGAAGCCAGAAATATAATATTGTTAGAGAGAGATAGGTAGAGGCGGGTCCATGTTTGTATGAAAGTAAATAGCAAGTCTCGCTCTATTTAGTATTTTCATGTGGAAATATATAGTAGAATAGGAGAATAATGTTTTGTGCCAAATTGTTATAGTATGTACAGAACTTGTAAAGAGAAATATTGTCTTTTTTTCTGCATCCAAAAATGATATTATATCAAATAAGTGGCGCAAGAACATAGCACAGCAGAATAGAACATTGGAAATTACGTTTGTGAGAAACATTTCAGAGAGGAGAATATAATGAAAGAATGGTCGTCTGGAGATGTAGGAGTGAGAAGAAATTATTTCAAAACTATAATAGCAGATCTACTGACAATTCTATGTTAGAAATTGAAAGGTTATATTATTGTTAAAAATTCTACTTCAAGGGAACTTCTTGTCAAAAAATTCAATAATTCATAAAACTTATAGATTTACACAGAATTGCCACATTAATTCCTCCACTTTTCATCAATATGAAAAAGTTATTGAGAATACAATTATTAAAAGTGAGCGGAGCAAGTGTTCGTGTCAACCCTGTGGCATATAAGAATAGTTTTTTTATTTCTCCTGCGCTACTTCCGAAAAATTGAAATTAACTATATTATATTGTGCAACAAGTGCGATAAGTTCTCGATTGCCCACAAGAGCTCAAGTGGGCAACTGACACCACCGCACGATTTTCCGATACTATTTTTTATTACGGATAGACACTATTTTGCGCTTGTTTTTTTTTTTCGGGCGGTGAATTATACTTGGCGTACGCAAAAGCTTAAGAGTCATTCATTGCCCGGAGAAATATGTGCAAAATAGTACTCATCCTGCATGAGTAATGAAAACTATGTTCAAAGTATCTACTGGAATAATAGAGTCAAGTGATAAAGCTTTTATTGCGCAGTTTAATCTGATAACTTTTTTTTTTCATCAGAAATTATGTCAAAAACGGCTACTTTTTGTGAGATCGTGGATTTATATTATATTTTTGTTCAATTTTTCGTTCATGTTCAACAAAAAAAAAGTTCTTGCAGAGCAGCATTTTCTATTCCTACCTTTCTTCTAGTGAATGAGAGATTGTTTGTAATTCATAATCAGAGAACTCGCGTTCAAAGAAACGTTTATAGAACATAAATAAATATGTTTCATTGGGATATAAGTTCTGTACGTTAATTAGAAACACAACGTTTCGATAGCAAAGTGCTGCCTCTTTCAAGTGTAAAGAAATATATATATATATATATATATATATATATATATATATATATATATATATATATATATATATATATATATATATATACATATATATATATATATATATATATATATATATATATATATATATATATATATATATATATATATATATATATATATATATATATATATATATATATATGATAAAAGGTAATCGTGACTGCAATTAGTTACGTTGACAGAGTTTATAGTGGGTAAGGCAGTCAATAATTGGGCCAAGAAATTAACATTCTTGTTAATTTGTCAAGCTTTCTATTTTTCATTGAAAATGATCTTCAGGACACTGGAATACATATTGTCAATTCAGATTCGGAAGAATTTTGGAAGAATATAACAATTACTTACATTGGTTAAGATTAGAATAAAGATTTTCGAGCATTCAGAATAAATATAAGTTTTCATTTTTGTGGTTATGTTTTATCACATGTTGTTAAAATTCATTCTACTCCAATGAGTCATAATTATATTAAAACAGCAGAAAGTGTCGTAGGTAGACGTCAAATATGTTTTTCAAGAGATCACAGTTTAATTTTAGTTCACATAGTTTGCACTTAATTGTTTAGTTCACAGGTGACGCATTCAGGTGAGCGTAGACGTCTACGTATTAATTAATGTACAGAACTTATATCTCAATAAAACATATTTATTCATAAAATGAGTTCTGAAAAGTTTTTTCGTTCATAAAACATGTTTCATCATTATGTACTAATTCATGGCAGATTTTAATGAATAGAAATGCTAATTTTCTTTCACTTTTGCCTTCCATTTAATGAATAATGTGGTATTCAACGTAATTAAAGCAAGAAATCTCTCTGGCAATTGTATTCTATTGGAAATAGTTGAAATATAATCTTATTTCTGCATGGGCCCGCTCTCGCTATCTCTCTCACAGCTGCCGCATTACATTTTATGCTTCACGTTTTCCAATCGAGTGTCCGCTTCTCTATTATCTTTCTTGATGCTCCTCACTAATATTATGAACGCGAAAGTGAGTATGTATGTATGGATGTTTGTTACTCTTTCGCGCAAAAATGTGAATGTGTTTTATATATCAGCGTAGTAACTACAAGGATAATATTTTCAATTACAAATTTAAATGTGTCTAGGTGATTCCATTTTATTTCCTCTATATTGTAATTGCCTCAGTTCGTAAGCATAATTATCTGTATTTTTTTCTGTGATTTGAGTGTTTCATCTGTTATTTTTATGTATTTATTCCTCCTGCCCATCTATTGGTTCATAATGTAGGGCAGTGTGACTTCAATAATAATAATAATATAAAATTCTAGAGACATATGTGGTTTATCTCACGAGATGTCCATTTTTAGTTGACTGTAGGATCCTATAAGAAGACGTGTAGCTTGAAAACGAATTAAGATGCTACACCCAAATCTTAAGTTCCTTGTTCATCATTGATACCAAAATCTGAATATCATATTTTGGTGAAAGGTTTGTACAGAAGATAGCGGAAAATACATCTGTTGGGCAAACAACAAAGCTGGTGAAGTAACTACCCCCTTATCAACACATTTGTGGCCCTAGGTTGTGGACGTGGAAAAGCCGACCACATTTCAGTGCATCGGGGAAGATGTGAAGATGTAACAAATTGCACGTTTTGCAAATTCCAAATGCAGGAATGCAATTCATTTTATCGCGGAATGATTTATGTACACGAAAAAAATAATACAGAGTCAAGATACAAATTTTAAAGCTCCAAATGATAAAATTCTCTATTACGATACATATAATTCCATATAGAAATCTATAATATGTAAAAGGAACTATGGTAAATAATAGCTCTAAACCATTAAGTTTGAATGTTCCAAACCCTAAAAATCTTCTATCTCATCCATAGAATTTCACGTATCAACATTATTTTTTGAATATATATAATAGTGAATATTCCTATCTTGATTCAGAATTTCGTTATTTCAAACAATAAAAACTAGCAATTCTTCCAGTAAAATATTTACTTGTACAATATACTTATCGAAGTTTGAAAATGTATCTTGTTTATTATTAATAAATATCTTTTTTATTGATAATTGGTTCTTGGATGCAATATTGTACATTTTTTTTCACTTCAGTTTGACATTTCGATCTTTTAACTAAGAGTCACCATCAGAAAATGGAGATAAAAAGGAAACACGGCAAGTATCATGATAATGAAAAATATACAGCAGATCAGATGAAAACGTAGATTATACATCTAGGACAAAAAGAACAACAAAACTTTTGACATTCATCCAAGGTTAGAGAGAGAAGAATACGTTAGCCCCAAGCAGAGGAATCTATGATATTAGACTTGACAAATATCATTGTGACTTGAATTATTTTTTCCTCTGCTTGAGATACTTTCACATGGTTTTATTCAAAACTTGGGTGAATTGCAGGAGATTATTGATTCTTTTTGTTGTAAATGTAGAGTCCACGGCTTCCTGTCAAGGTTTCTGTAGATCTTTTATCATCCAGATTCTTGCTTTGTTTATTTTTGTATTATTGTTTTTAATGGTGATTATCGGTTTGAGGATCCAAACGTCAAACTGGAATGAAAAAAAATACACAGAAGTAAAATCCAAAAACCAATTATTCATAATTGAATTCCGAAGAAAATTATCGATTTTTTTTCTTACCTTGCATTTTTGTAAACATGAAATATGCTATAATAAAGCTCAATAATTCGTTCCGTAAGTAAGTAGTTATTTGTCAACTGAAATAAATGAACAATATATTCACAGCTTTTGTTTCAAGAATAGTAATTTTTATTCAAGAAAATTAATTACTCTTACATTTTCAGTACAAAAGTAGAATAAAAAATGAAAATAAGAAACAATTATTATTATAAAATAATATTAGAGCGATGATCGACTGGATGGGTGATGAATGAGAACGATGATTGGAAGTCAGTCACAGTTTAAAATTTTATTCACACAAAAACCGACGTTTCGCTCACATTGTTGACATTGTTGCCTTCTTCAGGGATATGTGTAGTCTAGAAATAGAATAATTATGGCATAAATCAAGTATCACACAAAACTGATATGTCACATTAGAAAAATAAATTGACACACTGTTGAAATCATAGATAAAGCAATAAATAAATAATTTAGAGTCTAAAAAAGTTTCTATAAAACTCAAAGCTCAAATCACAGATTATTTTCATAGAAAACTTCATTATTGTTGCAAGATATTATCAATCTGATCGAATCTTCTCAGATAAGTTATGTTATAAGATCATAAACTTCTAAAATTTCGTGAAAATGTCAGCTTACATCGTACTAATCGGACATAAGCAACATCTCAATTTGCTCAACTTCTGGGGTATGATTAGTCAATTCGTTGATATGAGTTTGAACTACTTGTTGTTGTAATTATTATGGAATCATGGATGAAAATATGATTTATATTGAAAAGTCGGCAAGTAGGGCTAGAAACACGTGACCAAATATTTGACAATGTAATTAACCTTAACAATACTTTATGCAACTGGACCTTCATTGATATTAATGTAAATAATTAATATTTTAATGCTATATATCACTTACCTATTTTGTAAATTTTTCTTAGAGATAACCACTTATCAATACACTTGGTGGCACTTTCACTGTAAACTTTAGGGGCTTGTAGCTAATAATAGACTACGAATCCTATGGGCTCTAAGCGCATTCGAGGAAAGGTTCAGAGAATCAGGTTTCAAACATGAAAAATTATAATGCAAATGATAAAATTGTTGAGCTCGAAATATACTTTTTACAAGCTGATGATTATAATGAGTATAAAGTGAATTCAGTATTGCATATAAAATTTATTATTTCACTTAAGTAGATTTTCATGGAGCTCGTTGATGAAATTTGTTTATTCTTTTGTAATGAATACACTTGAGAATCCACTACTCCATATTGAAATAGTATTGCCCAATAATAATTTAACATTATATATGAGATCTGTACATGTATATTTTCATTATATATAATATATTGAAAAGTTGAGTTCGACTTACAAATTTTATGTTTTGTCTTCAAATATTTTAGCTTTCAGACTACAAACTTTCACTGACTGAACGATAAAGATTTAATTTTTACTTAATACTTATTACAATTCCATTTTTTCAACAAGCACATTGTAATTTTTAAAGTTTATAATACCAGTTTTCTGCATATAAACTTCAAATTTGAGTATTCAACAATGATTATTGTGAATTGATTGTCAAAACTATATATATATATATATATATATATATATATATATATATATATATATATATATATATATATATATATATATATATATATATATATATATATATATATATATATATATATATATATATATATATATATATATATATATATATATATATATATATATATATATATATATATATATATATATATATATATATATATATATATATATATATATATATATATATATATATATATATATATAAATTATGTACGGTTGTATCCCTATTCCACAACAATTATTATTGTGTCAGCACTTTTAACATTACTTCTCCATTATGATAAGAAATGTAATAGAAACCCCTAAATCCTAGAAAAATTGTTCATTGTTCAAGTATTCTTCTGTATCAACACATTGTAACCACGTGTTAAATAAAATTAATTTTTTTCAAACATTTTGAGTTAAAATATTTAATTGGCGCAGTCGGTAGGATCAGAGAAACACAAAAAGTAATTGTGTGGTGAATTTTAATTCTTTACTCTGATCTACTAATAAAATATCAACCAAGAAAAATAATTTCAAACAAATCGTCTACAACGATCTGTGGAAACAACAAGAAACGCAGACCTAACGAAGAAATCAATTTCCCTTGGAAATCCAGTAGCAGAAGAATCACGAGAGGAAGGAAGACTTGCTGTTCGACAACTTTTCGATCACGTCTCCAGCTCCAATAACAATCAGTGGCCCGGTGATGTCCGTAAACCATCAAACAATTCTCATATTGCT
Source organism: Dromius quadrimaculatus (assembly GCA_963989225.1). Taxonomy (NCBI): domain Eukaryota; kingdom Metazoa; phylum Arthropoda; class Insecta; order Coleoptera; family Carabidae; genus Dromius; species Dromius quadrimaculatus. The sequence continues at coordinate 24,496,554 of OZ022336.1, read as the reverse complement.
AACGATAACTTTGTAAGTTAGAATTTAAACAATTTTTCTGTATTACACGAAGGGATACCTCTAGCAAAGACTAGTAATAAAGGTATCGAGGGACCGGCACAGTCCTAAACACACAGAATAATCTACATATGTATTGTAGTGATAATAGTACAGATTCTGAAATTTCTGATATTGAATCAGAAAACACTGATACCTCAAATAACACTATTAAACGCTTAATTTTAAAGCCAAGTAGTTTGAGCGTATCAAATATTTCAACAATGGCTACAACAACACTTTCAGAATTGAAAAACCTTGCTGAAATCATTCCTCCATATAATGGAGATATTAAAATATTAAATAATTTCATCAGTGCAGTAGACGATGTACTGATTTCTTCAACTAACATTGTTTTAAGTCCCATTCAGAGAACATATCTTTTTGGACTTATAGAAACCAAACTCACACACAAAGCGGCAGAATCATTATCAGAAAATAAATTTGAAGATTGGAATGATTTAAAAGTTTACCTTACCACAAATTTTTGTGATAAAAGTACAGCCGAAACAATTTTATTAGAAATTTTGCAGATGAAAAATAAAATCAATACAGACAAAACTTTAGAAAATATAATTCAGAAATTCTCACAATATAAATCAAAGATTTTATTAAAAGAATATAATCAATTGCAGAAAAATGCAATTATTAAAGAAAATCAAAAATTAGTAGTTTCACATTTTATAACCCTCCTACCTTTATCAGTAAGAGGATCATTTATTGTTAAACAACCAAATACATTAGAGGAATGTGAATGTTTATTGAGAAATGAATTTAATTACTCACATCAGAATTTACATCAATCACCAATGTTAAAAGATAAACAAAATTTTAGCTTCTATATAGCACCAAAAAAGTTCCCAAGTCAACAATTCCCATCTAAACCTATCCAATTTAATAATAATCCAAATCAACCAAGACCTTTTGCCCCTCGTCAGAATATAAAAAATTATATTGACACGAAACGAGCTTATCAACCTAAGCCAATGACCCAGCAGTCAAGACTTACGAGTACTATACCTATGTCAACTCAGACAATCAGACAGAATTACAATCTTAACGAAAGTTCAGATGAACTAGAACAAACCGCTGACGAATATGAAATCATAGAACAAGACAGTGAACTTGAAAATGATCCTTTTTTAGAATTGGAGACAGAAACAGACGAACCGAACAAGTAATGTCTAGTTTAACATACAACTTACCATCGTTACAAATACAAGACTATATCATTTTACTAGACACGGGATCAAGTATCAACTTAATACATCCTGATTTGATTAAATTCAAAAAAATTAAAACTTATGACGAAAAATGCACGTTTACAACCGCAAATGGTAAATCAACTATTTCACAGTTTGTTATTTTGAAAATTAATAAAATTCCATTAAAATGCTATGTTCATAAATTTCATAAAGAATACAATTTATTACTTGGTATTGAAGCATTTAGAAAATTAAATATTCAAATAGATTTTACTAGAGATTCTGTTAATATACAAGGGAAAGAAAGTGAATTACAGAGTAATAATTTTAGAACTCGAAAGGAAAATAATAATATTCAAATCCGTTCAGAACATTCAAATCAAATTGAAAAAACTAGATTAAAATCACTTGTAGATAATTTTGAAGATCTTTTTCCAAACCCCAACGACCAACTGTCTTGTACAAATTTATGTGAACATGAAATAATTCTCAATAATGAAATTCCTATTCATACAAAAAATTATAGACTTCCTCAAATCTACGAACAAGACATCGAAGAACATATTCAAAAAATGTTATCAGAAAAAGTCATACAACCATCTCATTCTCCTTGGAATTTTCCCATCTGGATAGTTCCAAAAAAGTTAGACGCTTCCGGAAAGCGAAAAACGAGACTAGTAATCGATTTTAGAAAAGTAAATTCTCAAACGAAAAATGATAAACTCCCAATTCCTAATATAGATACATTATTGGATCATATTGGTTATTCAAAATATTCTACGACTTTAGATTTGCACTCAGGTTTCCATCAGATCCCTATGAACAAGAATGACATCGGAAAGACCGCATTTTCTACCTCATCCGGTCATTATGAATTCTTACGTATGCATTTCGGTCTTAAAAATGCACCTGTAACATTCCAAAGAATGATGAATATTGCATTAGGAGAATTAGTTAATAGAATCTGTTTAGTTTATTTAGATGACGTAATAATTTTTGGCAAAACTTTTGAAGAACATTTAGATAATATTAAATTAGTTTTTGAGAAATTGAGGCAAGCAAATTTAAAAGTCCAAATCGATAAATCGGAGTTTTTGCAAACAGAAACGAAATATTTGGGCCATATTATCACTCAAAATGGAATTAAAACAGATCCTTCTGAAGTAGAGAAAATTAAAAATCTTAATATTCCTAAAACGAAGGAACAAATCAAGCAATTTCTTGGTACAATTGGATGGTATCGTAAATTTATTCCAAATTTTGCAAAACTTACAAAACCTTCGACTTTGTGCCTGAAAAATGGGCAAAATATAGATATTTATGATGAATCTTATAGGAAAAGTTTTGAAGAATGTAAACAAATTCTCACTTCATCTCCTATATTACAATTTCCAAATTTTCATAAAGATTTTATATTAACTACGGACGCCTCTGACTATGCCATAGGATCAGTCCTTTTACAAAAAGATGAACAAGGCAAAGAAATGCCAATAGCTTATTTTTCAAAAACATTAGGCAATGCTGAACAGAATTATAGCACCATTGAGAAGGAATTATTTGCAATAATAGAATCTGTTAAGAACTTCAGACCTTATTTATTTGGCAGAAAATTCTTAATTAAAACAGATCATAGACCATTATGTTGGCTATTTAATATGAAAAACCCTAACCAAAAACTTATGCGGTGGAAAATAGAATTAAACGAATATAATTTTGAAATAGAATTTTTACAAGGTAAAATGAATGTAATAGCAGATAATCTCTCCCGCCAACGAGAGAAAACTCAAATTCACAACAAAATCGGTGATGTGACGGAAACAAAAATATTTGCTCATTGTATTTCTGAAGATTTAGAGATGAGTAAAGGCCTGGCAGACCAAGTTAATAAAAAATTTGATAGCAAGAATTTTTGTCATAATTTAGATTTAACCAATAAAAATATTATTATTCAAAATTATAGTAATCAAATAATTATTCATTTAATAACATAGAAAAAATTTAGTGATAAACCTTCAATCAAGAGTTTAGATAAACCATTGAGAGAACTTAGAGATTATCTTATTCTTAATGAAAATTTCGAAATAAATTTACCCCTATTGGGATGTGGTTTAGATAAATTAGAATGGAGTCAGGTATCGGCAAAAATATTAAAAATATATGAAGATACAAATATACAAATAAATGTGTCTTCATTGCCTTTGGTCATCCTATATAATAATGATAATGAATTAGTTTCGTCTAATCAAGATACAATCCACTCAGACCCAGAAAATTAGTTAACGGAATTAAATATTTAGAAGATAGAATCAATATAGCTGATAATCAATTGATATTTAAAATTCATGATCTTGATACTGAAATAGAGATTACAAAATTATTCGGGAATCGAAAACAGCGGATTCATTGTAAGCTTAGTAAGCAAAATCTCGAAAACGAAATATTGGATTTTCTTAAAGAATATATAGTTCCAAATATAAAGTACTTAGCTATTTTCAGAGAAATAGATCTTGACCTTAAATTTTCAAGAATAATAAAAGAAAACTTTGAATTTAATACCATTAATATTGTTGCTTGTAATAAGTTGGTTGAAGATATAGAAAGCGAAGACGAACAAGTAGAAATAATTCATGATTTTCATACAGGATTAACTAACCATAGAGGAATAATTGCAATTTTGAATGCATTGAAAGAAAAATATTTTTGGCCTAAAATGATTAATAATATCACGGAGTATATTAATAAATGTGAACTTTGTAAATTAAATAAATATAATAGAAAACCGATTCCAGTCATAGATAATTTGACACCCACTCCTTTGAAACCGTTTGATATAATAAACATTGACGTACTTTGTTTGGATAAAAAGAATTTTTTGACTATTTTTGATCAGTTTTCAAAACATGGTCAAGTTTGTTCATTGGAATATAAAAGTTCAAATAATATATTACAGAGATTCACCCAATATTTCCAGATTTATACAATTCCAAATAAGATAATTATGGACGCAGGTCCTGAATTTAAAGGTAGTGTTTAACAGGACTTATTCAAACTTAGAAATATAGAGAGTCACGTAATTTGCGTAAACAATCCTAAAAGTAACGCAGTTGAAAGATTTAATTCAACACTTATAGAACATCTCAGGCTTTTAGAAAATAATAATCATTTCAGAAATAAAACATTTTTGGAAAAACTTGATTTAGCAATTTTAGCTTATAATAATACTAAACATACGGTAACAAAACTAACTCCGAACAAAATATTATTCGGCAAAAATAGTTATATTCTTTCCAGAACGATTCCACTCATTAATGAAGAAATAATACAAAAATATCAAACAGAACAAGAAGAGCTATTTAAAATGAATAACGAAAAAATAAAAGTCGAGAAACAAAAGCGTTATAAAGAGAATGATAATCCTTTACAGATAAAAGATACTATTTATGTGAAAGAGAATCCAAGATTAATCAAGAAATTCAAAAAACCGTTATTCAGAAAATATAGAGTTCAAAATTACAATCCCATACTAGGGAAAGTAAAAATTAGAGATCAGATGGCCGAGAAACATGTCAGAATAAATTAAATTAAACAGTAAATTGTTGTTTTAGATGTACGGCTCAACTTACGGATATTTCAAATGACAATGGATTTCATTTAGTTAAATTGGGTAAAACACAGATAAAAATTTCAGAACAAATAATTTATTTTTAATATAATATAACTCCGATTCATGATGAATTTTTGAAATTATGCACATTGAAAGAAACTCTCCTTTCCCAAACAGATGAGTCGAAAGAAATGTTTCATGACTATATTAATATTCTCATATATAATTTTAATGATTTAGAACATCAATTTTATAAAATATTCCATAGAATTTCAAAACGCGGTTCAATTAATGGAATAGGCAATATTATTGAATCAATTTCAGGGAATTTAGATGCTTCAGATGGAGAACGGTATAATAAAATTTTTGAACAAATAAAAAATAACGAAAAAGTATTACAGGATCAGAATAATCGATGTATTTTATAAAAAATAATGATAATTTTAAAATAAACAATTGCATTCTAGTTAATAAGATTTATTATTGTAAAACCGAATTTATAGGTTTGAATAAATGTATAGTAAATATTTTAAAGGTTCAAACAAATGATGATTGTAAATATCATATTTTAGAGTCAGAGAACACTTGGGAAAAAATTCAAAATACGAATGAATTAGTTATAATAAGTCCCAAGGAGCAACAAATTCAAATTAATTGTGAAAGTAATACACTTAATAGAAAAATTAAAGGTATATTTAAATTAAAACTCATGAATAAATGTGTAATAAATAATTTCAAATTTGATATAATTCAAGAAACTTATAAAGAAATAATATTCGAAGCTTTTAACTTCAATAATACATTTCAACAATTGAATTTAACAGATTTCAATAAAATAGATAGAGTAAATATAACACTAAAAGAATTGCCACAAATAAACGAGTTGAGTTTGAATAATTTTAACGATCATCATTTTTATATTATTTATGTTATTTTATTTTTAATAATATGCTTTGCTCTATTATATAAGTTTAAAATTAAGCTTTTAACAATTTGTAGAAAAAATAAAGAATCCAATAGTTATAAAGAGTCAAATATAGAATTAAGTACCATTAAATAATAATTATTGTAAAATCTCAGAAGGGAGGAATTATGTACGGTTGTATCCCTATTCCACAACAATTATTATTGTGTCAGCACTTTTAACAGTACTTTTCCATTATGATAAGAAATGTAATAAAAACCCCTGAATCCTAGAAAAATTGTTCATTGTTCAAGTATTCTTCTGTATCAACACATTGTAACCACGTGTTAAATAAAATTAATTTTTTTCAAATATTTTGAGTTAAAATATTTAATTTATATATATATATATTTATATATATATATATATATATATATATATATATATATATATATATATATATATATATATATATATATATATATATATATATATATATATATATATATATAATGTCGGGATGGTAGAGGGATCTTGAATAATCCCGTCACAATTATTACCACTATTCTTTTAAATGTATTCTACAATCGGAACAATAAGTAGGTACGACAGACTTCGACTCCAGGACAACGAATTCGCGATCACTAGGACGCCTGTTCTCGTTCAGTGTCAAAAGTCAGACTTTCCCGGCTGCATTTTACAGCACCCTTGTTTACTTCAAAAAACAAAACGCTCTCCTCTTCAAATGACCCTTATCAATACGTCTTAAGTGTTACCATATGTTTCTCGTCCTATGACCGCAACTACGTTGACACACATGTGCCGTTTCAGGCCTAAGCCCATCGCAAATTAACAAAACATAAATTATTCTAGAAATATGATACTAAAATAACTCAAACAATATTAATTGATAGAATCTCCTTTGCTTCTTCCGGAGAAAAGCTCCAGCCGTATTTCAATCTCCGACACGGCCATTCTGACAGTCACTCGTCCTCGGGTGTATTTAGATGATTTAATTTTGAATGACGTTTGAGGTAAACGATTCAAATAGTTGAATGAAAGATCAGAGTTACACAGCGAATGAGTGTATCCAAGTAATCCAGAAGTCCAGTCTAGTAGCAGTTATTTACACACTTACTATTCATCACAAAAATTCATGCTACCTGTACTTATGCGATATCAAAGCCGTCAGTCGTAGTTCCCAATTGCTAAACAAGTATACAACATTTCATTCTCACAATCAATCGACCTTTGCACTATTTACGGCTAACCCTGTATGCCACATACAGTATCAAACGTATCTCACAGTTGCCACAACTGCATACCCGCCACATTATCAGCTGCCCATCGCGCCCTGATCAAACCATCATTAGCCACTAATTTAGTTTGCAGTTGCGATTTCAGACTGGAGCATGTGCGTTATCTCAAGTATCTCTATCACTTAGGTCCACGATTGCTAAACAAGTGAAAAACATTTCATTCTTACCACCAATCGACCTTTGCACTTTTTACGGCTAACCCTGTATGCCACATACAGTATCAAATGTATCTCACAGTTGCCACAACTGCATACACGCCACATCATCAGCTGCTCATCGCGCCCTGATCAAACCAACATTAGCCACTAATTTAGTTTGCAGTTGCGACTACAGACTGAAGCATGTGCGTTATCTCGAATATTTCTACCACTCAGATCCAAAACCTGAGGCCGTCAGTGCTCAGCGTCATTGATGGCTTCAATTTCATTTACAGCTCCTGTTTCAGGACTTTCTAGCTCATCCATACTCTTTCCAGTACATCTGTCGTCACTATGGTCAACACAGATATCTAGCTGTTGTGGAATATGACTTTCAGGCATTTTATTCAAATTATCGTGACTGTACTTATAGTTCCTTTCATTATCTGACGATTTTAAATTATATCTATCATCATCAAGTATTTCTGCTACTACAAATGGACCTGTGAATTTCAGATCAAGCTTAGTTTGATAACGTTCTTCGTTTCAAATCAAAACGTGTTCCCCTATTTCGAATACTTTAATTTTCGCTTCATTTTTATCAAATCTTATTTTCACATGATCAGAATTTTCTTCGATCTATCAATTGCCCGTTGTCTTACATTACACATATAAATTTTTTTCTTAGGAGTCACTCATACGATATGATCGTCTTTATGCCGGTCTTTCAATCTAATTTCCAAAACACTAGTATTCACACGAGTTTCTGGATCACTTATTATAAAAGATTTCCTACATTTATTTGATAAAGTGAGTAATTAAATTCGTTCATCATCAATTGATTCAGTTTTCAATTAGTTATCCGAATTAAACAATTTACTACTCAATGTGTACACCATTTCGATTCTATTCAAACACATTTTGTTCTCGATCAAGTGAACAGAATAACCTGAAGTCAAAATTTCTCTACCAATCAAAATGTCATTGTTCAAATGGCTATCAGGTAAAACATGTAACTTGATTTCAAGTAGGTATTCATCTGAAACTACCTTGTGAGATATTTGCAGTGTACTGAAAATTGTATTTTGACAAATACCTACTAGAGAAACTGTACGATTTTAAAATCTCGGACCACTAAATTCTGAAGAAATAAATTCCTTCATGAGAGAACATTTTGCCCCAGAATCAGAAATAAATGGAAAGATCTCACCTCCATGTACGAGCTGATCACTAGATGTCAATACAAATTTGAACTCTTTTTACATTCTTTGGCGTAGTGACCGGATTTGTTGCGAATCTCCTTTTGACTTCTTTCTGCACTGGATGACTGGACAGCAAAAAAATCATGTTGGCGATGACCTATTTACCATATTTGAAACAATATGAGTCAAAGTTGATCCTTGGTTGCTTGAAATGATGTTTGTCTTCGAAATCTGGATGTTTACGTTTAGACACAGCTCGCAATTCTTGTTGATGTTGATTTTTGCTTATTATCTCGGAAGCGTAAGCTATGCGTTCATGGATATTATCAAATTCAGATAAGTGAGACATTGCTCATGCCACACCAATTAGCTCTGGATTTGATTTTTGCCAGCGTGTCATAAATGTTGTTAATAATTGACTAGCGTACATAGAGTACGGCTCGTTGTCTTTGGGTTTTCCCTTTGAACAATATTTGTGCCAGCCAAGCAGTTTCTTTACTCATTGTTATTATTAAGGCACCTTCACATAAAGGTTTTCACGCATACAAATGTCTGCGGCTGCACACCAAGCCTAAGCGTTTTCACTATTTTTGTCAGGATTGAAAACTGTATCACTTTTTGACTTACATAATTTTTCTCACAGATTCAGTTGAAACGGTTCTCTATTGTTCATCAGTACTATTATTTTTAAATTTCACTTTCTTAATCTACAGCTTTGGATACTTTATCTCACTTCTGATGTCGGGATGGTAGAGGGATCTTGAATAATCCCGTCACAATTATTACCACTATTCTTTTAAATGTATTCTACAATCGAAACAATAAGTAGGTACGAAAGACTTCGACTCCAGGACAACGAATTCGCGATCACTAGGACGCCTGTTCTCATTCAGTGTCAAAAGTCAGACTTTCCCGGCTGCATTTTGCAGTACCCCTCTCCTCTTCAAATGACCCTTATCAATACGTCTTAAGTGTTACCATATGTTTCTCGTCCTATGACCGCAACTACGTTGACACACATGTGCCGTTTCAGGCCTAAGCCCATCGCAAATAAACAAAACATAGATTATTCTAGAAATATAATACTAAAATAACTCAAACAATATTAATTGATAAAATCTCCTTTGGTTCTTCCGGAGAAAAGCTCCAGCCGTATTTCAATCTCCGACACGGCCATTCTGACAGTCACTCGTCCTCGGGTGTATTTAGATGATTTAATTTTGAATGACGTTTGAGGCAAACGATTCAAATAGTTGAATGAATATATATATACTCAAACGTCATTCAAAATTAAATCATCTAAATACACCCGAGGACGAGTGACTGTCAGAATGTATATATATATATATATATATATATATATATATATATATATATATATATATATATATATATATATATATATATATATATATATATATATATATATATATATATATAAATTATGTACAGTTGTATCCCTATTCCACAACAATTATTATTGTGTCAGCACTTTTAACAGTACTTTTCCATTATGATAAGAAATGTAATAAAAACCCCTGAATCCTAGAAAAATTGTTCATTGTTCAAGTATTCTTCTGTATCAACACATTGTAACCACGTGTTAAATAAAATTAATTTTTTTCAAATATTTTGAGTTAAAATATTTAATTGGCGCAGTCGGTAGGATCAGAGAAACACAAAAAGTAATTGTGTGGTGAATTTTAATTCTTTAGTCTGATCTACTAATAAAATATCAACCAAGAAAAATAATTTCAAACAAATCGTCTACAACGATCTGTGGAAACAACAAGAAACGCAGACCTAACGAAGAAATCTATTTTCCTTGGAAATCCAGTAGCAGAAGAATCACGAGAGGAAGGAAGACTTGCTGTTCGACAACTTTTCGATCACGTCTTCAGCTCCAATAACAATCAGTGGCCCGGTGATGTCCGTAAACCATCAAACAATTCTCATATTGCTAACGATAACTTTGTAAGTTAGAATTTAAACAATTTTTCTGTATTACACGAAGGGATACCTCTAGCATAGACTAGTAATAAAGGTATCGAGGGACCGGCACAGTCCTAAACACACAGAATAATCTACATATGTATTGTAGTGATAATAGTACAGATTCTGAAATTTCTGATATTGAATCAGAAAACACTGATACCTCAAATAACACTATTAAAAGCTTAATTTTAGAGCCAAGTAGATTGAGCGTATCAAATATTTCAACAATGGCTACAACAACAATTTCAGAATTGAAAAACCTTGCTGAAATCATTCCTCCATATAATGGAGATATTAAAATATTAAATAATTTCATCAGTGCAGTACATGACGTACTGATTTCTTAAACTAACATTGTTTTAAGTCCCATTCAGAGAACATACCTTTTTGGACTTATAAAAACTGAACTCACACACAAAGCGGCAGAATTATTATCAGAAAATAAATTTGAAGATTGGAATGATTTAAAAGTTTACCTTACCACAAATTTTTGTGATAAAAGTACAGCCGAAACAATTTTATTAGAAATTTTGCAGATGAAAAATAAAATCAGTACAGACAAAACTTTAGAAAATATAATTCAGAAATTCTCACAATATAAATCGAAGATTTTATTAAAAGAATATAATCAATTGCAGAAAAATGCAATTATTAAAGAAAATCAAAAATTAGTAGTTTCACATTTTATAACCCTCCTACCTTTATCAGTAAGAGGATCATTTATTGTTAAACAACCAAATACATTAGAGGAATGTGAATGTTTATTGAGAAATGAATTTAATTACTCACATCAGAATTTACATCAATCACCAATGTTAAAAGATAAACAAAATTTTAGCTTCTATATACCACCAAAAAAGTTCCCAAGTCAACAATTCCCATCTAAACCTATCCAATTTAATAATAATCCAAATCAACCAAGACCTTTTGCCCCTCGTCAGAATATAAAAAATTATATTGACACGAAACGAGCTTATCAACCTAAGCCAATGACCCAGCAGTCAAGACTTACGAGTACTATACCTATGTCAACTCAGACAATCAGACAGAATTACAATCTTAACGAAAGTTCAGATGAACTAGAACAAACCGCTGACGAATATGAAATCATAGAACAAGACAGTGAACTTGAAAATGATCCTTTTTTAGAATTGGAGACAGAAACAGACGAACCGAACAAGTAATGTCTAGTTTAACATACAACTTACCATCGTTACAAATACAAGACTATATCATTTTACTAGACACGGGATCAAGTATCAACTTAATACATCCTGATTTGATTAAATTCAAAAAAATTAAAACTTATGACGAAAAATGCACGTTTACAACCGCAAATGGTAAATCAACTATTTCACAGTTTGTTATTTTGAAAATTAATAAAATTCCATTAAAATGCTATGTTCATAAATTTCATAAAGAATTCAATTTATTACTTGGTATTGAAACATTTAGAAAATTTAATATTCAAATAGATTTTACTAGAGATTCCGTTAATATACAAGGGAAAGAAAGTGAATTACAGAGTAATAATTTTAGAACTCGAAAGGAAAATAATAATATCCAAATCCGTTCAGAACATTTAGAACAAATTGAAAAAACTAGATTAAAATCACTTGTAGATAATTTTGAAGATCTTTCTCCAAACCCCAACGACCAACTGTCTTGTACAAATTTATGCGAACATAAAATAATTTACAATAATGGAATTCCTATTCATACAAAAAATTATAGACTTCCTCAAGTCTACGAGCAAGACATCGAAGAACATATTCAAAAAATGTTATCAGAAAAAGTCATACAACCATCTCATTCTCCTTGGAATTCTCCCATCTGGATAGTTCCAAAAAAGTTAGACGCTTCAGGAAAGCGAAAAACGAGACTAGTAATCGATTTTAGAAAAGTAAATTCTCAAACGAAAGATGATAAATTCCCAATTCCTAATATTGATACATTATTGGATCATATTGGTTATTCAAAATATTTCACGACTTTAGATTTGCACTCAGGTTTCCATCAGATCCCTATGAACAAAAATGACATCGAAAAGACCGCATTTTCTACCTCATCCGGTCATTATGAATTCTTGCGTATGCCTTTCGGTCTTAAAAATGCACCTGCAACATTCCAAAGAATGATGAATATTGCATTAGGAGAATTAGTTGATAAAATTTGTTTAGTTTATTTAGATGACGTAATAATTTCTGGCAAAACTTTTGAAGAACATTTAGATAATATTAAATTAGTTTTTGAGAAATTGAGGCAAGCAAATTTAAATATCCAAATCGATAAATCGGAGTTCTTGCAAACAGAAACGAAATATTTAGGCTATATTATTACTCAAAATGGAATTAAAACAGATCCTTCTAAAGTAGAGAAAATTAAAAATCTTAATATTCCTAAAACAAAAAAACAAATTAAGCAATTTCTTGGTACAATTGGATGGTATCGTAAATTTATTCCAAATTTTGCAAAACTTACAAAACCTTCAACGTTGTGCCTGAAAAATGGACAAAATATAGATATTTATAATGAAGCTTATAGGCAGAGTTTTGAAGAATGTAAACAAATTCTCACTTCATCTCCTATATTACAATTTCCAAATTTTCATAAAGATTTTATATTAACTACGGACGCCTCTGACTATGCCATAGGATCAGTCCTTCTACAAAAAGATGATCAAGGCAAAGAAATGCCAATAGCTTATTTTTCAAAAATATTGGGCAATGCTGAACAGAATTATAGCACCATTGAGAAGGAATTATTTGCAATGATAGAATCCGTTAAGAACTTCAGACCTTATTTATTTGGCAGAAAATTTTTAATCAAAACAGATCACAGACCATTATGTTGGCTATTTAATATGAAAAACCCTAACCAAAAACTTATGCGATGGAAAATAGGATTGAACGAATATAATTTTGAAATAGAATTTTTACAAGGTAAAATGAATGTAATAGCAGATAATCTCTCCCGCCAACGTGAGAAAACACAAATTCACAACAAAATCGGTGACGTGACAGAAACAAAAATTTTTGCTCATTGTATTTCTGAAGATTTAGAGATGAGTAAAGGCTTGGCAGACCAAGTTAATAAAAAATTTGATAGCAAGAATTTTTGTCATAATTTAGATTTAACCAATAAGAATATTATTATTCAAAATTATAGTAATCAAATAATTATTCATTTAATTACAAAGAAAAAATTTAGTGATAAACCTTTAATCAAGAGTTTAGATAAACCATTGAAAGAACTTAGAGATTATCTTATTCCTAATGAAAATTTCGAAAAAAATTTACCCCTATTGGGATGTGGTTTAGATAAATTAGAATGGAATCAGGTATCGGCAAAAATATTGAAAATATTTGAAGATACAAATATACAAATAAATGTGTATTCATTGCCTATGGTCAACCTATATAATAATGATAACGAATCAGTTTCGTCAAATCAAAATACAATCCATTCAGATCCAGAAAATTTAGTTAACGGAATTAAATATATAGAAGATAGAATCAATATAGCTGATAATCAATTGATATTTAAAATTCATGATCTTGATACTGAAATAGAAATTACAAAATTATTCGGGAATCGAAAACAGCGGATTCATTGTAAGCTTAGTAAGCAAAATCTCGAAAACGAAATATTAATCTTTCTTAAAGAATATATAGTTCCAAAAATAAAGTACTTAGCTATTTTCAAAGGAACAGATCTTGACCTTAAATTTTCAAGAATAATAAAAGAAAATTTTGAATTTAATACCATCAATATTGTTGCTTGTAATAAGTTGGTTGAAGATATAGAAAGCGAAGACGAATAAGTAGAAATAATTCATGATTTTCATACAGGATTAACTAACCACAGAGGAATAATTGCAACTTTGAATGCATTGGAAGAAAAATATTTTTGGCCTAAAATGATTAATAATATCACGGAGTATATTAATAAATGTGAACTTTGTAAATTGAATAAATATAATAGAAAACCGATTCCAGCCATAGATAATTTAACACCCACTCCATTGAAACCGTTTGATATAATAAACATTGACGTACTTTGTTTGAATGAAAATAATTTTTTGACTATTTTTGATCAGTTTTCAAAACATGGTCAAGTTTGTTCATTAGAATATAAAAGTTCAAATAATATATTACAGAGATGAACCCAATATTTCCAGATTTATACAATTCCAAATAAGGTAATTATGGACGCAGGTCCTGAATTTAAAGGTAGTGTTTTACAGGATTTATTCAAACTTAGAAATATAGAGAGTCACGTAATTTGCGTAAACAATCCTAAAAGTAACGCAGTTGAAAGATTTCATTCAACCCTTATAGAACATCTCAGGCTTCTAGTAAATAATAATCATTTCAGAAATAAAACATTTTTGGAAAAACTTGATTTAGCAATTTTAGCTTATAATAATACTAAACATACGGTAACAGAACTAACTCCAAACGAAATATTATTCGGCAAAAATAGTAATATTCCTTTTAAAACGATTCCACTCATTAATGAAGAAATAATACAAAAATATCAAATAGAACAAGAAGAGCTATTTAAAATTATTAACGAAAAAATAAAAGTCGAGAAACAAAAGCGTTATAAAGAGAATGATAATCCTTTACAGATAAAAGATACTATTTATGTGAAAGAGAATCCAAGATTAATCAAGAAATTCAAAAAACCGTTATTCAGAAAATATAGAGTTCAAAATTACAATCCCATATTAGGGAAAGTAAAAATTAGAGATCAGATGGCCGAGAAACATGTCAGAATAAATAAAATTAAACAGTAAATTGTTGTTTCAGATGTACGGCTCAACTTACGGATATTTCAAATGACAATGGATTTCATTTAGTTAAATTAGGTAAAACACAGATAAAAATTTCAGAACAAATAATTTATTTTAATTATAATATAACTCCGATTCATGATGAATTTTTGAAATAACGCACGTTAAAAGAAACTCTCCTTTCCCAAACAGATGAGTCAAAAGAAATGTTTCATGACTATATTAATTTTCTCATATATAATTTTAATGATCTAGAGCATCAAGTTTCTAAAATATTCCATAGAATTTCAAAACGCGGTTTAATTAATGGAATAGGTAATATTATTAAATCAATTTCAGGGAATTTAGATGCTTCAGATGGAGAACGGTATGATAAAATTTTTGAACAAATAAAAAATAACGAAAAGATATTACAGGATCAGAATAATCAAAATTTAAAAATAAGTAAAGAAATGATTGATAAATTTGATAATCAAATTGAGAATATTAGGAGTAATGAAAATTCAATGAAATCACAAATGGTGCATATTAAACAGATGTTAAAGAGAAATTTCAATTGGCAAGGAAGAATAGATGTTGAGAATAAATTTCAAAAGTTAATACTCATAATTCAGAGTTTGAATAATCTTATCAAGCCAATAGAAATCAGTTTAACTTTTTGTACATTGAGAAAACTACACACAATTATTATTGACCCAATTAATATCAGAAAAATTACACAAAATAAAGATATTTGGCAACTGAACGAAATTATAGAGACTTACTGTCAACACGATAACGAACAGATACATTTCCTTATTAATGTACCAATTTTCTCTTCCCAGACTTACGATTCATATCAATTCACTCCTTTACCTTTCATCAAACATAACGAAATTATACAATTAACAGAAAAACAAACAATGTATTTTATAAAAAATAATGATAATTTTAAAATAAACAATTGCATTCTAGTTAATAAGATTTATTATTGTAAAACCGAATTTATAGGTTTAAATAAATGTATAGTAAATATTTTAAAGGTTCAAAACAATGATGATTGTAAATATCATATTTTAGAGTCAGATAACACTTGGGAAAAAATTCAAAACACGAATGAATTAGTTATAATAAGTCCCAAGGAGCAACAAATTCAAATTAATTGTGTAAGTATTACACTGAATAGAAAAATTGAAGGTATATTCAAATTAAAACTCATGAATAAATGCGTAATAAATAATTTCAAATTTGATATAATTCAAGAAACTTATAAAGAAATAATATTCAAAGCTTTTAATTTCAATAATACATTTCAACAATTGAATTTAACAAATTTTAATAAAATTGATAGAGTAAATATAACACTAAAAGAGTTGCCACAAATAAATGAATTGAGCTTGAATAATTTTAATGATCATCATTTTTATATTATTTATGTTACGTTATTTTTAATAATATGCTTTGCTTTATTATATAAGTTCAAAATTAAGCTTTTAACAATTTGTAGAAAAAATAAAGAATTCAATAGTAATAAAGAGTCAAATATAGAATTAGGTACCATTAAATAATAATTATTGTAAAATCTCAGAAGGGAGGAATTATGTACAGTTGTATCCCTATTCCACAACAATTATTATTGTGTCAGCACTTTTAACAGTACTTTTCCATTATGATAAGAAATGTAATGAAAACCCCTGAATCCTAGAAAAATTGTTCATTGTTCAAGTATTCTTCTGTATCAACACATTGTAACCACGTGTTAAATAAAATTAACTTTTTTCAAATATTTTGAGTTAAAATTATATATATTTATATATATATATATATATATATATATATATATATATATATATATATATATATATATATATATATATATATATATATATATATATATATATATATATATATATATATATATATATATATATATATGTTATACAATCTTAGTACTCTCAAATCTCTATATGACTGTTTTGCACTTGCTAAGCTTGAGTATTGTCTCCTAATGTGGAATCCCCTGTACAAGAACTTGATTAGAGCAATTGAATCTACTCAAAGAAAATTTGCAAGATATTGTTGGTTCAAATTCACTAATTCATTGTCACATAATTATCACCACAATGATGCTCTAACTAAGTTCCATATAAACTTTCTTGAAGACCGCCGTACAATACAGTCCTGTATGTTTTCATACAAATTGCTACATAATGTAATTGACGACTCTAACTTACTAGCTAAGGTATGTGTCAGTGTGCTCCGCAGTTTTAACTCAAGACAAAAAACCACTTTCTCGGTTGAAACAGTTAGGACCAACTATGAGTTAAGGAGCCTTTTGAGAAATTTGTGTACTATTAGCAATAATCTTATTTGCTCTAATGACATTGATATTTTCGCTGATAATCTGATCCAATTTCGAGATAAGTTATTGAGGTTCCATATTAATGTTTGATATATCTGAATAAGTCTATTCTTCAGTTAGCTTTCAAACAATTTGATTTGCTTCAATGTTTAATTCTAAGTCTACAATTTTTGTAATTTTTCTTTGTATATCTTTTTTTACTCTACCAGCCCTCTGTAACTGGGACATTGTCCCGTCGAGTGTGCTGTTCGATGAATAAATAAATAAATATATCTATATATACATATATGCGTCCGTAACTTGCAAATTTCGACGCCTGTCGGACATATATTATTCAAATTTTGTATTCATCGCTAGTCTTAAGGTCTAGTTGTGCACCTTGTATCATGGTTGCTATCATCTCTACCGGAAGTACACTTTACTGGAATTTTTTTTTTGAATTTTGCTAATCAATCCAAACTGGTTGAATGTAGGATATTATAATTCAAAATTTTAAATTGTTGTAGTATTTTGGTGATAACCTCCTATTCTCGTATCGATCGGCTGAGCCGAAAGTGTATCCTATAATACAAGCTTCTCGAATATTTATCATAAATTCAAAACAACCAGTCGTAGAATAATGAATTTTGAATTGAGCACTTCTATAACATCTAGCTGTGCATCTCGCAGTATGATTGCAATCGTCTGTATCGGTAGTGCACTTTGCTCGAAATATAGCACGAATTTTCCACATAAATCCAAACATATTGAGCGTAGAACGCTAGAAGTTGATTTCAAGACGATAGTATCATCTTGATGCTCATATCCTATTTCCATTAAGATCGACTAAGCCAGAAGTGCTCTCTACTTGGCATTCTCTTATAATTTTTCGCATAAATTTGGAACGATCGGCCGTAGATTATTGGCATTTGATATTTTAGTCTACTGTAGCATCTAAATAATTGCCTACTATTCTCATAACTATCGACTGAACCAAAAGTGCATTTTGGTCGATTTTTTTTTATTTTACGCATAAATTAGGGACTGCTAGCCGTAGGACCTCGAAAATCAGTATTAAGAAATGATGTAGCCTAGGAAAGATGATCAATTATTTCCTTATTAACCGACTAGGCCGAAAGTGCACTCCACTAGACAGATTCTAGGAATTTTTTATATAAATTCAAAACTTTCAGCAATGGAAATATCAGATTTTTGCTCCAATATATCTATCTTCTATCTATATAAATGAAAATCGATGTTTGTATGTTTGTACCTTATGCGCTCCAAAACCATTGATCGGATTGTAGTGGAACTCAAATAGAGAGTTCTGGAGACGTACGAGACGGTTCGTGGCATGAAAAATCTATATGTAAATGATTTTTTTCTTTCAATGAATGTTTCTGCTTTGGTGGAAGAATATATGTTATCAATGACTCAATACACAAATAATTGACTATTATTATCAATTCATTAAAGCTTATATCAAAATGTAGATTGATATCAGTATTATATAAAACAAAGTCGGGCTACTTACACCATTCAAAAATCAAGGACGGCCTCACCGATTTCCATGATCTTTGATTTTTTAGATTTGTCCCCGTTCAGAATAGCAGAATAAGTATTAAAAATCGAAAGAAGAAATATTATTCTCTCATACATTTTGCATAAAACAGATTTTTTGATGATGAAATGAGAACTTATTTATTCAGCTTACAAGATTTGCCACAGAGTGGAACAATCAAAAGTAGCCGATAGAACCTGAAAATGAATGTTGGAAATTTCAGGTCCTACCGGCTGTTTTTTTTTTCGCCATGCGAGCGAAACAAGCTTGGTGAAGAATAAGTCACCATGCAAGCGAAGCGAGCTCCGTAAACAATAAAACCCCTTAAAAGAGATGCGAACATGGTTAACGATAAGCTGCGGTACCAACGAAGCAAGCTCGATCAACGGTTAAGCAAATCGAGCCCAGTCAACAGTGAACCATTGTGCGAGAAAAACGAGCTCGGATTACTTCAAGTTGCCGTGTGAGTGGAGTGAGCTCGGTCAATGCCAAGCTGCTGTGCAAACGAAAAGAGCTCAGTTAACGGTAAGCTGCCGTGCGAGTGAAACAAGCTTGGTCGACTATAAGCTACCGTGTGAGCGAAGTAAGCTTGGTCAACTATAGAACGCCGTGCGAGCGGAACGAGATAAGTCAACGGTAAGATGCCGTGCGAGCGAAGCGTGCTCAGCCAACGTCAAGACGCTGTGCGAACGGTGCAAACTCAGTTAAAGGCAATCAGCCGTTCGAACAAAGCGACGTCGCTCAACAGTAAACCGCAATATGAGCGAAGCGAGCTTGGTAAACTTGAGATATTCCCAGCACATGCATATTCATTCCATTGTTATGTTTAACAAATATGCAAGTTATTTCCAATATAATAATTACTTCTATATAATCACTTGAATGAGCATGTCGTGTAAGATTGATATATTAAATGTATAATCTTTGATAAATCAACAAAAAAGAAAGTAATGTAAACTCAGAAGACATCCAGTGAAACTACAAAGTCTCGGCCAAATAAAAAAATCTCTTATTTCGATTGTTCTCTTACAGAAGAAGATCTTTTCACAGTTTGACATGTCCTCATCATTTCCGGATTATAAGGTCCTGATATAAAATGTAGGCTCAAGTACCTTGCAATCTGAATTTATCAATTCTGTGGCGTTACGAAGTACGCCGGGTCAGCTAGTTATTATTATATGCAAGTAAGTCACGTGATGTCAACGTGACAGCAGTGGCTCACATGCAAGTAGTCTGTTCGTGTCCCATAACCTGCACGAGCGTAATTAACACAATAAAAAAAAAGAATTATTTACATACCTTGATCTTCATTCTGCGTTATCACATTCATCATTGACCGAATTCGACTCATCACTCCTGAATATCTCTTCCTATTCTTTATATTCTCTTCTACTCGCACTTGACATATTTGTGAATATAGTTTGGAACTCACGTGGTTATTAAATTATAATATTGAATAATCAGAGTACGCAATACAAATTAAACTCAGTAGAAGCAACAGGTTCGTTCTAACAAGCAGTTCTGGATTGGTTCTAAATCGGTTTCAGATTTGACTCAGTCGCATGCGCGTCGAATGAATCAGTTTAGGACTGAGTCGAATGTAGCGCGTGTTGGAACCCATTTCTGACCAGATTTGACTGTCAACTGTCAGTCATGTAATTTTAGGTTTCAACTATCTAGTTGTAGTAAACATGGAAGATAAAATCTGGTGAGAACTAAAAAGATCAAATAGTTTCTAATATAACCATGTAATTTTAATTCCTATTGACAATAATGGTGACATAGTACACCAGAATTTCGATGGAGAATCTTCTATATGATCCAAAGTGCTGTTTATCCGGACCATTTCTCTTGCAATTATCTGCTTTATTCTCAGAAATTTCTCTGCTCAGGCGAAAGTATTCAAAAAACAAATCAAAATATTAGAGATAAGCCATCTCTCTGCAATAAAACTCGAAAACCACACAAAATAAAATTTCTATTGATAAAATCTATACATTTCTCATAATTGTAATGAATAATAAATTACTATTGGTTTTAAGTGCTGTATATATTATTTGAAACTTTCATTTCAATACATCAAATAAAATTGTCTATTCTCTTATAATTCTACATGCCTATTGTTACGTTCCCATTTCGTACCTTGTTCCTATTTCTTTATTCTCCATATCCCAGGTTTTCATCCATTCCTTTTGTTACAATTCAAACGTATTTGCACTATTTATTTCAGATAAATGAAACAATTCACTCACCTCACACTTGTTGTTAGTATTTGACACATTGCTAATTGATGACGTATTTTGGTTTTGTATTTTTAATTCATGTAGTTGCTGCAAGATGTCAGAAGTTGACAAAGCGGTCTTTCAGAATAAAACATTTCATTTCAAACTTAAAATTACATTGAAATCACATTTGACGCAACACATTACAAAATATAAACACAGTGAAATAACATAACACGCACAATAAAGTTCTTCAACCCTAATAATCTTTTCGTGCCAGACTCTCCTCTCTACTCTCTTTGTAATTAGCTGAAACCAATGAAATAACGTGAAAGTTGAGGAAAAACGGGTTTTTTCTCTTGAAGTAATTGTTCGGAGACTGAATTAAGTGAATGATTCAAGCGGAAGTCTAAGAACGTGACGGTCGCGCAAAAATTTTCTTGAGGCAACAATTTATTTTTTTCTTTGACGGCAGTCAAAGCCGCTTAGCGGAAGTTATTATGAATTTGTGTCGTGCTCCGACCGAGTAACCGTGTTTCGGGTAGTGTACGTCGGTCGAGCAGCCCAGTTTTGAGGATTAGAAAAAAACCTTCACGCACCTCGTGTTATCATTAACCGCCACTAACACCTAAGGCGATGTGTCCGGACGCCCGCAAGCACCGACGCGAGCACCGAACATTCAGTTCCTAAGACCACCTCCAGGCTACTTACCTTGACGCCGTCCACGACCAACTCTTGGACCGATACCCCCACCAGGTCAGGCGACATCATCGCCACAGTTCTAGAGAGCTTGTGGCGTCAGCTAAGTGTCTGTTTTGAACTATTTGTTGGTTTAGTTATTGTTGAAGCAGAAGTCTACGTCTATTTTTTTGTCTACGTACGTGTCATTTATATTGTGTTAGGCGCTCCTTGGATGCAGCTGATGTGGACACAGTAGTGTTTTGGCGCTATACGCTTATTCTGTGCAGCGCAATCGATTGGGCTAGGCCCCTGTCTCCGTGATTACTGTGAGCTTCGGCTAGTGAGGGGCAAGGCGAATAGGCGTCAGGTTTTGCACACACTGATGTGTTGTTGGTTGCGTGCTGTCCTTAGAGGCGCGTTATTTTGTGTATTGGGCCCTCAGCCACTATTTGTCTAATTTAAAATTAGCTTAATTTATTTTCACATTATTCACACACATTTATTCCACCAGTCAAATTTCATTCAAATTCATATTCCTTTTTGTTCAACTATTTATAAATTTTTTTTGCATACATTAAAGTCAGTGATTCCGTTCAAAATCCTTGTTTTATTGTGCGGAAGAATGGACCTTTCCGTTTCTTTCAGACAGCTTAGCTGTGACAATCTCCATTTTGAGAGTGCGGCTTGTGGCGAGTACAGTATCGCTTGAGTCGACCCTCTGGTGGATGCTGAAGGCCATTACGTGGTCACCGACTCCTGTAACTCCTTCGTCCGACCAGACATCCCTTTATTGCAGGTACTTTCGTTGTTGTGTGCCCTGCGGACGAAAAGACAACATCGTCGCGCTCCGGGTATGTTCGGAGCCCAACTTTGCGACGCCTCACATCACCTACGGTCTCCCTGAGATTAGGATCGAAGAACGAGCTCAAGTCAGTTTGGAATGTTACAAATTGGCACCCAACCGTGTGGGGCATTTCTTGGCGTAAGTTAGGCTCAGCATTTTTTTTTCCACATAAATATTCATACGGGATACGTGGCCGTTTGATTATTCTTCACCAAGTCGGTGTGGACTGGCTCAAATAACTTTTTGTGTATTTATTGTTATTTTTGTTTACTCAATAATATTTTTTAATCCAGGGAAATATTATTAGATTGGTTTCTGTTATAACCTGTATTTCTCTTCTCCATCCGTGTTGTTTTTACCATCTCTTTTATATATGGACCATACAGAATCGCTCACCATAGATCCAACACGACTGCAGAAAGACGAATTAGTTTATGAACTGAGAGTTCGTGGGAGGGAGGAAGGTCGTTGGATGATAACAATGTTGAGAGAGGAGCTGAAGAACATAATTCAGACAGAGCATATAGGGGACTCACCCAATATTCCCAGGGAGCCTCTGGATATAGGCTCAAAGATCGATACATGCATCACCAAAATTGTTGCGTTACAGGGGACTATTGAAGCGTTTCCCGACAGGCCAAAGTGCCTTTTGTTTGAGCAGATACGCACCCGTCTGCAGCATCTGACTCTGAGACTAGCGGGCGTGGAGCAGAGCAACGATCCAGACCAGAAAGCAGCTGTTGCTCACCTCCAGGAGATTTAAGAAAGGGAAGAGGAGAAGTTTCTGGAAAATTCAGAGAAGTGGGAAGGGAAACATATGTTCCCACAGGATGAGGCAAGAGAGGAAGCAACAGCTGCCGTCGTGAATCCTTCAAGGAAGCAGATTCCAGTTGCGAGGTGGGATATTTCCTTTTCTGGCGAGGGTGACTTGAGTATCAATGCGTTCCTGAAAAGGATCAAGGATTTCCAGATATCGAGGCAAGTATCAGAGTCAGAGCTGTGCGAGTCGATTAACGAACTGCTGCGAGGCCGCGCGCTCATATGGTACCGCTCAATTCGACGAAAGGTCAAGGAGTGGACAGATTTCGTCAAACTTGTAAGGAAGGAGTTTGAGCCCTTTGACTACGAGTCTGAGTTGTAGGAGAAGATCAGACATCGGACACAAGAAGCAGAGGAGTCGTACGTTTGTGGCCTGTATAACCAACCTTTTCGGACGCCTACCTACTCTACCCTCCGAACAGCAACAGCTCCAAGTCCTCAGGCGGAATATATGTTGCCTTATTTGATACAAGGACTAGGATTGGAGGATAGTCTGCCTGTGGAGCGGCTCCTGCTAGTTTGCAAAAAGTTAGAGGCAAATAAATCAATAGCAGAAAAATATCAGTCACCTCCAAGCAACAAGAGATCCCTTCTTGAGCCTGACTTTAGCTACCCAGGGCGCAACAGAGCGACACAGGTCCACTCAGTCCAGCCTGCAGCTCCAACGATGTCGCGACGACGCACCTACAGCCGCTGGAATTGCGGAGCTCCAGGGCACCGAGCGCAGCAGTGCACCGCACCGAAAACTGCCTTCTGTTTTCGCTGCGGCAAACAGGGTGTCCTCAAACCGGACTGTCTTCGAAGTTCGAAAAACGGCAGGCAGGAGCGCTCTTAGGTCAGGGGGCTGTCCCTGCGTTCCTAACGACCAAGCAGGTGGAAGACGTGCGTAACCTGGCAATTGTCAACTACGTCATCGCTCACCTTTCTTCAGACCAACGACCATATTTGCAGGTTTCGATCTTCGGAATGGAGTTCCTGGAGTTGTTGGATTCGGGAGCAACCAGATAGATCCTGGGTATAAACGGTTGAGAAAGGTTGTGTCAGATGGGCGTTGAGATCGATTCCACGGACGCTCCGATGTGCACCGTAGCTGACGGCAAGCAGTGCACAAGTCTAGGGTTAGTTACACTCCTGGTGGTGCTGTTGGATCAGCTGAAGCTGGTCACCATCTTAGTGGTGCCTAGTGTGACATCTTCACTGATTCTGGGCACCGATTTCTGGCGCGCCATGGGGATCGTTCTTGACTTCAGAAATGACGTTTAGCAGTTCTTGGCAGTGTTGTGCCTCCAGACGTTGAGTGACAGTCTTCCGTCACTTAACGAGGCACAGAGCGATCAGCTCAAGATTTTTCTGGCTCGCTCTTAGGTCGGAATGGGTAGCGAGATCGGCTGTACGACGCTTGTCAGTCACAAGATCGTCATTGAGTCGGAGCCAATCAAGCGGCGCTACCATCCGGTTTCTCCAGCACGTCAAAAGGATATTCATGCAGAGCTCGATGAGATGTTGAGGGAGGGCATAGTTGAACTATCTTCAAGCCCTTGGGCTTCACCCATTTTATTAGTACCTAAAAAAGACGGAGGATTACGGCTCTGCGTGGACTACCGTAAGATTGATAAGGTGACGAAAAAGGATGCTCACCCATTACCCTACGTTTTGAGCATTCTGGATCGTTTAAATAGTGCTAAATATATCAGCTCTCTTGACATCAAATCAGCATACTGGCAGATCCTGATGGCAAAGAATAGTAGAGAGCTGACTGCTTTCACGGTCCCTGGACGTGGGCTTTTTTAGCTCATCGGGATGCCCTATGGCTTGACCAACGCCCCAGTGACTTGGCAACGGCTCATTGATAGGGTTGCAGGTCCCAAACTCGAACCACACGTCTTCGTCTACCTCGACGATGTGGTCGTGGTCTCTGACAGCTTCAAACAGCACCTTGAGCTTCTTAGCAAGATATTCACTCGAGTGCAGGCAGGAAGAAGTGCCAGTTCTGTCGCCCAGAGCTGCGATATCTTGGCTACGTAGTGGATCATCAAGGTCTTCGAGTAGATCCAGAGAAGGTGTGTGCGATCTTGAACATCTCAGCGCCCTCTTCTGTTTTGGATGCTCGAAGTTTTCTGGGGATGGCGTCCTGATACAGACGGTCTGTTCGGAGCTTCTCCACCATCAGTGCTGCCTTAACAGCGCTAGTAAAACGCGAACGTAAGTGGGAGTGGATGGACGAGTGTCAAGCCGCATTCCAAGGGCTTGAGGAATGTCTAGTGACAGTTCCCATTCTCACTTGCCCCGATTTTTCTCGCCCCCTCGTTACTCAGGCTGATGCCAGTGGGTTCGATCTTGGTGCATTCTTGTCACAGACTTTTGACGATAGTAAACGCGTCATTTGTTTCCTGAGCCTTTCGCTCAACAAAAAAGAGCGGAAATACTCTACGACGAAAAGGGAGTGCCTGGCCGTCGTCTGGGCCCTAGAGAGGCTCCGACCGTACGTGGAGGGTTCGCATTTCACGGTTGTGACGGATCACCACTCGCTGGTATGGCTGGACATCCTGAAGGACCCTTCAGGGCGATCGTGTCGCTGGGCTGTCAAGCTGCAACAGCATGATTACACGATCATTCATTGCAAGGGCAAGGAGCATGTTGTCCTGGACTGTCTTTCTCGTTCTGTACCAGTGGTCGACTCCATGGACACATCCCCAGTCTTCGAGATCGCTGTCGACCCATGGTATGACCGGATGAAGTCACTCGTCCCTAATACACCTAGGAAGTATTCATCGTGGTGTAATAATAACGGTGAGCTTAATAAGCACGTAGGTTCTCGAACACCAGACCTAGAATATGAGTACGACCGCTGGAAGCAAGTAATCCCTCAAGGACGACGTCCAGAAATCATGCGTCTTGCTCATGATGTCCCTACTTCTGGTCAACCGGGTGTGAACAAGACGTATGCCAAGATCAGAAAGAGATATTACTTGCCAAAAATGAAGCAGGATGTAGCTACTTAAGTTCAGCGGTGCGTAGCGTATACGGAGCACAAGGTCGAACAAAAGCGCGCACCTGGACTCATGGGTTCTCGTCCTCGGGACTACAGGCCTTTCCAAATGGCCAGCATCGATATTGTGGGACCCATTTCACCTACATCAAAACAACACCGTTTCATTTCAGTTGCTGGCGACTACTTCAGTGAGTTCGTACTTACGTTTTTGATGCGTACTGCTACTGCTCAAGCCGTAGCAAGGCATGTTGAAGACGGCGTCTTTCTTATGTTTGGTGTCCCACAATATCTGATCTGTGACAGCGGTGTCCAGTTCCGAAGTGGAGAATTATCGGACTTGTGCGGCAAGTATGGCGTGAAGATGTTATTCACCGCTCAGTACCATCCCAAAAACAAGTACGTTGAACGGGTGTATCGTGTGATAAAAACAATGTTGACAGCATACGTGGAGGACAAACAGAAATAGTGAGATGTGTACCCACCTTCCGTAAGTTGTGCTGTGCGTACCCTGGTGCACGAAGCAACCGGATTCACGCCATACTTCGTGAACTCCGGAAGAGAGCACATCCTGTGAGGCAAGGACTATGTGGCAGACGCAATGAATGCCGACGGAGAGGTTGACTACGTCCGCCCTGACGTAGAAGAGAAATGGCTCACGCAGTTCTTGAAAATCTACGCTGAAATACGTAAACGCTTGAATCTGGCTCTAGCAAAGGCACGGGAACATCATAATTTACGGCGTCGACTTTTTGAGTACTGCATTGGACAGCAGGTGTGGCGTCGTAACTTTGAATTGTCTAACGCTGCAGAAGGTTATGCCAGTAAGTTGGCAGCGAAGTTTGTAGGCCCTTATACTCCAAGGACAAAATTGTCTACCACAGTCTACGAACTGCAAGACACAGAGGGTTAGCATGCAGGTAACTGGCATGTGGAAGTCTTGGAGGCAGCACCGATGAATGATCCTGCAACGCGAAACGATTGATGATTCATGTCTGGTTATATATATGATTCTTTCTATTTCTTTTCTCCATATATTTGATCTATCTTGCTTTTATTTCTTTACTCTATGTGCTATCGTGCCTGAGATAAAATTTTTGTGGAATTCCATCTCACGGTAGTAAGAGGAGGATTTGTTACGTTCCCATTTAGCACCTTGTTCCTATTTCTCCACTTTTGATATCCCAGTTTCTCATCCACTCCTTTTGTTACAATTCAAACGTATTTGCACTATTTATTTTAGATAAATGGAACAATTCACTCACCTCACACTTGTTGTTAGTATTTGACACATTGCTAATTGATGACGTTTCTTGGTCTTGTATTTTTAATCCACGTAGTTGCTGCAAGATGTAAGAAGTTGACAAAGTGCTCTTTCAGAATAAGAACATCTCATTTGAAACTTAAAATTACATTAAGATCACATTTGACGCAACACATTACATAATATAAACACAGTGAAATAACATAACACTCACAATGAGATTCCTTGACCCTAATAATCCTTTTGTGCCAGACTCTCCTCTCTACTCTCTTTGTAATCAGCTGAAACCAATGGAATAACGTGAAAGGTAAGGAAAAACACGAGTTTTTTTTTAAGTGCTCGCTCAGAAACTGACTTAAGTAAGGGATTCGAGCGAAAGTCCATAAACGTGACGGTCGCGCAAAAAGTTTTCTTGAGGCAACGATTTATTTTTTTCTTTGAAGGCAATCAAAGCCGCTCAGCGGTAGTTATTATAAATCTGTGTCGTGCTTTGACCGAGTAACCGTGTTTCGGGTAGTGTACGTCGGTCGAGCAGCTCAGTTTTGGAGCTTAGAAAGAAACCTTCACGAACCTCGTGTTATCATAAACTGCCACTAACACCTAAGGTGAAGTGTCCGAACGCTCGCAAAGCACCCAGCGACGCGAGCACCGAACAAACAGTTCCTGGAACCACCTCCAAGCTACTTACCTTGACGCCGTCCACGACCAACTTGCTACGTGCCAATTTGGCTTTTGGTCACTTTTTTTTGCTGGGTTAGATTCTAAAATATAATTTGGGTTATTTGGGGTTCAATTTCATTCACTTCATTACTTACTTGGTCAAAGATATTTTTAGTTTTCAAATCCAATAGTTTCGTTCATATTTCAATCTTTAGTTCTGTTTCTTTTCTTTTCTCAAGCTCAGTTTTATTTTTGGTTATATTAGAAGCATGTTTATTGTTTACTTTTATGAATTAACTCTAGTTCATGTTTTTCGTTTCAAATTGTCACTGTTGCAATGCGTGCGCTGCAGGCAGTGACGTTACGTTTAATTTTTTCTGAATCTTAGTACTAGGGCGTCCGCTATGTTTTTTTTTTAATGAAAAACGGTTTATTTTCAATTAGGTCAAACCGACCGGATTTGACTTAATTGAAGATAGTCAGCCTTAAGTCCTGGTATAGGACGAACGTCAAATTTATTTATTTGCTTTTTTTACCACCACAATTTTGGAGTTTATTCCAAAGTCTTCTTTTGCGTGTGCAAGCCCAAGTTGGGGATTTGTTTGGAATAAGTTGTGCTTCGGCCGAATATTTGGGACAGTTTGGCCATTTGCTTTGTTCGGCGGAGCAGCCCACGTGTTGGGGATAATTTTAAATTGTAAGTGGTCGTTTTGCTTAAAATCGCTACCATCTACGATACAACGTCGTTCGTACCAAGGCACCTTCTGTGGGAATACCTCACTTCCACCCTGGCTATCCCGACTACCCGGAATCCAGCCAATTAGATCCGAGGCCGAGATCCAGACCCCAGGCAGACGAGTCAATAGGATCTCCAGTGACGTTGCCAGCTAAGTGTCCAGTTTTCATTCATTCTATCATTCAGACTTTTTTTGTTGGTGCTAATTTAGTCATTAGCCACCTCGTGGCTTCCCCACGACTTTTGTAAATTTTTTTTTGTGTGTAACTTCTTGCTGCGGTAGGCATTGGTTGTCGCCTTTTGCTTTTGTAATGCTTTCTCGTTTCATTATAAACGCTACGTCCGATTGTGAACCAGGTCGATCGATCTTAGGCCTGATTTTCATTTCTTTCGTACCTTTTTTTATGGAGTAGGTTTATAAGTGTTTGGC
Source organism: Dromius quadrimaculatus (assembly GCA_963989225.1). Taxonomy (NCBI): domain Eukaryota; kingdom Metazoa; phylum Arthropoda; class Insecta; order Coleoptera; family Carabidae; genus Dromius; species Dromius quadrimaculatus. The sequence goes on along the minus strand of OZ022336.1, from coordinate 24,466,828 downwards.
TCAAAACAATTCAGTTAGGACTTGCTGAAGTCTGCGTTAGGGACACGAATCGCCGCCATTTTGCTTTTCTGTTATTTTATTTTTGATATTTACTTTATTTCATTTTTTGATTTTAAGTTCATTTAATATTCATTACTCTGGATAATTTTGATTCATTTATTTTTTAAGAAAAAAGTACTTTCCATTTTTAGTTTTCAGAGTGATTTTATTTAGTGTTTCCTTCTTTCAGCTGGTGCAAGTATCACTGTTTGAGATATTGTTTTATTTTATTTTCTGCGGCATCTTGATCAACGCCGACAGATCCAATCGTCCTACAACCCAATATTCTACCCGTCCATCCCACCATCTTTTCTTTTACAGGTACTTCTGCAGTTGTGTGCCTGAGGACGGAAAAATTAACAATTGCGTGGTGTCCTTATTTTGTGTTTCATTGAAGTTAGTTTATGTAATGTCCAGTAGATTTGCTCAGTAAAGTTTATGTTTTTTCTCAAAGCTAACCTCACAACAACCCAGTCCGGCCCTGAGATTATTTTGTTCAGTTTTATTTTGATACTGAGCTAGGCCGTTTTGATGGGTAGAGTCGCTACCCTAATTCTGCGTGTAATAAATTGGCGCCTTACGTGTGGCCGATTTGTTTTTGAAGGGTAGGGTCGCAACCCTAATTTTTAATGTAATAAACTCTGGACCGAAACCTCCACTAGGTCAGGCGACATCATCGCCACAGTTCTGGAGAGCTTGTGGCTTCAGATAAGTGTCTGTTTTGTACTATTTGTTAGCTTAGTTATTGTTGAAGCAGAAGTCTACGTCTATGTTCCTTTGTTTACGTACGTGTCATATATATTTGTTGGGCGCTCCTTGGATGCAGCTGATGTGGACGCAGTAGTGTTTTGACGCTATACGCTTATTCTGTACAGCGCAATCGATTGGGCTAGGCCCCTGTCTATGCTATTACTGTGAGCTTCGGCTAATAAGGGGCAAGGCGTATAAGCGTCAGGTTTTGCACACACTAGTGTGTTGTTGGTTGCATGATGTCCTTCAAAGCGCGTTATTCTGTGTATTGAGCCCTCGGCCACAATTTGTTCATTTTACAATTAGCTTCATTAGTTTTCACATTATTTACATACATTTATTTTACCAGTCAAATTTCATTTAAATTCATATTCCTTTCTGATTGACTATTTATTTTAATTTTTTGCATATAATAAAGTCGGTAATTTCGTTTGAAATCCTTGTTTCATTGTGCGGAAGAGTGAACCTGCCCGTTTTTTTCAGACAGCTTAGCTGCCACAATCTCCAAGAGTGCGGCTTGTGGTGACTACAGTGTCGCTTAGGTCGACCCTCTGCTGGATGCTGAAGGCCATTACGTGGTCACCCATTCCTGTAACTCTTTCGTCCGACCAAACACTCCTTTATTGCAGGTACTCTCGTTGTTGTGTTCCCTGCGGACGAAAAGACAACATCGTGGCGTTCCGGGTATGTCCGGAGTCTGACTTTGCGACGCCTCACGTCACATACGGTCTCCCTGAGATTGAGAGCGAAGAACGAGCTCAAGTCAGTTTGGAACGTTACACTATATGATTTATATTTTCAATTTGATGTATTCCCACGGTTAAATCAAATTCATCATCACTAGAATGTAGTGAAAATTCATTTTCAGTACTTGAATCATTCATTTTCATTCGAGGTTATCTTATTTGACGAATAGTATGAGCATTGGTCCATGGACTGTTTTGACTGTCCACAAACTGGTTTGCGGATTGAGTCGCACGGTGTTGGAACGCTCGACTTATAGTCAAAATCCACGTTTGAAATCTGTTGAAACGCTTATTTGTAAATGCGCATGCGTCGGACAGTTCCGGACTGGTTTCTGTTCTTGTTGGAACAAACCTAACAAATAGCACTGACGGCAGTAAGGTGAGGGAAGAGAGAAAGCAGAGTGCTGGTGAGTCGGTGTCGTTGAAATCTATGTGTCACTGAAAGTCTGTCAATTTTTGTTTTCCATTGTTCATGCGTAGAGTCATAACGCCGTGATAGGAGCTTCGTCTTAGAAGTATATGAAGATCACGCTCGAAATGTTACTCTAACTATTTCTTCATTAACAAAAAATTTGAGAGGAGAATGTGATTTGAGTATTTCGAGAAGCACAATGCATGTCTATTTCAAATCTACAGGTTCCATTTCGGAAACATCTGGCCAAAGAAGGACAATTACAGAATCACCTAGAATAGATAAGATGCGATTAGAGTTTTTATGTAGGATAAAAGAATATCGACGAGAAGGCAGAAAAATAATTTATCTGGATGAAACATGGTACGTTACACATGATGTCATTAAGAAGGGTTGAATGAAGGTTGATGCCCAATGTGCATTAAATGCTCCACCATCTCGTGAAAAAGAGTAATTATTCCACATGTAGGAAGCAGAGATGGCTGAGTGAAAATGGTCTATTGTTATCTGCAAAAAATATCAAGAATCTCAAAAATATGATTGAAGATCCATTTGAAAATTTGTTCAAAGAACAATTAATACCAAATATCGCAGAAATTCTGTAGTTGTATTGGACAATGCTTCATATCACTGTAGACAAAAAAAAAATTCCATCAGCTTCTACGAGGAAGGATGAGTAACCAAATCTCTTATTGAATAATAATATAGATTTTCCAAGAATGAGTTACTCCAGATTGTTAGAGACAATGATCTTCCTAAACTATATACCATTGAAGACATGACAAAAGAAGCAGGGCATACTACGTTACGTTTACCCCCATATCACTGCGTTCTCAATCCAATTAAGTTGATATGAATTAACCTGAAAAGAGTTATGGGAAGTAACAATGTTTCATCTTAGTGGAACTCATTAGAGTTGAGTGTTATTAGGGAAGAAGTAGAAAAAATGACACCAGAACCGTGGAATAATTGTCTGGAACATGTGATGGAAACAAAAACTCAATATGCTGTTAGTTTTGAGCCTGTTTAGCCATTTATCATTTATTCAAATTTGTCCAATTCTGAATATGATAGTAAAGATTCCCATTGGAATTATTTTTCACTTTTTTACTTGTGGAAATAGACTTTCAGCAGGGTCCACCAAAGTAAAAAGGATTATTGGGCTGACAGTAGTACTCCACGAGAGCTTGTGTGGACGGCGCATAAGTGCGCTGATTTACCTTGGTTAATCCTACAAATCCAAAAGGTTGGATTAATCTTCGATCATACCTCCGCTGATATCCCACTGATTTGAGAAGGGCTAAGAATAAGGAAAAATTCTAAATCTTTGCTTTTCTCATCATCCTAATGGTAGGGGCTGTTTCCAAGTCCCCTCTTTATAATTGACTCATATCAGTTTCAAAAAACTGAAGGAACTAAACTTGGGTTAAAGTGGAGGTGCTCTTAAAAAAATTGTACGTCTAAATTATTCACTGATGAATTGGTTTCTGTGTGGTGAGTAATAATCCATAATTCTTTGGAATTCAGATCTGAGTGTAACATTTATGACATTCTCTGTTTGTTGTTCGAATAGATGTCACTTAATTTCAAGACAAAAATTTGACCACTCAAATTTTCATGTGTACTTCAATCCAAATTTCATCTCATATGGTTGTTCAGCGGGGTTCAGCGCAGTTAGGCTAGGGGATTATCACGATATTTTAGATGGTCAGCGCAGTTCTGCTATTCTCAACAGGTAAAGGATTAGCATCAGCGCAGTTAGGATACACCCGTTCGGGACAACCTACTCAATTATTTGTAGGTGATCGTATCCAGTAAAAGTTATAACGCGTTTCAATTTGTGGTGATGTGAGTAACGAGTGATACCTTGACATTTCTGCTACTTTGACAGTTGTTTCTGCACTGTAGAGGGAAAATGTTGTCTCTGACAGCTTTTTTGTTTTACTTCCTATCTCTCAGGTATTTATTCAATAATATTATTAGTTATTATTTGATATTATGGGTTGTTATAGCCTGTGATAATATTGTATGTATATTTTTGTGTTTTTTTTGCCCTCAGGCACTGATGAAGGTATAATATATACTGAAACGTCTGCAATAAAGGAGATGACCTAATTATTTACCTTTTTTGTTATCCACAATCCGACGATTTTAATACAATACTACTCATTAATAATACATTGATTTTATAGCAAAATAATATGCATTATTTCTGCAAATATCCATGAATAAATTTAATACTAACCTGTACAGTCCGCACTAAATATTTCCTGTTGCGCAGTTCAGTATCATGCATGCGTTGGCGTGTTAAGATTAGAAGTACAAGATGAATATCCCACTGAGTAATAACAGTCGTATTTATGAGGGTACAAACCAATAATTCCTTCTTGTATTTGACTAGTTTTCAAGCAATTTTCATCTCTTCTACATCTCCATATATTAATACGTAGAGAGAAAATTTTCGGCCCTCTTTTCTATTATATTGCATGCACGGAGGAATGTGAGATTTGGCGTACTCAAAGTTCATAAGGAGAAGGAGTGCACAAAGCAATAAACATGTACGGGGTATCCCATTTTGATCTATATATCAATACATGCAGAGAGAACCTGAGATCTCCTTTTGAGGCATATTGAATTCACAGAAAAATGTGAGATTTGGCATATTCAAAATTTATATGAAGAAGAGGAGCAAAAAGTAAGAATCATATACAGGCTATCCTATTCATAATATATTTCGATACGCAGGAAAAACTTTGTACCCATTTTTGAAGCATATTGCGCGCACAAAAAAATATGCATATTTGATGTTCGTATGGAGGCGTGCAGAAAGCTTAAATTAAAGGTAGACTGTGCCATTTGGGTTTTACGTGAGAAAAAATCTCTGTACCGTGCGCACGAAACAATGTGAGATTAGGTATAATTCAAGTCTATATGGAGAAGGAGCGCCGGAAACTAAAATTATATTGGAAGTGTTCAATTTTGATTTAACGTTGAGATAAAACTTTGTACTACGCGCACAAAGAAGTGTGATACTTGACATTTGAAGTTTATATAGCGAAGGAGTGCAGAAAGCTAAAATTATTCGAGCTGTCCCATTTTGGGCTTACGTGAGGGGGAAACTGTGTAACGCGCGCACAAAGAGGAGTGAGATTCCACATACTTGAAGTTTATATGGCGAAGATGTACAGATAGCTGAAATTATATACAGGTGTCTAAATTTGAATTCACGTTAAAAGAGCACTTTGTGTCGCTCGCTCAAGGGAATATGAGATTTGGAATACTTGAAGTATCAATTAAGAAACAGTGCAGGAAGCAAAAATTGATTTCCCATGATGAGACAACTTGGTACCCTGCGCACGAAGGAATGTCTGATTTTGCATACTTAAAGTTTGAATGAAGGAGTGCAGGAAGCTCAAATTTCATACAGACTGTCTTATTTTGATATTACGTGAAGAGAAAACATTGTAACGCGCGCAATTAGGAATGTAAGATTTGGCATACTTGAAGTTTAAATGGAAAAGATGTGCAGTAATTGAAAATCATATATAGGTTGTCCAATTCTCATCTTTATATTAATACGTCAAGAGAAATCTTTCCGCTCCTTTTTGAGCATATTGCATGCACGGAAGAATGTGTGATACGGCAAACTTGGAGTTTATATGGTGAAATTGTGCAGAAATTGAAAATGATGTACGGGTGTCCCATTATAATCCATATATATTAATACGCGAAGAGGAAGCCTTCTATCCCTTTTTAAGAATATTGCGCGCAGGAGACTATGTGAGATTTGGCATACTCCAAGTTCATGTGAAAGAGTTCAGAAGACTAAGATTATATAGAAGGTATCTTAATCTTAGGTAAACAAAGATCATTGCACCGCGTACACGAAGGAATGTGAGATTTTGCATACTCAAAGCTCATATGAAGGAATGCAGAAAGCTGAAAATATTTTAATTTTGCGACGTCAAGAGGAAACTGTGTGGAGATGGAAGTGCTGAAAGCAAAAGTCATATACAGTGTTCCATTTCAATTTTACGTTAGGAGAAAGCTTCGTACTGCGCGCAGAAACGGATGTGAGATTTGGTATACTTGAAGTATAAAGGAGTGCAAAAAGCTAAAATTATGTGCAGAGGGTCCTATTTCAATTCAATGTGAGAAGAAAACCTTGTACCGTGCGCGTGGAGGAAAGTGAGATTTGACATACTTGGAGTTCATGTGGAGAAGGAGTGCAGAAAGCTTTTGTTATATACAATATGCCCAATTCCATTGCACATCTCATATAATTTTTTGCTGGAATATATTGAGAAATATACACCGAATGGGAAAATGGCTGAAGAAAAAACTTAATCATTTATTCCACCTTCCGAAGGTTTGGGAGAGAAAGTCACTCTGAAATCTCAAATGCAAACCACTATTCCTAATTTTAGATTAGGATGAAGCATCGACTATCAAAGTAATTTGACTTGAAGCCCCTGGAGATGGAACGTTAGATTCAGTAATGTTTCAACATAGAAACATAATGATTCACGATCAAATTTCGACCACAAGGCGAGCACTAGTTTTTGTTATTTGCAAAGAGCAGAAGAGCATATATTTGCTTAAAACCAAGAATTCTAAACAGTTTATGAAATGATTCAACTGTCATATTCTCAGATAAAAGATGGACAAATCATACTATTCATTTAGGTTAAAGCAATGTTAATGAATTGCTAGCAGTGATATTTGATTCTGTGAAATTTCTTCCGTGAACATAGTTCTATGATTATGTTCGAATAAATATTTCAATAAAATATGGGTACAGATTTCAAAATCAATTTCTCGTGCTCTCACTCATACTTTTATTAGAATATCTCATTCATCACTAAAAAAATATTAAAAATTATGAACAAATATCAGAGATACCAATACATATCTTTGAATATCTTCACTTCCAAGCATTATCATCATCATCACCTTCCTAAGGAGCATTGGGAATTTTACTTATTTTGGGCCAGTTGAAAGTTCCGATGAGGACAAAACTGCAAGAAATGAGCACTTTCTCCAAGAGCTTCACAAATTGGAAAAATTAAAAGTGCCAAGATCCTTCAGATTATGATTGTTATAAATATATTCTGGCTTTCTGTTATCATCACAAAAATCATAAAATTACGTGTTGTTGCCCTGCTTGAAGTACCGTAGACCATACTGATTGTAGGAACAATGGAGTGAGTTATTTCAAATTAGAGTGTTGGAAATTATGGCTTTGTTGACGGAACCATTCTTAAGAAAGCCATCCAGTATTCTTCTTTGGGTAGCTCTATCTTGTTTGGTGGTAAATAAAGCGTTGTCATCACGGTTGGAGCCAGAGTCGTCCCGTTTGTAGCGCTGCTTGATGTAGAGACGTCCACAAACTGAATTTTGATGGTAATATCAGAGGACTTAATTTCGGATGAGGTAGATCCTCTGGAATGACGTTTCTGAGAGTCAAACATTGTCTCATCATATACTAAAGCAAGAAAAAATGTATGTTTATTATATGATGAGGACTAAACACGTGTCTACATTATTCTTGAATTTGTAATTTTGTGAGACTGTAAGGTTCTGATTTTCAACAATTTATCAAATTCTGTTCTCACGGACAGATTTAAAAGGTTATTTCACAGTGTCCTGCATTTTTTCTGAGATCCCCTTCCAATGACTTTGAATATAAGAAGAGGGATACACTTGTATATGCTCTTACATAATGCAGTTTTCGACAATATTCTATTTGATTGATTAGAAAATGTATATCATAATATATGCGTGAAATTCCATTTATTCTCAAGCAGACAAAGTTTGAGTCTTTTTGAGTAGTATTAAATTTCAAATATGGAGTTCTGTTGGAGGCGTAGGATCTCAACTGATCTTTTGCAGCTTTCGGCATTTTTCTTCTCTATTCAAATAAATTTTGTATACTTATTGTCAATAAGACGGTCAATCGACAATAGTAGTTGCCAATTCTATATCTTTGATCATTCTGAGATAATAAGGGAGAAATAATTATTTATTTTGATCCTTAAAACATCGGCATTTAGGGAAATAGTTTCTCCAATTTTTACAAATTTTTATCAAATGATACGCCTTGTCATCAATTCTCAGAGCTCATATATTTTCAGTTTTTCTCCTACAAAAATCGTATTTGTTGTTTAATTGTCTTGAAATATGGTATACTTACAGTCAATAAGACGGTCGATCGACTACAGAAGAATTGATATATACATAGATTTGTTGTGAGCAACGGCTCATACAGAAATGTTTGGTACATTTGGTAATAATGCTAATGATGTTTTACAATAATGTAGCTGAGTAACAATGAATCGGTGGATATTGGTACATGCATAACGTTCTATAATTATATAATCTATTTCAAATGATGAAGATTCTCGGCTTTAAGGCATTTGTAACACAATAATATATATTATATAGTTTTTTTTGGGGACATGCATCAAAAGATTATTGAAGACTAGATCTAGGGAGTTTTCACAATATATCTGGTAATGTATTGTTTTCTTATGGGGTCAAATATTGCATATCTAAGCTGAAGATGTTGGAGATCATCATCTTAATAGCTATTACAAAGAAGCAGATCACTTCTGATTGAGACCTGTGACAAAAATCTCCATGGTATATGGTAAGATTTTTGATGAAAACGTATCGGATTTGTGCTAGGACGCGGATTTTCTGGGTAGGAATTTCAAGGTTCAGATAATTTGATGCGAAATTGTAGGAAGTATGATGTGAATTGTATGTTGATATTGCATTTTTTTGTCCCATGAAGTATCTCCTGATATGAGAATATTATATCATGAGGCTCTCACTCTACAGTTGCCGCATCATACATTTCCCAAACCTAGAGGAAATCAAATTTTTCTAGCATCAGTTCTAACTTGTTCGCCCAGTTGTATTTATATTGTTATGCACTCTCAATTCTAGAATTTGCGTTCAATTTTGGTAGTTGGTCGTAGCAAATTTATATATCAAAGATGTCGAAAGCGTCTAAGAGTCTGGACCACTATCCATGCATTTCCAGAAATACTGTTACTTCTAATCTGCACTGACCCAATTCTGTTCTAATGTTATAATTCGAAGTAGTTCCCTGTACCTGGTATATTATCTTAAGAAAAAATTGTTGGGGATTTTTCTATTGCGGAAAGTGAGCTTAGGGCCTAGATCTCCACTGCGTAGAGTCCTGGAAAGACATATATTTTTGTGAAGTTTTATAGAGGCATTTCATGGATAAGGTCTTGTCTCCAATTGTAGTCTTTGTGGCTTCAGTTACTCTTCACTTTAGCAGCCTGGTTTTGAAGTCCTGATGATGTGATCTTGACCCCAAGATTGTATGATGAGGTCTGTTTGATTTCGTAGCCATGGCAATAGTACCTTATATGTTTCTTAGGGGATCTGCTAGTGTGCACGTGGAGAGTTATACTTTTAGTGGGACTGATTTTGAGCTCTGAAGAGTGACTGTATTGTACTAGAACAGGTAGCTCACTATATGCACATCTATTTGTGAGTTTGAGAATATTACTATACCATCAACATATTGTGAGGTCATGGTATCTGGTTGTAGGTTTTCAAAGACACATTCTAATCCTTTCACTCAAAGATACACTCTCATATCTGATAAGTACAGAGCAAACAGCTAGGGGCTTGTGCATTCACCTTGTAAAACGCTTGTATTAACGTGAATCATGTTTGATAATCTGTTTTCTATATTTATTTGTATCGTAGTATCCTCATATATGTTTTGAAGAGTCTTGAGTATTCTTCGCTTACACCAATAATGAATATTTTACTGAATAGGATGTTGTGCGGAACTGAGTCGAACGCCTTTTTGAGATCTAGAAATATGCATAAGTTGCCTTCTTCATTTGTATACATCCGAGATCAAACAGTTGTGTCCATAACATATGTGGGATTATTGATAAAAAAAAAATTTGATATACTTAAATACGGTTGAGTACCGCTGGTTATAAGTAAATATACTGAGTTCGTCGCTCGCCAAAATTTTCTGATTTTTGAGAGAATTATAGTGTTAAAATCGTCAAATCAAGAAGATCACTGCATGAAAACAATAGTAACTACTGCAAAACAAGTAGGTTTTGCAAATAATCCAAAATTGTGAGTAATAATAACAATTAAATGCATGTACTGAAAAACATATGATTCATGTATTAGAAAGAGATAGGATATAAGGTCATACGAAACTCAACTCAGCCACTGTCAATCACTGTCGCTTGACTTACCTAGCGCACGCGCACTAAACACACCAGTGGCCGTGAAACTTTATTCTAACGCTTTACTTTAGATGGAGAGGACAGAATTAGAAATATTATTTGAACTACGTTGCGACATAAGGCAAGACATAAAAAGTGAAATACAAGAAGTGATTAAACAAAATGAAAAGTAAATTGCCGAGATTAAGGAAGAAAATAATCATCTAAAAGATAAAATTGAAAAACAAAATCAAAGAATAAAAGTTTTAGAGAGAGAAATAAAGAGTAAAAATATAATTATACACGGATTGGAGGAGAAAGAGGACGGAACACAGGAATTAGAATCCTATATACATGAATTCATTGCTAAATATCTCAAGTTGAAAATAAATACAATTGAAATAGAAGAAGCAAAAAGACTAGGAAGGAAGAATCGAGAAAAAAATTGGACCAATTTTGGTGAGTTTCTCAACAACAAAACAACGCAATCTAATAATAAGAAACTGGAAGAACTTGAAAGGAGGAAACATATATATCTCTGAAGAACTACCTAGACACATTATTGGAATTCAGAAGGAACTCATTCCTGAAATGAAAAAGTTGAGAAAAGAAGGGATATACTGTTATATAGACTATGATAAACTCGTCATTAAAGAAAAATCAGAAGAAAACAAGAAGAATAAAAGAGGAACCTCTCTGAAAAAGAAAATATAAATAAAAATAAACAGGAACCAATTAGGGCAGAGTTACAACAAAAAAGAGGATCTATTACCATAAATATAGCTTCAACGTGTAACAAAAAAAAAAACAAACGTAAACAATCAAGAACCACAGCAAAGAAGAGGATCCAATACTAGTAATACAGACATAAGAGAACATTTAATTTCAACAGATAAATAGCAATCAAAACCACATGTGCAGAATTTCCCAACTCTAGAACTTAAGAACCCTACTAACTTGATTGATAAAAATAAAAAATCAAGCGGCCTCAAGCCTCAAACACTCCCAAAACGGTTGGTCCCCGCGGGAGTAAGAGACCAAACCCCCCTTAAAAAGAAAAATAAACTATTTGTAGGAACGTTGAATGTAAGAACTTTATTTGGCGAAGACAGAATATGGGAACTCGAATACGCCTTGGAAGAAATCAAATGGGATATAATAGGGCTAGGTGGAATCAGAAGAAACACAATCCAAATCACAGAAAGAAAATCGAAAACCATATTTTGCCACGGAGAAGGAAAAGCGGGAGACCACGGTGTTGGATTCTTAATAAAAAAATCCGATAAATATAATATGACAGAATTTAAAGCATACAGTGAAAGAATAGCCGTTCTTAAAATAGAAACAGAATCTAACAGAGGTCTAATTCTAGTTCAAGTATATGCACCAACAAAAGATTACTCACAAGAAGAAATAGACAATTTCTACGAACATCTATACTAAATAATATATTAAACATACAATAAAAATATGGAAACTATAGTCATGGGTGACTTTAACGCTCGTGTAGGTGCAAGAAAAATGGAAGATGCCGACATTATGGGCAATTTCCCATATGGCACAAGAAACGACCGGGGCCAGCTATTGATAGATTTTGCAGCAAGTTTACAGTTTAAAATCGGCAATACGTTCTTTAGCAAAAATAACGATAAATCGAAATGGACTTGGATTTCACCAAAAGAAGAAAAGTTTCAATATGATTACATTCTGTTTAAAATTAAAAATAATATTCAAAATATAGAAGTAATTCAAAACTTGAAGTTCAACACAGACCATAGGCTTGTTAGAGCAACAAGAAAGAGGAAACATAAAATTCAATTTAATATGGAAACACTATATCAACATAACCTAAAACACTCCATTCCTAACTTAAAGCGATACGAGATAAAAGATGAGAATAGTCTCCAAAAATACTATGATGAATTAGAAAACCTTATATGGAAAGCAATACCAAACAATGAGAAGACAAGCAAAAACCAACACAAGAAAATATCCGAAGAGACATTAAATTCAATACAGAAGAGAGAAAAATTTAAAAATGTCAAAAACAACACTACATTACCAAGAATAGAATTCTGTGAACTGCGTAAATTAACAAAAAAGGAAATAAGAGAAGATTTAAGAAAATATAATGAAAAGAAAATAGAAGAAATAATTGGATCTTCAGGAGCAGTAAGAAAAATGAAAAGAGAAACAAGAACAGGGAAAAAGTGGATAACAAAAATAACAAGTAATTCGATAGAGAGCACAGACAGAAAGGACATACTCTCTAAAGCAACAGAATACTATAAAAAATTGTACACGAGCAACATCCCTGAAGACACAATTGAAAATATCGAAATAGGAGAGAACGAAGAAATTCCTCATGTATTAAAGGAAGAAATACTGAAAGCAATAATATAGCTTAAAAACAATAAGGCCCCTGGTGATGATGAAATCAGTAACGAAATAATCAAAATTGAGGCAGAAGAACTCATCGAACCATTACACTATCTATTTAATGAAATAACTACATTAGAGAGTTTTCCTACTCAATGGCTGCTTTCCAATATAATATTACTCCACAAAAAAGGAAATAAAGATCTATTAGATAACTATAGATCTATTAGCCTATCATCATGCCTATATAAAGTCTTTACAAAAATACTACACTCAAGAATATATAAGAAAACCGAAGAATTCAATACCGTAGAACAAGCAGGATTTAGAAGTGGATTTGCCACAACAGACCATCTGCAATCGATACATCAAATAATTGAGAAAGCTAAAGAGTATAAAATAACATTATATATAGCAATGATGGAATTTCAGAAGGCTTTTGACAATTTAGAACATTATACAATTATCCAAGCCCTACACCAAGCAGGAATAGAACACAAATATATTCGGTTAATCAAAAACATATACAAAAAGAGTACAGCCAGGATAGTTCTAGAGAAACCTGGAGAAATATTCGAAATAAAGAAAGGTGTGCGACAGGGTGACCCCCTATCACGAAGACTATTCTCCTATGCTCTTGAGATGGTTTTTAAAGAACTGGACTGGGAAAACAAAGGTTTGAAAATAGATGAAAAATACCTATCTAATCTTAGATTTTCGAACGATATAGTTATTATTGCCGAGTCTCCAAATGCTCTAGAATCTATGCTTGAAGATATAAAATATAAAAGCAAACAGATAGGACTACAAATAAATCCAAACAAAACCAAACTTATGACCAACGGTCGAAAAAGAGACATTCAATTATCAGGATCATATCTGGAATACGTAGATACGTACATATATTCCGGACAAACCATAGCATTCAATAATAGAGAAAATGAAGAGCTAGATAGAAGAATAGCACTGGGATGGAATAAATACTGGTCCTTAAAAGAAATATTCAAAGGTCAATTTTCAATAACCTTAAAGAAAAAAGTGCTAGAATCATGCGTAATACCAACTATGACTTATGGATGTCAAACGTGGAGTATGACCCAGCTTCATTTAAATGAACTCAATGTCACCATACGACGAATGGAAAGAAGTCTACTGAACATCAATCTAAAAGATAGAGTAAGGAACACAGAAATAAGAAATAGAACAAAAATTGGTGACATAACCCAAAAAGTAAAATTATCAAAATGGAAATGGGCCGGTCATTTGATGAGAACTATAGATGACAGATGAACCAAAAAGATCACAACATGGATACCATTAGATAAGAACAGAGGTAGAGGTAGACCATCTAAACGTTGGCAGGATGATATAAGGAAACTAGCTGGAAGTACATGGACAAGACTTACAGAAGACAGGAAGGAATGGAAGAATATGGGGAAGGCCTACGCCCAAATTGTGGTTGGATGAATTCCGCATATGCATTATATTATGTATTAATTATGAGTACGATGTAATATAGAAAATTATTAACAGTTACTGAATGTAATTAGAGAAAATTTAAATAAAGGCTCATATTATTATATTTATTTGTATCGTAGTATCCTCATATATGTTTTTAAGAGTCTTGAGTATTTTCCGCTTACACCAATAATGAATATTTTACTGAATAGGATGTTGTGCGGAACTGAGTCGAACGCCTTTTTGAGATCTAGAAATATGCATAAGTTGCCTTCTTCATTTGTATACATATGTGGGATTATTGATAGAAAAAAAATTTGATATACTTTAAATATATGATATTACTATAAAATATTGTAATATAAATACAGGAACGAATATATTATTACAATTCATGGAAAAATGGTATTGAGTCAATTTCATGCAAATATATCGCACCGCCACCCACGAAATACTGCCTGTTACCGCCAAGCGATGCCTTGATCTTGTCCGCAGTAACTCGCGCCCAGCTGACTCAACATTATGATCCCACATCTCGGCCGAGCTGCGAATCTTCGTCCGACCCGGATGCCACTCGGCCCTCGTCGTCGCCTACCGTTGCCAACGGCTTCATATACTCGGCGCAGGTGGAAGTTGTAATAGGACCCTCGTGGAGCCCCTTTCTTCTGACGTCATATGTGTTACCTGGTTTGACCCGTATGACCTTGTATGGACCTAGAAAATATGATTTTAATTTTAACCCTTCTCCCAGCTGCGTTCTCTTGATGGCTACTGGGTTGCCCGTCTTGTATTGATTGGGTCTTCTTCTTCTCAAATTGTAGTAATTTCTATTTTTTCCTGCACTTTCTTAATCTGTTTTTTGGCTGAATTTCTCAATTCTTGGCAAAGCTCGTCAAAATTTCTCATCATCTATTGAATTCTCAATTTTCTCGTTGTTATTCTCAATCATCTTCGATCCTATCAATAACTCAAAAGGCGTCATTCCCATGCTCCTATGATAACTAGAGTTTGATATTTGTTGAACTCTTGCTACATGCTGGTACCATTTCGATGAATCCTCTATCGATAATTTTGACGAAACAGGAATAATTGTAGCATTCACACATTCTGCCTGTCCGTACTCTATCCGAAATTATGTTAACAGGGCTGCCGAATATCTGTTTCTGAAGTTCTAACTTACTATCGTTCCTTTTGACTATACTGTCTTCACTGGATAAAGCCACACAAACTCTGTGAACGCATCTGTTACAACAAAAATATGTGTATAATTTTCAATTCTTGACTCCAGTGGTCCTGAGTGGTCAACATGATGAGTATAACAAAATATAATCTCTATTTAATGAGTGCAAAAATCCTTCCTGTTCACCCTTCTTCTTGTTTATTAAAATACATGTAATAAAACTTGTCGCACATTTTTGAGTTTTGATTGACATTTGCGAAAAATAATTGTCTTGCTCCATTATTTGTTCAACTTTCTATATACTTAGATGACCATCTCCATGATTTTTTTTTGTATAACTTCATTTTGTAGTGATTTTGGTAGTACTAACAAATCTCTGTCTCCAAGCTGCTTGTATAAAATATAATTTTTATAAATGAAATTATCATATAGTTTCTGTTTTGATACATCCTTTATGGCTCTTGTTTCTCAATCAGTATCTTGCGCGTCCTTTATCTTCAATGAAATGTTATTATATGCCGTGATCATTGTTACTGGGTTTCGACTCAGTGAATCCACATGTTTCATCCTTGAACCAGATCGATGCTCAATTACATATCCGTATTCTTCTAATAATAAAGCCCACTTCGCTACTCTCGTTGCTGAGTCCTTCATTTTCATTGTTTTCGTGAACGCTGAACAATTTGTAACTATCTTGAATTTCAGACCTGAAAGATAAACTCTGAATTTCTTGAGTGCTTCAATAATAGCTAATACTTCTAATTCGTATGGACTGTATTTTTTCTCTGCATCTGTAGTCTTTTTACTCATATAATATATTGGATGTAATTTGTTGTCTTCGTCAGATACTTGCAGCAGGATTGCTCTGTAACCATCCCTACTTGTGTCTCTGTGCAACTCTAAATCTCCTTCTTGTTTGAAAATTTGTAGTACTGGTTTACTTGATAGCACTCCTCCCAGTTCTTCGAATGCTTTTCGTTCAGTTTCATTAAATCGAAATTTAACATTCTCCTTCGTCAAATCACTCAACGGCTTGGCAATAATTGAATAATTTGAAATAAATTTTCTGAAATATCCAGTCAATCTTAAATAGCTTTGAATCTGTTTGATTGTTCTTGGTTCTGAAAATTTGAATACCGCCTTTGTTTTATCTTCTGATGAATAAGTTTCTCCATCTTCAATTATATGTCCTAAAAATTCAATTCTTCTCTTCAAAGAATGACATTTCTTGAAATAGATTTCCAATCCATATTCTTCAGCTGTTTTCAATATTTTATTTGATTTGATCATTGCTTCCTCTTCATTATTTGCTGGTATTATTAAATCGTCTAATTCCCGGTTTTATAAGGGGCAGAGTAATTTATTTCTAGAGTAGATAAAATTTACTCTGTTAAATGACAGTCGATTTTTTGACAGCAATGATTCTGTTGTCATGAAGAAATTCAAAACTATTGGAGTTTGTCAAGTAGAACAAATTTATTTTGAGAGTAAATTTACTTGGTCTTTTATAAAACCGGCCATAAATATGGTGAAACCGTGTTGCTATTATTCAAGTCTCGGAAAATATTAATAATGTATCCCTGGAACATTGACGGTGCATGACACAGTCCAAACGGCATTTAATGAACTGATTCTGTCCCATATGTGTCACGAAAGAAGTATATTTGCGACTTTCTGCACTATCACGTGAAAAATCCGTTTTTCATATCTAGCGTGGTGAATATTTTCGAATCTTGTAATTTGTCGAGTTGGTCTTCGATCAAGGGTAATGGGTGACGATCTTCAACTAATAATTTATCAATCTCTCGATAATCTTTGCAAATTCTCGGTGTGCCATCTTTTTTACGAACTATCACGACTTGGCTTGAATGTTCTGAATTTGTCGGCTCTACAATACCGTCCTTGATCCATTGCTCTACTTGCTCATCTACTATTTTTCTTTCAATAAGAAGCAATCTTCTTGGATGTCCTGAGACTGGTTCTTCATTTTTCACAATAATCTCCATTTCAGAGTCCACATTCCTGATTTTATTTGGTCGGTAATTATTCAATAATTTATGTACTCCATTTCTTGCCTTTTCCGTTGCGTCTCTTCCAGTGTCTTCTTCATCTTGTATTTCTGTCATAATATTCATTAAAAATGTATCATCCTCTTTCCTCTTTGATATATGTACTCCGTTTTGATTGATGAGAACATCAGTTCTACTTAATAACTCATTCTCAATAATTCCTTTCATTGACATTATATCATCAGGAATAACATGAATTTTGGTTGTATATTCTTTGTCGTCCATTGTAATTAATTCTTCAAGAAATCCTAGTGAACAAATACTGGCATTACCGAATCCATTTAGTATTAAGTTGGAATAACGTAATAACGGCGATCCTAAAAACTTGTGAATCTCTTTTCGTATTACATTTACTTGACTTCCGGTGTCAATAAGTACATTTAGTTCTTTGATACTAATCATCACATTCTTGTGCATCTTATTCAAACTCTTATTGGTATTTATGGAACGTACTGGACGATTCTCTTGTTCATCTGAATTATTTTTACATTCAAAACTACGGTGGCCAAATCTATTACATTTGAAACATTTATGTCCTAATGATTTCACTCTACAATCACTTGATTTGTGCTCTTGCATACCGCAATTAAAACAACGTATAATTCCTCTCACATCTCTTCTATCGTTCCTAATCCTGACGTCATTCTTCATTGTTACGTCCCTACGAAATTTAGACGTTGTAGGTTTTGCTTCATCGTTTAGTTTAATCTTACTGTGAACCTCTAATTTATTTTCAAATTCAGATATACTTGATGCACCGTACAGCATCATTTCACTATTTGCATCGCCAGGTAGCCCATCTATAATATATTGCAATGATGCGGCTGTTTCTATGTTACCACGATTTGCTAATTCTCTCATTATCAGAAAATATTCCTGTACCGTTTCGGTTTTATTTATCTTTCTCTTAGACAACTGCTGATGTAGCTCTGCACTATTTATTCTGGATAAGAATTCGTTAACTAATGCTGATTTTAGAATTTTACAGGAGTTAATTCTGGATTCGCTTTGAATGAATGATTTTGCTATACGATTTAATGATTTTTCAGCCAAAATAAATTTATGCAATTCATTCCATCCAAGTAAGCGGAATAAATCTTCAAAATCATTTATCCATTTCTCAACAGAGTTTGAGCTACTTCCATCAAATGGACGTATCGAATCTTCTACATCTCGAGAATTTATTGCAAAAGAAGATGGTTGACGTATATTAACATCAGACATTAATTGAGATATGCCACTAACGCTTCTGACGTTATCATCTGGATCTGAGTTTCTCTCTTCATTGTCTGCTTCCTTATCTTCACATTCTTCTCCATTGGCTTGTTCTTCCACTGCATAGATTGTGAGTCCGTCAAACTTGTACAAATTTTTTCTATTAACTCTTCTTCCGTTGAATTGTAATTCACGCGCAGTAAATTAGCAATGAATGTTGAATCGTTCACTGTGAAGTTTTTACTGATGTACGTCAACTGATGTACATATTTATCTGAATTTTCTTTAAAATTGAATCCCTCAAATTCACTAATCTTCCTCTGCCTTGTCCTAGGAACTTCATCTTCATAAATTAATTTGTGAAACGCTTTTATCACTACTAAATGTGCTACTTTTATATTTTCTACGATGCTTGTTATTTCACCTAATGTCGCCATTATGGTTGAATAACTCCTCTTCAATTTTAATACAAAATGTACGTCTTCAATTATTTTGCTTTAAAATGTTCCGTCTTCACCTGCTTTCATCGTCTTTGATATCTCCTGATCTCGTCTTTGAATTTTTCGTCTTAATTTGTCCTTTTCTTCTTCTTCTTTATTCTTTCTTCTTATTTCTTCTTATTTCTTCTCAATTCGTCTTCTTGATTCGTCTTCTCTCTTCCTTATACTCTCGTCTTATTTCTTCTTGACTCGTCTTCTCCTGTCTTCCCTGATATTTTATGCTAAATAAAAATCTTTTCTACGCCTATGATGAATATTCCAATCTCTGCCAGTGGTGTGTCAGTGTTTTGATGATAGCACCTCTTTTTTATCGATTTGCCCGTGAATTCGTACTCGCTCAGTGCCGATATGTCACGTACGCATTAAAATTAATTTTATGTCTCGAGTATTTATTATTAATTCATTATCTCTTTATTATTTCTTCTTAGCCGAAGTAGTGACTGTTATGACAAATCAAAATGTCAATGACCGCACACAACTTCAACCAAACACTTTGTTATCAACAATTTTGCTATAAATATTTCATTTTTCCAAAAACGAAACACACGTGTGTTGCAAGAACTTGCACAAGAAACGTTTCATTTTATTTACCTCTTGAAAATGTATTGCACTGTGATAAGATCTTACAAAATGAAAACACAAAATATTCTAAATTTATCTGAGATGGAATTCTATTATAAACTCTCAAAGTAATTACCCGGATGAAGATTTAAACATTAAAATCGAAAGCTTGGTAAATTTCAAATGAGTAATATTTGATTCAATTTAGCTAACATTCAAGACTGCTTAAGCCCGTTACATATTTGTTTTTTTATATATATATATATATACATATATATATATATATATATATTTTTTTCATTGCTTCTATCCTACCCTACAGTTTCAGTTCCACCTGGATCAGCCTCAGGAGTGTTACATTCGCATATATATATATATATATATATATATATATATATATATATATATATATATATATATATATATATATATATATATATATATATATATATATATAGGGTGTAACAGAAATAAGTGCATTAATTTTAACCAGTGATAGTTCTCGTTAAGCCTAACAAGTTTTTTTTCTCAGTAACTTTTTCTTGAATTCTCATCTTTTTTTAGCATTTTGTATCCCCTCTAATTTAACGAATCGTTCAGGTGCATAGTTTTTGGGTCGTCAATATTATGTGCAGGTGTAAAATTCGTATCACCACACAGTTCTCAATCCATTTTTTCTGTGTATTCTCTTTCTCAATATTGATCTAATCTTGTTATCATTCTCCTGGATATTGTGTGTTTTTTTGAATTAATAAAGACTTTGATCTGTAATGTTAAGGCACGTTATTGTGCAGATTAGGTGATCAGAGATAATAACTTCTGTGGGAATTTAGTCAAAGAATTTTTCATTGCTTCTATCCTACCCTACAGTTTCAGTTCCACCTGGATCAGCCTCAGGAGTGTTACATTCGCATAACAGTGTGAAAAGTAGGGATAAATTGAAAAAGTGAAGTGAAAAGTGTACTTACAATAGAATTAGTATTTGTGTGTGTTAACATCTGTTGTGTGACAATATATTATGTGATTTCGATGTGATGGAAATGATAAAAACAAGCATGTCGTTGGTCGCAAAAAAAAAAACATAAAATACTATGCATGACAACAACTGACTGTTATGAGAGCTCAAGACTAAGTACTTGTTGATGAAAGTGCGTGTCCGCGCAATGCGGAAGAGCAGAATCGCTCTACAATTTCGGTCCTACCTGAACCATCTTCAGGTGGGACCGAATCTGTAGAGTATGATAGAAGCAATAGAAAACTCTTTGATTGAATTCTCACACATCGTCATCTTCATTCAATATCACAGTCAGCATCATCCATTACTTCCATAATAGCTTCTGTTGGAATTGAGAAATCCATCACTGTGCCCAGGGCAGAAGAGTTTATATAAATTGGGTCGATGATGCTCTGCCCGTTTTTGTTCAAAAGTGTATAATTTGCTGGTGAATCGCTTGAAGATCTATCATTGATAACGTACATATTCTCTAGTTCAATCGTTCCTATCAGATCTTTTCTTTTTTGATTATTGGTAGAGTCAAGTGTTGTTCGTGTTGCAGACAACTGTGAATTTGCAATTAGATATCCTCTGCTTGATCCAAGTTACCAATGCTACTGTTGAAGTCTCCTCCAATAGGAATAGATTAATGTATATATCTGTCATATATGTTTCCAATACTTTATGCGAATGATTCGACAACTACTTCATAATTATTGTTAGGAGGAAAATTTACTGTTCCAAGAATAGTTTTAGGCGAAGTTGTGACTATTTTCAGGAATAGCCAGTGCATCTTTCCCTCTACTAACAAAATTTGGTTGATAGATCCCCGTGAGAGTAGTATGATCCCTGCTTTTGCTTAGCTCGCTGTGTTATCTTTTACTGCTTCCTGTTAGAACATTGTATAGTTGTCTGAAAGTGGTTATACGCTTCTGCTTAGTAATTTTCCCATTTCCATGTTTTCATAATACATATAAAATCGTAGTCCATCAATACTTAGCTCTTATTCTTGGTTGTTTAGTTCACGTAGATCTACAAGTCCCTGTATATTCCTAAATAATACTTTGCTGGCTTCTTCTAATTTTCTTTTTCTTCTGAGTTTTTAGAAATGGATTGTGAGCAGATTTTTAAAATAAATTATCTGTTCATTGCCCAACAGTTCACACCAATAATAGGACATATATCAAATTTAGTATCAGACTTGTGCAGTATACATCATAAAAACGCGACCTGCAAAAATAATGAATCACTACCATCTTACCAGATAATAGCAGACATTGCGGTACAAGTAGAATAAAATACATGTGACATTGTTAGTTCACAGCTTCGTTCAATTGAGATTTCAACCTAGAAAAGGTAGTATTGAATTAATCAACAAGATAACTGAGAATATTAGCATTTCTACAAATGATATTGACTGGCGATCCTGAAAATAGATTAGTTCTGGGAACATTAAATCAAAAAATTGATTTTGATCAAGCTGATAATCTTGTTAGGAGTCTATTTGTTCTAGTGAATCGTAGCAATCAATAAAGTTGTTTCATAATTTATATACCTAATAATAATACAGATATGTTCTCCCTAATATAATATTATATATATATATATATATATATATATATATATATATATATATATATATATATATATATATATATATATTTAACAAATACTCTTGAGATATACATCTGATTGGATACTGATTTTGATCAAAAAGTGTATATCAAGTGGGCCTCATGCAGTGTTTAGATCTGCTCCTATGCTAGACGTCTTCTGTGTGTCTGATTTTGGTCTGTGAGGCTAGTGGCTAGTTTCTGTCTCCACTGATTTGCTATCGCTCATTTCCTCCTGCATATTGGGTGGATTACTTTCAGTTACAAAGAGCTGTTGCAATGAGACAGATTCTCTTGCTTATTCTCATGCTAGTTTTCTTCCTCACTCCTCAGTTCTTCACTTGAAAAGTACTCTGCATTGATAATACCTTATTTTCTTGCTCATATAGAAAATGGTTTTGAAAGTTTGCGTTTTACAAGTATTTCTTATATATAGTCCTCCTCAATGTATATTGTTGTATTTTTCAAATATTTTATATTCTTCAGAATTTCACTTTCAAGTCTTCTTGAGTTCAACTCGACTGAAATCGGTCTCGGATAGTTCACGTTCTTAAATTTTTCAATTCTTCTTATTGCTCCTATATTCCAATCAGATGAAGAATTTATTTTGAATTGATTTTGGATAAGATTCTAAAAGATCTCTTCTATGCCCTTGTTCTCTTCTTTTATACTATATATAAGTATGTTTTTTCCCTCACTTCTTTCTTAGTGTCTCTATTTGTGTCTCTCCATATTTTAAATTGTTCTTAAAGGAGTTTACATATAATTCTACTATCGTTGCACTGTGTGTTGAAAGCATCGACTGAGTTCTGTGAGTTATCGAATGTTAGATTAGGGTTTATCATTTGCTTTTGGAAAAGTTTCTCGATGTCCTCTAGAATTGCCATCCTTTAGTTTTATTTTCAATATAGTTTGCAACACTGTTTGATTCATTTCGAATGTAAGCCGACTTACGAGCGGAGAGTGACAAACTCACTCTGATTTTCAAGGTGAAGCCAAAGAGTCACAATTATTTCTGACTCAAATAACTACAGTGATTGTTAACTGTGTATATCTAATATTTTCTGAGATGATGAGGGAGAAACAGAAAAAATAAAAAATCATGGATTTTAAATGAAAAAATCTGGAAACTTATATATCTTAAGTTTTTCTTCTATAAAATTCATATTTATTGTGCAATTGAAAGAGCTAGTTTTTTAAAGGAATCTCTCCTCCTCGAAAGGAGTGTGCTTGTGATCATTGGTTATCCTTTTACTGTGGGTTGGTGGCCCAAATAACTAAAACTTATAATTTTGACAAGTGAATTCCAAATAGCTTCCAATAGTGTACCGAAACCCTTGGGAAGAAGTTAATGGCACAAGAGACTACTGCCGTCATGCTTCCACTTCTAGAATTCTTTAAACTATATGCCTGGCAACTCTCCATTGAATATTAGTTACTGTTCTGAAACTATATTTTTGGAATCTCTTTTCAAATATCTTTTAACCTTTGATAGTGCGAGTGCGTAACAAATCTATAGACTCTCAACTCTAGTTATCTTAAAATCTATGGTGTATGCGTATTGCTTACAACAAATTCTTTCGTGTGCACAAAAGAGTTCTTCCTGGAACTCGTGTTTACTGCACCAATTCATTTGTACAATCTAAAAAATTACTCATCGGGCAGCATTTTGAAGTTTATTTTCGTGATTTACGGTTCCGAAACAATAGATTTTGATCCTTAAATCATGAGAATTAAGGAAAAAGAATTCAAAAAAATTATCACGGGGTACGTACACCATGCCTTCTATTTCCAGAGCTCATATATCTTTAGTTTTTCTCTGTAAAATCCCAAACAAATCGGTAGGAATGATAGAATTTATAATACTTATTAAATTTGACCTATGAATAAACTCCAGCTCTGAGAGCTTTCAGAAATCAAACCTCTGGATCTATTCTATCCCAGAAGTTATTGTCAAGATGCGAGTGATATCTTCTTTAACTCTTTCAATAATGGTGTTTAAGTCTTTTCTTGCGGAGAGTTTTCAGTTATTTTGATTAAAAAGGATTTCGACCAAAATGTAGTGGATTACTCATCTTTGTCATTATTGTTAAGTGTCAATTATAAACAAGAAGAGTGAAATTTCATATGAAAAATGGAAATTCATTCCGACTGAATCAATATATTGATGAATATTATTTGAGGCAGAATTATAAAGAAAGAATTTTCATATTTCAATTGATAATAATCATCTTCACATTATTGTTTCCAATATTCATTGTTATTCTTATTTATTTTGAATCAAATGTTCAAGCTTTGCTTCTGTCGCTTGTAAGGAATAAACACTGGAATAAATTGATTTTTATATTAAAAAATCGGTTTGAAATTTACTCATGTGTTGTCTTTTTCTTGATAACATAGCCAACATTGGATAATTAGGAGATGACTTAAACTAACTAAACGACTAGAGCATGAAAACTTTGGAAATATGTTAAACGTAATCCTTGACTATTGAACAGATGCATACTGAGCTTGTAATTCAGATCTTCTCTCTTCAGTTTTATCAAACCTCATTTCTGGACTTTTTGAATTGTGTTATCGCTCACCTAATAATTGATTCATGCATTCAATGATAAGATTCTGATTGCAGTAATAAAAGATCATCAATACAAGAGTAGCAGCATGCAAAAAACAATATTTTCTTCTTAATTCAATTTTCTTTCTTGTTTTCCTTTGCTTCTTGCTTGGGATTCAAAAGCTATTCATTCTTGAAATAACTGAACTGTGATAAGAAATTTCATAATTATATAATAAATGCTGAAGTGGTCAAGTGAAAAGTTGAATAAACATGTACTATAAAATTCATATGGAAATTCACATTTTACTGACCCTGGATCAAACTTCCTTCCAAACTGAATATCTGGACTATCGTTTCCAGATAATATCTTCAAAATTTCAATCACATAATCAGTCCAAATAATAGAATACTGTTTCATTCAACACAGTCAAACTTAAACACAAATAGGGCCGTTATTTCTATTCTTGGTTTATCTCAAGCGTACTTTAATTATCATAGTAACAGTAACTGAAACAATTGTTACTGAAGTGATTGAGCTACATTGAGAATGAATCAGGAATTAGAATGGTGGATTATAATACTGGATTGAATTTTTTTGTCCATTACTTCTGGAATTAACTTATGAATAGAAATTTTTATTCTTCCTAATAATTAGACTGTAGATGTATTTGAAATATGTAGATAGAAGTTCACGCGCAATTTAGATCTTGCTGCCAGATTACGAACATTCATTGCAATAAACAAACCGCTGCTGCTATCCATACAATGAATGTAAAAAATCATGTAGACTTACCAAGAATTGACAAGAATCTGATAAAAGAATATCTCAAGTAGTTTTGATATTTTGAAATTTCAAAAAACTCTATTCTTCAAACTGAGGCGTTAAAAATTATTCTGTTCATTATCAAAAAGTAGTTTCTTTTATACATCAATTGTGACCATATTAAGAATAAACAAACCACTGCCATGTACATAATGAATGTGAAGAACTATGAATTTCAATTAAAAGTAGACAAAAAAGTTTACTGAAGAATATATACATATATATATACATATATATATATATATATATTATATATATATATATATATATATATATATATATATATATATATATTATATATATATATATATATATATATATATATATATATATATATATATATATATATATATATATATATATATATATATATATATATATATGTATATATATCAGGAAATATTATGTTTTTCACAAGACAAAATGATTGGCTCACAGCCAGTTCTACTTTCATATTCATGGCATTGTTCACGCAATGTATTTTTTTCACGGAATGAAATGGCAATGAAAAATTCATTCTCATATATAGTCCGCCGTACACAAATTGGATGAAGAGCGAAATCGAGTGTTTACAAACAGTGAAGTCGTTATGTTACCAAAAAGTGGAGACGTTATGTCGACAAAAGAAAGAATGCGTTATGCTAACAAGAACCTATTCAAGTGATCACAAAAAAACTCGATGGGCAATTATGACGTAAAACTCGAGTATTGTACACATTTGTCTCTACTGAAAATATTCTTTCGGAAAATGAGTTTATTTATCCCCTTTGTCTGTTATGTTCCAAAACAATCGTTCTTAAGAAGTGAACCACAGTTGGGCGTCGGTGCTGATACGTACATCTTTTCTCGTGAGTTTTCTCGTTTTGCTCATCCTACGTACATTTTTTCCATATTAATTTACCCTAAAATAAAAAATAAGTTACAATAATTCATCTGCATTTTGAATTAATAATCCGAAAAGAAATCCGTGCTGAGATATATAGCCCATATTTTCCCGATATATGAGATACATCTCAAAACTGATGGGAAATGGGTAGCACTTCACGACAGATTCCACAAGTTAGGATATTTATCAGTGCAAAAAACTGTGGAATTTTTCCGAGCTTCTTCTTTTCCAGGAAATGTTTTGTGGAATATTTTGTGAAAATATTCCCTGTGTGCACGGGGCCTTAGAAACAAGAAGAATATTCTAAAAATTAGTTACATTCTTTTCTAGTGAACGCCATTTGAAAATTAAGTTGACATGTTACTTCACAAAATTTCAATGTTTTATGCAACTAGCTTTGAGCATGAAATAACGAATCATAAAAACTTAGCACTACGTCTGAAGATTCTAATTTCTTCTGAATTGTTAACTGAGTGGTCAACCCTTCCCGTGTATTCACCATCACCTAATTTTTTCATTATTATTATTTTGACACCCTTCAATCGTTTTGTATGTATTTTTATTTCGTCCGGAACGATTATTTTTGAACTGGATTTCCGCAATCCTCAAAACGTCAATAACAAGTAGAATAAAAATGTACTCACATTAAGATATCTAAATACATTTTATCCATGATCAGCTGTATTTCGAAGATCACTGAGTTTTAAGTGCTTCACGAGAAATTCAATTATTTTATAGTGTTCCCCACTCCCATATTTAGTGCGCATCAAATGCAAATGTTGTTGCACAATAAAGGTGTGTTTTCACAAGTTTTTAATTCTTGAACGATTTTAGTTGATCAATATAATGTTCATACGACTGGTTTCATATTTTTTCTATACATTTCGTAAACTAATCAACAATTACAATTTTAGAAGGGTTTTAAATGTAGTTGTGCCTCAATGTGTACAATTGATTACAGTTTTGTTGAAAAGAAATGATTTTATGTAATACCAGAAAAATTAGTAAGAAACGTTGTTTTTGGGTGGGACAGTGAATATACAGGAGAAATAGATGGGATGCATTAGAACCTTTGCCGAAGAAGCTAGTATTAGAATGTAGAGGATAATATCGAAGTCATTCCAGAATGTCTGCAAAATATTACAGATATTTCTATCTGAGGTTTGAGATTGAATGGGAAAAATCAAGATACATTATTGGGACGTTGTATATCCACCGTTCAATCGTTTAGGGCAAGCAGATTACAAAAACAAGTTCTGACAAAAAAAAAGCCTTTCTATGGAACAATTACCCAAGACTTTGGGTAATTAGAAATACATTTATCAAATTTGATGGAGCATCCCTTGTATTTTTAGCACTTGCAACTCTTCTATTCACATTCCAATTTTCTTGATTTTTAAACCAATAAATGTTCTTTTAATAGCTTATTTGAATATTCTCGATTTTTGTTCTGTAGATGATGAGTAGTAGTGAGATTGGAATGCCCATTTCCTCAACAATAATGGAATTCCTTATGCATATTTATTTTAAATTTATCAATTTGGTAGTCCCAAGGACAATTATTTTGAAGATAAAGTCCTACAAATTTCATTACATCAAACTGCTTGCAGCCCTTCTTTTCAATTCACAATATTATTCCAAAAATCAAGCTCAAGGACGTAGCCTAGCTGCAAGCATACTAGACTGTAGACAAAAAGTGACTATCAAAGCTCACATGTTTTAAGAAAAGTTCTAGCTCAAAAACTATTCGTGATGCTTCATCACCTGAACGACAAAAGTTTGACTGGGTCAAATTTTCTTGAACAACTAATAAGTTGATCAACCCTATCAGCACAGAGATTCCACGACAGTTCTCATCCCACCTTGACCAACAAAAATCGATTAATTGAACTTGACTCTTGAAAACGCTTCTTTATAGTAAGTTTTGCTTTCCGCTTATCTTGTAGTAGTAGCAAAACATGATAATTAACAATTCAGAAATTAATTTCTTGATTTTATTCTATACTCTCACCATGAAGAATTCACTAAATTATGATTTCAATTGTAATTTCTTAGAATATTTATGATAGCCTGGTGATCCTGGGAACTATTATGGATAGTGGGATTTGTAAAGTTGTGCAATCATTGTCCATTGTCTCAGATTTTATAGTAATCAATTATTTAATACAGATTACAGTGCAATTTTTCACTCAACAATTTGCTTCACAATGATAAAATCGCGACCCGGCACTGTTATTGAATGATTATTCTCTCGCTACTATGATCCACCTCAACAATGAGCCACCATTCAAATGTCTGACAGTTGGACAACAATGAACTAGCATTCAACTGTTCGACAACCGTACACCTAGCAGCAATGGACTGGCATTCACATGTCTAACAATTGAACATGATCTAGATCAGTGATGGCGAGCCTATGACCCGCGGGTCAGACACTGACCCACGCAGGCTTTTCAAATATCCCACGAGTAGATTCTCATGAATACATTTTTATATCATAAAAGAGAGATCAGGTAATAAAAACTATCTGCAAAGCAAGGTTGAAGGAAATTTCCTAATATAATGCCAGTTGTAATAAGAGTCATCAACTTTATAAACGCCTGAGATTTTCAATAAATGGCCATTTTCGCAATTATGAGAGCAAATTGAGTGCCGGTATTCAGGGATTTTGACATACAACAATGTTCGATGCCTCAGTTGCAGTCAAGTTCTTAATCAGTTAGTTATTTTATTAAAAACTCTTTTTGAATGGAAAAAACAATATTTTCGACAAATTTTTGAATATAGATTGCCTAAATTATTTATTGTTTCCAGGAGACATCACTCAGCATTTCAATAAACAAAATTAAAATCTTCAAGGAGATGGACTAATTGATTTAATAATATTTGAGAATATTAAAATATTTATGACAAAACTCAACATTCTTACTGAGGGTTTGGAGAAGAAAATCGTGAAATATTTTCCTCAATTACGAAACATAAAATATTCTTGACATTCAAGGAAATGCAATCATGAAATATTGAATGATGATACAGGAGATTAAACAAGCTTCTGAGAGGATATTCGATAAATTTGAAAGTTTTAGAAATAAATTTCACTTCATTTCATATCCATACAAATCGTGATTCGGAACTATGTGAATAACCAAATCTATGTGAATAACCAAATCTATGTACCTAGATATACAAATTATATTTGAAAGCTTGATTACCGTTGTAGAAGGAAAAATGTCTAAGAATAATGCAGATAATAATTATTTCGTACTAAAAATTGAGAGAATCATATCAAACAAATGGGACTCTCTATGAAATAATTTCATAGCAATGAAGAGACTTGCTAATGCACTTGTAGCGATGTTCAGGTCCACATATTCATGTGAAGAATTATTTCGTTCAACTAATTTTGTCGGGATGTATGTGTAATTTCCATAATCCCTTGAATAAATATGTTTTATTGGGATATAAGTCCTGTACATTAATTAGAAACACAACGTTTCGATAGCAAAATGCTGCCTTTTTCACTTGAAAAAGGCAGCACTTTGCTGTCGAAACGTTGTGTCTCTAATTAATGTATAGAACTTATATCCCAATAGAACATATTTATTTATAGAATGAGTTCTGAAAAGTATTTTCCTTCTTCATAATCCCTTGTTCATTCAATTACTCAGTGCAGGGACGACTGTCGACTGAGCATGGTTTCCTCATGTATATCAATTTTTGACGTCGATCTTTATTTTTCCTCTTCATTAGTGAAAGTAAATATTTCTAAACAAAAAAACAATGTAAAACTTGTGATAGATTTCTAGAAGTGAGAACTAAAAGGAAGTAGTTTTCATCCCGTGACCCACTGACTAGTAGTAAGAAAAAATAATGAACTAAATTTGATCCACTTCTTGAAAAGATTTTCCATCACTGATCTAGATTGTTGGTGAATGCCAAATAGGATTCATAATTGAGGAACTTGGGAGCAAAACCGTATGATTCAATTTTTTACGAATATTGAGCTAGCGGTGGGGATCGATTCAGATTGTGAAGGACTGATTTTGTCAATCCAATTTTTGAATGTTGGAAAATTGTGTAACCAAGTGGATTCTTGAACATGTAACTCTCATGTTTGAACATGTGAAATGAATACTTCTCTAATATATTCTCCAATCTCTTGAGTGAAACCGAATAAATCCGTTGGTTTTGAGCAAAAACAAAAATATCTAGATTTGTTTATGTTATTATTGTTTGCAATTATCATATCTTCAGATTCAAACTGAAGAAGAAATACCGATCTGATGTTACCAATAGTTTTCATGAACTAAAAAGACAGAATATTCAATACTTTTTGCTATATAGAAAAATGGTCTTTTTCCAAAAATGGTTTATAATGGATTCATTCAGTTTTGCTCCGGAGCTC
Source organism: Dromius quadrimaculatus (assembly GCA_963989225.1). Taxonomy (NCBI): domain Eukaryota; kingdom Metazoa; phylum Arthropoda; class Insecta; order Coleoptera; family Carabidae; genus Dromius; species Dromius quadrimaculatus. The sequence goes on along the minus strand of OZ022336.1, from coordinate 24,436,007 downwards.
CTCAATTATATTATATTGGATTATTGAATAAATAAAAAGTTCATTAATGTGAACTAAACTTGAAATTCTTCGCGTTTGAGGTGTAGTGTTGCCACAAGACAAGACTTGATTTAGGACTTGTCTTGGTCTTGGGCAAGTCTTGTAGGTCTTCGTCTTGTCTTGGTTTCGGCAAGACAAGACTTTAAGTAAGTCTTGTCTCGGTCAAGAGTCTTAACAAGACTCTTGTCTTTGGTTGATTTAAAATAATTCTCTTCAATTAATATGGTGCATTAAAAGTGATTGCACAAAACGGACCAGAGTTTGAAGAGATAATGTGATGAAAGAGCTGTTGCGAGGCAACGACATTTACTCGTTACATTTCTCAGATATATTGTAGTTAAAATAGAATATTTGTATTTTTTGGGATAGAGTTGGCTTCAGAAGGAAAAAATATTAATAATAGTTGTCAGCAAAGAATAAGAAAAATGATTATAATGAATCATTTATTTCCAAAGAAACTTTCACCATATATGGAACTTAAAGTATCATAAGGTATCGGGCTGCGTGATGTAAATATACATAAAATAGTACTTTTAAAATCAACAAAACTTGATAAATCAATAGATCATTCAAAATTTCAAATTATTGATATACCCAAGAAAGAAAAAAAAACTCAAAAAAAAAAAGAATTACAGAAAAAATATTTATATATTTTATTGAATATTCAAGTTTGAGTTGCCACAAACAACCAAGAAATCATTTTCATTATATTATTCTTTCTAAAATCAATAGTTCCTTGATTATAGTTAGAACTCTATTTGTACACATTTTTTTTAAGCTCATTGGTAGAGCAGTACAAAAAATTACACCCGTATAGTAAAAGCTATTTTCATAAGCTGCCGTCGTATGTGCAGGTATTTTTAGCAATCTTCCTGCTTGTCTTGTACTTGCATTGTGAAATGTATACTTGTTCAAGTTTTTGGATACTCATTATAGAACTTCTAGTATGTAGGCGCATGATAAAGTTAATAAATGAAACGATCGATATTTTGCCCTACACAATTCTGAGGGTTCAAGCCGGTAAATGATACGAATTATTCTTTTCTGTAAGACAAATATCTTAGTTATCAGAGAAGAACAGCCTCAGACTAGAATGCCATAGGATGCAATTGACTAAAAGTGAGCAAAGTGAACAGATGTTAGTGTACTAGTATCTACAGTTTTTGATAGTGTGCGTATGCAAAAAAATTGCTTTACTTGACTTTGGAATTGCGTTATCAACATGCAAGTTCCACTCACAGTTATGCATGAAGTGCATACCCAATATTTTAATTGTATCACAGTAATTTATAAGTATGTTCTGAATGTAGTTCTGAATTTGATCTGTGTTGCGAAGTCTAATATGAGTGATACTGGTTTTATTAATGTTCAGACTCAAGTGATCATTTCGACATCATACAGTTACTGTTTGAATAAGTTTATTCATATCTTCTTGCAGGTGGAACATTGACTCATTTCCTAGTAAGAAATATGTATCATCTGCATGGATAATACAATTAGCAGGATCACAGATAGGGGGTAGAACATTATTATGAATTATGAATAGTACAATGCCTAATATTGATCCCTGAGGCACTCCTGTTATCACTAAACAAGGTGTCGAATAATAGGTACTGTAGCTCTGATTGTCAGTCACGGATATTTTAGTAGCTTGCTCTCTGTGAGAGAGGTATGATTTAAACCAGGAGAGAGCACAGCCTCGTACGCCATAATATTCCAGTTTTGATAAAAGTAGAGAGTGATGAACACTATCAAACGCCTTAGATAAGTCACATGAGAGTCCCATAACGCAGTTACCATTTTCTAGAGAGTTCAGCACAAGTTTGTTATATTCACACGCAGCACTTATTGTAGATTTACCTTTGATGAAACCGTGTTGGCAATTTGACATAATATTACACTGGTTTATGAACAATATAAGACGTGAGGACATGAGTTTCTCTAAGATTTGAAGATATACTCGAATATTTTTTCCTAAAGGTCCAAACAAATTTCATTGATTGGAGTCAAATACAGAGTAATATAAGAGTTAAAATCAATTTACAGAAATATTATTTATTAACTGATATTCACAGGAAATTTGAAGCCTACTCCTCTGCAACTGCATGAAAAAGTACATAATAAAAGATAGCTCTCAAATTTACGACTCCAGGAATTCTTTATTCTCCCTTTCCCAACAATACTTCAAATTTCTTTTAGAAGAAATTACATTTGCATTTGCTATAAATGGACGAAGAAGAGAGTCATCAACAATTATGTCAAGATATACAAGAAGAGGGACTTATACCAGACTGCAATGAACAAAGTCAACATAATGTAACGTGCGAGAGTGGGGAGGCTCGTGAAGATGACTGCATTGGCGGACCCTTTCGTCCTCTCTGCATCGCGCCGCACCACATCACATCATGCCTCTCAAAGAAAGCCTCTAGCAATACTCCAGAATGTAGTAGAACTTTCGAGAAATTCATATTTCTATATATAAGGGCAAGCAAAAGACGTGTGTTGGAGTAGTGTGTAATAGTGAACTAGAACAGTGAATATCAAAGAGTGAAGTGAACAGTGTATATAAATAGTTAAATATAAATATCCGCGACTTTGTTTGAGTTTGTATTAAGTGATAAATAAATAATATAGTGCTGTTAGTGATATTCAAAAGAATGAAACTTTTATTCCATTTCAAATTATCGAATAGTGACTTTTATATAATCACAAACTATATTTCTTCCAGTAATAAACATTACAATGAGAACCTCACGTATAGTTGCAGATTATGTAATATGCTGGACACAGAATTGATGGTACAATGTGACAAATGCTATGATTGGTTTCGTTTCATTTGCGTTAATGTTGATGACAATGTTGCCATGGGGGACTGGATGTGTCAACAGTGCCAATCACAGCAAATTAAATCAAAGTCACGTACAATTGCAACAAAAAAGTCAAGTGTATGTCAAAAATTATTGCACCTTGAACTGAGAAAATTAGACGAAGAACAAGCAATAATTGAAAAGCGGCAAGCGAAAGAACGTTTTCTTTCAGAAGAACAGAAGATCGAGGTAATGGAATTGTTAAAAAGGAAATACAAAGCTCTTCATTAGATTGAGATTGAAGGTTCGTCAAATATTAATTCAACAAAATCAGACCGTTCATTTGAAGAAAGAAACAGTCCAACATTGCAATGGGTCGAAACTCAATAGAGAAGATTGAAGTTGGAAGAGTACAATGGAAAATTAGATGACCAAAGAGTTTGTACACAAATAATTAGTTTAGCTATAGGAAGTACAAGCCAGATTGAACAGCGAACGTGTTGAATGCATAGAATCAAGACCAATCAACCATCAACAACATCTCATAGGAATGAAACTAAAAATTATAAACAATTAAGTCAAGAAAATTATCATTTCCAGTTACATGCTCATGATTCAAATCTGTCACCACAGCATATTGCTGCAAGACAAGCATTGTCATTGGAAAATAGTCTTTCTATATTTAGTGGAAATCCCTCAGAATGGCGAATGTTTTATAGCTATTATATGGGATCGACAAGAAGATTTTGTTATAGTATCCAATAGAATTTGATGCGTCTGCAGCAGAGTCTGAGAGGAAAAGCACTAGAAGCAGTCAGAAGCATGTTGCTGGTGCTCGATACCATCCCAATGGTGTTAAAAAATTAGAAAATGTTATTTGGTCGTCCAGAAATTATAATTAATCATCTTATAAATGAAATAAGGAATAAACCGATGGTTGAAATTGAGAAAATGGAGACTTTGATCAATTTTGCAATGACAGTCCAGAATTTGGTCGTGACAATGACAGCTTCAACCTGAACAATTATATATTATTGCAAGAGTTAATTGTTGAATTACTGACTCATATCAAGATAGATTGAGACAGATATCTAGATTCTGATTCTTATTGGGAAAACAATATCCTTCAATTTAATGAATGGTTATTCAAACAAGCTGGAGCTGCAAGCAAACTGACATTGGACGCTCGCAGAATTCAGAATTATTCATGTCCGTGCAATAAGTTTGACAAAAAAAGACAGATCATATCCAAGCAACACATTCTGAAAATTATTGCAAGTGAGCACTGAAGGAAATATGCTAATTGTGCGATAGTCCTAAGCATAAAATAAAAGACTGTAACTAATTCGAACGATTAACAAAAAACCAAAAATGGAATGTAGTTATACAGAAAAAAGCGTATAGACATTGTCTTGGTTCGCATTACGCTTGCTCTGCTAACGGATTCAAACGATATCATCATACTTTGTTACATAATCCTAACTATGTTGAACAAATGACAGAAACAAAGAGAACAGAAAACGAAGAGATGTTAACTGGCCATTATCCTCCCTTTCTAACGGGATCATCGGTACTTTTTCGTATTATACCTGTTAGGGTATACAACAAGAAAATCAGCGTTGACACATATGCTCTTCTAGACGATGGTTCTTCCCTAACTTTGATGGGAGAAAGTCTTGGAGAAGAATTAGATGGACTTACTACAAACCTTGCTTTGAAGTCTTCAAATGATATATCACGCCAGAAGGAACAATCAAAAATAGTCTCCTGCAAAATATTCTGAGTGCAAGATGACGGGAATAGATATCGCAAGTCGAATGTAAGAGCATTGAACAATCTTGATTTGCCGATTCAATCGATTCATTTTAACACAAATAATAAACAATATCAGCATCTCAACGGATTGTCGATATCACAATATTCGAATGCTTTTCCCTGTCTTCTAATTGTACTTGATAATTTAAGATTATGTATTTCATTTGGAATAGAAGAAGGTCTCGAAAATCATCCTATTGCAGCAAGAACGCGTTTAGGATGGGTGATGAGTGGTCCAGATGATAAAAGAACAATATCAGAGGGACACGCTTTTCATATCAGTGAGTGTAATTGTGACCGAAATCTTCACCAAGCTGTGAAAGACTACTTTTCTCTTGATAACTTTGGAGCAAAAGCAGCACAAAGACTTCTAGAGTCATCTAGAGATGCTCAAGCTCAGAATCTGTTGAAAACAACAACTGCAAGAACAAATGGAAGATTTGAAACTGGTTTGCTATGGAGATTTGATGAGTTTGAATTTCCAGACAGTCTATCAATGGCTATGAAACGTCTGAATTGTTTTGAAAATAAAATGGCGAGAGAGAAAGATGTGAGTGAGAGTTTAAAACAGTAATTGAGAGAATACATCGAGAAAGAATATATATGCGAAAGCTTCAACCCGATAAAATAACTGTGGGTTTACGAATTTGGTATCTTCCTATATTCATTGCCAGATATCTTAATGAACCTGAGAGAATAAGGATAGTTTGGGACGCAGCATCAAAGATCGACGAAATATCTTTGAATATAATGTTGTTAGCTGGACCAGATCAATTGCCATCAAAAGTGAATGTCTTATATAGATTTGGACAAGGAATTACAGTAGTGAAACTAATAATACAGGAATTATGGAAGTTGGAAATAGGTTGGAATGAATCGATACCTAAGAGGTTGAAAGTGAAATGGGCAGAGTTTCTAGAGGGTCTTGCTGCGATAAATAATTTCAGAATACCGAGACAAGTTTTAAAATCAGAATATAAGACTATTGAGTCACATGGATTCTCTGATTCATTCAATGAAGCATATGGTGCATGTTTGTATATAAGGTCAGTTAACTAAATAGGCGATTTCACTGTTAATTTGTTGTGTGCGAAATCAAAGGTAGCACCGCTAAAGAAGATAAGTTTATCACGCTTAGAGCTGTGTGCTGCGGTTCTATTAGCTAATTTGGCATAAAAGGTAATTGATGCAATACAAATTGATTTCAATCATATTTATCTTTGGACAGATTCATTAGTAACGTCAGCTTGGATAAGGGGAGAACCATCAAGATGGAAAACTTTCGTGGCTAATCGGGTTAGCGAAATACAGAGGCTAACTATTTGTTATAACTGGAATCATGTTAGATCAGAGGAAAATCCGGCTGATCTATTATCAAGGGGAACAAGCTCTAATTTGTTGTATGATAAGAACCTTTAGTGGCCAGGTCCAAGTCTCTAACTATCGCTCATTCTGTATGGAATGAACAGGTTCAAAATTACTCATTAGAAATAAATAATATTCCGGATGCTCATATGAGCGCACTAGTTATAACAGTCAATGAGTTGAGTAATTATTTATTTAATAAATACTCGAGTATTACAAAAATGAAACGAATATTAGCTTTTGCTATGAGATTTATCAATAATTCTAGATTACCAAAAGAAACTGGAACTCATGGAGCATTACCGCCAGATGAGTTGGATTTTGCATTGGATTATTCGATCAGGATTGTACAAAAAAAATGTTTCTCAAGGGAATATGAACTTTTATCGAAGGGTTTGGATGTACACAATAAAAGTAAAATTCTGAACTTAAATCCATTGATGCATGATTCACTAATTGAAGTAGGTGGTAGAATGAAACTGTCCGAACACAATTTTGATGAGATATACTCAAGTTTATTACTAATAACTAATAATTGTGAAAAACGATTATGGACGTCTTTTATATGCAGTTGTCCAAAATTTGATGTCATCAGTAAGAGAGAAATACTGGCCTATTTCAGGTAGAAATGTTTGCAAGAAAATTGTTAAAAAATGTATTATTTGTTTTAAATTGCGACCAACTAATTCATTGTATTTAATGGGTGACCTACCTGAAGTAAGGGTGAAACAATACTTACCTTTTCATAATATTGGCACTGATTTTTGTGCCCCATTTTTGTTAAAGAACAAAAAGGGTAGAGTTGCAAAAATTCAGAAGTTTACATTTGTTTGTTTGTTTCTATGAGCACGAAGGCTGTGCATTTGGAGATGGTAACTGAACTAACGACGGATGCATTTTTGACTACTCTAAAACGTTTTGTAAGTAGACGGGGTAAACCGTTGAATATTAACTCTGACAATGCATCAAATTACATAAGAACAAAAAATGAATTGTCCAAATTGTATGATTAGCTTGAGACGCATTCTGAATTTATAACAAACAAACTATCAAATGAAAGAATGAGGTGGCACTTTATTCCTGCACGTTCTCCAAACTTTGGAGGAATTTGTGAAACGAGAATTAAGAGCACAAAATATCACATGAAAAGAGTTACTGATAATCAGGCCTTAACGGCCGAAGAATTAAATACTGTAATATGTCAGATTGAGGCTGTACTCAATTCGCGTCCTCTTTGTCCTTCAACTTGCGACCCTAGCGATGCAATTGCGTTGATGCCTGCACATTTTTGATCGGGAAATCATTAACCGCTCTCCCTGAAAGAAATTTGACTGAAATCAGCGATAATCGTATAACCAGATGGCAGCGACTTCGGCAAATTATCCAACACTACTGGACCAGATGGCAGAAGGAATATTTATCGGAGCTCCAGACAAGAACAAAGTGGAAGCAGCGATTCAATGAAATATTGAAAGTTGGTACGTTGGTGTTGGTGAAGGAAGATAACATTGCGCCACTTGACTGGCAACTAGGTAGAGTGACCAAACTGTATCCAGGAAAGGATGGCGTAACGAGAGTGGTCGATTTGAAGGTGCGAGGAAGCGACAGACGACGAGCAGTGAATAAAATTTGCGTGTTGCCAATTGATGATAAGGAAGAGCCATAGAAAACTGTGAACTTATAACTCTCAATGTTGTTGTTGAAAGAGCCACGTTCTTTCAAGAGGATCGATATGTTCATTATTATTTTTGTATTTGCGTAAAGTAGGATATGACTTTATATGATATGAATATTCTAAATGGAACAAGATATCCCACGAAGAGAAAAGTTTAAAGGACACTAATGTGTATTATTGATCCTTTAGGGCTCATTTCAAGTTCACTAGTTCATTTAAAAACTCTGTTACATGAATATGGCAAACAGTAATAGATTGGGACGAAAAGATTCCAGAACATACAAATATGAAATGGTTAAAATGGTGTGAGCTACTTTGGGATTTGAAAAAGCTACTGATTCCACGATGCTACGTAAAATCTGAAAACTCTCATCGAGCTGTGCAACTCTATGTATTTGTAGATTCCAGTAAAAATGTTCATGCAGCAGTGGCTTATTTCAGAATTGAAGATGACGAGGGGACACATTGTACATTGATAGACTCCAAAACCAAAGTAGCCCCACAGAAACCCCTTTCAATTCCACAAATAGAATTATTAGTAGCAGTGCTTGGAGCACGAATAATTCATGGATAGAATATGCGGAGGTAAAATTTCTGGCTCCGCTACTAATTGAATACTTCTAATGTCGAGTGGCAGAGAAAGCATCTTTTTGACAATCAAGATGGGAGATGTGAGCTATGCCTTCTCTTGGAAATATGGATTCTATAAAATCATCTAATCTGTGACATAGGGGAAAAACTTATGCGGTATCATAACTCGAGAGCCCATTTATCAGAAACTAATGATGCAAAATGATAAGCCTGACACTATTATAGTGCTTATATAATGTCATTTATCCAGTATTATTCTTATCCCTCTATCTTCTACTTATATATAGTGATATAGGGAGTTGAACGATACAATTAAAATTTTTCATTATCTGGTCCTAACGATATAGAGGGTTGAATGATATAACGGAAATTTGTCATATTTTGAATGCTGATGTCCCCTCATGTTATGCTCGTAGGATGAATAGATAAATAATAGTATAAAACGTATGCTATTTTATTTATTATAAAATCAGTATCAGTCTCAAATCTTTTGATCCTAGTAGTATAGAGGGCTGAATGATGTAATGAGAATTTGTTATCATTTGCTTTCGAATTCATAATCGTAGAATAACAAACCAAATGCCCATTATGAACCTCAAGTGATGTGATTTATTCGAAATTAGTTTTATCTCTGTATCTCCTGACTTTGACTTTAGTGATGATGGAAGTTGTATGGGGCAACGAAAATCTCTCATACTCTCAAAAGTCATATCTCCGAAGATATTAATAATAATAATAAAATAACGAATCGAACGTTAATGGAAAGCTTGTTCAGTATCTTTTATAAGAAATTTCATGAGATGTGAAAGTCAAACTTTCGAGGAGATTATTTCACAAACTATCAATAAATATGATAGCGTCGATCACTATGAGTTTGTGAATCATAGACCGGGCGCTCGTGATAAGAATAATTTTTCACATAGTAGATACTTACAGTTATCACTTTAAGATATTCGCATTCAAAAATCTTAGCTGGGTGTGGATGTATATTGGAAAATTGATCTTAATTGGCAACAAAAAATTGTTTTTTTAAAAACTGTCTACAGCTTGCCATTTTTCTAATGTGAGGCAAGATTGCAATAACAATTGGAAACTTATTGGCAGACGGTTGACATGAGTCCAAGAGTAAAGTATATTTGAGTGGTATATGAATTTATTGTGTAACTTGAAGTAATTTTACAATAAGCTTTCAGTTGATTATGCAACCTAGCCTTACGTGCCAAAAAATAACAGACTGTGAAAATCTGTCCAAGGAAACTATATTTTGTTACCAATTAAAACCAATTTTTCAATAACCTAGCAAGAATTTTTGGATGGAAATATCTCAAGCTCACAGCTTCTCCCTATAAATGACAGCCTGTGAAAAATTGCTCCAATCTCTTGTCACAAACGCCCGGTCCAATATCATTGTACTCCCAATTGATCATCGCCCTCAATTATTCAAAAAATAAGTTTCGAGAGAATGAGTAAGATATATTTTTAAGAATTGAAATATGTTCGTCAAATTGCAAAGAACTATTTATATACACTTATGTGCATAACTTATCATATATTTGTGCACACAATCACTTATTTACTACGACCTTGGCCTTGGTATAACATTTTATCATAGTCTGAAGTTTCAAATTGAAAATTCCACTACTTGTTCAACAGATAACTACTATTACTAGTTAACATTACATGAAACAATTAACTATCTACTACAACTGAATAGTACAGACAATTTGTTGAAAATACTTGGAAAAACGATAAAGCAACTCAAAATAAATTGAACTGTAAAAAATAATACTGCGTCGCTTGAACCTATTCTTACTCCTTCACAATCTTTCTCTCCTTTCTGATGAAGTTGCAATAATTTCCTGTTCCACTCTGTATAGGAGCAGCAGTTCAAGAAAAGAGGGGATTGATAATGCAAAAAAAAAAAGTATCTCAGCAGTTATATAGGTTTTAATATCTATCTGGTAAGAGACTTTGATCGAGTACTACAAATACCAAAATATCATTATCATAGCTCACAGTTAGATACTATACTCTATTTTTAAACTAGGAAGGGCAAACTGAAGTAGGCGTCATAGAACTAGACGTTTTTGATTGGCTTATTCCACACCAGTTCTACACTGAACAAAAATTTGTTAGACCTTAGACAAACGTTGAATATTGCCCATGGCTCTCCATCTTGTTCAGACACTGCTGGATTATATATTATATTCGATTACTGAATATAAGAGATAGAAGTGTTGTAATATCTCTGCAATTTTAAATTTTAATATCTTGAAATGTTATACAGCATTTTATAATTGTTCTGTAATATTATATACTTTTACTTGTTTTGCAGCATTTTATTATTGAAACACTACTGGATTATATGCTTGAATGAATAAGTTTGTCTTCACATTCACATTCACATTATTATTTATCCAATAAAATATCTTCGTTATCATTATGTAATACAATAATGTGTATTGCTAAAATACTTCTTTTGTTTATCAACTAACTATAGCTGTTAAATAGAGGAGGTAGGGTGAATTTTGAATTGAATTTTGTCGCATAAAAAACTGGTGATATTTCCGTCGTATTTACACAGCGCATATATGGCTCGGCGAAGCAACTTTAGTTTACTATTTCTTGTTTCAAAATGAACTATAGTTCTTCCGTATCATCAATTCACAATGATTACAAAACTGTATGTAACAATGCATTTTTTTTTCTAGACGTGAAGTTGGTTATGTACAAAGAGGTCGTGGTTTTGATGCGCCGGTATTCTCTAGAATCATTGTACCCCAAGTGCTAATAAATATAGAGAAGTGTTTTTAATACATGTGTTAAAGCCCCGTGAGTGTGATCCTACCGAAAACTGGGGAAATAAGAGTGGTAATACGCACATATAAGAAGCTTTCTGCGAAGCATACGTTTGGGCTGTCAAAGATATCAATCGGATTCAATTCACATATAATTAGAAAATGAGAAAACTTGCATATATTATTATTATATATTCTCAGAAACACGGTTCATGAATACATATGATTTCAAATGAATGAATACAAGCAAATCAAATGGAACAAATAGCTAAAATGACAGTGCAAGTAGGAGAGGAATGCGTTCAGAGATCTTACTGTACGGGTCCAATTCCTACGATCTGAAGTCTGTGCTCGAAAACTCATAGGAACGAGGAATAATAATATATAGTGATGAAAATAAAGCAAAATATAGAGGGAACACATAAAAAAGCAAATAATGAGAATATATATATATATATATATATATATATATATATATATATATATATATATATATATATATATATATATATATATATATATGTTATGGTTCCACTCTGTGCTGACATAAACATTATCCATGGATCATTATATATTTTTGATTGTCTGTACTTTTTTGTTATGATATAAAAATGTGTTTATGAGAATCAGCTCGTGGGTCATTCAAAAAGCCTGCGTAGATCAGTGTCTGACTCGCGGGTCATAGATTCGTCATTACTGCACTATAAGTTTCTGCCACATCCGTAAAGGGAAAAAGGCGTGATTGATATTCATTCATTCAACTCATGAGAATATATAATGAAACTATAAATTTATTCTTGATATTTGGGATAAACAAGGATCGAAAAGAGAGGTAATAAAAAAATCATGATCAAATGAACAAAAATAAGTTGATTATTAGTATAAAGACGAACAATTATTTCTCCTTCATTGTTTATTTGCATTTATGAAATTATTAAAAAACGTCAGCGATGAAGAACTAGAATAGCTGATTTCAGCCGTTATTTTTTTAACATTTATTACAAATAAAGAAAGCTTCCTGCCAAATGGCTGACACAATAGAATAATATAGAAGCATTTTTCCAACCTATTTTTGGAAATTCATTTCCATTGAACGCAGCAGTATACAGGTGACTGAAGCCTGCTTTATTGTTTCTAATTACATAGTGAAACTTCGGATGTGAGATGCATCCATAATAAGATCACTTAATTCTCACTATATCAAAAATGATTTTCAGGAATTAGATTGAGAAATGTACAGACACATAGATTTCAACCGACTATATCGATATCAGATCAACAAGTTAATGTTTGAAATAAGTGGCTGACATAATAAAAATTATATAGCAGCATATTTTTTTGCATTTTCAATGGATTATGTATTAAAAACTCAGCAAAGGCTCAATGACTGAGATAGTTTTTCTGGTTTTTCATTATTATACATCTTCACAATTTTTGATCTCATTCACACAATAAAATCATATAAAAATTTCTGCCACTTCCCTAACAAGAAGAGTTGGTCGTACACTTTTGAAATTGAGTATTGAGTTTGACGAATAAAAAATTCGACTGCGGAGCTCAAATGGACTCTGCCCGTAAAAAATTGTTAATTTCTCAAATTATAAATTTTGGAACAAGTTAAAGGAATTGTATAAACTAGCAGGTTTCAGTGAACTTCGGTGGTTAGTTCTTAGAATTTCGACCAATGTTTGCGATACAAAAAGTTGAATATGAAAAAGTATGAATTTTCCTTTCCTTCTCAAACCATGAAAAACATCTAGACCGGGCGAATAGTACCGCTTTCACTTTTGGGGATACCTTTCGACACGTTAACACGACCTTCGGATTACAAAATCCACATATTCACACAGAGCCCAGGGTCGTAGCTAGAATTTTTTTGTTGAAGAGGAGATGATCCCTTCTATTAGGATAGTGGAAATTCAAACTGAGTTGACTCATTGATGATGAATTAGGTATAGGTTATAAGAAAAACGTCATTGAATCTCAGAGATTTACGAAATGAAGATATAATTAGGGTAGATAATCAAATGCAGGTAATAAACATGGCAAACAAAATATCAACTCTATTTTTATGGAAGTGGTAGCTACCCGCATTATATGTTTGCACTGATAACAGAAAAGAAAACCCTCGCGAAATAAAACCCCGGAAAAAGACCTCTGAAAAAACCCCCGGAAAAAAAGGTCCCTGTGCTAAAAACCGAAAAAAGTTTATATAACGAATATTATAAATTAGGTATTTGGGGGTGTTCTTATTACGTGTGATAATGAAACCTAAATAACAATTCTAAATAACGCGTAATGTATAACGTTATACAGACATAAATACAGTGCCTTCTGTTTTATCCATCTATTAGCGTTAATAATAATATAGTGGAGTGAAACATTCACATACATTTATTATTTTCATTGTTTTATATTATTTAGAATTATAAAGGCTAGAAGAGTTGGGGTATTACATATAATTCAATATAGAATACAGAAATTGTAAAATTTCTCATGTTGTACCAACACAAAAAAAATAAATTTCATATCATTAAAATCAGAACAAAATATGTAGTTTTTGCTGTTATTTTCATGTATTAGTTCTATTTAAGAAGTTATGACTTCTTGTCGCATTTAAAAAAAATAATAGTACTCAATTTTTTCACTTAAAATTTTTTACCCTAATACAGAATGAACAATCGACCAAAATCAGTTTCTCATCATTATCTACTGACCTCTGAAAACTTTTCAGAAATCCAAAATATTCTTGAACATGCCCAAAAATTGGATGTGTGTATATGTTCTACTCTACTATATTATTAATAGATACAAAAAACTCATACACGTTATATAGAATTGTTGTTTATAATTCTTTGTTTCATTATCAAACATAATCAAAACATCCTTATATACGTAATTTATAATATTCATCGTTATATAAACTTTCTTCGGTTTTTATCAGAGGGGACTTTTTTTCCGGGGGTTTTCTTTCTTAGGGATTTCTTTTCCAGGGTTTTTTTCCAGGGATTTTTTTCCGGGGTTTTATTTCCCAGGGGTTTTTTCCCTAGATTCGTTTGCACTGAGCTATACACACTGACTGAAAAATGACAGACTACCAGTAACAATACATGACATGACATTAATAATTACTTCCTTTTGTTTTCTTTTTCTCGTCATTTTGATAACCTAATCAAGATAAGTAAGTTTGATAATTTCAAACAATATCGTAGTGATTCTGTTATTGGTTACATCTTGTATAAAAATAATTAATCGTTTATTAAGTACAAGTGCACTTTTGCAGGTACATTTGAGACATAGATAATAGGTATCGATAACTATCACAAAATATGATGTATCAAGGAGGCTATAAACTATCAAAAGAATATAAATGATTGAAAAATATAAGCTTTTGAAAACATGGAATATTCAAAGAATTTGTACAATTCTCATGCTATAGTTCTATTTCAATAATATTTTCAATTTCTGTAATGAATTTTCTAGATTCCTGCAGTTCACTAGTATTTGTCAATTTATAATAGTTGTGCACATCACTAAATCTAGCTAAAAAAAAATCATTGAAATATTCACGCATTTCGCCGTTAACAATTTTAGAGATGAATATTAAACTTTCCATTTCCGTAAAATAGTCTATTGGGAGCCAGTTTGATTCTGTTTGCAATGATAAAATACTTCTGCGCTTACTACAAGACAAAATAATTCTCATTGCTCCATATGTATAGAAATAAATAAACTGCAAGCGGTTTAAATGAAAGTGACAAATCTACCTTTGTTTCGACTATGACTATCTTTTCGATTTTCTTAATTCGATTAAATATCCTTGAATTCATATTGACTATTTTTAGCTTGATGTGTGTACGAATATATGTGCATACGTATTTGTATTGAAATATGTATGATTTAATAGGTGTACAAATAAGTTATGAGATGTTCACATTGGATTTTTTTGGGTAAACATACATGACAATGAAATGACTGTTCACGCATTGCTATAATAATGAATATTATAAAAAATCGTTGCTCTGCGTAGAATATCACATCACTCTCGCACTTATGTTGTACTCATACATTGCGCTAGTAACATTGTTACTGGCTAAAATATTTAATAAATTATTAATTGCATCCAGCGTAGGTATCTTCGTTCCATAATGTTTGTTGTTGAATTACTATTATATATAATACATATTCATGATTAATATTAAAAGTGCTACTTTTTCGACAGCTTCTCTGAATTTATCTCGTTTTCGCAAACGCTGTTTTACTTTTAAAATTCGTCAATAGCCATCTATCATTCAATAGTATCACTAGAACTGATCTTCTATGTTGGTATCTACTTTTTTTAATAGAGCATGGCTACATTTGTACATGGCAAGATTCTTCTGAGGTTGTATAAGCACGACTCTCAGATCAGTTGCGCCAAAAGGCAAGTATTTTTTAAGGATGCGCACTTACAAGACGACAAAAGTAAATTTAGGCTCTTACGAACTTCATAGGAATTAAAATAGAAGGCAAGACTTTTCCGAGGCGATGTTAGAAAGGCTGCTGTATTGCAGGATGATGAAAAATTTTGGAGGTGTAGTATAGTATACCTTTTCAAGTTGGTCACACACAAACCGACAAACTAGAAAGCCACCAGAAAGAGGGGCGGTTCGGAACTAGTTTCAAACGTCTAAATTATAACCTCAAAAAAGTTGCAGGCACGAATGGATGACAGAATTACCTATTTCTTTTCATGATTTGCTAATTAGAGTAGGAAGGTGTAAATATCGCTGAAGCCATTAATATCTGTTTTTCATTCATGGTTCTAGGACCTTTTTTGATAAAAACACATTTCGAGAAAGGTTCTTTTATACAAGTTTTTTTTTCCATATTCAAGATGGTGACACTATCATAATCAATGATGTGATTTGTTTGTCTGACGTGTTGTGCCAGAGCTGTAGAGTCAAGTTTCAATTTATTGTCACTCTTGTGAGAGGTTAGACGATTTTTATGATTTCGTAATATCTGACCAACATAATTCAGATCACAGCCTTCACAAGGTATGTTATAAATAACATCTGATTGTTGTAAGAACGTAGTTTTGTCCTTTAATTTAGTGGAAATCTGTCTTATAGTCACACAACTTTTTGTTGCTATTTTTACATTGTCATTATGTACAATATGTAAGATTTCAGGTGTTAGAACTGGGATGTACGGCTTTGATGTATATTTTATCCTTGGAGGTTCTAACGAAGTTTGTTGGTCTGTATGGATGAGATCCCTCTGGATGTTGAAAAGTAAGTTGTTTAGCAGAATCCGTGGATAAGAGTTTGTTAAAAGAATATCCCCTGGTTTTTTTTTAAATTTTTTTGATAATAAATGGGATGTGAGATTCTCAAGATTCTATTTTTCAAACCAAGAACTGTATTCATTTTAATTTTTTAGGCTGCTCCGACATATAGTCTTCAAAACGGTACATGCACTATATATCTGGACAACCTAAAAAAAAATAAAGATAAATGCAGTTCCTGGTTCAAAAAATAGAATATTGAGGATCTCACCCCCGATTTATAACCAAAAAAATTCAAAAAAGCTACGGGATATTCTTTTAAAAAACCCTTATCCACGGAAATTGCTAAACAACTTACTTTTCAACGTCCAAAGGGATCCTATCCACACGGATCAACAAACTTCGTCAGAACCTCCAAGGATAAAATATACATCAAAGCCGTACATTCCAGTTTTAACCCCTGAAATTTTACATATTGTACATAATAAAAACGTAAAAATAGCAACAAGAAGTTGCTTCTTGAGAAACTTTTCACAGTCTGCGATTTTTTTAACGTCAGGCAAGTCTGTAAAAACTGTAAGCTTATTGAAGGACAATCTACATAAGTCCAAGAGTTAGGTATATACAAGTGAACTTATGAATTTATGGCGTAACTTTGAGCAATTTTCACAATGAGCTTTCAGTTGATTTTGCAAAATTGCCTCACGCTCGAAGAAATGGCAGACTGAAAAAAGTTGTTTGAAGAAGCAATTTTTTGTTACGAATTGAAATCAGTTTTTCAATATGCAATAGCCTGAGGATTTTTAGATGGTAATATCTCAAGCTTACAGCTTTTCCCTATAAATAACGGCCTGTGAAAAATTGTTCAAATTTTTTGTCACGAAGGCCCGGTCTAATATTATTGTGCTCCCAAAAGATACTGATCTTTGACCTCAATTTTTCAAAGAATAAGCGAATTAGTAGAATATATCTTGAAGAATTACGATATGTCAGTCAAATTGCGAATAACTATGCATTTATATACACTTATGTGCATATCTTACCATATGTTCATGCGCACAATCACTAATTTACCACGACCTTGGCCTTGGTATAACATTTTTTCATGGCCGGGAGCTTCAAATTGAAAATTCCACTAGTTGTTGAACATATAACTACTATCATAAGTAAACATTACATAACAAAATTTACTACCTACTACAACTGAATAGTATAGATAATTTGTTAAAGATACTTGGAAAATCGATAAGCAACTCAAAATAA
Organism: Dromius quadrimaculatus; assembly: GCA_963989225.1. Lineage (NCBI taxonomy): Eukaryota > Metazoa > Arthropoda > Insecta > Coleoptera > Carabidae > Dromius > Dromius quadrimaculatus. Next base: position 24,418,385 of record OZ022336.1, on the reverse strand, counting down.
ATTGAATTGTACAGACCAAAGCTGCGTTGCTTGAGCCTATTCTTATTCTTTCATAAGCTTTCCCTTCTTTCTGATGAAGTACGAGTTACTTCCTGTTCCACTCTGTATAACAGAAACAATTCAAAAAAAGTGAGGTGTGATAATGCAAAAAAAGACTTATGAATATAGTGAGAATCCATTACAAAATACTCTGCTGAATATTGATAAACATTTTTGATAACAATATCTCATCAAATTGAGTCTCAAATGGACTATTTTAAATTGAGTTGTGAATATTACTCCAAAAGGATGTATTCAGTTCAATTTGTTTATTTCTAATCATTTGAACAAAATATTTAAAAAATATAGTGAGAATTCATCACATAATACTCTGCTGAATATTGATAAACATTCTTTATAACAATATCTCATCAAATTGAGTCTCAAATGGACTATTTTAAATTGAGTCGTGAATATGACTCCTAAAGGATGTATTCAGTTCAATTTGTTTATTTCTAATTATTCGAACAAAGTATTCTGAGAATATAGTGAGAATCCATCACAAAATACTCTGCTGAATATTGATAAACATTTTTGATAACAATATCTCATCAAATTGAGTCTCAAATGGACTATTTCAAATTGAGTCGTGAATATGACTCCAAAAGGATGTATTCAGTTTAATTTGTTTATTTCTAATTATTTGAACAAAATACTGAGAGAATATGGTGAGAATCCATTACAAAATACTCTGCTGAATATTGATAAACATTTTTGATAACAATATCTCATCAAATTGAGTCTCAAATGGACTATTTTAAATTGAGTCGTGAATATGACTCCAAAAGGATGTATTCAGTTTAATTTGTTTATTTCTAATTATTTGAACAAAATATTTTGAGAATATAGTGAGAATCCATCACAAAATACTCTGCATAATATTGATGAACATTTTTTATAACAATATCTCATCAAATTGAGTCTCAAATGGACTATTTTAAATTGGGTCGTGAATATGACTCCAAAAGGATGTATTCAGTTCAATTTGTTCATCTCTAATTATTTGAACAAAATATTTTGAGAATATAGTGAAAATCCATCACAAAATACTCTGTTGAATACTGACAAACATTTTTTATAACAATATCTTATCAAATTGAGTCTCAAATGGACTATTTTAAATTGAATCGTGAATCCGAACTCCGTTTAATTTTAATAGTCTACTCTGTTTTTTGCCGAAAAAATATTGCTTGATTTCGCTGAGAACCATCTCCCCCAAAGTAAGATTATATGGGATTCGGCTCGCTCCCCGCCACCATCCCTGAACGCTCTCGTGAACAATGGACAGCTGCTGACAATATGTTGAAATCATATTTTGTGAATCATCATAACAACAATAGTCAATGTTTTCACATCATGTAGTACCGTGGCTGAAATGTCAGTGTCGGAATGATCATAACCTCAAATTCATTATTCTTGAATGACGCAAAAATCAATATTGCTTTCTGACTCTCGTTTGTCATTCAGATTCACATATTCTCCGTAAGTTTAATGTATACAAGAATTCAGGAGTATTAAGTTGCTGGACTTTGGAAAATATTATGTGATGAGGCAAGAAACACCGTGAATTAAAAAAAATTCAAGGATTAATAAAGGTTTGATTTCAGATTAGGACCACAAAATAGAAAAAAAACTGAAAACGACCTTAACGCAATATCAATAATTGTATGCTCTAATGCTGGAATCAAATACATATTTTTGTGAAAATAAAATAATGCCAGACCACCCAAATAATGTGACACAAAACTGGGACGAGCTAGTTTGAAGCTTGAATGCAAGTGGAGGTCCGCAAAAAACATTGATTGTATGGAAAAAGGTGAAATTCTGAATCATATGAAGCTAAAAATAGTTATTTTCCAGAAAACGCTGTATTAAAAATGATAAGTACTTACTGATTGGAAATGCTGAATGCGTAAAAGAGCAAGATCAATTGGAAACGCATCAAAATAAATAGGAAACTGAAAATAACTGAAAAGAGATCTTACAGAGCTCGAGAAGAAAGTGTTGTAATTGATTGGTGGCAAAGTAGTGGAAGGAGTAGATTGTATACCAGAACTAGGTTTGGATAATGAGAAGAACATGAAGATATCTTCAGAAAAAGATAAGAAAGGAGATGACAAGAGAAAGGAGGTTCAGAAGACAGTACTTGTTGGAAAGAAGATTCGTGAACACAATACCTCAATTGATATAAATTCTAACTCAATCTCAAACGAACTATTTTATAATAAATCGTAAATGTAATTTCGCAGCAGTCTAGTTTGTTGTGTTAAAATTAGGTTATTCAAACAAAATATCTCATATAAAATTGTCAGCAATTATTATGTTATAATAAAATTTAGATTCATAACACGAAATTATAATAATTATCAATTGAACTCAGGTTATGCAATCCTTTTAACACAATTGATCATCTGGTGACAGTATACAAAAATTTATTCAAGTGCTACTTCTGATTTTATTTGTTTGTTTATTACTTATTAATTATTTATAGATGTGAGCATATGTAAGAATTTCTCATCGAACAATGATATCTAGTTTGCACATGAAATCTGATATTGAAGAAAAATGAAGAGAATGATCATTCACAATGAATTGAATTTTGTGCTGTGTTATCTTCTCTGCGATATAGTTCGAATATCAACCACTATAAAGCGATCTACTTTACCGACTGAAATTCACTAGAAGTAGCAATAAATCTAGATACATGCACAAAACTGTAGGTAGCAATATGTACAGATCAACAAATATATATATATATATATATATATATATATATATATATATATATATATATATATATATATATATATATATATATATATATATATATATATATATATATATATATATATATATATATATATATATATATATATATATATATATATATATATATATATATATGTTATGGTTCCACTCTGTGCTGACATAAACATTATCCATGGATCATTATATATTTTTGATTGTCTGTACTTTTTTGTTATGATATAAAAATGTGTTTATGAGAATCAGCTCGTGGGTCATTCAAAAAGCCTGCGTAGATCAGTGTCTGACTCGCGGGTCATAGATTCGTCATTACTGCACTATAGGTTTCTGCCACATCCGTAAAGGGAAAAAGGCGTGATTGATATTCATTCATTCAACTCATGAGAATATATAATGAAACTATAAATTTATTCTTGATATTTGGGATAAACAAGGATCGAAAAGAGAGGTAATAAAAAAATCATGATCAAATGAACAAAAATAAGTTGATTATTAGTATAAAGACGAACAATTATTTCTCCTTCATTGTTTATTTGCATTTATGAAATTATTAAAAAACGTCAGCGATGAAGAACTAGAATAGCTGATTTCAGCCGTTATTTTTTTAACATTTATTACAAATAAAGAAAGCTTCCTGCCAAATGGCTGACACAATAGAATAATATAGAAGCATTTTTCCAACCCATTTTTGGAAATTCATTTCCATTGAACGCAGCAGTATACAGGTGACTGAAGCCTGCTTTATTGTTTCTAATTACATAGTGAAACTTCGGATGTGAGATGCATCCATAATAAGATCACTTAATTCTCACTATATCAAAAATGATTTTCAGGAATTAGATTGAGAAATGTACAGACACATAGATTTCAACCGACTATATCGATATCAGATCAACAAGTTAATGTTTGAAATAAGTGGCTGACATGATAAAAATTATATAGCAGCATATTTTTTTGCATTTTCAATGGATTATGTATTAAAAACTCAGCAAAGGCTCAATGACTGAGATAGTTTTTCTGGTTTTTCATTATTATACATCTTCACAATTTTTGATCTCATTCACACAATAAAATCATATAAAAATTTCTGCCACTTCCCTAACAAGAAGAGTTGGTCGTACACTTTTGAAATTGAGTATTGAGTTCGACGTATTAAAAATTCGACTGCGGAGCTCAAATGGACTCTGCCCGTAAAAAATTGTTAGTTTCTCAAATTATAAATTTTGGAACAAGTTAAAGGAATTGTATAAGCTAGCAGGTTTCAGTAAACTTCGGTGGTTAGTTCTTAGAATTTCGACCAATGTTTGCGATACAAAAAGTTGAATATGAAAAAGTATGAATTTTCCTTTCCTTCTCAAACCATGAAAAACATCTGGACCGGGCGAATAGTACCGCTTTCACTTTTGGGGATACCTTTCGACACGCCAACACGACCTTCGGATTACAAAATACACATATTCACATAGAGCCCAGGGTCGTAGCTAGAATTTTCTTGTTGAAGAGGAGATGATCCCTTCTATTAGGATAGTGAAAATTCAAACTGAGTTGACTCATTGATGATGAATTAGGTATAGGTTATAAGAAAAACGTCATTGAATCTCAGAGATTTACGAAATGAAGATATAATTAGGGTAGATAATCAAATGCAGGTAATAAACATGGCAAACAAAATATCAACTCTATTTTTATGGAAGTGGTAGCTACCCGCATTATATGTTTGCACTGATAACAGAAAAGAAAACCCTCGCGAAATAAAACCCCGGAAAAAGACCTCTGAAAAAACCCCCGGAAAAAAAGGTCCCTGTGCTAAAAACCGAAAAAAGTTCATATAACGAATATTATAAATTAGGTATTTGGGGGTGTTCTTATTACGTGTGATAATGAAACCTAAATAACAATTCTAAATAACGCGTAATGTATAACGTTATACAGACATAAATACAGTGCCTTCTATTTTATCCATCTATTAGCGTTAATAATAATATAGTGGAGTGAAACATTCACATACATTTATTATTTTCATTGTTTTATATTATTTAGAATTATAAAGGCTAGAAGAGTTGGAGTATTACATATAATTCAATATAAAATACAGAAATTGTAAAATTTCTCATGTTGTACCAACACAAAAAAATAAATTTCATATCATTAAAATCAGAACAAAATATGTAGTTTTTGCTGTTATTTTCATGTATTAGTTCTATTCAAGAAGTTATGACTTCTTGTCGCATTTAAAAAAAATAATAGTACTCAATTTTTTCACTTAAAATTCTTTACCCTAATACAGAATAAACAATCGACCAAAATCAGTTTCTCATCATTATCTAGTGACCTCTGAAAACTTTTCAGAAATCCAAAATATTCTTGAACATGCCCAAAAATTGGATGTGTGTATATGTTCTACTCTACTATATTATTAATAGATACAAAAAACTCATACATGTTATATAGAATTGTTGTTTATAATTCTTGGTTTCATTATCAAACATAATCAAAACATCCTTATATACGTAATTTATAATATTCATCGTTATATAAACTTTCTTCGGTTTTTATCAGAGGGGACTTTTTTTCCGGGGGTTTTCTTTCTTAGGGATTTCTTTTCCAGGGTTTTTTTCCAGGGATTTTTTTCCGGGGTTTTATTTCCCAGGGGTTTTTTCCCTAGATTCGTTTGCACTGAGCTATACACACTGACTGAAAAATGACAGACTACCAGTAACAATACATGACATGACATTAATAATTACTTCCTTTTGTTTTCTTTTTCTAGTCATTTTGATAACCTAATCAAGATAAGTAAGTTTGATAATTTCAAACAATATCGTAGTGATTCTGTTATTGGTTACATCTTGTATAAAAATAATTAATCGTTTATTAAGTACAAGTGCACTTTTGCAGGTACATTTGAGACATAGATAATAGGTATCGATAACTATCACAAAATATGATGTATCAAGGAGGCTATAAACTATCAAAAGAATATAAATGATTGAAAAATATAAGCTTTTGAAAACATGGAATATTCAAAGAATTTGTACAATTCTCATGCTATAGTTCTATTTCAATAATATTTTCAATTTCTGTAATGAATTTTCTAGATTCCTGCAGTTCACTAGTATTTGTCAATTTATAATAGTTGTGCACATCACTAAATCTAGCTAAAAAAAAATCATTGAAATATTCACGCATTTCGCCGTTAACAATTTTAGAGATGAATATTAAACTTTCCATTTCCGTAAAATAGTCTATTGGGAGCCAGTTTGATTCTGTTTGCAATGATAAAATACTTCTGCGCTTACTACAAGACAAAATAATTCTCATTGCTCCATATGTATAGAAATAAATAAACTGCAAGCGGTTTAAATGAAAGTGACAAATCTACCTTTGTTTCGACTATGACTATCTTTTCGATTTTCTTAATTCGATTAAATATCCTTGAATTCATATTGACTATTTTTAGCTTGATGTGTGTACGAATATATGTGCATACGTATTTGTATTGAAATATGTATGTTTTAATAGGTGTACAAATAAGTTATGAGATGTTCACATTGGATTTTTTTGGGTAAACATACATGACAATGAAATGACTGTTCACGCATTGCTATAATAATGAATATTATAAAAAATCGTTGCTCTGCGTAGAATATCACATCACTCTCGCACTTATGTTGTACTCATACATTGCGCTAGTAACATTGTTACTGGCTAAAATATTAGATAAATTATTAATTGCACCCAGCGTAGGTATCTTCGTTCCATAATGTTCGTTGTTGAATTACTATTATATATAATACATATTCATGATTAATATTAAAAGTGCTACTTTTTCGACAGCTTCTCTGAATTTATCTCGTTTTCGCAAACGCTGTTTTACTTTTAAAATTCGTCAATAGCCATCTATCATTCAATAGTATCACTAGAACTGATCTTCTATGTTGGTATCTACTTTTTTTAATAGAGCATGGCTACATTTGTACATGGCAAGATTCTTCTGAGGTTGTATAAGCACGACTCTCAGATCAGTTGCGCCAAAAGGCAAGTATTTTTTAAGGATGCGCACTTACAAGACGACAAAAGTAAATTTAGGCTCTTACGAACTTCATAGGAATTAAAATGGAAGGCAAGACTTTTCCGAGGCGATGTTAGAAAGGCTGCTGTATTGCAGGATGATGAGAAATTTTGGAGGTGTAGTATAGTATACCTTTTCAAGTTGGTCACACACAAACCGACAAACTAGAAAGCCACCAGAAAGAGGGGCGGTTCGGAACTAGTTTCAAACGTCTAAATTATAACCTCAAAAAAGTTGCAGGCACGAATGGATGACAGAATTACCTATTTCTTTTTATGATTTGCTAATTAGAGTAGGAAGGTGTAAATATCGCTGAAGCCATTAATATCTGTTTTTTATTCATGGTTTTAGGACCTTTTTTGATAAAACACATTTCGAGAAAGGTTCTTTTATACAAGTTTTTTTTTCCATATTCGAGATGGTGACACTATCATAATCAATGATGTGATTTGTTTGTCTGACGTGTTGTGCCAGAGCTGTAGAGTCAAGTTTTAATTTATTGTCACTCTTGTGAGAGGTTAGACGATTTTTATGATTTCGTAATATCTGACCAACATAATTCAGATCACAGCCTTCACAAGGTATGTTATAAATAACATCTGATTGTTGTAAGAACGTAGTTTTGTCCTTTAATTTAGTGGAAATCTGTCTTATAGTCACACAACTTTTTGTTGCTATTTTTACATTGTCATTATGTACAATATGTAAGATTTCAGGTGTTAGAACTGGGATGTACGGCTTTGATGTATATTTTATCCTTGGAGGTTCTAACGAAGTTTGTTGGTCTGTATGGATGAGATCCCTCTGGATGTTGAAAAGTAAGTTGTTTAGCAGAATCCGTGGATAAGAGTTTGTTAAAAGAATATCCCCTGGTTTTTTTTTAAATTTTTTTGATGATAAATGGGATGTGAGATTCTCAAGATTCTATTTTTCAAACCAAGAACTGTATTCATTTTAATTTTTTAGGCTGCTCCGACATATAGTCTTCAAAACGGTACATGCACTATATATCTGGACAACCTAAAAAAAAATAAAGATAAATGCAGTTCCTGGTTCAAAAAATAGAATATTGAGGATCTCACCCCCGATTTATAACCAAAAAAATTCGAAAAAGCTACGGGATATTCTTTTAAAAAACTCTTATCCACGGAAATTGCTGAACAACTTACTTTCCAACGTCCAAAGGGATCCTATCCACACGGATCAACAAACTTCGTCAGAACCTCCAAGGATAAAATATACATCAAAGCCGTACATTCCAGTTTTAACCCCTGAAATTTTACATATTGTACATAATGAAAACGTAAAAATAGCAACAAAAAGTTGCTTCTTGAGAAACTTTTCACAGTCTGCGATTTTTTTAACGTCAGGCAAGTCTGTAAAAACTGTGAGCTTATTGAAGGACAATCTACATAAGTCCAAGAGTTAGGTATATACAAGTGAACTTATGAATTTATGGCGTAACTTTGAGCAATTTTCACAATGAGCTTTCAGTTGATTTTGCAAAATTGCCTCACGCTCGAAGAAATGGCAGACTGAAAAAAGTTGTTTGAAGAAGCAATTTTTTGTTACGAATTGAAATCAGTTTTTCAATATGCAATAGCCTGAGGATTTTTAGATGGTAATATCTCAAGCTTACAGCTTTTCCCTATAAATAACGGCCTGTGAAAAATTGTTCAAATTTTTTGTCACGAAGGCCCGGTCTAATATTATTGTGCTCCCAAAAGATACTGATCTTTGACCTCAATTTTTCAAAGAATAAGCGAATTAGTAGAATATATCTTGAAGAATTACGATATGTCAGTCAAATTGCGAATAACTATGCATTTATATACACTTATGTGCATATCTTACCATATGTTCATGCGCACAATCACTAATTTACCACGACCTTGGCCTTGGTATAACATTTTTTCATGGCCGGGAGCTTCAAATTGAAAATTCCACTAGTTGTTGAACATATAACTACTATCATAAGTAAACATTACATAACAAAATTTACTACCTACTACAACTGAATAGTATAGATAATTTGTTAAAGATACTTGGAAAATCGATAAGCAACTCAAAATAAATTGAATTGTACAGAACAAAGCTGCGTTGCTTGAGCCTATTCTTATTCTTTCATAAGCTTTCCCTTCTTTCTGATGAAGTACGAGTTATTTCCTGTTCCACTCTGTATAACAGAAACAATTCAAAAAAAGTGAGGTGTGATAATGCAAAAAAAGACTTATGATCCCATTCAAATAGGTTTTAATATCTATCTGGTAAGAAATTCCGATCAGGGACTACAAATATGGAAATAACATTATCATAGCCAATAGTTTGATACGTGCTCTACCGTATCATCAGTTCACAATGTTCACAACAATATATCGAAAAATGTACAATTAATCAATTTCTAAAGCGGAATATAATTGATTGCTACTCTAGACAGTGTGAAACAGACTTACCTTCCTGGTTGATTGTTACTCTGGGTAGCGCAAATCAATAAGAGAATTCATAGGCTATTTCCTCCAAATCCATAGAAAAAAAATTCACTCTTCAAAATACATTCACCAATTGGAATGCATGATTAATTACTCGCTCAATGATGATAATACATCAAACTGGTGTTGAAATCCATGTGGATGTAACACAATTATAAGAATGTTTACAAAACTGAACTGTCAAATCGAAGATATTTGCTTGGAGACTTATTGCTACAAGGTCAACCTACTCATGACTTGTTGATCTGTTAACAGGTTCTAGAAATCTTGAAGGGATGATAATAATCGATAATAGATATAATAAAATTTAAGTAGAAAATATAAAGATTTTATGTTTGGCTGATGAGTAAGGGGCTGGTCAGGTGTTGGGCTTAATTAAGCTTGATTCTCCTGAAAGTAATATGAGTTTGAGCCACAATGCTCTGTTAGATGTCATCAGAGAGTCACACAAGAACGGATATAAAAATGATACACCTGCCTCAGAGGTTCGATAGGATATATGGTTAACAGGTAGGCCGTTGAGTTCATCAAATAGATAGCTATACCTCTCGCAGAAATATAGTAAGCTGACTTATGGTCAGGACACTTACCACATCATTAATGAAAGATTATCTCAATACAAAACAGGTAAGAGAACAGAGATGTACCAAAATATTCTATGTTTTCTGTAACTCAGTTGCTTTATCGTCATTTAGAACTCAAGTTTCTTCACTCCAAAGTCTCTACATTCTCATGAATATATCTATACAGCAACGCTGATAATTTTGAACTCATTCTATTTTCGTTTTAACATATTCAAAAACTGTTATTTGAAGATATTACATCTCACATCTCAAAGTAAAACTACTTGATACAGGCCTTTCCAGATTAACGGAAGACTCTATGCTGAGCCTGGTCAAACCTCTTGATTAGGAGATCCAGCAGTACAACTATAATTTCTCATGAAGTATATCCCTACTTTTGTAACGATACCCTCGCTGATGGCGTGGTTGTTGCCTTTGACGTCGCTGTTGAAAACTCTTAACGGTGTGCTCGGGCGCCAATATGGTCGGTGACGCAGTTTTTCTATGACGGACGGCTGGATAGCTCGGACGGGAAGGGTTAGGGCTGTCAGAAATAATTATCAAGAGGTAGGTGTCACAATGAGATTTATTACACAAAACGATGACGATGAACATAGAACATTATTTTACAGGAACTTGTACGGTGATACTTCGGCTGACGGTGACGGAACGGCTGAACATGACACTCGACACCAGCAATCGCATTACGGACCCAGGCGGTCACGGATAACGAGAAACTTTCTATGCGGGTGAACAAAACTTGCTCCCTCGCAGTGATTCTACGTTAAGTCGGTTCGATACTGTGAAGTCACCAGGTGACTCCTCCAGCAGTGCTCCTACGTTAAATCAATCAAACGCTTCGAAATCACGAAGACTCCTTCAGCGGTGCTTCTACATCAAATAGTCAAACACTTCGAAATCACGAAGACTTCTTCAGCGGTGCTTCTACGTTTAATAATCAAACGCTTCGAAATCACCAAGACTTTATCAGTGGGGCTTCTACGTAAAATAATCAAACGCTTCGAAATCATGAAGACTTCTTCAGCGGGGCCTCTACGTTAAATAATCCAGAAAATATTCTAAGTTGATAGACAGCAAAAATTTTCTTAGTTCAAAACAGCAAAAATATTCTAAGTTCCTTTTACGGACTTAGAAAAAACAAAACAAACTCACAAATTGTGTCGGACAGCTGTGCTAACGGACCAAGCACAAAAACTTCACTTGGACGGTACACACTCTGAAGATGACGCTCGATATCGGAACTAGTAGCGTATTACGAACGGCTGCTCAGAAGACTTGACTTACAAAGAAGTGACTTGAGTTGGCCAGAAGGCCTTATTTATACCCATATTTTAATGGAACCTTACTTAACATGTTTTTAGATAAAATTCACATTAGCGCTAGCAATAATATAAAGGAGACATACAGAAAAGAAGAAGAAGTGATTTTACAAATACAAATTTCATTACAATAATAAATTTCCTATTACTCTCCTGTCGAATACATCCTTTTCTGATTTTATTTCCTTAATATTAAGATTATTCTAAATACTTCATCGATCGGTAGTATAGAAACTGTCAAGTGTCGGATCTAGTTTGTGTATAGTCGAAGGTCACGCAGAATGTCGAACAACAAGAAATATACAATATACAACATATTTACAGGACAACGGTGGATTACATTCAGACTTTATCACGGTGAGATACAAGACATAAATACAGATCATACGATCTCAATTTCTTTCAATTTCAGGTGTTGTTAACACCTAACCTTATTCATCCACATGTGAAATATTAACGGTATTTGAAGCAATGTTACTGAATTTGAAGTTTACATGGTGCGCAAGAAGTGGATTGATTATGATGGACTAAAAAATTATTGACGGTAGCAGAAGGCTCTGAGATGTGCAACAGTGACGGATTTTGTTGCCTAATTCGTCACACTTCGGTGAACATCGATGACCGCGACATACGCGAGCTGGTCAATTCACTAACTCTTGAAACAACCTCGTTTTCCGCAATAACAAACAGTACATGTGGTTGGCATACACATATTCCCGCGCAACACTGACAGAATAATGTAGCACCGGTGGTACTAGCTCCCAAATAGTCAAGTCACTAGCATTGCTTACCTAACGTTAGACGACACCTACGGATGCCGTACCGATGTCTGCGACACACATTGTTAATTTATTTACTCTTGGTACAATTCCGTTGCCGCAATAACACAAAGTACATGCGGCTGACAACAATCATCATCGTCACACGGTCAAGGTGTGCGCATCGATAGAATTGATACTCCAGGTGTCTTAGGATACCAACACTCCAAAGGAAAAGGATCATAACCACGCACACTTGGCGTGGCGTCACCACATGTGTTGTTTCACATACCAATCTCATGAAAGATAAAAATATGAATTTCTTTGTAATACTTCATTTCTACTAATTACACAATATCAAACCTTATTGGGCCTTACGTAAATGACAAACACGCTCACCAATCAATAGATGTTCTCAGCTACTTCACGAAACTTAATCAAATAATATGATGGGTTATTGAGTTCAAATAATTAAACTGAACAATGCACCACACACATAAACTGAGCACTCAAAGCTCAACTTAAAAGTGACGCAAATGTTTTTGCAGCACACGCTTCCTGTTAGGCTTGACCTCTAATGTGACTAGAGTTGTTTACTCGAGACTAGGTTTCAGGTATACTTTTTTTGGGTCATATTGGTGTACCAGGGTGCGTCAAGTGTCTTTTTACATTTCAAGAACAAAAAATATGAGTCAGACCATACGACGCATTTTCAAGCGAGGAATACTCCTTCTTAAAAGCAGAATATTATCTTTAAATCATTGCATTTGAAAATTGTCGTGACAGGTCTATGGATAATTCTTTCGAATGTCATGAAAAAATATTCAATTCCTCAAAATATCTGTACACTAATTGAAATACATCACAAATTACTTGCTCATCATATAGCACATCAAACTGTTGTCAAAACTCACTTTGATATAACACATTCAATAAAATAAGCAAAAATGTTCTGAAAGCTGAACTGCTAAAAGTGGTATTACCCATTCTCTATGGAAAATAAGAAGAAGAGTTGGTTCTTCTTCTTCTCTGTGGCACAACAGTCCTAGAAGGACCAAGGCCTCAAGTACATGCGTACTTGTTTTGTTACCGAATCATCTTGATAGATTCGAAACCTCCATCTGTGCGACAATCTCAAACGATTTAGCGGCCTCAGAAAGATTTCTCATGCTACCAGGATTACATTTTTTAAGACATGCAGGAGGTAAGCCTATAGTGTCCGAGTATGATTTGAGTGCTTGACCTTATAGCACTCTTTTTGGTAGATCATATATACCGGCCGGGAATCAAATAAGGGACCCCTGGATTCGTACGTCACAGACTTGCAGTGAACAGCGCGCTAACGCACTTAGCAACAGGCTCGACCGAAGAGTTTGTTACCAAAGAGAAATATACTCTTTTTGTCTCTTCCTCTCCATTTCCTAGCAAATGGTCATCAGAAAGAGAAAAAAAGCTTCATATTTCACATATATTGATAGCTCAACTAGTTTACTTTCAATCTTAGAACTCGTAATGTCTTATAGAAAGTTCAATTTCGAAAATGATGGTTGAAAATTTCACTCTGTCATAGCGTGAGTTTATGGTATTAAAATAATTTAAAATTCTTTGAATAAGTAGACAGAACTATGATGATAGGGAAGAGGAATCCAACCGTTGAATGAGCAATATAAATATGATGATTATATGAATAACAAATATATTTTTTGAATGTTCCATAGCACAAGCACCTCACTTATTTCACAGTTTTTGTGTAAAATTTTTATTTATGTGATTTCTTCTTCATCTTGTCGGCCGTGCAATCGGCATCTGTGCCCGATAGATGGTGTTGTTTGTAGTTTCTGCTGCAGCGCACCTTTTATCGTAATGAGTTTATACACTCTTGGGATCCAAGTCTTGAACATCTTGGGCTTGGCTATACTGTACTGAGGAGTCTTAATAATGGCGAAACATATGTCTACAGTTGCATCCCCGATCTAAGATGATGGTGGCTTCAGCCCTCTACTCTTAGATTTGAATTTTCTATGGAAAACAATTCTTTTTTAGAATTATTCATTTTTTGAATGTTCCATACCACAAGCACCTCACATATTTCACAGTTTTTGTGTGATATTTTTATTTATGTGATTTCTTCTTTAAATATATTCATGATTATTCTAATATAGAGCATGATTTCATTGCAATAATCTTCAGCACGTGGAGACATGCGACGTAGTTTGGAATATTTATCGAGGTAATTTACGATGCATTATATAAATCAGTCATCCACTCGAATGCAGATACTTTCAAACTAGTTTGCCAAAAATCTCAAAGGTTTGTTTCTTGTCATGAAGGTAAATATTATTAGGTGCCAAAGCATTATGATTAGAAGCGCAATATCAACTATGATCAGTCAGAGTGATAAATTTTATTGAAGAATGTGTCAGACAATATAATGGATGGCTCAATTAATCTGCTTATACTTTCCAATGAGCCAAACTCAATGGTTTATACATCGCGAACAATGCGTAAAATGAGCGTTTTTGGAGTTGAGGCTTGTAGAAACAGCCTTGTCTCTAAGACATGTGAAAACTTCAACATTATGATAACCAAACTTGAAAGACTTATGTACTTGGTCTCATGCCATAAATAATAAAAGTAATTTTATATGAGACTTGATGTTGACGTTATGAAAGAACTCATTTACAGATTATCAAATCGGTCGTTGATATTATCATTTTGTTAATAGTGCCTTGCATAATCCACTTATTCACATATACATAAGGATTCAACTGCTCAATGGAACTAGATTATTCTATTTTTAAAAGCTCAATTTTTGGCCCCTCCACATTTTTCTTGATGTCCTTGTCTGAGTTAGCACGCATCCCAAGAACAGAAATAATTTTAAAATTGTTACTTGAAGCAGAAAAATATCAAATATTGATTGGGAATTAGTAATTCTTAGGTATAAATAATTATTGAGAGGATAATAATAAGGCATTCGAAGTATGAAACCCCAGGAACAATGCGACCAGATAATTTCTCAATCAAGCGTATATGTAAATTCATCATTGCCGGTATTTCTCGTTTAAGGATAAACTGAATTTTTCATTTTTTTTTTCTCCAATTTATATTTTCAATCTGTTATGTATTAACAATAAGAAAATTTTATATTAATAATAATAGTTATCTAGATAGTGCGAATGTCCAACGGCGTTTGCACTCTGCAGTACCTAAGCTACATAGTTGTATGGTAGCTCTAACAGATGGTGTCGTTTTAGTCTGTAGAGATCCGTACTGTTGTCCAATAGGTTAACTGCTCTTTAGTTTGGGTGCTTTTCTAGTCTTTTCAGATATTTTTCACTACACTTTTCAATTTCTTTCTTTACTGTATCTATTTTCAGATTGTTACGAATTGCACTATTTGTAATGAACCAAGGAGCATCTACCATCGTTCTTAATGTCTTGGATTGAATCCTTCGAATTTTTTTAATATTGAAGTCACCATAGCTGTATTCCATAAGTCCAAATCGGTTTTACCATCGTTTTGTAGAGCAATATTTTACTCTCGGTTGATAACTTAGAGTTCTTATTGATCATCCAGTCAATTCTTCTAATTTTCAACCTTAGTTGCATGCACTTTGTTTTTATATGTGCGGCCCAAAGTAATCCTAGTTCGGGGTGCATACCTAGATATTTTACTTTATCGATTTGCGGTAAGGGTTGTTTGTTCAATTTGATAGGTGGACATGTTTCTCTTCGTGTTGTGAAAGTCACATGTGTACATTTAGATTCATTCACTTCTATTTTCCATCTTTTGAGCCATGCTTCAATTTCTAGCAGGTGTTCTTGGAGTAGTTTGGATGCTTCTTCTGAATCTTTGTTAATAGCTAATATTGCAGTATCATCTGCGAAGGTGGCAGGTGTGGTTTAAGGGGATAGAGGGAAATCTGCTGTGTACAAGAGATATAGAATTGGACCCAATACGCTCCCTTGGAGAACACCTGATTGAATCGGATAAAGGCTGGAAATCTCACCTTGAAATTTCAGTTGGAAATATCTATCAGTCAAATGAGATTCTAGTATTCGATATATTGTGTGGTAATGTTTTCTTGATCTTGTATAGAAGTCCTTCGTGCCAGAATTTATCAGAGGCCTGTGTGACGTCTAAGGAAGCTGCTGAGCAATACTGTTTACTTTCTCTCTTTTCTGATCTCGTCGACTATCCGATGGACTTGTTCGGTAGTTGCGTGTTGCTGTCTAAGTCCAAACTGATGGTCTGGTACAATTTTTCTATCAGCTTTAATTGGTTTTAATCTTCTTAGGAGGATTCATTCAAATATTTTGGAAAAAATCGGTAGAAGACTAATAAGTCTATATGAAGTGACTTTACTCTCCGGATTTCCAGGCTTGTGTATCATAATTATTTGAGCCGTTTTGCATTGGGGTGGATAGTAATTTATTCCTAAAATAGCATTGAATATGAACGCAATAAGTCTGGTTGTTTCCTCTGGTATTTCTTCCAATATTTTGCCTGTTATTAGTTTATAGCCAGACGTTTTTATAGGGTTGGTGTGTTCTATTTCTCCAGAGACTTCACCTACGCTGATATTCTTCAGGGGAAGACAGAGCTGATTTGGAGACTCAAGGTAGGAGTGAACCTCTATTTCTTCTTCGTTATTATTTCTTATTGAAAAATGTTTGAAGTCCTCGTCTGTTCTGGCCCAGGCTCCGTCTTCTTGTTTTATTGGTGGAGTTTTGGCTTGTTCTCTTCAAATACTTTGTTGCCTTCCATAAGGAGTAGCCTGTTGCTTGAGTTGGAGTTAGGCTGCTCAAATAGTCTTGTATATTGGTATTTTTCCACTCGTATAACATTTTTTTGAGCTTTCGTTCGGCTCTGTTAAGTTGGGTCTCATCTTGTGGGTCTCTGTGATTTTGCCAAATTCAACCAAGACGTCTTCTTTCTACTACAGCTTGTTTTATTACTTAAGAGTACTTGATATTATTTTCTCTTGCTGTTAATGTGGGAGTTGATTTCCATGCGGCGTTCTGAATTATTCGTATCAAGTGTTCGAGTCCTTTTTCTACGTCTTCTTTGTTTTTAAGTGGGATTTTTAAATGGGTGTCTTGTTCCAGTATTCCTCTAAAACTCTTTCAGTTGGTATATTTATTAGTCAATGTATGTGGCTTGGATATTTTGATTGCTTGTGTGCTTAGTGTTAATATGACAGGGTATAGTCGGAGGCTGGATCAAAATTTGCTTCTGTAGTTATGTAGTTGTGCGAAATGTTTTTGGTTATGTTGAAGTCTAGTAGGTCTGGTACCTTGTTTAGATCAGTGGGTCAATATGTAGGTTGATTCGCGGAAGTATACTGTAGCTGTTTTTCTTGTATTGCTAGTTCGCGTCCACGAGTTGTAATTAATCTTCAGCCCCAAACGGTATGTTTTGCATTATAGCCACCGCCTATTATGATCTTATTACCTAGCTCGTCGAGAAAAGTTTCGAAGTGTTGTTTTTTTAAGATCGGTTCAGGAGGACAGTAAACAGCTGATAATGCAATTGGTCCTGTCTAGCTTTCCACTATTATTGTTGTTGCTTGGAGATGATCCATTGTGAATTCAGGTAGTAGGAAGTGTTTTATATTGTTTCTAATAATGATTGCTTGGCCACCATGTGCTCCGCCATTTGGGTGATTTGTGTCGTATAGTGTGTATCTCGGTATTTTTGAGTATGTTCTATCTGTAAAGTGCGTTTCCGATACAAGCATGACGTCTATTTGTTTTTCATTCATAGAGCATTATAACTCTTGGCTACGTTGGGCCAAGCCGTCAGCATTCCATACTGCTATTTTGAGAAATTGGACCATTATGTAATTGCCGAAACAAGCGTTGTGAGAAGATTCAAAATGATATCCATTCTTCTCATTAAGTTCATCATCATCTCTTCAAGTTTGTTCGAGTTTTTCGAAGTAGTTTCTGGTACACTAGTACTAGATTGTATTTCTCCAGGTTTACTGGATTTCGTAACTTGCGCATAAGAAATGTTCGGAGTATTTTTTTTTTTGTGGTCATATTTATATCTTGTACACCGTACAACCTTTGTAACTAACCGGGTGATTACCTTCACACTCACATAAAGCGCATTTTGCGGCTCTGTCTTTGTCTTTTGTGCACTCATTTGTTATATGTTCTCCACCACATTTGACACATCTTGGTTGACGATGGCAATATGTCTTCGTATGTCCGTAACGTTGACATCTTGTGCATAGGGCTATTCCTATCTTTGGTTTAGGAGGTTCTATTCTAATTTAAGTATGTTGTAGATATTGTATCTCGTATAGAGATTTGTTACTTGCGTTTGGCTCAAGCTCAATGAAGAATTTGGGTAATGGTTCTTTACTCACTCTGTGTCGAATATTGTATATGTTTGAAACCCTTTGTCCTTTTCTCTCTAATTACAGTTTAATTTCTTCTTGATCTGTACTTGGGAGCAAGTTTTTAATTACTGCTCGATAAGAACAATTTTGTTTTATTTGATAAGTGTGAAATTTGACATCTTTATCTGTAAATAATCTTACAGTTTGTCCATATTTATCCACTTCGTTGATTTGTATTTTGACTTGGCTTCCATTTGTGGTTTTTATAGAGTGATTGTCTTTGGCTACTGTGTCAAGTATGTCGATTAAATGCTTGACATCGGTAACGTTTGAGACAAATATTGGAATTGGCTCAGTTGGTCTCTTCTCCTCAGTTACTTGACTGTTGTTGTTAGTATTGCTGTTGATGTTACTCAATATGTTGAAGCAATTTTGTATGGATATAACCTGTTTGTTGTTCTGTTGTATCAATCCTGGTTTAGGGTATCGTTTTGGCTCTGTTCTATCTCCGCAACTGACTCTCCTTTTATTTGGTGTAACTTTTTGCCCAGGGAGTTCTTCGCTCGTCTGCGATGAGTTTTGTGTTGTTATATCTTTGTCCATATTATGCGCTAAGGTCACTGGCCTTGCGCTTTATTCACGTACTTTCGTCCCTTTTTGGAGGAATTTGTAATTTGATATTGATAACTTCATGCAATACTTGTTTGTATGTATATAAATTGATATTATCACAATATGTAAGGTGTTGATTATAATGATTATTCAACTACTCGCTGTGAGCAATGCAATAACACGTCCATCCACTGGGAGTGTTCGAACGTAACTTATGAAAAAAATGAGGTTCAATCACATGGTCAATTGATTGAAATGATTGAACCCAACTTTGTTCACGTTATTGGGCATCCACCAGAGGATCGACTCAAGCGACACTGTACTCGCTACAAGCCGCACTCTCAAATAGAGATTGTGGCAGCTTAGCTGTCTGAAAGAAACGGGAAGGTCCACTCTTTCGCACAATAAAACAAATATTCTAAACGAAATAACTGAATTTAATATATGCCAAGATGAATGATTGAATGGTCAAACAACAAAAAGAATATGAATGCAAATAAAATTTGACTAGTAAAAAAAATAAATGTAAATAATGTGAAAATAAATGAAGCTAATTATTGTAAAATAAACAAACAGTGGCTAAGGGCCCAATACACAAAATAACGCGCCTTGGAGTACAGCACGCAACCAACAACACACCGGTGTGTGCAAAACCTGACGCCTATACGCCTTGCCCCTTACTAGCCGAAGCTTACGGTAATCACGGAGACAGTGTCCTAGCCCAATCGATTGCGCTGTACAGAATAAGCGTTTAGCGCAAAAGCACTACTGCGTACACAAAAGCTGCATCCAAGAAGCGCCTAACACAAAATAAATTGAACGTACGTAGACAAAAAATTCAAACGTAGACTTCCGCTCCAACAATAACTTAACCAACAAATAGTACAAAACCGACACTTAGCTGGAGCCACAAGCTCTTCAGAACTGTGGCGATGATGTCGCCTGACCTGGTGAAGGTATCGGTCCAAGAGTTGGTCGTGGACGGCGTTAAAGGTAAGTAGCCTGGAGGTGGTCTCAGGATTAGATGTTCGGTGCTTGCGTCGCTGGGTGCTCTGTGGGCGACCGGACACTTCACCTTAGATGTTTGTGGCGGTTTTTCTTTCAGGAACACGCGGTATGCGGAACTGTTTCTTTCAATTCCCAAAATTGGGCTGCTCGACCGATGAACTTTACTCAGAACACGTTCACTCGTCCGGAGCACGACGCCGATTGACATAAATCTCGCTATGCGGCTTTGATTTTACTCAAAGTTGAAAATAAATCGTTGTCCCAAAACTCTCCTCACGCAACCGCCACGTTCTCCGACTTTCACTCGAATCCCTTACTTAAGTCAGTTTCCGAACAGTTACTTAAAAAAAAAAATCGTTTTCCCCAACTCTTACGTTATTTCATTGGTTTCAGCTAATTACAGAGAGAGTAGAGAGGGGAGTCTGGCGGGAAAAGATTATTAGGGCTAGGAAATTTCATTATGAGTGTTATGTTAGTTTACTGTGTTCATATTTTGTAATGTGTTGTGTCAAATGTGATTTTGATGTAATTTGAAGTTTTAAATAAAATGTCTCTATTCTGAAAGAGCGCCCTGTCAACTTCTGACATCTTGCAGCAACTACGTGAATTAAAAATACAAAACCAAGATACGTCATTGATTGGCAAAGTGTCAAATATTAACAAGTGTGAGGTGAGTGAAATGTTTTATTTATCTGGAATAATAGTGTTGATACGTTTAAATTGTAGCAGAAAGGAATAGATCAGAAACTGGGATATGGAAAATAGAGAAATTGGAACAAGGTGCGAAATGGGAACGTAACAAATCCTTCTCTTAATTGCGTGAGATGAAATTCTACAAGAATTCCATCTCAGACACGATAGCATATAGAGTAAAGGAATGAAAGTAACATAGAGAGAAAGAATAGAAACAATATTATATATAGATGTATATATATATATATATATATATATATATATATATATATATATATATATATATATATATATATATATATATATATATATATATATTTATATATTTATATTGATATATATATATATATATATATAGCCAGACATGAATCATTGATCGTTTTGCGTTGCAGGGTCATTCATCGGTGCTGCCTTCAGGTCTTCACATGTCAGTTACCTGCATGCTTACCCTCTGTGTCTTGCAGTTCGTAGACCGTGGTAGACAATTTTGTCTTCATGGTATAAGGGCCTACAAACTTCGCTGCCAACTTACTGGCATGACCTTCTGCAGCGTTTGACAATTTAAAGTTACGACGCCACAACTGCTGTCCAATGCAGTACTCGACGGGTCGACGCCGTAAATTATAATGTTCCCGTGCCTTTGCTTGAGCCAGATCCAAGCGTTTACGTATCTCAGCGTAGATTTCCACGAACTGCGCGGGCCGTGTCTCTTCCACGTCATCGCGGTCGTAGTGAACCTCTCCGTCGGCGTTCACTGCGTCTGCCACATATTCCGTGCCTGACAGGATGTGCTCTTTTCCGAAGTTCACGAAGTATGGCGTGAATCCGGTTGCTTCGTGCACCAGGGTACGGACTGCACAACTTACGGAAGGTGTGTAGACATCCCATTGCTTTTGCTTGTCCTTCACGTATGCTGCCAGCATTGTTTTCAGCACACGATTCACCTGTTCAACGGGATTGTTCTGGAGTTGGTACAGAGCGTTGAACAACATCTTCACGCCAACCTTGCAGCACAAGCCCGTGAATTCTCCAATTCGGAATTGAACACCGTTGTTACAAATCAGATATTGTGGGAAACCAAACATCCGGAAAACACCGTCTTCAACATGCTTTGCTACGGCTTGAGCAGTAGCAGTACGCATCGGAAATGTAAGTACGAATTTACTAAAGTGATCGCTAGCGACTAAAATGAAACGGTGTTGTTTTGATGTAGGTGGAAGTAGTCCCACAATATTGATGCTGACCATTTGGAAAGGCCTGTAGACCCGAGGACGAGAACTCATGAGTCCAGGTATGCGCTTTTGCTCAACCTTGTGCTCCATGCACACTACGCACCGCTGAACGTAAGTAGCCACATCCTGCTTCATTTTTGGCCAGTAATAACGTTTTCTGATCCTAACATACGTCTTGTTCACACACGGATGACCAGAAGTAGGGGCATCATGAGCAAGACGCATGATTTCTGGACGTCGTCCTCGAGGAATTACTTGCTTCCAGCGGTCGTCCTTGTCCTATAGGTCTGGTGTTCGAGAACCTACGTGTTTATGAAGCTCATCGTTATAAATACACCACGACGAATACTTCCTAGGTGTATTGAAGACAAGTGACTTTATCCGCTCATACCATGAATCGACAGCGATCTCGAAGACTGGAGATGTGTCCATGGAGTCGACCACTGGTACAGAACGAGACAGACAGTCCGGAACAACGTGCTCCTTGCCCTTGCGGTGAATGATCGTAAGATCATGCTGCTGCAGCTTGACAGCCCAGCGACACAATCGCCCTGAAGGGTCTTTCAGGTTGTTCAGCCATACCAGCAAGTGGTGATCCGTCACAGCGGTGAAATGCGAACCCTTCACGTACGGTCGGAGCCTCTCTAGGACCCAGACGACGGCCAAGCACTCCCTTTCCGTCGTGGAGTAATACCGCTCGTTTTTGTTGAGCGAACGGCTTATGAAACAAATGACGCGTTTACCATCGTCACAAGTCTGTGTCAAGACTGCACCAAGACCAAACTCACAGGCATCAGTCTAAGCAACGAAGGGGCGTGAAAAATCGGGGCAAGTGAGAATGGGAGCTGTCACTAAACATTCCTTAAGCCCTTGGAGTGTGGCTTGACACTCGTTCGTCCACTCCCACTTGCGTCCGCGTTCCAATAACGCTGTCAAGGGAGCACTCATGAAAACTTTGAAAATCCGAGACAGAAGAGGGCGCTGGGATGTTCAAGATCGCACTCACCTTCTCTGGATCTACTCGAAGACCTTGATGATCCACAACGTAGCCAAGATATCACAACTCAGGGCGACAGAACTGGCACTACTTCCTGCTGAACGTCAGTCCAACTGCCTGCAGTCGAGTGAATATCTTGCTAAGAAGCTCAAGGAGCTGTTCGAAGCTGTCAGAGACCACGACCACATCGTCGAGGTAGACGAAGACGTGTGGCTCGAGTTCGGGGCCTAAAATCCTGTCAATGATCCGTTGCCAAGTCGCTGGGGCGTTGGTCACGCCATAGGGCATCCTGATGAAGTGGAAAAGCCCACGCCAAGGGACCGTGAAAGCAGTCAGCTCTCTACTATCCTCCGCTATCGGGATCTGCCAGAATGCTGATTTGATGTCAAGGAGACTGAGATATTTAGCACCTCTCAAACGGTCCAGGATGCTTGAAACATAGGGTATTGGGTAGGCATCCTTTTTCGTTACGTTGTTTATCTTAGGGTAGTCAACGCAGAACCGTAATCCTCCTTTTTTTTGGGACTAAGAGAATGGGTGAAGCCTGAGGACTTGAAGATGGTTCCACAATGCCCTCTCTCAATATCCTTCCGGAGAAACCGGATAGTAGCGCTGCTTGATTGGCTCCGACTCAGTGACGATCTTGTGACTGACAAGCGTCGTACAGTCGATCTTGCTACCCATTTCATCCCAAGAGCGAGCCAGAAAAGCCTCAAGCTGGTCGCTCTGTGCCTCGTTAAGTGACGGAAGGCTGTCACTCGACGACTGGAGGCACGACACTGCCGAGAACTGCTAAACGTCATTCCTGAGGTCTATAACGATCCCCATGGTGCGCCAGAAATCGGTGCCTACGATCAGTGAAGATGTCACACTAGGCACCACTAAAAAGGTGACCAGCTTCAGCTGATCCAACAACACCACCGGGAGCGCAACTGACACCAGACTTGTGCACTGCTTCATGTCAGCTACGGTGCACATCGGAGCGTCCGTGGCATCGACCTCCTCGCCCATCCAACTCAACCTCCCCCAACCGTCCATATCCAGAATCGATATGGTTGCTCCCGGATCCAACAATCCCAGGAACTCCAACAAAAAGATCGAAACCTGCAAATATGGTCGTTGGTTCGAAGAAAGGTGAGCGAAGACGTAGTAGACGATCGCCAGGCTACGCTCGACTTCTACCTGCTTGGTCGTTTGGAACGCAGAGAGAGCCTTACGACCTAAGAGCGCTCTTGCCTGCCGTTTCCCAAACATCGAGGACAGTCTGGTTTGAGGACAACCTGGTTGCCGCAGCGAGAACAAAAGACAGTTTTTGGTGCGGTGCACTGCTGCGCTCGGTCCCTGAAGTGCCACAATTCCAGCAGCTGTAGGTGCGTCGTCGCGACGTCGTTGGAGCTGCAGGCTGGACTGAGTAAACCTGTATCGCTCTGTTGCACCCTTGGTAGCTCAGGTCAGGCTCAAGGAGGGATCTCTTGTTGCTTGGATGTGGCTGATATTTTTCTGTCATTAATTTTTTCGCCTCCAACCTTTTGCAAACTTGCAGGAGTCGCTCCACAGACGGACTATCCTCTAATCCTAGTCCTTGGATCAGATAAGGCAACATATTCCGCCTGAGGACTTGGAGCTGTTGCTGTTCAGAAAGTAGAGTAGGTAGGCGTCCGAAAAGATTGGTCATACAGGCCACAAACGTACCTATCGACTCCTCTGCTCCTTGTATACGATTTCTGATCTCCTCCCACAGCTCAGACTCGTAGTCGAAGGGCTCAAACTCTTCCGTTACAAGTTTGAAAAAATCTGTCCACTCCTGGACCTTCTGTCGAATTGAGCTGTACCATATGAGCGCACGACCTCGCAGCAGTTCATTAATCGACTCGCACAGCTCTGACTCTGATACGTGCCTCGATATCTGGAAATCCCTAATTGTTTCCAGAAACGCATTGCTGCTCACGTCACCCTCGCCTGAAAAGGAAATAGCCCACCTCGCAACCGGAATCTGCTTCCGAGGAGGATTCACGACGGCAGCTGTTGCTTTCTCTTCCGCCTTATCCTGTGGGAACATATATTTGCCTTCCCACTCCTCTGACTTCTCCAGAAACTTCTCCTCTTCCCTTTCTAAAATCTCCTGGAGGTGAGCAACAGCTGCTTACTGGTCTGGATCGCTGCCATTCTCCACGCGCGCTAGTCTCAGAGCCAGATGCTGCAGACGGGTGCGTATCTGCTCAAACAAAAGGCACTTTGGCCTGCCGGGAAACGCTTCAATGGTCCCCTGCAACGCAACAATTTTGGTAGTGCATATATCGATTTCTGAGCCTATATCCAGAGGCTCTCTGGGAATATTGGGTAACTCCCCTATATGCTCTGCCTGAATTATATTCTTCAGCTCTTCTCTCAACATTGTTATTGTCCAACGACCTGCTTCCCTTCCACGAACTCTCAGTTCATAAACTAATTCGTCTTTTTGCAGTCGTGTTGGATCCATGATGAGCGATTCTGTATGGTCTATATATGAAAAAAAAAATAAACGAAAACACAAATGAAGAAAAGAAATACAGGTAATAACAGAAACCAATGTAATAATATCTCCCTGAATAAAAAAAAATTAATATTGAATGAACAAAAATAAAAATAGTCCACATCGACTTGGTGAAAAAAAAATCAAACGTTCATCCCGTATAAATATTTATGTGAAAAAATAATGCCGTATAAATATTTATGTAAAAATGATAAATGTAAATAATGTGAAAATAAATGAAGCTAATAATTGTGAAATGAACAAACAGTGGCTGAGGGCCCAATACACAAAATAACGCACCTTGACGTACAGCACGCAACCAGCAACACACCAGTGTGTGCAAAACCTGACGCCTATACGCCTTGCCCCTTACTAGCCGAAGCTCTCAGTAATCACGGAGACAGGGGCCTAGCCCAATCGATTGCGCTGTACTGAATAAGCCAAAACACTACTGCATAAACGATAGCTGCATCCAAGGAGCACCTAACACAAAATAAATGAAACGTACGTCGACAAAAAACACAAACGTAGACTTCCGCTTCAACAATAACTAAACCAACAAATAATACAAAACAGACACTTAGCTGAAGCCACAAGCTCTCTAGAACTGTGGCGATGATGTCGCCTGACCTGGTGGAGGTATCGGTCCAAGAGTTGTGGCGGTTTTTTTTTTCATGAACACGCGGTATGCGGAACTGTTTCTTTCAATCCCCAAAATTGGGCTGCTCGACCGATGTACTTTACTCAAAACACGTTTACTCGGTCGGAGCACGACGCTGATTTACATAAATCCCGCTATGCGGCTTTTATTTTCTTTAAAGTTGAAAATAAATCGTTGTCTCAAGACTTCCCTTACGCAACCGTCACGTTCTCCGACTTCTACTCGAATCCCATACTTAAGTCAGTTTCCGAACAATTACTTCAAAAAAAATCTGTTTTCCCCCAACTTTTACGTTATTTCATAGGTTTCAGCTAATTACAAGGAGAGTAGAGAGGAGAGTCTGGCGGGAGAGGACTATTTGGGTCTAGGAGTTTTATTGTGAGTGTTATGTTATTTTACTGTGTTCATATTTTGTAATGTGTTGTGTCAAATGTGATTTTAATGTAATTTGAAGTTTTAAATAGAATGTTTTTATTCTGGAAGAGCGCCTTGCCAACTTCTGACATCTTGCAGCAACTACGTGAATTAAAAATACAAAACCAAAATACGTCATTAATTAGCAAAGTGTCAAATATTAACAGCAAGTGTGAGGTTAATACGTTTGAATTGTAATTGTAGCAAAAAGGAATGGATCAGAAACTGGGATATGGAAAATGGAGAAATAGGAACAAGGTGCGAAATGGGAACGTAACAGCCTATTTCAATTGTTTCGACACTTATGTCTTGATAACTATGATGTGATAATGACGTAATGTGACCCTGCTAAGATTATCAACATTCAGTTATTTAAAGTTGATAGGATGGCACAAAATAAATAAGTTGGTAGTATAAGGATGCGTCTTATATGAATTTTGTTTCCTGTTACTTAGAAAATTTGTCACTTTCTCATTGTGTTTTGGCGATAGTAGTTCTTGTGTATCTTTTTTTGTGTTTCCTCTATATTTCTTTCAATGAATCTGTTTTTTTTGAGACGATTTCTTCCTGTTGTTCCTCCTTCTGTATAATCTTGTTGTGTTTTTGTGTTTGTTCCTCTGTTTAATTGAATTTTAGTCAATCTTTTTCTCTTGTTGCTTGATGTGTGATTTTTCTGGTTATTTCAGCTTCTACTGTTCTGTTTTTCATTATTATTGTTGAAGTTCTTCTGTTGTTATTGTCACTGTTGAACCTTGAGTTCTTAATACTGTTATCATCAAAATATGAGCGGGAAGAGAGAAAGAGAGCTACGACTAAGCGGAAGTTTATATTGTTTGCTTTCATAGAGGAAAATGGGAATTTCAATCGTGAAAAGTTGCTAGGAGCGGAAGGACGAAGAGCGAGGCAATCGCTGTGGGAAGAATTAACCGAGAGCTTAAGTAATGTGAAACATCCTGATAAAAGCAGCAGCAAGTGGCAGAGAATGTGTTTTTGTGTACGAATAATTAACTAACAAAGTTTAATATTCTCCAATTCCTGAAGGTATGAGCGGACATGAAAAATAAAACGAAGAAGACGGCTTCATCAACGGATTGACATCGGGGCGGCACCGGTGGTGGACCAGCGGTCCGAGGAGAGATTCTCACGGAGCGCATCTTCCATGGAGGAGACTGAAAAAGATTCAAATCGTATGTATGGAATATGATTCTCAATTATTATGCTACGCACCTACAGGACAATCCCGTCAAGTACCGGTTGATTCTCCACCCACTCAATGAAGAACGGGCGTGAGTAGAACAATAATAATAAAAAAAAAAATAAGTGTTAACAGCTCGATCAAATGTTTAGGTGCCAGTTAGTCGAGAACTACAACTAACCAAAAGGATTCTCACGCTGTATGTCATAGTTATCAAGTCTGTTCTGGCTCACACTTTACGCAAGTGATGCACCTACGGACGTACGACGCTACGTCAGCACGCATTTCTGGTCAATAATATGATTGCGCTTCGCGATTGAAGGTTTTGTACATACCAAAATGACCACTTGTGTGTTAACCATGACACTGTGAAATGAGTTAGCGGCATTTATCTTCCGGAACAACCAATTTCCACTGCTGTTCTTCACCAGCTAGATCTACCCACGACGATTTGACGGATTCAAACCACGAATCGCTCTCAATTCTGAAGGTTCCATATTTCAAAGGCTCTGTTAGCACCGATTCATGAAGTTTATTATACCAAGTGTCACTAATATTCAAACTATCCAACAAATTGATAACCAGTAACGACCTGGAGAGAGCATCCAGAACTATATGATTCCTCCCTTTTCTATGAATAACCTGGCAGTCGTTCTGTTGTAATCTGACTGACCAACGCGCCAGACGAATCGATGAATTTTGAAGATTATGCAGCCATAGAAGAGAATAAAGATCAGTAATCGCCTTTAAATGCGCTCCTTCCGAATACGGCCTTGATTTCTCGATGGACCAAAGTAGCGCTAAAAGCTCCTTCTCTGTAGTAGAGTAGTTTCTTCCTGACCTAGTCAAGGAACGAGATAAATAACAAATGACTCTCTCCGTCATCATGAGTCTGAGTCAACACCGCAACCAAACCAAAGTCGGACGCATCGGTTTGCAAAGTGAATTCTATTCCAAAGTCTGGACATGATAGAATTGGAGCAGTAACTGAACATTTTCTCATTTTTGTCCAGTAATTCTCGCATACCACACCCCAGAAGAACTCACAATTTTTGCGCAGCAAGTTAGTTAGAGGAGAGACAATAGTGGAGCAATGCGGAACGAGTCGCCTATACCACGTCGCCATACCAACAATACGACGGACATCCGAAATATAATTGAAAGCTCGAATATCGAGGATGGCGCAGACTTCTCCTGGGTCAACATGTGATCTTTACGAGCTATCTTTTTTTAGAAACTTATAATATCGACGAGGACCATGAACTATCTGAGTTTTCAACTTTTCCCTGCGATAACATGCTATCTAGTTCACGATCAACGTGTTTTCGCGTGGTTGGTGATAACGGATAATACCGCTGCTTCATTGGCTGACTATCAGTAATAATTTTGTGTTCTACCATCGTAGTGCAACCGATTGAGTCACCAGGAAATTCTGCGAATGCTTTATTGATAATTCCATTTGATTGCTCCTCTTGCTCCGCGGTAAGATCATAACGTAAAATCAAGAAATTCAAGCTATCTATATCAATAGGCTCTATCGAAAAGGACCATTCTCCTTTTCTAAAGTCTGGAACGACTCTCATCTCTCTCCAGAAATCAGTGCCTAATATCAACGTATGTTTAAGAGAAGACACAACTAGTATTTCAATTAGCACCACCTTATCCCGCTATCTTACATGCGCTACTATTTCTCCCGAACTTCAAAATTTCCTCCATTCGCTGCTGTACAAATAGTTTAATTATTATTCAGCTTCAATCCTAGATATACTGAAGTTCCAAATCCTATCTCCCCTGCTACTGCCCTGGATGCCCGTGGATCAAGTAGTTCAAAAAAAGTTTTTCCCAAAATACTAACGTTTAAGTACGGCCGCTCGTCGCCCTCGGCGTGAACTAGAATGGGATCAAGGCATGAATCATTCATTACAGCCGACGTAGAAGACTTCGGGTGACGAATTCGGCTATTTACACCACCCTTTTCCCGTTTCCTGGCGAACAAGACGGACAAGTGTTGACTGCAAAATTCGGCTTACCGCACTTATAACAATGTTTATTAAATGGCGCACGGCATTCCGCAGCAATATACCCCGTATGTCAATAGTTTCAACAAGAGCGATTTTTTACCTGAATGACATCTACAGGATACAAAAAACTACTAGAAGTTGAAGGTTGATCAAAGTGTACATAGGCTAAATCAGATTCGAATGTTTGGTCCCGTCAAGGTGGTGGAAGGAAATATTCGATCGACTCTCTTCGTTCATCAATTTTTCAACATAAACTCAACAGTTGTGACACCGACTTGATTTCCACCAGCGCTAACTGAGTTTGATAGAATGGTAAAATATTTTTAATGAGGATGTGTACTTCCAACTATTCAGTCATCGCGTTACTAAGTCTAGCGAATAACGACGACATGATAGTTAGATAAATACCCACTGATTCCTGCGGTCCCTGTGTATGACATTCAATTTCATCATGAAGTTTCTCTTGATGGTTAACTGGAATTAATTCAACCGTTAATTCAGCAACCATTCCATCCCAGGTCTTGAAAAGAGCACGATTTGCACGAAACCATAATAGAGCATTTTCTTCAAACAAATCAACGGCTGAAGCCAGAAGTTCTCCTTCACTGATACGGCGAGCGCAACGAAGTTCTTTCACCCGAGCAAGAGATGCACTTGAAGAAAAACGCTGAAGATCTTCAGAAAATTTCAAATCTTATTTTATAACTGGAACCGATTTGACAAAAGCAAAGGTCGCAGCAACAACAGATTCCTTTTCGGAATCTGAACAACTTACTGAGCTAACGCCATCATCTGACGATCTAGGTTCATCGATCGTATGTTGTGATACTTCATTCAAAACAGTTGGAGTATGTTTGACGCTCCTTGTCTTTGACTTAAAGTCCGAAATTCTGGTATCGTTATGTGGATGATATTTTATGTCTCTGGTTGGATACCTTGGCTCAATTAAATGACTTCAAAGCTCTATTGAACTCATTAGATATTTGGTGGCGTCCAGTAATTACGTTAGGTGTTCTCGGCGATTTTCCGACCTCCCTCTCCCTTGGTGAGATGTCGTGAGATTCAGCTGACCCCCTTCCCCAACCTCAAGTCTCACGTGAGATTTCTCAAAATGCGTAATTTCAGAGTAAACGCGTTGGATTTATTGCAATAATAATAAAAATAATAATAATTTGTTTAATATTTTTATTTGACTAGTTAAAACTATTATTGTATGAGATTTTGTCATATTTCAGCGAAGGGACACTTTGTCGCAATTTTATATTGTTTCTTGCGAAAAAAGAATTACGTGATATCGCCACGACCCTCCCTCACCCTAAAGTATGATTAGGTGTGACTCAGCTCAACCTCCTTTCCCCCTTCCTCACGTGATTAATGGACGCTCCCTTTCTATTCAAGTTACTTTGGAAATAGAAAATGGGTCTAGCATAAATTTTTTGGATTTGAATATTTGACATATAAATTCTAAGCTATTTTTCAAAATTTTCAGAAAATCAAATTTAACAGACACCTTATACCTTCTCATTTAAATCATCATTTAAATCATAAATTGACAGCTTTTCATTGTTATATCAATAGATTATTAACAACACCTCTATCGGAAATGGATTATAAGAATGAATTGAAAACAATTCATTACTTAGCATTTGAAAATAGCTATGATAAGAGATTGATAGACAAAATTTTATATAATGAAAAAAAGAAAATACTTATGAAGTCATTGTATTTGCCAGCATATTACGTTTAGAGACCAATACATTCTATTTTCATCTACCACAAAATAGGAAATTTGGACTTATTGTCAAAACCAGATGTATATGAAATGCTTGTGGAAATTGTAGTGCTAAGTATATAGAACAAACAGGCCGAAATTTTAGAACCCGTTTTCCAGAGCATATGCGCTGTTTAAAATATGGAGAAGTTGAAAACTCAAATTTGGTAAAACATTTATTCAAAAATGGTCACTCCTGTGATATGCATATTATTCACCTGTGATTTGGAAAAATTTTAGTGTGAGTATTGGTCCAAGGAACACATTATCTAACATCTGACGTGACCTCTACCTACGTCACGAAGTCCACGCGAAGTGAGTGACCGGGTATCAAATATCAGCGGCTGCTGCTGACGTAGCATAAGGTGAGTAAGCAAACAACAACTGTAAAGAGGGCAAGCAACACCAGGCGATGCAGAAACAAGAAAATGAGTCGGACGGATCTTCAACAGATGGAAGTCGGAAAAGACAAAATACGAGTTAATTATTTGGAAGGTGCAATAAAACACCGAGATCCCCCACTAAAGCCACCCAACAAACTGCAGTAACGGAAGATTTAAAAAATATGATGGTGGAAATGATGAGGGAAATTAAAGAAATGAGATCAGATCAAGCAAAACATTTTACAGTTATAGAGAAAGTAAATGAAGAAATTGAAGAGCTTAGGAAAGAGAATAGAGAACTAAAAGAAAGAATTGCGCTAGTTGAAGGGAAGGTAGATAGAGGAGAAAAACAGCAGGAGAAAAATAATATTGTCATAAAAGGGAAAGACTTTAATAGTAATAGACAAGAAATAGAAAAGTTTTGCAAGGAGTTAGTCGGAGTACAAGTAGGGATAGAGTCGGCTCAAGGAGGGAATGTAGGAGCAACAAGCAATTTCATGACAGTAGTAAAATTAAGCAGTTGGAAGGGAAAAGAACTGATTATGAAGAATAAAAACAAACTTAAAGGCAGCAAGATATACATAGACAATGACCTGACTAAAGAGGAAATAGCAATTCAAAAAATTCTTAGGGAAAGAGCTGGAAAAGAGAGAAAGGAAGGAAAAACAGCTAAAGTAGGCTATAAGTAAATATACATCGAAGGGCAATGCTGGATATGGAACAGCGAAAGCAGGGCAATTGAAAGAGCAAAAAACTAAAGCATGACAACAAAGAAACGGATGTAATAGGATATGACCAAGCAATGACCAAGGATAAAAGAATTTTAGAATTATTTAAGAAACATAAAAATGAAACGCTAATATTAGGAACATGGAATGTGAGAGGAACAAATGAATCGGGAACACTCAAAAACCTATCAATGTGCTTAACACAATACAAGATTGACATACTGGCACTTCAAGAAACAAAGCAAAAATCAAACGACATAATAGCAGTAGATAATTATATATTTTTCAGTAGTGGAAACGACACCAAATATTTTGGCACAGGTTTTATGATAAAAAATTAATTGAAGCAGAAAGTTATGAAATTCGAACCAGTGTCCGAACGAATATGTACAATACGACTAAGAGGAATGTACCGAAAAATCATTATTATAAATGTACATGCACCAACAAACGAGAAGGATGAGGAAGAAAAAATTAAAAATATCACAAGCAAAAGAGGTGCAGTACTAGACACAGATCATTTTCTTGTAAAAATAGTAATGAAACAGGAGCTGCCAAAAGTAACACAGGATAAACACAACCGTTTAAAACGATATGACACCTCGCCACTAACTAATGAGAAAAGCAGAGAGCAATTTCAAAGTCTACTGTCGAAGGAGCTAGAGCTAGCAGAGCAAGTTTCAGAGGAAAGGGTGGATATAAAATGGAATAAATTGGAAGAAGCAATACTTAAAGTTTCAGAACAGATGCTGCGCAAAAATGTGAGGGACAAAAATAAGGAATGGTTCGACGAAGAATGCAAAAGTGCAATTAGGAAGAGGGATATGGCTAAAAGAAACCTACTACAAAATAACTCAAATGAAAATAAATTGAAATACAACATGCATAAAAGACGAACGAAACAATTGTGTAGACAAAAGAAAAGGCAAATGATGGAAGAAAAAATGATAATATTAGAAGAAGATTTTAAAAACAAGGAGTTGAGAAACTTTTATTAGGAGGCCAAGAAACAAAGAACAGAGTATCAACCGCCACTAGTGTACTGTAAAAATAAAGAGGGAGAACTAGTGACAGCAAAAGACAAACTACATGTATGGGAAGAATATTTCAAGGAAGTGCTAAATGAGGGGAATCTGACTTTGGAAACTACAAATGGAACCGAAACACTTCAACAAGAAGGGAATAGTATAGAGCAAAACCCACCAGACATAAATGAAATTCGAGAAATACTGAACCACTTGAGAAATAATAAAAGCCCGGGAATAAACGGAATAACATCAGAGATATACAAAAATGTAGGAGACGAAGTAACTCAGTATATTATGGAAATAATAGAGGATATATGGCGGACTGAATGTATGCCTGAGAGATGGAAGGAAGCACTAATATGCCCAATTAATAAAAAGGGGGACAGACTGAAATGCGAGAATTACAGAGGTATAGCACTATTAGACGTGGCGTACAAAATTTTAGCAGGATGTTTAAAAAATAGAGTACAAAAACAAGCGGACAATATCCTAGGAGAATATCAAGCTGGTTTTAGACCGAACAGATCAACTACGGATCAAATATCCGCACTGAAACAAACTATAGCGAATAGTTATGAACACATTCTAAGCCTGCAAATGTTGTTTATAGATTTCAAACAAGCATATGACACAATAAATAAACAGAAGCTGTATGAAGCACTCGCAGAACTAGGAATGCCCAAAAAAATGATAAAATTAATTAAGATGACCCATGAAGAGACAAAATGCAGAATCCTGGTGGATGGAGAAACATCAGAGAGTTTCGATGTGAACAGAGGACTGAGGCAAGGAGATCCAATATCACCCATTCTGTTCAACTTGGCACTAGAGTGGGTCATAAGGAAAAGCAGAATCTACACAAAAGGAACCATTTATCAACTAAAACACCAATGTTTAGCGTTTGCAGACGACATAACGTTAATAACCAGAACAAAAACAGAACTGAAGGAGGTATGCAAACGTTCAGTCCAAACGGCGGAGGAAAT
The DNA here is from genome assembly GCA_963989225.1 of Dromius quadrimaculatus. Classification (NCBI taxonomy): domain Eukaryota; kingdom Metazoa; phylum Arthropoda; class Insecta; order Coleoptera; family Carabidae; genus Dromius; species Dromius quadrimaculatus. Next base: position 24,383,764 of record OZ022336.1, on the reverse strand, counting down.
GGGATTAAAAATAAACGAGGACAAAACCAAATACATGGAGATAGAGTCGGAACATCAAGAAACACAAGAAGAGTCTCTTAAAATACAAGTTGAAGGAGGTAAAACCTACGCATTCGAGAAAATTAAAAATTTTGTTTACTTAGGTGTTACGGTAACAAACAACAATAGCGAAGAGCGGGATATTATAACACGGATAACGAAAGGAAACAGAAGTGCGGGAGCGATGGGGAAACTATTAAAATCGAAAAGTATGTCAAGAAATGCAAAAAAGCGGTTATATAAAACCATTATAAGACCAGTGGTACTGTACGGTAGTGAAATGTGAGTGCTAAACAAGACTATGCAAAATAAACTAGAAGTGTGGGAGAGACAAATTCTGAGAAAGATTTATGGTGGTAAAAAAGAGGGTGATGTGTGGTTAAGACGAACTAATACCGAGCTAATGGAACTCTATGGTGAGCCTGGAATAGTGGAAGTGGCTAAAGCACAAAGGTTGCGGTGGCTAGGGCATGTGCTGAGACTACCAGAGGACAGAGTAGTAAGAAAGATGTTAGACGGAGGTGTTGTGAAATAAAAAAGAAGGGGAAGACCAAAGGAGAGGTGGTATGACGCGGTGAAAAAGGACTTAGAGACACTAAGGATTACGAACTTTAAGCGATTAGCACAGGACCGTAAAAAATGGCGAAAAATTGTAACAGAAGCCATGGGCCTACTTGGCCTGCAGCGCTAAATTATATATATATATATATATATATATATATATATATATATATATATATATATATATATATATATATATATATATATATATATATATATATATATATATATAACTATTTAGTTGTGGTGAGCATGAGGTGGTAACAGGTGGAAACTCTATGTAATTTAACTCCTATTGACAGTAATGGTGACACTAGTACACCTGAATTTTGATGTAGAATTTCTAATATTATCCAAAGTGCCGTTTTTACTGATCATTTCACTTAAAATTTTCTGTTATATTCCCATGAATTTCTCTGCTCAGACAAAAGTATTCAAAAAACAAGTCTAAGTCTTAGAGAGGAACTGTTTCTTCTAAAATGTAATCAAAAAACCAGATAAAATGAAATTTCAATCAGTAATCCAAGCACTTTCAGAATCTTAATGAATGATAAATTACTTCTGATTTTAACTTCTATATATTTTATTTGAAACTGAAAATTCTCAATTTGATGTACCTCTACGAACAAATCAAATTCATCGTCGCTAGAATCTGATGAAAATGCATTTCTAGCACTTGACCCGGCAAGAGTGTGGTCACAAAATGTTACAACGAGAATGTGCCAAGATATGACATACCCGCACACAAAATAGCACCTAAACTTATATACTTTAGAGATAGCTTCAAACTGAATATGTTTTATATTAGTAGGCAATGTCATAATTCAATTTGAATTTAACACTTTGACCAATCAACACTAATTATATTATAATTCCAGAAAAACAAGATCTGTCAGCCTTTTGAGCAAGAATATTGGCACTATCAAATGAACCTCGAAAGAATTGAGAGAAAATCATCTTTATGGAGAAAAAAAACTAATAAATCTTATGCAACATCAAACTAAGAACCATATAAATCAAGAAAATATGTCATAATATTTGGGAACATTTTAGAAGAATCAAGGTGGAGATTCATTGGGTGTCTTTTTCGAACTATTTTTTAGTGCCTCTATCAGCCTAGTCCAAAGTCCCTTTTCTTCGTTTTGAAAACCTATTTTCAATTAAAAATCACGAAATAAAGCCGAAAACAAGCTAAAATATCAGGAAGAGCAATATTAGATATTGTCATGAAATATATACGCCAACTAAGTGGCAGGATATTACGTACCCGAGTGTGGTTAGTGGCCTTCTTTCTCGAGCTCAGGCTGTCGCGACATTGCAAACACGTCATTATCCCTCCCTAAGACTCTCAAGCTCCAGCTACTTAAAGCGACAAAGCATTTGAGTTACCAAATAAAAAAGTTCAAGCATAAATATTACAGACTGGGTAGGTCATACCCTGCCACACTCCCGCCAGGTTGAATCACTAATTTTTATCTGAGGTTACCTTATTTGACTAATAGTACAGACAATAGTCTGCGGACTATTTTGACTGTCCACAAACTGGCTTTCGGATTGAGTCGCACGTTGTGGGAACGCTTGACTAAGGCTGCATCCCCATGCATCCGTATTTACGTATACGTATTCATGTGGAGCCAATGAGAATAAAGTATTCACGATACGGAGGGTCTCAAGGACACTACGTACTAATGTTGGTTTAGTTCAACTAAGGCACTCAATACATGAGTATTATCATCCGCCACTCTGTGTCCTTAGAAAGCGCTTTAGCATATATGAACAATGCAGGAAACGCGATGATTGAGTCGAAATAGTTGAATCTTTAGGTAAAAAATGTGATAAAATAATATCGGAGTCTATCAGACTTTTTATTTTTGGCATGATGTATTATTTGTAACCAAATCACATGCTTCAATTTAGAATTTTCAGTTATCAAATGTTAAATCAAATTATTCGGTTTCCAATCATATATGATTAGAGTAATATTGGATACTAAGAATATCATTATGGAATTTTGATTTATATTGTGTAATATAATTTTTGAAAACAATCTGACAAATTTATTGCATTTAAGGATCTCTAAATATGTAAAACTCTATTGTTTAACTTCAAACTTTGTAATCTTCAACATTCCTGGAAAAACTTTCATGCATATTTATTGGATGATTCATTATTTTACTGCTCTCACCCAAGGGATGAAAAATATGAAAGTCTATTATTTGCAATTTTTTATATCGCATGTCTTCATAAAATATTGTTGGTTCGTAATATTTTAATTATCAAAGAAATAATAATTGATTATATATTATTTATACTTCTAATATACTTATATATGTTAATATATAATATATATTCTATATAATAGATATAATAATATTTCAGCTCTCCAGGCCTAGCAGGCTCATGGCTTGATGAGTAATACTCTTCCATTGGATACGGTTTAGCGCCTTGTGTTTCCAATTCCTTATATTTAGATACTGTATATCTTTTTGTACAGCGTCCTTTCATCTTCGTTTTGGTCGTCCCCTTCTTTTCTTGGTCCCTACTCCACTCTTGTACACTAGTTGTGCCGGTCTATCTGCCGGTAGTCTTACTAAATGTCCTAACCACCTTAGTCTTTGTGCCTTCATAATACCTGTAATATAAGGCTCCCCGAACGGTTCCGCAACTTCTGAGTTTGTTCTGCGCACAATTATATTGTCCACTTTCTTACCACCAAAAATTCTTCTTAGCATTTTCTCTCCCAAATTTCTAGTTTTTTCTCATTTTTTTTATTCAACACCCACACCTCGCACCCGTAGAGCACTGTTTGTCTTATTATAGTTTTATATATATTCATTTTTGCACTTCTTGTTACTGTTATTGACTGCCAAATTTTTGTTACTGATCCTACACACCTGCTTCCCTTCATGATTCTTGCTTGAATTTCTATATCCTCATCATTGTTGTCTGTTATTAACACCCCCAAATAATTAAATTTGTTAACTTTTTCAAATTCCAGTATTTTTCCTTCGTCATCTCTCACTTTAAGAGTTGTAATTTCATCCTTTTAATGACCTCTTACGTGCATATATTTTGTCTTATCTCCATTTATTCTGAGTCCTGCCAACGCTGCTGTGCGTACTAAATTTTTGAGCACGTTTTCAAGCTCGCCTTTTGCTCTGGTTATTATTGCAATATCATCATTCATGATGCCTTTAGTATTCATCCCACTTTGTCTAATAACCCATTCTAGAACTAAGTTGAAGAGAACTGAGGACATAGAATCACCTTGTCTTAGGCCTTTTCTAACTGTGAAACTCTTGGAAATCTTATTGCTGATACTTATTTCACAGCGAATATCCTCCAATGTCATTTTAATCAATCTGATTATCTTTTCTGGTATTTTGAATATTGTTAGAATCTCATACAGTTTTCTATGGCTGTTTGAGTCGTATGCTTGTTCAAAATCCACAAACAAGATATGAAGAGGCAACCTGTGTTCATAGCTGTTCGAAATTATTTGTTTTATCGTAAAAATCTGATCTATAGTCGACCTGTTGTTTCGAAAACCAGCTTGATATTCTCCTAAGATCACATTTGCTCTGTCTTGTAATCTATTTCTAATTATGATGGCTAAGATTTTATATGCAACATCCAGCAACGCAATACCTTCATAATTGTTACAGTTTTCTTTTTCACCTTTTTTGTATATTGGCTTTATCAGGGCCTCTTTTCATCTGCTCGATGATATTTCTGTCTCCCATACTGTTGTTATTATATCATACAGTTGTTTTTGAATTTCCTCTCCTCCATATTCATAAAACTCTGCCCCAATACCATTCTCTCCTGCGCTTTTATTATTTTTAAAATCGTTTATGATTTTTGTCATCTCTTCCATCTTTGGCGGCTCTATTGAACTTTTGTTTCCAACTTGGTCTCTTGTGTCATCTGGCATTTTTATCTGTTGCTCCTCTGATTCATCGTTTAGGAGTTCCGAGAAATATTCAGCCCACCTGTTTAACCCATCCTCTCCCGTAACCAGTTCTTCCTTATGTATTCTTGCAGAATATTGTTTTGGGCTTATACCCCTCTTTTTCCCTCTTCACCTCTTGGTAGAAATTTCCAATACATCTGTTTCTATAATTGTTTTCAATGTGTTCCAGCCTTTTTTCCATTCTTGCTCTTTTTTTCTGCCTACACATCCTTTTAAAGCGTTTTTTCTCTAGGTCATATAACCTTTCATTTTCTATGTTTGGATTTTGTTGTTCTCTGACTCTAGCTCTTGCTTTTTTGACCATTGCATCTTTGCAATCTTCGTCAAACCACTCTTTTTCTTTTTTCTTTCGCTTTCTGCTCAGCGTTTTTTCCGAAGCTTTACATATATTCTTTTCAAAACTTGTCTATTCGATCCCTATTGTGTTTTTGTAATCCGAGTGCTTCGAATACGTGTCTATTTGTTCTTGGAACTCTTTTTGTGTTATTTCGTTCTGTATTTGTTGCATATCATAACATTTCCTGGTCTTCAGTTTATTGAGGTTGTTATTTGGAAGTTTCTGTTTATTTTTTACTGCAACCATCAGATGGTCGGTGTCGGCGCCTCTGCGCGTTATCACATCTTCAATTATGTTCGCATATTTTTTCTCTGTTAGCACATGATCAATTTGATCACAAGTTTCACCGTCCGGTAATACCCAGGTGCCTTTATATATTTCTTTCCTTTGAAAGCTAGTACTCATAATCTTCAGTTCATGTTCTTCAGCAAACTCTAATAGTTCAATTCCGTTTTCATTTGACATTAGATGCTTACTGTTTCCTTCCGTTATTTGTTTGTATATTTCTTCTCTACCAATTTTTGCGTTAAAATCTCCTAATAGTATTTTGCTGTCATATTTTGGGATTCGCCTCCAGGTTTTTGCTAGGTTTTCGTAGAACATACTCTTTTCTTCTTTGTCTTGCTCATTTGTTGGTGCATGGACATTTACTAGAGTTATTTTTCTATATATTCCTCTTATTCTAAGCATACATATTTTCTCTGATATCGGTTTAAAGTCTATTATTCTGTTTTTTACGTCTTCTTTGACCATAAAGCCAGTTCCATAGTATCCACTGTTCGTACCACTGTTGAAAATTATGTATTCCTCACAGTACATTATCCCATTTTCCTTATGTCTTGTGTCTTGGATTGCTGCAATATATATGTTGTATTTCTTGAAATTTTGTACCCGACTTTTGAACATTCCTTCGGATCTTGTTCCTCTTACATTCCATGTTGCCAACCTTAATTTATTCTCTTGCTTTTTCCTCTGTGTACCCAATTGTATTTTTCTTATTTCGCACGATGTCGTTACCAATTTGCCTCCATTCTCTCTATCTATCAGATCTTTGCATACTTTCCTGTTTCTTCTTTGGCTCTAATTCTTATAGCAGCTTGCATCTTTCTTTCTTCTAAAGTGTTGTCATTTTCAATATAAATAGCGAATGATAATACTAGAGCACTAAAAACATAGATATTATCATCCGCCATTCTGTGTCCTGTCAATACAAGAAAGCATATGTAAACCATGTAAGCATTACAGAAAATGCGTTGTTTGACGAGGATGAAATGTTATAATAACTTGAAAAACTAAAGTAAATAGTATCAGAGTGACTTATTAATGTGCCGAATGATTTATTATCATTATTAGCGGCAATTGTGGCTGTGAGATTCACAGACGAATTGTAAGTATTTCATATAAAAGTACGTATATTCAGTCAAAATTTCCATCTAAAGTTATGATCAGATTGAAATTTTGATTGGAGTTATCTCGGTTCATTTTGATATATTTGTATCTAAATTTTTAGACACGACCATAGAATCTAACCTTAATTCCAATTGATCAATATATTCATGTATTATACATACAGGTACCTATTATAAAAAATATATATTTTGTATATACAAGTTATGTAAAGACGCATTCTGTCACACTTTGTAATACGATCGAATGATGATTTAATTCCTTTGCTATTCTCCTTATCATCACAGAGTTCATTGCAGGTGATGTTACATTATAAGTATATGCAAGAACTCGGTGGTAAGACAGATGAATTGTTGTATTCTAATTGTTAACATCAAAGTTGCTTGTGTGAGAAATGAAGATTTCTTTTTAAAAACAAATCTTGCGATTTTAATTATAAAAGTGGCGCAGTCGGTAGGATTGCCGAAAAGTAATTTGCGATTTAACGCGAAAAGTTGAAAATTATCGCGATTACGGCCAGTTTCAACTGTTTGTTCGGAATCCTAAATAAAAGAGCCCAAGAGCCGCTACACGCAGTGCCAAGGCCCGATCAGCATCACCAAGCAGCAGTTTCGACTCCAAGAGTACCGCAAGCGAGAGCCGAGTCGACAACTCCACCATAGTACACTGCAACATCATCTCCAGGTCCAAGAGAGCCCGCGGTGCGAGTGCCCATCTGTCAGCTTCCATAGAGCTCGTATACCGAGAGCCAGGAAACAGCACGCGAATGAAGATCGCAATTTCCACCCTCATACTTTTACTGTGAGTCAAACTAAATATATTATCAAATATTATTTAAATAATAATATAGAGATTATTCTCAACTATATTTTGAAATCACTACTTTGTGAAGTGAAACCTTACATAATTTAATTGAATTTATTTCAATTTGAAATATTTTTATGATTATTATTACCTTGTAAAGTAATAATTCAATCTGGCATCAAATCTAAGCGATTTACTTGAAACGATTTCTGAAATCGAAGAAACAAATATAATTCCAAGCACAATGGCTAGTAGAATATCGGAAATGAAAACTAGTATTGAAATTTTACCGATTTATGATGGATCGAATAAAAAACATCTCAGTACTTTTGTTAAACTTGTTGATAAATTGATGCATTTTATAAATAGCATTACTCCACCACTGTCTGATTTCGAAAAATTCACTGTAATCAGTGGAATAATCTCTAAAATTAAAGGTAAAGCCTTTGAAGCATTGGAAAATACAGATACTAATAGTTGGAATAAAATAAAAGAAACATTATTAGGTCAACATTTAATTCACAAGACCTATGCAACAATTTTTAATGAAATCATTTATTTGAATAGAAAAGATCCGTATGAACTATTCTCGGTGGTAAACGAGAAAGCGAGAGAATTTTATGATTTGGTGAAACACGAATTTCCAGTAGATGACAATATTAATGTCGTATTTGAAAAAATTATCATTCAGAATTTTATAAATAAAGTAAATGAACCATACGGTAGTAATTTAGCTAACAGACAACCGAAAACATTGACTGAATTAGGTAATTTACTTCAAAATGATTATCAATTTTTGAAATACCGACAAATTAGAACTTCACCTGTAAATAATCCTATCATTCAGAAACAATTACCAAACATTCCACCCGCTAGATTCCCTGGTGAATCTTCTACTTCAAATTTCCCTAACGGACCTATTCATTCAAATTTATCAGTACCAAGACGAAACTTTGCACCTAAACAAAATGCAATTAATGGACGACAGACGAGACCAACCCCTATGTCCACGCAAACACGAACAACATTTAATAGACATAATAATCAACCTACTAATTATTTTACAAGACAAAATAGGCAATTAGGTACATATAATCCAAATTATTTTGTGGAGGAAATAAACTCCCAAGAATCTGAAAATATTGTCGACGAATATTATGATGAAGCAAGTGATAACACTGAAAATTTGCAAAATAATGAAGAAGGCACGCAGATCACGGAAAGTGATGAGCATTCTTTTTTAGAGTTGACAGACCTCCAACTCACGGAGAAATCATGAACATAAACTGTAATTCTAAACTGCCTTACATAGCTGTAAAAGATTACATAATTCTATTAGATACCGGGAGTACAATAAATTTAATTAGTAAAGAATTTGTAGATCAACAAAATTTAAAATCAAATCGTTTTCAATTGAAACAAGAAAAATTCACTCTTAAAACTGCAAGCGGTAGAACTGGAGGTAATTATTTTGTCGAAATTTGTATTAACAAAATACCGATAAAATGTTACGTGTGTAATTTTCATAAAAATTCCAATTTATCACTAGGAATAGAAACTTTAGAAAAAATCGGAATAATTTTAGATTTGAAAAATAAAGTAGCGATATTAGGGAATAAGAAATGTAAATTTAATTATTTTATTAATAAAACAAAAGAATGTAATTTTACTCAACAAGAACCAAGTGTAATAGAAATTCGTTCAGATCACTTGAACAAGGAAGAGAAACGTGAGTTATTTAAAGTTATTGAAGAATTTTCAGATTTATTTTCACAAGAGAATGAATCATTGACACACACAGACATTATACAACACGAAATACGCACAACTGACGATATTCCTGTTTATACAAAAAATTACAGATACCCAGAAATTTATAAGGACGAAATAAACAAGCAAGTTGACAATCTTTTACAAAACAGTATTATTCAACCATCTCATTCACCTTGGTCCTCTCCAATTTGGATGGTGCCAAAAAAATTAGATGCATCTGGCAAAAAAAAGTTTAGAATGGTTATAGATTACAGAAAATTGAATCAAAAGACAGTAAGTGATAAATTTCCTATACCGAACATTACTGAGACTCTTGATAAATTAGGACGTAACATTTACTTTACAACCCTAGACCTAACTTCTGGATTCCATCAAATTAAAATGCATGGAAATTCAATACAAAAAACTGCATTCAATACCGACAAAGGACATTTTGAATTTGTTAGGATGCCTTTCGGACTGAAAAATGCCCCGGCAACGTTCCAGCGGTTGATGAACTATGTGTTGCGAGAACATCTCAATAAAATTTGCTTAGTATACCTTGATGATATTATTATCTTGGGTACAAGTCTTCAAGAACATTTAAATAATATCAGAAAAATATTAAAAACACTCAAACATTATAATCTCAAAATTCAACTGGACAAAAGTGAGTTTTTGAAAAAGGAAGTAGCGTACTTAGGGCACATAATAACCCCCGAAGGCGTGAAACCCAACCCAGATAAAATAGACGCAGTAAAAAATTTTCCAATTCCGAAAACGCAAAAGGAGATAAAACAATTTTTAGGACTAATTGTGTATTATCGAAAATTTATACCAAATTTTGCCAAATTGACAAAACCATTGACGACTTGTTTGAAAAAAGGAATGACTATCGATATAAATGAAGAACAGTATAAGAAAAGTTTTGAAATATCAAAGAATTTATTAATGAATTCACCTATATTGCAATATCCGGATTTTACTAAACAATTCACGATAACGACAGACGCTAGTAACTTCGCGATAGGAGCAGTTCTCAGTCAAAACTATGACAATAAAGATTTGCCAATAGCATATGCGTCCAGAACCTTAAACGAACATGAACAAAATTATTCGACGACAGAAAAAGAGCTTTTAAGTATTGTTTGGGCCGTAAAATATTTCAGACCATATGTTTATGGAACTAAATTCAAAATCATAACTGACCATCGTCCACTTACATGGCTTATTAATTTAAAAGACCCAAACTCAAAATTGATGCGCTGGCGAATCAAGCTCGATGAATATGATTTTGAAGTAAGTTATAGAAAAGGAACTTTGAACTCAAATGCTGACGCACTTTCTAGGATAAGACCAAGTTTCGAAATTATAAAAACGACTGAAGATATTTTCCAGAAGAATAATATTATCGTTCATTGCATCAGTAGAGATTATAAATTGGGCAAAGGTTTTGCCCTGGAAATTGATAAAAATTTTAATAGTAAAAATTATCTTATGAACAAAACTATTCAAAATGAACTTTTAGAAGTACAGCCTATCAATAATGGCAAGAATAGAATATTTCATTTAATCACAAAAAATAATTATTTTGAAGAACCTAAAACTAATATAATCAAAAATTGTTTAATGAAATTGAGAGAAAATTTAGTACAAAACGAAATTTTTGAGATTCATTCACCAAAACTATGTTCTGGATTAGATCGAAAACCGTGGCATGTTATTGAAAACTTAATTTCGGAAATTTTTGAAAACACTCATATAAAATTTGAAGTATATGAATTAAATGAAGTAAATATGAATGAAACCTCTGAAAGTGTTATAGCACAAGTAGACGATGAAGACGATGACGAACAAACTATGCATTCTGGCGATGAAAATCATGTTAATGGAATTAACATTTAAAGAAATAGCAATAAATGTTGGTAAAAACCAAATTATAATAAAAAATTCTGATGAACATAAATTTGAATTATATAGATTATTTGGAAACAAACAAAGATTAATTGTAGAAATGAATTCTAATAATTCGAATGAAGAAATTTGTAAATTTTTGAAAAATTATTTGGTACCAAATGTAAGTTATTATTGTTTGATTGATAATGAATTATTACCTAAAATAAGCAGAATTTTACAGCAAACTTTTGTAAAAGATTCATTCAAACTCATACAATGTACTACAGTTTTAGAAGATAAATTAACGCATAATGACTAGATAGAATGTATACAAAATTATCATGAAGGAAAGACAAACCACAGAGGAATATTAGAAACTTACCAAAGACTAAAAAGAAAATACTATTGGCCAAATATGATTAATGATATTCAAAAATATATCAATAATTGCGAATTATGTCAAATCACCAAGTATGAAAGAAACCCTTATCAGATATCTGACAAACTTACACCAAATCCTAATTATCCGTTTGACATTGTACATTTAGATATTTTAACCCTGAATAAAGAAAAGTATTTAACGATAATAGATAGTTTCACGAAATTTGCTGTATGCAAATTCTTAGAAGCAAACAACTTCAGTAAATATAGCAGAAAAATTATTGGAATATTTTGCACAATACCAGGTTCCCAACAAAATTATTACTGACAATGGAGTTGAATTTAATAATGAATTGGTGAAAAATTTATTAGAAGGTTATGAAATTGAATTGCATATAACTTCAACCAGTAATCCTCAAAGTAATGGAGTTATAGAAAGATTCCATTCGTCATTTATAGAACATTTACGTTTAATCGAACAAAGAGAAGAATTTAAAAATTTGGACTTGAAAAGTAAAATTAACATTGCGTTGATAGCATATAATAGTTCTTTGAACAGTACAAAATTCTCTCCTGTTGAAATACTTTCTGGCGATTCCTGTCAGAATAAAATATTAAATTATAACAACTCAAATCAAGATTATTTAAATACGTGGCAAGGTAAATTGAAAGCTATAAGAGAAAAAGTTAGACAAAGAGCAGAAATCAATAAAAATAAGAGATTTCTGAAACAAAACCCAAAAAAGGACGACGATATAGTTATTGACACAAAGAATATACTCATTAAAGAGAACCCTAGACTTATTACAAAATTCCAAAGACCATTATACAAAAAAAAAGAAATAGATAAATTTGACAAAACAAAAGACTTAGTCAAATTAAAAGACGGACGTAAATTCAAACTAACAAAGTTAAAACGAAAACGACTATTTGTTCCAGATGCTCCTGCAAAGGGACAGAAATAATCCAAAAACTTGACAAAAACTTAGGCGTCAATATTTTAGACTTAGGAAATGTTAATATTCATGTAAATTCTTATTATTCATATTATTATTATGATATATCAAAAATTTTGATAGAATTTAGTGAAATAAGTAATTATATTATTGATATAAAAAACAAAATTGACAATAATAGTACATTTTATTATAAGAAAGAATTGAAGACCAATTTTAATATTTTAAATTTCAATTATGAAAAGGTAGGAAACAAAATCAATAATTTATTTACTAGACGAAAAAAACGAGGATCAATTAATGGATTAGGTAATATAATTGAAACTTTAACTGGGAATTTGGATTCACAGTATGGTGAAAAATATGAGAAGTTATTTGAAAAAATTAAAATCAATCAAGAGATTTTACAGAAACAAAATCTTGATAATATTGTTTTGAATAAAGAAATGATACAGAAATTTTATGAACAAATAGAAAATTTATCACATAATGAATTCGTTTTGAAAAGTAAAATTTTACAAATGAATAGTTTATTGGAACAGAAAATTACTCAAGATATTTTATTCCAAATAAAAGACGTCATTAACCAAATAACGTTCATGTTAATAAATTTATTGAATTTGATCGATGGAATAGAAACAAGCTTAACATTTTGTAATTTGAATAAATTACATAGTTCTATCATTAATATTCAAGAATTGAAACAAATAATCAATAGAATTGATTCAGATTTGAGTTTTTGGGAGATTAGTATCCAAATAACTAGCCATTGCAAAATAAATAATGATCGGATTGGATATTTACTTGAAATACCTACGTATAAAAATAATAATCAGAATTTGTTACAAGTAACTCCAATTCCAACAATAATTCAAGATGAAATATTTTTGTTAAACGAAGCTAAAGAATTAATTATAAAAGATAATTCTGATTTGTATTATACTTATGCTTGTTATAATATTAGAGAAAAATATTATTGTAAGACAATTTATATAGAAATAGGTAAATGTTTTCAACAACTTATAAATGAACAAAAGAATGATGATTGTAGCTATCATAAAATCAATGAGATATTTGCCTTATTCAAATTTACTTTATATAGCTAGTTCAAATGAGAAAAATATAGAAATTCAGTGTGATGAATTTGATATCAAACGTAGAATAAAAGGTATTTATAAATTTAATAACAATAATAATTGCAAAATTAATAATTATATACTAGAAAAGAGATTGATAAAACCCAAAGAACTTATATTTGAAGATTTTGATTTTTCTATTGATAGAAATAAAATTTCCAATCAAACTTTAGAATTGAAACACATTAGTAAACAAAATATTGTAATACCAAATATTCCACATATTGAAGACATAACTACCGTTAATCAAAATTATAATATTGTCAATTTTATAATTATAGGAATTATATTCATTTTTGTATTATGTTTAGTAATTAAATATTTTTATGATAATCGATGTAAAAATAAAATATCACAAGAAAAAGAAATACAATTGAAAGATTTAAAAGATATAGAGATTTTGTAAAATACGAAGGAATAAAATCATCTCTTGGCGATGGAGGAGTTATGTAAAGACACATTCTGTCACACTTTGTAATACGATCGAATGATGATTCAATTCCTTTGCTATTCTCCTTATCATCACAGAGTTCATTGCAGGTGATGTAACATTATAAGTATATGCAAGAACTCGGTGGTAAGACAGATGAATTGTTGTATTCTAATTGTTAACATCAAAGTTGCTTGTGTGAGAAATAAAGATTTCTTTTTAAAAACAAATCTTGCGATTTGAATTATAAAAGTTACATATATAAACATGTTATAAGTATGAATAATATATAATCAATTATTTATTTGATAAGTAGAATATTACGAACTCACAATTTTTCATCAAGAAATGCGATATAAAAATTGCAAATAGTAGACTTCCATGTTTTCTATCCCTTAGGTGAGAGCAATAAAATAATGAATCTTCCAATAAATATGCATAAAAGTTTTATTAGGTAAGTTAAAGATTACAATGTTTGAAGATAAACAATAGAGTTTTACATATTTAGAGGGTAGGGCTTCAAATCTCTAATATTAAAATCTTGTCTTCTTCAAGCACAGTTTTTTGCATCCCTCAAATGCTCAAATCTTGCCTTATGCATTTCTCTAAAATGGCGGATCACAAACTTATGCAAAACTTGTCATTGATATTCCCGCTTTGCTCAAAACACGAATCTTCAAATCTCTACAAGGTCATATGTAATTCATCTAAATGCAAATAGATGGCACAATAAATATATTAAGACCAAGATTGTCCAAAATTATAACAAAAAGCTTATCAAACATTAATATATAAATATTTAAACATATACCGGGTAGTACAAGGTCTGAGTACACATAGTAATCTAAGTTAGAGTCGCAGATTTATACAATTTCCTGCTCTCCTATTTATTCTACAATTCTAAGAATTACAATACGCATCGAAAACTGTTTTTACAGTTTTTCTTCCCCGACCTATATAATAGGCCTGTTGCGTATCTCCAAATTTCGATGAAAGCGCCGCATATTATTCAAAAACCACAACTTCGAGGTGTGATGTCACCTGTCAATGTTTTGAAACATGTCAATCTGCTTAAAAATCAAAATGAAATCCATGACGTACCATCTGTATTCCTAATGATAATATTGTATTTAATTTATGACAACATTTGTAGACAAGAATATTCTAGAAGAAGCAAATCAATCATAGTCATTATTTTTTTTTTATTGTTTATGTGACTCATCTAAAGGTAATCAATTACAGTTAGATTTATAATGTGTTATATACGTACAGAATTTGAGCGAAATCTTTGAGGGAAAGAGATTTTCTCATCTTGTTTATCTTTAAAATAATTCTTGAATTTTGAAAAGGAAAAATACTTAGCGAAAATTTGGTGCTTTCAGTAAAGGATTCTGAGACGAATTCATGAAACTGTTCAGTCAATTAGGAAACTTATCTAAGGGGTATTTATTGAGTTTCTTCACAATTATAATATTTACCTTCTCTTTAAGATGGTTGAATTGTATGATATCTAATACATTTTTATAGATTATTGCATGAAGTCACACTCGTTGAACTGCTGTTATTCTCATTTCTCTTTGTTTCGCTTCAAAATCTCTTCTCGGAGACCTATAAAAATTAGTTCGGGGCTGTTTGCTTTAGTATTAGTACATCCAACAGCACAACAACTTCTAAATGAATGATTTATACTCATGAGTATCGAATAATATGACATATAAAAATGACGTTTGACAGTTTGACGTTTTTGACGGCACACCTCGGAGATGTGAAATTCAACCGATAGAGCGGAGCCACTGAGGATACCCAATGGGCGTATAGGGGAAGTATTGTAATCGTGATTTTCTGAGAGTTCGAGATTTTAATGGATCTTCATGTTTTAGAATTTTCGACTAAAATTTTATATTTAGGTTTTTCGTCAAAAAGCTAGGATCAAGTTATATTAAATAAATAAAATTGATCTTGGAATAATTTGGCGCAACTTTCACTTGAAACATTTTTCAAAATCAGTGGTTCATTTGTTATTATTAAAAATTGAATTATTATACAATTCGTTATATTTTTCTGAAGCAGAGGAATATTGGGAATCATAAAGTTAAATTAGAATAATTATCACTCATATTTGGACATCACATGCAAACATCCGTCAATTGTTTTTTTTAATCGTTTTTGGTATCAAAATTGAAGCTCTTGCGGGGATAATTCCAGTAAAAGTGTCAAAGAGGATATTTAAACGATTGTCAATTGTTTCTTTTGCATATTATCCAAATGATGTCCAGTTTGGTATCAATTTGAAGCTCTCGGGAAGATGAGCTTAGTATATAGATATCAAAAATAAATAATCAGTAGAATCTATGTTACCATCTTTAAATTACACTTCTGGCTACTAAAATATCGAAACTGTATGTTTCAATGAATTAAAGACCTCGACAATCTAAAATAGGATTCTTCATTTTCAAAAATACTAATTTTATGTAAGGACCAGGTAAGGACTAAAATATAACCACCATGTGTCACTTTAACAATGACTTTGACAATGACAATGACAATGACAGCTGTCACTTTGAAATATGCAATTAATTGATGCGACACCAAATTTCTGGAGCAGCGATGAAACTGGCCATCAAATTTATAGCTGGAGAAGTACTGTGTGGCCACAGCAGATTCTTAGGTTATATGAAAAACGTGTCTTTATTATAAAAATTCATTACCTATGAAGGAATTAGTAATAGAAGAATACGAGATTTGTATTTCATTCAATATGAAAACAGATCAATTCCAAGTGACAACAATTTAAAAAAAAATGGAAAAATTAGAGACTATATAGCGAATACAGCTGTGAACGAAGTTAATGAAGGCAATTATTAACAGAATCATAACGATAAATGGAGAAATATTATTGGCTATAATTTTAGATAAAGCGAAGATACATACTTCTGATTTTAGAATTCTCTGTTTCAACTGTACCACCTTTATAGTGTGACTAACTTCAAATGTATTGTGACTGTTCGAATTAACTGCAAAACTCGACTTGTTTGGAATTGCAACTCTTGAAAATATGAATAACAGGTATATATCACTGTAATAAATCAAAGTAAGTGAAATATTGAATTTATATTTTCTATATAATGGTTAAATATGTATTAATTTATAGTAAGAATATTGTAAATGAATCAGATAACCTAATTTCTTACATTTGTTTTTTAGAAATATGAACATGAACAATATGAAACCGAAAAAGTCTACGTTTTTTGAAGTAGAACTGTGAAACACAGATCAGACTTTGGGCGACGATTATTATTAAATAAAAAACCGAAAACGACACGTTTGGCGAAATCATCGAATAAACAGTATGAGAATGTTGAAAAAACGTAACACCGACTTGTTGAAAGATAAAACAATATTTAACGGATATTGTAGGGCAGAACAATTAGGTAGAAAAGTCTCATTTAGATGCTATTTTCATTCAAAATCCAATATTTTGTAACATTTTTGTTACTTTATCAGGGATAAAAACTTGAAATAAAATTATAAATTTTTTTTTGAATGTTAATAATTTTTGCCTTTAGTAATCTCAAAGGTACATTTGTTGAGTGACTAAATTATGGAAGCATATCCCCAATGGTATGTCAAAACCGTGAAGCAGTTTTTATGATGAAAATTAATTGAAATTCACAAACAACGTGGTTCGCTATTTTGTTGACTGCTGGCTTCGGTAACTAAATTATTCAAGCAATTCTATTAATTTATGGTATGATAAATTTTCATGAAATCTGTTAATTATAATATATTTTTACTATTGTGTTCCTTATATTGATAGATGAAGTAATTAAATTTCTGTTGAAACTCTGTGTCTTTCACTGAAAATTGAATAATAAGATTACATTTATCAATAAATATATTTGATGAAATGCAGCATAAAACATAAATAAATAACTGATATATTGCCTGTACCAGGAGCTTTGTTTCTGACTATTTCAAGAACGTTGTTTCGAGAAGTATTGTAAGGCAATAAATATATCTAAATTCCATACTTTGGAGAAAAATTCTGCATACAAGCTACAGAGAATTCAATGCAATATATGTTTAGATTAGTTTCATTCAGTTGATGTAGAATTTTTTCATTTCCTCAAAAGACTCCTTAGAACAACTCTTCTAGAACAGGCAAAAATAAAGTTCGTGGTATCAACCTATGTTTCAATTATAGTGATGATCTCTAATTTTTTTTTAGAATTAAATCAGCTGGAAAGTTTTTTTGGCTCAAATTCTATATATCGAAACGTCAAAAATATGAATATGCAGAATTTAAACAAATAAAAAATTCCAATAATGATAGTATGTTTATTTTTGTGTTTTTCATATCAAAATAATTTAAATATTTAAAAAGATACATATTGGTTCGCTTAAAGTATTTTAATAAAAAAATTTGCTTGTAGCATATTTTATATGAAGCTAAAGTCTGTCTCATAGACATACCATAAAAAGTTTATTTTTCGCTATGATAATTTATAAAATAGAGATATTGAATTCAATTTTATTTTTAATCGCTACGGGTATTGTGATTATAATAAAATAAACTGAATATTGCTTAAAAATTCAGTATTTTATATAAAACAAATTAATTTCAATATGATCTCAAATTTTTGATAACCCTGGTCTTATATACTGCGCCATCTAGTACCATTCGGGAAACTGCATATGATTGTGTAGAGATTTGAAGATTCGTGTTTTGAGCAAAGCGGAAATGTCAATGGCAAGTTTTGCATAAGTTTGTGATCCGCCATTTTAGAGAAATACGTAAGGCAAGATTTGAGCATTTGAGGGATGAAAAAAACTGTGTCTGAGGAGGACAGTATTTGAATACTAGAGGATTTCATACGTTCCCTATTTAGTGATCTCGAAATGCAGTAAATTTGTCAGATTGTTTTTAAAAGTTGTATTACAGAATATAAATTGAAATTCCATAATGATGTTCTAATCATATATGATTAAAAACCGATTAATTTGATTCAACATTTGAAAACTGAAAATAGATTGAAGCATGTTATTTGATTACAAATAAGATACTATGCCAAAAATAAGTAGACTGGTAGACTCCGATATTATTTTATCACTTTTTTGACCTAAAGATTAAACTATTTCGACTCAATAATCTCGTTTCATGCACTGTTCACATATGCTAAAGGACACATAATGGCGGATGATAATACTCATGTATTTAGTGCCTTAATAATACCTATGTTTTTAGTGCTCTAGTTTAACTTTCTACGGATACGGACGAATTAACGCATGCGTATACAATACTTTTATCGTTGTTTGAATTTTATGTCAAGTTGATTTTGTGCATACAGTGTACAAAATAACAACAACAAAATTTTTTTGAATGCGATGATTGTTCGTGGTGTCTGAAATCATCATCTGCAGACTTCGCAGCATATGAATGCGCTGTGAAAAGAATCGGTGATGCTAGCGCAAAAACTGCATTAGAATTATGCGTTTATCTGCATCATTTTCTTTCATTTCCTTCATCAAATTATCACTTGCACCTTGAGATATACGTTCCTGTTCGGTAAATATTGGGCGAGCCCAACAAGAACGTATTTTTGTAATATTTTTTACTAGTTCTGACTGCTCCAATATCCAATAATAGTGCCAACTTTTCAATCTTTTCAACTTGAGCCTTGTCGTCGGTATAATGCCGTGGAATTCAGCTAACGAGATAAACTAATAAAACTTAGCAATAAAGTTCCTGAATTTATTATAAAAAGCTAGGTTAGATATAAACGTAGATAAATGTCAAATTCAATACGGACACGGATAACACGCATACTTCATGAGGACAGGCTTGTATTTTTGGTACGTGAATACGTATACGTATGTACGTATATACGGACCCATGGGACTGCAGCCTTACAGTCAAAATTCACGTTTGAGGTTTGTTGGAACGCTTATTTGTAAATGTGCATGCATCGGACAGTTCCGGACTGATTCCTGTACTTGTTGAAACAAACCTCATGAGATTTCTTCCAGGTTCACGACACAACCACTGCTGGATGTTATTTTGCATTAATGTTATTGGCAAATCACCAGGATGTACAGGTGAAACATTTTGAAGGATAGAATGATGAGTTATTATCAATTACGGGATGATTCTACAGACTCAGATGTAGTAAGTGCTCCTATCATTATTCTGCTGTTATTATTACTCCATTATGACGATAGCATCATTCCAAAATGATTTATGTTCGGCATTGAAATTCAGAGCACTTGAAGAAAGGTTTGTCTGCTCGATCTTAGAAGATCGAGAAGACAAAGAAATAATTGTATCAGACATGCACATTCGAGCTATTGTCCAGTTTGCTTATAGTATTCGTTGATGAATGCTTGATTTACAATCTGAACAGTGTACATGCATGAATAAATAGTTGCAATTATAAATAATTGTCTCTCAAGTATTGCATTTAGTTGTTAGCATTGCGAATCTTCAATAAATTCAGAAATGTAACTATCTTAAATGATTCGGAACGTTGCGCATCACAGTTTTGCGACGGATACAATAGAAAAAAATCTGCTTTGCCATGCAGTACTTCCCTGGCCATCAATTATATGGCTAGTTAAATTACTGTTATAACGTTCTGATGTATTTTGTGACGAATCATGCTCCGAAATCCGTCACAGTTGCACATCCCTGAGCCTTCTGCTACCGTCAATAATTTTTAAGCCCATCAAAATTAATTTACCTCTTGCACACCCTGTAAATTTTTAATTCTGTAATTCTGCTTCAACATACAACACCGCTTACCGTTAGATCATCAGTCATCAACTGCATTGAATCCGTTTTAATATATTTCACATGTGGTGGAATGAGGTTAAGTTTTGAAAACACCTGAAATTAAAAGCAACCGATATTGTACGATCTGTATTTATGTCTTGTGCCTTACCGTTAATAAAATCTGAATGTAATCAACCGTTGTTCTGTAAATATGATGTATATTGTATATTTTTTGATGTTATGTTCGTGACCTTTGACCATACACAAATAAATCAAGGCCGATCAAAAATAGCGAATGATCATTCTGATACAATATCAAGTTCAAATACTGAATTTCAACATTCTACGGTTGATCATTCTGGATTTATTGAGAAAATTCGAAGGAAATTTCAATTAAAGTGCACTTCCGGTACAGACAATTGGAACCATAATGCGAGGTGCACAAGCAGACCCTATACCAGTCTTAAATACAAAATTTCAACATTATACGTTTAATAAGTTTTGATATTTTCGAGTTACGAACGCACGTACACACGCACGAACGCACGCACGAACGCACGCACGACCGCACGCACAAATAAACGTACCTACATGAGGCCAAAAATAGTCAAAATGGATTCAGGGATGCTCAAAACGGATATTTCCATCCAAATCTCGATAGGTGAATTCTGTCGGTTTCACAATACTTACTTGTTACTCTGTACAAGTAAGTAAAAGGACCTACAAAGTGAGAATCAAAGAGAAAGTAATTTTGATCCATCCTTCTCTCCTGGTTTTCAAGTGACGCCACTGACTTAGTGACCTTCGAGCTAGTACTAAAAAAAATAAGGGAAAAAATTTGATCCACTTCTTGGGAAGGTTCGCCATCACTAATATAGTGTACAGTCAAAAAATCAAAATAAATGGGAAGAGTCAGCATCACAGTCAGTAATAAAGCTAATGTTCGATATTCAGAGTCAGAAATATATTTTTGAATAAAAAAACATGAATGACCAATTGTTTTGACAAATTCCAGAACGATAATTTATTTGTCTCACTTTGAATTTTTTTCAAGTGAATCAAGAATATTTTTGAGAATCAGCAATATTTACTCCAGCGTTCAGCCAATGTTCTCTATTTCTAGATATGAGAGCTAACAAATCGAAACCAATGCAAAGTACAATAAAATGACTTAATAGCACTTTTTTTCCAGCAAATTAACAATTTGTTCAGTCAAAAAGTCAGAAACATATACTTCAGCCCACTATTTTTAATTACTTGTACTAAGTACAAGCAAGTATTGTGGAATCGACAAAATTCACGTATCTGAATTTTGATGGAAATATCCGTTTTGAACATCCCTGAATCCATTTTGACTATTCTTGGCTTGATGTCGGTACGTATGTTTGTAACTCGAAAATCTCAAAACTGGTTGAACGTATGATGTTAAAATTTTGTATTTTAGACTAGTATAGGATCTAGTTGTACACCTCGCATTATGGTTTCAATCGTTTGTACCGGAAGTGCACCTTACTAGAAACTTTTCACGAATTTTTCCAATAATTTCAGAATGATCAACCGTAGGATGTTGAAATTCAGTATTTGAACTTGATGTTGTATCAAAATGGTTATCTGCTATTCTCGTATGAATCAGCCAAGCCAGAAGTGCACTTTATCAAAAGCTTCTCTAAATTGTTTGCTTAAATCTAGAATGATCAGCCATAGCATATTGAAACTTAGTGTTTGAACTTGTTGTAGCCTCAAAATAGTTATCTACTATCTTTGTACCAATCGGCTGAGCCAGAAATGCAGTTTATATGTATGACAGACAGTCAGAATTTGCCGTATAAAACAATCAGATTATTTGAAATGATAAGGTGGGCAATGATAATCTGTTGTCAATTTCCTGATTTTGCATTGAACCTGTGAAAATATTGTTAAAATTATATTAATTATAATCTGAAGTTACAGAAAACTTCATTCAATAAATTTAAGTATATATCAAATGATGTACAAGTAAGTCAAGTGATGTTCACGTCAGAAATTTTAATTTTAACTTTTGATAAAGGAGCAATTTCATGGCAATGGTTGGAACAATAAATTGATATAGGAGCATGTTCTTTTTCCTGGATATTTGGCATTTATTTATTCAAAAAATCAGTAGCAACCAAGTTCGGTAGAAGATGAGTATAATGATCTGAGATATCCATAGTCTCGAAGCAACAATAAAAGAAGGAATAAATAATTATAATTCACAGTTGGATCTGTAGAGCATTTGGGACCTAGTTTTTTCCGATCTTTCTTCGACATCTATATTATCAATGTAAATTATGGAGTATAATTCACACAAATGAGCTATTTCTCTTATGTATTTATTTTACGTGATAACTTGAATGGATATATGCAGTTATGATACAGATACAGTTAAACTTGAGTATAGATATTTGTATTATAATCCATGTTTTTCCAAAAAAGCCGTCTATCGTTGAATAGTATCACTTGGAACTTGGACTGATCTTTTATGTGGGTATCTACTTTTTCATAAAATAAGGCTAGATTTGTAAAGAGAAATATTTTTTCAAGGCTGTTATGCACGAATATCAGATCAGTTGCGCTAAAAGGCAAGTATTTTCTGAGGATGCGCATTTACAAAACGAGACAAGTACATTTAGATTCTTACGAATTTCATAGGAGTTAGAATAAAAGGCAAGACCTTTCCGAGGCAATGTTAGTAAGGGCTGCTGTATCACAGGGCAATGGAAAGTTTGGGAGGTGTGGTATGCGTTCCCGAAAACAACATGCAGAATTTAGAGGAAATTGGAGACAAAGAAAATATATAACTTAAGAAACTAAATAGTTTGCACACGTTAGTACTCAGAAAGACAAAAGCAGTATATTCTGAGGAAGATCTTAACAAGATATTGTAGGCCGGAGCATGCAAATTGGATAAGTGAACATACAAAAAAAAACTTAATACATTTCACAAGTTATGTGCAGTAGCTACGAACAGTTTTACGTAGTGATTGTCGTCAATTCTCAACTTATAATCTCCCCTAGTTCACTTTATTAACAGTATTTATACATTTCTTATATCTACTAGGGGCCAAGGGCTGAGTCCCTTTGACCTTTATCTTAGATAGGGATAACCCAATATGTGATTCCTAATAACTCAGTGACTGATGGGCAGGGCTATTATAAAATAGAAATAAGTATTAATATATGATTTAAGTGCAGAAAATGAGTATAGGGCTATTTACTGTAAGGGTGGCTCACATAACTCCTCCCTTCTTTGAGGAAGAATTTTATACTGGGTCAAGGAAGGTCAATAGTCCGTTCCCTGCTCTCAACGAAACAGGAGCCCCGCTGAGCTCTACCTGTTATTGCAAAGCAACCAATCCACTGTGAGCTTCTTACTGCAGAAAATTACAAGCACAGTTTGTTATAACTGCACTTTGTCCTCATCTGACTTGCGCAGACAAGTGCTCTCGCATAACATTTTCAAAGCGATTTATTTGGCAAACGTTGGTCTCTGAGATAGCGCAACCTCCGGGAGTCGCTATCGGGTCCTCTGCACAAGGGTACAACGTTTGACCAGGTAATTATATTATTCTGATTTGCAGAGACTAGTGCTCTTGCATTATGATATTATCGTTTCTCTTGCAAACGTTGATCTCAGGGATAGCGCAACCTCTGGGAGTCGTTATCGAGCCCTCGGTACAGGGGTACACTGTTTGTTGGAGATTTGTGACAAGCATTGCTAGGTCTCAACTCCGCTTTTGTGTTATTCTATTTTTGACTCACATGCCTAGTGCCTCTGCATATAGACTTTGACAACTAACTGAGTGAGAAAATATACTGACAATTCACTGTGTGAATTAATCACTGACAAATCACAGCTGTGATTTTTTCATACTGCTCTCATCTTTCTCTTCCAGATGCTGTGGAGAAAGCTTGAGTACGTATCCAAATGCTTTTAGCATGGAGCAAGTTAACAGTCGTCTGACAGCTCTCGTGCAAAAGCCCAATCAGTCTTGAACAGTAGTCCATGACAAGAATGACCTCCTGCCAAAAAGGTCAAGCTTCTTGAAGCTCAGCTAAATTTCAAGAATAAAGCTAAAGAAATAGCAGAACCAGTCACTGTGGATAGTACGTCAAAAGCTGCCCGCAAAGGCGATGATGAGTCATCCCAGGATTTGGACGGCTTCATGCCTGCTCCAAATCCGAAAAAAAGTGAAGCCGGACTCCAGAAATCCTCCTTTAATAGTAACTTCAAATAGCTTCGTTCCACTGAGTCAAGCGGGCAGAAGAGACACTATAAAAAGCTCACAATCTCGGGGAGCTACTGCTGGAAAGCGCATTCTGCCCATCGTCCTTCACTCGAAAGTTGAATACTCCAAGCTAGTACAAGCACCAACAGAAGTTGGAGTGACGATAAAGAAGGCAGTCAACATTAAATATGGTGAAACAATAATTTAACGGAAATTACGGTGGTTGTAGGGCAGAAACACTTCAGCAGAAAAGTTTCATTTAGATGTTATTTTTATTTAAAGTCCAATATTTCGTAGAAATTTTGCTACTTCATCAGGGATACTGGAAACGTACATAAATTTCTTTCAATACTTATCCAAAAATAAATTTTGAAAACAACTTCCTTAAATTATAACTTAGAATAAAATTGTAAAATTTTTTGAAACAGTTGAAAATTTCTCATTGTAAATAGTCTTCGTAACACACATTTATTACGTGACTAATTATGTTAACACAAACTCAATTTTTTGTCAAACAATACAGCCATATTTATGATAAAAATTATTACAAAATTTACAGCCAACGTGGTGACGCAATTTTTTTGACTGCCGGCTACACGTAAACGACGAAAACAAACTCAGCAAGAAGAGGGGACGGAAATACTGTCATCAGAAAAGAGCGCGCAGAAATTGAAATTATTAATACTTTCAAAAAGACCCCAGAAGACAAGCGTACATTTAGAATACAGTTGATTGACGGTTTTCAAATTTTGCTTGGCAAAATTAATATGTTTTCTTCTCTAAATAAACCAATAAGATCGGATGTGAGGCCCGGAACATTGGGAAAAGAGATATAAATTTTTTTTTGTTTCGCTGTCAGTGACACTTTCTCGTACAGCAACAGCTGAGCTGGTGTGAGACAGAAGACGTTTAATGAGACGCCTTGGATAGGAGTTCTCGATCAATATATTCTCCAACCGTTGCAAAGATGGTATTTTTAAAGTAGGATGACAAATCTTTTCCATCCTATTTTTTAAATCTAGTATTAGGTTAATTTTTGTTCGATTTGTGTGCCCGGAGTGATATTCCGTGGAGCATCAACTGCTACCTGCTGTCGAATCTGTAACCGAAGGGTTCAACAACCGGCAAGCTACGGAAGTAGCTTCACCTGATGTCGAAAAAGCCTTCGGTAAGGTATGGCATCAAGGACTGCTACATGAACTTCTGCAAGCTGGTGTAAACCAGACATTGATAGAGATAGTTAGCTCATTCCTACACAACCGGAGCTTCTGTATGATAATTAATAACATCAGATCAACCGAGCGCCGAATCACAGCCGGTTTGACGCAAGAATCACTGCTATCATCGACCCTATTCGACATACACTGTAGCGACATGTCATCGGTAACAGCAGGTACTACACTTGCGCAATACACGGATGATACAGCGATATTGTACAAATCACGCAATTCAACTGTACTCACCGCAAGGCATCAACGCGCAGTGGTTCTTCAAATAGAGAAACAACATAAATGTCGAGAAGGGCACAGCAATACTCTTCACTAGACGTAGAATGGAGCCTATAGGTAACATTTCTATGTTTGTAAACGACATTCCCTGGCGCCCAAGGAACAAATACCTTGGGCTACTATTGGATGATGAAATGACATGGGACCCTCATGTAGACAGCAACTGTCAGAATACGAGTGCACTTATTGGAGAACTCTCTCCATTGCTCAACAGGCAAAGTTCACTTTCACTTACAAATAAAGTGACAATATTTTGAACAATATTCTGACCAGCTATAACCTCCGGTATATCAAGTCGCATATCCGTATAGCTGTCGATCCTCTATGGTTCGTCCGAAACGAGCAGATCCAGAGCGACCTAAGGATCGAGCCGATCACGGAGTTTGCGCTTGAGCAAGCGAGCAAATTCTACACAAATATTCCCGATCATCCACACGCCGGTGTCAAACGTCTGGCGAATTACAACGAGGACGAAAATCTTCGGCTTAAACGGCCAAAAACAATCTTGGTCACATAAACTTGCCAAGAAGGATGCGATAATCTTAAACTTCCTTTCAAGTAATTTCCGATAAAAAAGGTGTGAGCCTCAGGCCCGGTACTTTCCTAAGCCCGTCATGGTCAATGGACGAAGGACTAAAATTCTTAGCCTAAGGGCCGTGATTCCACTTCATTGTTGACAATAGTCTTTACATTTCTACGATTGACAAAAATTTCACGCAATGGTTTGTATGTAAAAGCTGATACAATAACTATAATTAAAATGTACAATATATGATAATTATAGCTGTTCTCTCTGTATTTCACTTCATGTATCATTTGTTTGATAACTGAAATTCTAGTGAGATTATTGATTTCTTCCAAATGGTTTTTACTGTTGGTCTGAATTTGTTTCTGCCCAATATTAAATTTCAAATTTTTATATGTTATTTCTTTGGACTCGAATTTCACATTGAACTGTTGTTCGTTGATTTTACAATCATCTTTGTTCGTGAACTTGTATATTCCCGCTATTTGAATTTCTGTTATGTAATTTTTGCGATTAATTCTCAAATTTGTCACGTTTTTGCTTTTAATGATCTTATCTGATTGACTCTTGAACCATCTTCTTCTTAATGGTAGCTACAATTTGTGTTCGTTTTAGATTAGAATATTCCATAGATACATTGTTAAGGTTCTTCATAGTTTTTCTACAATAATTAATGTCATTTAACTATTTGCAATTATTGATTTGGTAGTATTTTCCGTTCTTATTGATAGCAATAACTTCGTTAATACTCATTTTTACTATCTTATTATGCCTAGTAGTGGGTATCGAGGTGAATATATGTGTTATATTTGTCACTGGTATATAAGGGTGTGTCAATTGAACAATTGATGTTTTTATTTTCCATGGTACAGTATACAGTAATATTTTAAAATAACTTGAAGAAATTTCTAAATTTAATCCCAGTTCTTTCAGTTATAACTTTTAGCAGGTTTTGAAATGTTCTGATATTTAAATATATAGTTATTTTAATAAGTAGTTGTTGTTCTATCAAATTTTGGGCTCTTGTTATGTTCTTTAATTGTGATAATTTGTCTTCAATCATCATGTAATTGTCCTACAGCCTGGATATGTCATATTTATAATATGCGTACAGTGAGTTTGTGTAAATTTTAGTGTTTTTTAATTGTAGTATCCTTATACCAATCTTTTCGTTTATTTGTTGGATGTCTTGTCCCGTAATTAATTGTAAGTATCTGTGAAAGTACGGGATCTTTCAATATAGTCTATCCGGTGTTTTCTGTTGTTCAGGTCAGTGATAACTCCTAATTTATCTTTATACTGTTTGATTTTGTGTTTTTTGTACGAGGGTTTCTTAATTTCACTCTTAAGGTAGTTCCCTCACGAGATGGTTGAATTAAGAAATTCCTCGCATTTTGCATACGTATTGTTTAACATGTAAAAAACATTTGTATGAAATTTGAACAAGTTTCACCATTCCGAACCCGAGATATATATAATTGAAGTTGACTCAATTAACACGTAGCATACGGACCATGCATAGGCAAACATCACATTATTAATTCTACCGTTAGAACTAAAATTAAGAAGTTTATAGACTGGGAGCTAGTGACAGGTGGGGTTCTCCGATTTTATGCCGCTTACCTTTTTGAGGGTTGATGATTTACCTCTTAATAAGAAAAATAAAAATGTTATTTAGTAATCTAAAGCCAAGTACTGAAAGGCAAGCATTTCGCAACAGCCCAAGTTACTCAAAGGGTTGCGTGAACTTGTGAAAAAAAATACGAAAAATGCCGTGTTTCCCAATTGCATGCCAATGAAGAGAATTGAAGTTTTAGTCATAAAACCCTTGTAAAAAGATTGGCAAGCATTCCTCGTTGGCGCAAGGATTTGAAATTTGGGGGTAATCTTGCATATCATTTAGCCGTGATTTCAAATTGAATGCCATTTCAACTATAGGTAATTTGTTCGATGAATTGTCATTGAGGAAATTGACATGCACCCCAGGATGTCCCAAAATGAAGGCATGCATTGAGGAAGTTGCAAAAAAAAAGAAGAAAAGGTTCCGTCATTTTATTCTGCATGCCATTGTGTATTTCGTTCAAAATAATTTTTTCTAGACGACACAAAAAATGGCAAGCATGTTGCTCAGGCTCATCATTGAATAATTTTAAAAGAAGGATCGAGAAAAAGTGCCCGTAAATTAACTCGGTAAAATTAACAGGGATTATTTCGCGAATTTATTTATTTAAATATTTTGACTGATTTTAAACATTAATGGCCTAGATAAGTCTCTTCCAAAATATTGCAGGGAGCTACAATTTGAATTATTCATAATGTTTCCATAGCAACAATTCCAAAAATATTCAATTTAAATCACTAGAAACATAAAATTTTCATATTGATATCAGTATTAGCTCTAACTGGGTATAACATTAAATTGCAACCAATAAGGCACTAGAATATTATTATATCAAAGAGTCCTAGTAAGGACGAAACACGTATGTACAGTTGACATCCCAACTTCTGAATTTGTGAAACATAAAGGTTTTGAATCTTGCTATCAATAAAATAATAATCACACATTCTAACAACGAAAAAAATAATTATTATGTTCTTACTTTTTCCCTGGAATGAGAATGAGTTATGTGGATGGAATATTGTAACAAAATATATTTTTGAAAGTTAAATTGCCTTTATTTGGAATTTAAGAGTAGGTATATCTTCATTATCATGCAAAAATATTATTATCATAATGAAAAAGTAAAGAAGCTATTTATCAGGAAAAAAAAATTATTATCATAGGAAAATCATACTAAAATAGCTAATGGGATGTTTCATAATATAAATGAATAGGAATGGAAAAGAGTCAGAAATTGGCAATAATTGCTGAAATTTCAATTTCTTCATCATAATTATTGTCAATTTCAGTTTCTTCTTCAGTAGTTTCACCACCTATTTGAGAAAAAGTGTCTCTGTCATCATCGTCTGATTCATTCTTATCGTCCTTATTGTCGACCCTTCTTACAATATCATCCTCTTTAACTCTATTCATTCTCATACTATTCTTCACTTATTTATGCCAAACGCAAGAAGTACTGGTATAAAAGTATTGTTTATGAACCTAATTGTATAACTTTGAATATATAATCTGCATTATTATGAGAGATTCACCACTTGCCATGTCTATAATTACAAACTAAGTTGATTCTAGGACATATTTTCTTGATTTTTTCAGAATTGGTAAATGTTTGTCTTATGTTATATGCATTCCATTCTTTATTTCAACTCGAAGCATATTTTTTCATTGAAATGAAAAACAGCATGCAAAATAAAATCTCGGAGATTTTCTTACTTTTTTTTTTGCTACTTTTTCCAAAGTTTTTCAATGATCCGACAAAGTTGCATGTCATTCTCCAAATGAATTTAAAGCAGCATTTATTAATGTAATATAGAATGGCGGGCAGAATGAAGTTAGAGAAATTTTGCGAGTTCTTTATGCAACTTTCATTATTGTTTGAAATATGAAGGGCTTGAGCAAAATGCTTGCCATTTTTCAAATGAATTTAAAACAGCATTTATTGATGTAATACAAAATGGCAAGCAAAATAAAGTCAGAGAAATTTTGCGTGTTTTTTATGCAACTTCCATTATTATTTAAAATACGAAGGGCTTAAGAAACATGCTTGCCATTTCCCGAATGAATTCAAAACAGCATTTATTGATATAATACAAAATGGCAGGCGGAATAAAGTCAGAGAGATTTTGCGAGTTTTTTATGCAACTTTCATTATTATTTAAAATATGGAGGGCTTAAGCAACATGCATGCCATTTTAAATTCATAATTATTTCAATATAAAATAAAGTTTTTGCTCCATTTGAGGTAATTTGAAATCACGGCTAATTGGTGCAAAATTTATACAAGAGGAATGCTTGCCAATCTTTCTACAAGGGTTTCATGACTAAAACTTCAATTCTCTTCATTGGCATGCAATTTGAAAACACGGCATTTTTCATATTTTTTTTCACAAGTTCACGCAACCCTTTGAGCCACTTGGGCTGTTGCGAAATACTTGCCTTTCAGTACTTGGCTTTAGATTAATCTCAATTACTCAACATTACAAAGGCATGCAATTTGATATCACGGAAAAAACCATTTTTTTTTCAGACCTTCAATTGGAATTTGAACCATGACCGAAAAGCGTGCATCACTCAATAACATTTTTATCTTTCTTATTGAGAGGTAAATTATCAACCCTCAAAAAAGCAAGCGGTATAAAATCGGAGAACCCCACCTGTCACTAACTCCCACTCTATTATGAAAAACGAGAAGGAGCTAAGGTAGAATATCACGGATATTGTAAAAAAAAACAAGTTGATTGATCATCTAGTTTGACAGATATAATCTCGAGCAGGCCCTGGAAACTCATATGAGGGTTGCTGGACCTACGTTTCTAGTATTTGGTCCTAACAAGAGATGTCGACACTGCTAAAATTTTAGTTGTTTTGTACGTCACGTGACCCTTGACGTCATGTGGCCTTGTTCGTCGTGTCTGACATGTCTGCACAGCATGTCTGCCATTCCGTTCGAATCGTTTATTGTGTCAATATCGTGTTTTATATTGGATTGCTCAGTTTTGTTTCGTTGAAGTACATATTTTATTACTTTTTCATTTGCAATTGTGTATTATTGTTGCCTTTTGGTGTATAAAATCTGGATTTTTCAATACAAGCAATAATGCCAGTTGCAAAAAAAATGTGTTGCATCGTGGGATGCCAGACCACTGGTAAGTACTTCCAATAATGAAGAAATAGGAGTTTCATATTGTTATGCAGATTTATGAACAAATCTGTGAGTAGTGTAGTCCTAGAATTATTAATCTGGTGGCAGAAAAAACTAAAATTTTGCTTGAATATGTACAGATTTGTTCAGAATTGCACCATGATACTGATTTTGAATATTAAGTTTCACTGTTATTGTTTTCTGTAAAGGTGTGTCCCATCATCACTTTCCTAATCCTGATAAAGATTTGGAACGTTTCAATAAATGGCTGGGTATTTTGGATATGGAGGAATTACGTTCAATGGATGAGCTCAAGGTGTACAATAATAAACGTGTATGCTCTGTCCATTTTGATGCTAAATACAAGAGCATTGGAAATCCAAGACTACACTGAAATGCATTGCCCTCTCTCAATCCATCAGGTATTTTTGTACAATTATTCTTGACTTGATGATAGTCCGAGGTGCAGTATATATTTAAGAACAATGAATGAGCTACAACAAATATTTTTATGTATTTCAGAAACTCCACGTTCACCCGTGACTAGTCCAGTTCATTTAATTTCATGTTCGCAGCAGATGGAAGGAGCAGGTATTCTGGTATATGAATATAATATATAGAAGCAGAGCACTCAAGCGCCAGCCCTTACGAAGGCGTCTTATCGGAAGAAAGGCTGTCGTTGAATCCAAAGAATTGATTTCAATTTAGTATAATTAATTTATAATATTTATTCTGATTTGTTCTTATTGCTTCAATGTACGTCTCTGTAAGAAACGGGTGAATTATCATATTTATATATCTGAAATAATTGTGACAATAACGATGAAGAATGTTTCGAAAATGAATTAAAATGCTGTTGTTGGAAGTAGGGAATTGATTTTAAATTGACATAATTGATTTGTATTATTTATTCTAATTTGATCTTATTGTTTCAATGTACGTCCCTGTAAGAAGAAGCCGAATTATCATATCTTCATGTCCGAATTATTGTTGGCAGCAATGGTAAAGATTGTTCCGAAAATGAATTGTAAATGTTATCGGATTCAAAGAATCAGTTTTCAATTGAAAGAATTCATGTATAATATTCATTCTGATTTGTTCTTGATGTTTCAATGTACGTCTCTGTAAGACAAGGATAAATTATTATGTATTTATTTTTGAAATGATTTTTAAAGGATAGCGATAGAAGATGCTCCGAACATGTCTTCTAAATCTTGTGTAGTCATCATAAAAATGTAAAATACACTTGAAAAAAAAAACAATCAGAATCATTTGTACTGTGTATCTAAAAAATATTGATTATTAACTGTTTCTATTATTGTTCTTATATGAATTGTATGAATTTTTTTGAATTATGTGAAATATGGAAGAATGTATCCATATTTCACATTATCTTCAAAAAAATTCTACAAGTTATAAATAATTATTTCAAAATTCAAATAAATACCGCCTATCAATTCAAATCGGCGTTAGTTGTTGGTCCTATCACGAGATGGCGTGAAAAGACTATTCCAGCTCATAACATTGCAGTTTCTCGTCTATAGTATATAGGTAGTCTGTGATCTCGAGAAGTACTAAGATTTAGCTGCATACGACATATTTTGCAAGCGAATGAGCGAATGGTGGGGAACGGAACGTTGCCACGATTGGCCACAATCGTCGTTCTAACACGCACACATAAAAATGCGTCGTCTGTATGGGCAACTTTTTCTGTGTGTTGAGGCAAAACTCGTATAGTTCCATCAAAAAGTTTACTTGCAATGTCAGTTCAAAAGAACTTTTAGAATGAATTTTACGAAAGCAAATGATATCTATCGTATATCTTATTGGCACCGAGTACGTATATATAGGATTAACAAAGTTATTGATTTTAATTTGAACGAATTATCAACCATTTTAAAATGCAAACGGTATGTAACTTTTGGTTGGGGCCGCCGCAGGGGAACTATCGTAAGTCGTTTGATAAGTATTTCATCTAGGATCTCCTCTTGATTTTTGCTCTCTCCAAATCTTTTATTTTTATCGATTGTTATATTTTTGTTACATTCCTCAAATAGTGTTGTGTATTGTCTCAAATTAGTAACTATACACTCGGTGGCTCTTGAATTTCCATCTATTCCGAATTTGGTCTCAAATACTATTTCTTTTGGTGTGAATTCAGTTATACTATGTATTGATTCGTTATAAGCTAGCATGGCTTAGTCCATTTTCTCTAAGAATGAGGTATTTTTGGACTCTTTTCTCAATTCCATAATACTCGAATATTCAACGAGAGTATTGTGAAACCTTTCGATAGGCAAGTTTGATTTTTGAATACTAACATTTGTTATGTGTGATCCTATTTTATATAGTTCCAGTGAGCGTAGCAATAACGGAGATTTGAATTGTGAGCCACAATTCATAATGATTTTTTTGGAATAGGATATGTTGGAGATTGTTTTATCACCTTGTCCTTTGATTCAAAAGAACTCTTATTGTTCAGATGATAGATATCAGCTAGCTTTGGAAATTGATCTATTATTGTTGGGAATCCCGTTTTGTTAAGAATTGAAGTGTGAATGTTCATGATTTTGAATGCTTTTGTGGCCTTTACGGTCAAGTTATCAACCGCTTCGATTGGGTTTTATTCGTTTTGTGTTTCCTAGCATATTTGGCAGGTGTTCATTCAATTTTGGATGGATATTGATAAATTGGGCCAGTAATAGTTCTGTTTTAAATGATTATAGGTTTCAATGATTCTTTAAAGATTCGTTTTTCCTTCATGGTAGTTAGTTAGTTTTCGCAGTTGTTTTTCTTGATCTACTATGTCAGCTAATACATTTGTTACTTTTGCAAGGCGCATGGTATTGTTATCAAAAGAGGACTGTAGTATTCTCTCAGTTCCTTGTTCTAGTTCGGTGTTGTCGAAGTATATCAAATATTATAATGTCGAAGCACAGTACGTTTTGATCAGATCGAATATCTGTTGGTCTAAGTCTTGTTCTGGGTGTAGTTTCCATATCATCGCATTTTTAGTGTTATGTATTTTGAAATTCTTGGAAAGTGATTTCTCTTGTGTGTTTGTATTCATTATTATCTAATTTTATCCGGCATTGAAGGTTTTGTCAGAGTATTGTAGTCCGTTGATAGGATATGAATCGTCGCTATGAATAGTTGCGTTTGAGTCAATTGAATTAACGTTAATTTGTGTTTCTCTTGAACAAGTGAATATAAATTGCTATATCAGTGTGTTGAAATAAGGTTATTAATAATTTTGAAATTTCTTCCCAATATTGTCCATCTTTTTCGCAACAAATTTTCGGCATATAAAGTTCTTTTATTCCGTTCGTAACACAATACTTTCGCAGATTGGTTAGACATGATATAATTTGTTCTTTTGTTGATTTGGAGTTGTATTTCCTTCAGTTACTGGGTAAAATACTGATTTTGGTTTATTTTGGATAAAGATATCTTTGGATTTGTTTATTTACTTTGTGAAATATCTATTTTTCATGTCTTGTGCAAAATTTGAATTTGTTTTCTTGTCTTCTGAGATATAGTGTACAATGTTTTTGTGGTTGTGTATGTTTGAATAGGTGTACCCTAATTTGAATCTCGGATTAATTCTAGAAAGTTCGTCTGCATTTGTGTCTATACAACTTTTTTTGTATTTCATTTCGTAATTATATGGTGATAATTTTATTCTTCATCTTAAAAATTTTATATGGAGATCTTTCATGTTAAAAAGTCATTGTAGGGGCTTGTGATTGATTCGTATTATACAAGTAACATTTGGAATAATTGATGCACCAAACTATTACCAATAATTCTTTCTTGATGTTTGAATAGTTAATTTCGTGTTCATTGAGAGTACGTGATGCATAAGCTATGGGTAAATCTTTATTATTTATTTATTGTGACAATACGGCTCCAATTGCATAGGTAGATGCTTCAGTTGTAAGGGTGAATTATTTACTAAAGTCTGGGTATTGTTATATTAGGCCTGTTGTCAGAAGCTCTCACATTGTTCAAAGCAATTCGTATAGTCTTGGCTGTCATAGTCAATTTTAGTGTTTTTCTTCGAGCGTTTTGTCAAGGGTTCTGTTAATTTTGCGAAGATCGGTATAAATCTGTGGTAGTATCTTGAAAGTCCTAAGAAACCTCCGATCTGTTTCGTGCTTTGTGGTAGGTGTACTCTATATTCGCTTTCATTTCGTCAGGGTTTGATTTTACTCCATATTCGCTTATAGTAAGTCCTAGATATTGTACTCCTTTCTTTGAAAATTTGAATTTCTAGGTTTGCTCTCTGTAGCTTTGAAAATACTAGATTATTATTGTTCAAATGTTCTTGCAGTTGACTTCCAAAAATTATGATATCGTCCAAGTGAACGAAGCAGTGTTCTGCAACTAAGTCATCTAAAACATGGTTAATTAATCCTTGAAAGGTAGGAGGTGAATTTTTCAATCCAAATGGCATACGTAGAGATTCCTAATGTCCGAAATCTATGCTAAATGCTGTTTTGGCTATGTCTGAATGTTTCATTTCTATTTGATTGAAACTGGATTTTAAATGTCGGTTATATTCGGTATAGGGAGTTTGTCATCTATGGTTTTGTCGTTTAATTTACGGTAGTCAATCACTGTTCCAAATTTTGCTTTGCCGGAGGCGTCTTGTTTCTTTGACACTATCCAAATAGGTGAGCTCCAAGGGAAGTATGATTTTCGAATAATATTGTTCTCTAACATATTGTTGATTTGATTCTGTTGCGGCATGTCATTCAAAATTTTTTTAATATCATCTAGTTACAATTTTTTGAAATAAAAATGTTGATGATTTTATTATTGAAAAAAAAGAATTGAGTTGTTATTCTTCTATCAATAAAAAATTATCAGAAATAATTCAAGTGCAAGATACAGTCCATCTATTTGAATAATCAATCGTGGAATTGCAAAATTCTACAGGCAAGACGGTACATTGGTCCTTAAAGCCTGGATTTGAGTCTGTTCCATCTATTATATCGTCTCATATTCCTGTCATTTGGAGCAATTAGGTATGGCAGACGATTTAAGACTATTGAAAATAAAACGAGGACAACAAAAATCAATTCTAACAAGAAATATCAATTTCTTCAATAATTCAAATTTAAATACGTTAGATCAAAAAACGTTCAATGAAATAAAAGCAAGACTAGATCGATTATCCTATATATGAGGAACATACAATGATATTCAAAATTATATTGAAATTATAGAAGGTATCATCAAGAAGATGATAAACGTGACAGTTTTGAAAATGGTTTTTTCTCTCCAATTGCAAGAATAGAAGAGGAGATGCAAATGTTTGCTGAATTCGATGTTCAGTCTGTTGCAGCGAGAAGTGATATATCTGTTTCTATTATTCATTGCAATTCAAATAATTCCAGTACAAGTCACAACGACGTTTATAATCAAAATAAAACAGAAATCAATGACAAGAATAATTATGTTGCATCAAATTCAATCGTAATTATTAATAAAAATATGCAATCTGTAGCCAAGAATCAGAATTCCTAGTTAGACAACAATCAATCATATGTTTCTCAAGTACAATTACCCTTGATGAAATTACTAACATTTAATGGTGATTACAATAAATGGGTTGAGTTCCGTGATAGTTTCAAAGCGTTGATCGATAACAATCCAATAATAAGTAATGTCCATAAAATGCATCACTTGCGCTCGTATTTGGAAACAGATGCTCTATAAACAATAAAATCAATTCCAGTATCAGATACTGATTATAATTTAGCGTGGAATGCTTTAGGAGAACGCTATGAAAAATGCCAACTTTTAATCAATAATCATGTTCGACTTATTCTTGATTTTTCGCAAATTCAGAGAGAATCTGCTAAGGAATTACGTAATTTATATGATAATATTAACAATAATTCAGGAGCACTACGCAACTTAAATGAACCTGTTCACGATTGGGATGCTTTACTTAATTCCTATAATTGTTGATAAATCTGATTTTAGTACAAAACGCGAATGAGAAAAGTATTTCATTCACAATAATGCAAGAACAGTAAGGGATATATTAAAAATACTGGGAAATCGGTGCGATGTTTTGGAAAAATCAAATTCAAATGAAACTAATTATAATTTGAATCAAAATAAGTCTAATTTCAAAAATATACCATCGCATCCAACAGTGCACATAGATACATTAAAATTCAGTTGTTTCTATTCTGACGGAAATCACTCAATTTATAAATGCAACAATTTTCTCAGACTTACTTGCACTGAGAGATACAATGAAGTCAAAAAATTGAAACTGTGCGTAAATTGTTCGAAACCTTCACACACTGCTCCACAATGTCAATCATCTAGATGCAAGCAATGTTCGAAACCTCATAATACCTTACTGCATTTTAATTTAATAAAAGATGATTCTAACAGCTCATTATATAAATTAGAATCACAAATCAATAATAATTCACCTGCACAATCAACTAATACGAAAACCGAACATGTAACTGTATCTACACATTCAGCAGAAACTAATATCAATTTTCCTTTGTTAGGACATGTATTATTATCTACTGCAAATATCTCAGTAAAAAATGCCAATGGTAGGTCACACCAATGCAGTGCTCTTCTAGACTAAAGAGCAATGAGCAATTTTATCTAAATACCTATGTAACAAATTGAACTCAATTTGAATACGGTTAAATTTGCAATTAGTGGTGTAGGAAAATCTATGAACAATGTCAAATTCTTGACAAATCTATTCAACTCTTGTAATTATGCTCAATTCAATCGGTCAATTTCATGTCTAGTTCTAGACAAAATAAGTGCAAACATACCATTGGCATCATTTAGTAAGCCAAGTCTAAAGCTGCCAAACAATATTCAGCCAACAGATCCATCATTTAATGTATCTTAACCTATGTATGTACTTTTAGGATCATCTATCTTTTGGCAATTGTTAGATAACAATCGAATTTCTATTCCAAAAACAGAAGTTACGTTAAATGAAACAAAATTAAGATGGGTGTTAAGTGGTAAACTAAATATTCATTATCGTAATCCATCTACAAATATAGCAGTCAATTGTTTAACTTTGAACAATTAGACTGGGAGCTGGTGACAGGTGGGGTTCTCCGATTTTATACCGCTTGCCTTTTTGAGGGTTGATAATTTACCTCTAAATAAGAAAGATAAAAATGTTACTAAGCGATGCACGCTTTCCGGTCATAGTTCAAATTCCAATTTGAGGTCTGAAAAAAAAGTGGTTTTTTCCGTGATATCAAATTGCATGCCTTTGTAATGTTGAATAATTGGAATTAATCTAAAGTCAAGTATTGAAAGGCAAGCGATTCGCAACAGCCCAAGTGGCTCAAAGGGTTGCGTGAACTTGTGAGAAAAATATGAGAAATGCCGTGTTTCCAAATTGCATGCCAATGAGAAAAATTGAAGTTTCAGTCATAAAACCCTTGTAAAAAAATTGGCAAGCACTTCTCGTTGGCGCAAGGGTTTGAAATTTGGGGGTAATCTTGCATAAATTTTGCACCAATTTGCCGTGATTTCAAATTGCATGCCATTTCAACTATAGGTAATTTGCTCGATGAATTGTTATTGAGAAAATTGGCATGCACCCCAGGATGTCCCAAAATGGAGGCATGCATTGAGGAAGTTGCAAAAAAAAAGAGGTAAAATTTCCGTCATTTTATTCTGCATGCCATTGTGTATTTCGTTCAAAATTATTTTTTTTAGACGACACAAAGAATGGCAAGCATGTTGCTCAGGCTCATCATTGATAAATTTTGGAAAAAGGATTGGGAAAAAGTGCTCGTAAATTAATTCAGTAAAATTAACAGGGATTATTCGGCGAATTTATTTATTTAAATTTTTTGACTTATTTTAAACAATAATGGCCTAGGTGAGTCTCTTCCAAAATACTGCAGAGAGCTACAATTTAATTTATCCATAATATTTTCATAGCAACAATTCCAAAAATATTCAATTGAAATCACTGGAAAGCTCAAATTTCCCTATTAATATCGGTATTAGCTCTAACTGGGTATAACATTAAATTGCAACCAATGAGGCACTAGAATAATACTATATCAAAGAGTCCTGATAAGAAAGAAACACGTATGTACAGTTGACATCCCAACTTCTGAATTTGTGAAACATTGAAGTTTTCAATCTTGCTATTAATAAAATAATAATCACACATATTAACAACGAAAAACATAATAATTATGCTCTTACTTTTCGCCCGGAATGTGAATAAGTTATGTGGATGAAATATTGTAGCAAAATGTATTTTTGAAAGGTCAATTGCCTTCATCTGGAACTTAATAGTAGGTATATCTTCATTATTATGCGAACATATTATTATCATTATGAAAAAATAAAGAATCTAATTATCAGAAAAAAATAATTTATTATCATAGAATAATAATAAACTTAAATAGCTAATAGGATGTTCCATAATATAAATAAATAGGAATGGAAAGGAATCTGAAATTGGCAATAATTGCTCAAATTTCCATTTCCTCATCATAATTATTGTCAATTTCAGGTTCTTCTTCAGTAGTTTCACCATCTATTTGAGAATAAGTGTCGCTGTCATCATCGTCCGATTCATCCTTATCGTCCGATTCATCCTTATCGTCCTCGTTGTCGGCACTTCTCACAATATCATCCTCTTCAACTCTATTCTCTTGTGGATCTGTGAAAATTATTGCAAAAATTTTGTTTAATGAATTATTGTTATTAGTATCTACTCTTGAAGTATAATTACAGAAAAATTTCCAATACAATACTGGAACAGCTAGAGAAATTATTCCCTCAAACGCTTGTAAATTGAAATATGTATCAAAAATATAAGTACCATCAATAATTTCCTGAATATTTTGTGGAACATCATCACCTTCAAACCACTTGAAGGTGTAAGCATCATTCTCCAATAGCCATCCAAATTCTTGCACATTCAGGCTGGTGTTAGGTACTGCAGAAAAAGCATTTTTCCACAAATGCCCGATGTAAGCAGTTCGAAGAATTTGTTGATGAAGTTCACGCTTGCAAGGTGGTAATATGCAAGGATCAAATTCCAGCAACTTTTGCTTGAATTTATCTGTGGGCTCAATGTTATGGCCATAGCTGTATGAAAACATGAGTAAACGAGCCTCATCTACATTAGAGCACCTTCCCAAGCAATTTTTTGTTGTTGCATACATTTTGCATACGAATTCCTCTATGATGGAAAATGCTGCTTCATAATTTTGATTTGAAGGGTCTTGCAATACAGCGAAAGCTTGTTGAATTTTTTCACTTTTTTTGTATAACTCCCATGGTTTTTTTTTTCCCTTGCGGAAAAATGCTGGGTTGTAGTCGCATCCGGTGAATGCGTGGAACGCAGGTAAGCCGGAGCATTTCAAGGTTCCCAACGCTTTATATATTTCATTAATATTTATATACCGACGATTATTGCCGGTGCTGTAAAGAAGCCAGACCTTCAATGACTGTGGTATATGCATCATATTACCCAGGATGATAACAAAGATGTCGGAGTCACAACATTTGATGACAACCTCTTTGTCTTCCATTTGGCACAAGAAAAATACAATTTTCGTATCAGTCTCCTCGTGACCTTCGCATTTCAAATGGGGAATTATCTCACAAACTACTGATCCATCTTCAGCTACTTTGTATTTTTGGCATCGCTCAAAGGAGACAAAAATTTGTTTATCTTTAATATAATGTTTCACTTTTGATTCAGATGCCCAGTAGTCCATAATAAAAGTAATGAACGATTTCTTGAAGTTAATATTCTTTAATTCAGCTCCAAAATCCGATGGTCGCTTTTGATCTGGACCTAATCAAAATGGAAACCAAATTTCAGATGAATTATAAAAATGAACTTGAAAAAATAAGTAAAAATATGATATGTTTGGACCTTGAAACTGTGTGCATTTACAAAAATGGGACATCGTCCTTGTGTGTTATATTGATCAAATCTTTTTTCACTATGATAATTGTCAAGACTCAAATTATTGATTCCTCTGTTTGAGGTTGTTTCACGTGATCAGACCTTGGGTGAATGCCAGAGAAATTTTATCCTTTCTCCACTAAATGTGGAACCCAAGTTCTCACAGCTAGTATTCAGTATATTTTAATTATGTAGATACTTGCCTTGTTTATTTTTGTATCATTGTTTCTGATGGAGACTTTCATATAGAGAGAGTCAATACGTCGAATATAAACAGATATACAGAATTTAAACTAGAAAAACCTAATCATTATGTTTCAATTCTAAAAGCATGTATAGATCATTGAAGTTCTGTTCAAAAAAAGAAATTGCTTAGGCGGTAAAAAGAGTTATCAAAAGCTTTCTGTCTTATGACGGAAAAAGACGTGAAACATTTTCAATTGACTTATTCGAGCGTGCATATAAAGAGCTTATTCTGCTAATTCATAGTCATATCAAAATAGTATAACTAGTTGATAATATATTTTTACCTTTGAACTCATATTGTACATTGAAATTATCTCTCAAGATATGTTCATTATCCTTTATAGATGGACTCTTGTATTCATCGAAAAGTATATATATTTCTTTTGCATTAGGATTTATCGTCGTTATACTTTCTAGAATTTTTATTGCTACGGCTCCCAGTGTCGATGGCACTTGTGTTAATTGATGTAATAGAAAAATGCCATCGATTATGACTACATTTACATTATTTGGTTGACAATGTTCTTCTGGAAAATCACTTTTTTGGATGTAAGTTTCTAATATTTTAGTTATAACTGATTTGTCAGTTTTGTTAATGGTGCCATCCATATGACAGAGCGAAAGAGGCACCGGTGTTAGAGGGTAAGATAAAACCTAAAAGAGAAAACATACAGAATTTCAATATTCTATATATGAAACATTTTCATCACTCAGTTCATTCAAAATCTGGTTTGAATGACCAATGGTTCAATCAGTTCAAATAAAATCATGAATATATCTATACTAGGAGTATATGAATTAAAAACGATGTTACCTTTTCCATATTGATGTTTTCTTTTGAGCCCCATGCTATCCCCAGTAGTCTGCCAAATAAATTTTTTTGTAATTTCACTTCCTGGATTTTCCCATTGACTCTGAGTTTCATCTTTTTTATGCAGCTTGCAAAGTTTAGAATTTTATTTCTTTTGATTACATATTTGCCAAAGTTCTTCTCGTTTTCTTTGCATTCTTCAATCATACATTTTTTCATATTTTCCCCAATTATTTCAATATTCAATAAGAATTCTGATACTTCATCAGGTGCTGCTTTCCCTGTTGAAACATTTAAAAGTACATCCTTTCTTACATCTGAAGAGAATGGATTCATTCTCTCAGTCAAGGTGGAAGTAAAACTGTGCATATGTTTTTCACTTCTTACTATCCTATGATGCAGCAAGTCATTGGTGATGTCTTGGACGACATCAAGACCGCACTCTTCCATGACTTTTGATATAAGTGCACACCTCAAGCCGTGATTTATAGCCCATCTTTGCCGAGCGGCTATTGAGTTCGTGATGTGCCTAATACCAGTAAGTCTTCTGCCTGCATCAGCATTGATGGTCTGTTCCAAAGTCAGATCTATCGGCATACGAGAAAATGGTTTACATGTTCTTTTGCATCCAAAACTTCCTTTTCTGAATTGTTCTTTTAATCCAGGGTGTGTATTATCGACATTCAAAAGAGTATTCAAGTACCATACCAACCAACGAGCATAGTTTTGATGATTCAAAGTGAAAAATAAATTGGTCATTTTGTCTATGGCGTAGCAATATAGCTCAAATTCAGCTGTTCTTATGCTTCTCTCAAATAATAAGTATTAACCTATGTGTTTTGAATATTAATTAATTATATATATATATAGATATATATATATAAATATATATATATATATATATATATATATATATATATATATATATATATATATATATATATATATATATATATATATATATATATATATATATACAGTATGTGAACCA
Organism: Dromius quadrimaculatus; assembly: GCA_963989225.1. Classification (NCBI taxonomy): domain Eukaryota; kingdom Metazoa; phylum Arthropoda; class Insecta; order Coleoptera; family Carabidae; genus Dromius; species Dromius quadrimaculatus. The sequence goes on along the minus strand of OZ022336.1, from coordinate 24,340,273 downwards.
GAAAGCAAGCCATAGACATTCAACACATGAGGAATAAGTTTTTAATTCATGTTAGATGAAAATACTGCAAATATAACATTCAGAGGATCAAATTATTTGTCCAAATCAGTAATTACATTCTATTTTACAGGTTCCAAATTACACAGGACTGAAAACAATATAATTTGGGAAGCAATGCGAACTGAAAAACTGATTTTTCATGTTAAATGTCCATGGCTACACACTGTATACATGAATAAATTATATATATATATATATATATATATAAAATGAATAGTAACCTATCAGTTGCAGATATATTGCATAAAATTTTTGGGTTTTGCCATATTTTTCGTTGAGAGTCTCTTGCTGGAACCCTACAAATTCATTTAAAATATCTTGCGTACTAGAATCATTAACGACGTCTTCTATAGTACATTCACTACGCTGAAATTTTTGCAATAATTGTTTTATATTTGGGTTGACTTCGATTTCCTTTGAGTCCAAAAAGTTTTGAAATTGTAGCTTCTGAAGACATAAATAAACAAGAACGTGTAATCGTTTACATCGGTTAAAATGTTTCCCAGATAAAAATCCTGAAATCGAGCCACTTCCAAGCAAATCGCTCTCCACCAATACGGTCTCCAATCCGCATGAAGTGATGAAAGTACCTATTGAAATAATATCAATTATATAAATATATGTGAAAAAAAACTTTTGTTCTCGTTTATTTGAGCCAATGATGTACTCCAAAAATGTCTTATAGAAAGTAACCTACGGAAATATTTTTTCTGCGGGTATAAATGAGCTCAAACAAAAGATAAATATTTTCTAATACTGAAGAAATTACCTATTGCTTTGAAAAACGACATTTGTATATGAAAACCGCCAATGTGTCTGAATAATCTTCTGAATTCATTTCGCTCTGTATTTTGTAATGGCAAAGCTATTCTTGCTATTCCTAGATCATATGTCACCTGTGCATACTGCTCGCCACACTCATCTGCAATTTGAATGGCTCTGCGCATTGTTTCTAATACGACAGCATGATCTGTGGGAGGTTCATTAATTGGTGTCAAATAGAAAACTTTCTGTATCACTTGGTCATCATTAGGATCAATTTTCGCATTGAATCCAACCCACATTGGAGTTGTTATACCGAAAGCATGTGACATCATCCACGCCAAATCCACCTTCCTACCGTGATCCAGGCTCTCCGGAATAACGTTTCTTTCAGGAGAATCGTACGGTAACACAGTAGCTTGTATTTTCGGTTTTTTTAGATATGGCTGCAGTTCTGGAAGGTAGGCTTCAAAAGTTCGCCTTCTTTTTCTTTGGCTGGAGAAATGCCCAGTGATTTCGTCATCTTTATTGTTGATCCCGCTCTCCTCTCTATCAATAATATTTTGAACAACAATCCCAACAGTGTCGTTGAGAGTCGTATTTTGTACTGTAACGCTATCGATAAATCTATCAAAATTATCGAAGGCACATACGGTAAGCAAACCTGGTTCAGAGACAACATCAGAAGAACAGATTCGTGAAGAGTCCACACACGAAAAAGTTGCTTCCGTCTCCAACTCTTCAAGCACGTTATAACTACATATGTGCCCATATCTTTGCAGAATTCGCACAATTTTTTTACTATTTGTGAAACTCTTAATCGTGCTTCCAAGAACTATGTGCTTTGAAGGTATAGTTTTACCATTAGATACAGCTTGAATAATATCGCTCGAAAAAGACTTCACCAATCTCGCAGTTCTGGGACTTTTACGTCGTCGAAAGTTAAAACCTACAAGTAGTGTATTCAAAAAATGTGTGAGCTCTTTTGGAATTTCACATTCACCAGCAATTAAATTTTGAATTGTGATATCGGGGCCAAATTTATTACTTGCGTTATCAAGAATAACACGTCTTAAAAGTAATGCCGCCTCCTGTAATATATCATCATCCTGCAACGTATCTATATTGAATGTGACTCCACCATAAGGCAGTATTACCCTAGTTCTTTTATAATATTCCATTTTGATCTTCCTGCGAAATTTTTTTAGTAATTTTTCAGATACGTGCTTTGTATACACTAACGTTGGCTGCTCATCTCCACTAAATTTATTATATTGTTCCAAAAGAACTTCTTTGAATAGCCGATAAATCAAATCGAGAGTACAAGCATTTTTTTTATCAATTACAAATTTTCTAACAAAATTAAAAATTGTTGCGAACGCGACTTTATAACACTCTCTCGTTCTGTGCCATACGCCTTCAGACCTACGTTCTCTCTTTGCAATCAAATTATTGTAGTTTAATCGACAAGTTTTATGATATGGGACCTTGCGTTCTACATCTACATATGTTTTTATTTCGGCTACTAATTCGAAATCCTCCCATAGTATGGCTTGATACATAAAATCTTCCCACTTCCGGAACTGTTTACTTTCCGAGATTGCTTCACTTCGACCTCGTACCTTCTTATGGCCAGATCGGTTACATAAAACGCATGTAAGTTTTTCCGACGGGTCCTTATATTGAAATTCTTGGGATTCATCAATATTTAAAAAGCTATCTATACTATTATTGGCTCCAGGCACATTTTTTTCAGTAAAGATATTATCTAGAATCGGTGATGGACTGAAAATGAATAAATAGATGTACGGAACAAATTGATAATTGAATTCAAATATATATATGATCGAATAAGTAATATATTATGAAAGAAATTGATACTGGTAACCTGTTTCCATTAAAAAACAAAGTACTCACTTGATACTTATCGCAGATTCATTCAGATTATCTGATTTGAATTGCGCTTTGAGAGCGTTGAAATTGTTCCTGCATTTCGAATGATACCCAATAGTATCATTGACTTCTTGAGGAAGTTCGACGTCGCTGTACTTCAATTGATGAACTTTTCTTCGCTCTAAAGAGTCTGCGCAAGTTTTTAGCGTCTCCGGTGTGAATAAATGTATAGGAACTGTCCGTTGACAGTTCAAAAAGCACTTTTTTTTTTCTTGTTCGATTCGCTCAAGAGCATTGTCATCACCAGACATATCGATTATTGTTTCAAACAACATCTACAACTTTCAAATAAAACATGAAACCGAGAAAAATCAGACTCATAACATGGATGTAAATTTTGAAAATCACCATAATAGAATTAAATAATTTTACATGAAGCATGTTTGAGACGGTGATTCAAGAAATTTCAATCATACCCTATTATTGGATACAATTGAATGCCACCCAATATTACTTATTTATGAATTTTATTAGAATTTGTATGCTTTTTAAACGAATGTATTCAATTAACTTCATATAACTATGCATAAAATGTCCAATGAAGATATTTTTACAGTGTACCTTAACATTTCTCATAAAAAACCACCGTAAATTTGGAAGTAGTTTTATATCAATAAGTAGAGTAAATAAGTTCAGAATGATTCAATTTAAATAACAAAAATTACTAAATGAAACACACACTAGGCGATAGCTGATAGTAAGACAAAAAATATGCTTAAAAAATAATACCAGAGCCACGACACGTGACGTCGATGAAGGGTGAATAGGATAAATCAATTTTATATATTTTTTTTGTACTTACCAATAAATATTTGAACAAAAAATGCGCGAACATCACTATTATCATCACTTTCAATCTAATTCACAGGAATATTTCCATGATACATAAAGCGTACCTATTACACGAAATGACTACACAATAGAAAACTGGAAAGATTGAAAAATAAGCCTGATTCATAAATGACATGAAATACACATGTAGTGATTAAGAGTTCACACCATGAAATGAAATGGAAAAGGAATTGACCAGACTTTATTACGTATTCTATTCTATTTCATTCTATTTCAATCCAGTCCAATTTCGCTCGTATGTATCCGACAATGCTCATAAAGCACTGACAAGTCTAGAATGGAATTATTGTAGCGACTTACTAATTTGTTATTTAATTACTATAAATATCAGAAACTATCTACGATTTTATCTATTTATTAATCTATTTATCACAATATACAGGCAAAGCATATCCAATCTGCAACAAATCAAAGTGCTTGCGCATGAGGTAAACACAAAAAAATAACATATTGAACCAGCAATAATAAAATTATTGCATGATAAATAGCTAACACAATCAGATCAACTACCTAATCAGTTAGATGTAACAGAAAAACATTTCTTGTTATGTATAATTCAAAGTGAGAATAAACCATATTAAAATCTAACAGTGCATGGTATTTTCATATTATTCTTCACTTATTCATGTCAAACATAAGCCCTAATGGTATTAGAGTATTGTTTTTAAGCCTAATTGTATTACTTCCAACAATCTGCATTATTATGAAACACTTACCTGCCATGTCTATAATTACAAACTCAGTTGATTCTAAGACATATTTTCTTGATTTATTTTTATTTGTAAATATTTGTCCTATGTCATATGCATTGAATTTTTTTATTTCAACTTGAAGCATAAGTATTTGTTAATTGAAATACAAAATAAAATCACGGAAATATTTTTACTTTGTTTCGCCACTTTTTCCAAAGTTTTTCAATGATCGGACAGAGTTACATGCATGCCATTTTCCGAATGAATTCAAAACAGCATTTATTAATGTAATATAGAATGGCAGGCAGAATGAAATCGGAGAAATTTTGCGTGTTTTTTATGCAACTTCCATTATTATTTAAAATATGAAGGGCTTGAGAAACATGCTTGCCATTTCCCAAATGAATTTGAAACAGCATTTATTGATGTAATACAAAATGGCAGGCAGAATAAAGTCAGAGAAATTTTGCCAATTTTTTATGCAACTTTTATTATTATTTAAAATATGAAGGGCTTAAGCAACATGCTTGCCATTGCCCATATGTATTTAAAACAGCATTTATTGATGTTATATAGAATGGCAGGCAGAATAAAGTCGGAGAAATTTTGCATGTTTTTTATGCAACTTTCATTATTATTTAAAATATGAAGGGCTTAAGCAACATGCATGCCATTCTAAATTTATAATTATTTCACTTCAAAATAAAGATTTTGCTCCATTTGAGGTAGTTTGAAATCACGGCAAATTGATGCAAAATTTATGCAAGATTACCCCCAAATTTCAAACCCTTGCGCCAACGAGGAATGCTTGCCAATTTTTTTACAAGAGTTTTATGACCAAAACTTCAATTCTTTTCATTGGCATGCAATTTGGGAACACGGCATTTTTCAAATTTTTTTTCACAAGTTCATGCAACCCTTTGAGCCACTTGGGCTGTTGCGAATCGCTTGCCTTTCAGTATTTGGCTTCAGATTGATTTCAATTATTCTACATAACAAAGGCATGCAATATGATATCACGGAAAAAACCACTTTTTTTACAGACCTTTGATTGGAATTTGAACTATGACCGGAAAGCGTGCATCGCTTAATAACATTTTTATCTTTCTTATTTAGAGGTAAATTATCAACCCTCAAAAAGGCAAGCGGTATAAAATCGGAGAACCCCACCTGTCACTAGTTCCCAGTCTAAATACACTCGAAGCGCAATTAGCTAAATTTTGTCAAATTGGAGAAATAAAACCCAAGTCACTCTTATCCAAATCAGACCAGTTTTGCGATAATCATTTCGTAGGTACTCATAATCGTGATGAAAATGGTCACTTTGTAGTAAATATACCATTTAAAAGCAATTTCAATAATTTGGGTCAGTCAAGAAAACAATCATTAAATAGTTTCTATTCACTAGAAAATAAATTAGTTGAAAATCTTCAATCATATAATGATTATGCTAAATTTATGGATGAATACGAATCATTAGGTCATATGCAAAAAACTCAAGAAACATTTCAAAATGAAAAATTGTATTATTACATTCCTCATCACGCAGTGATACGGGAATCTAGCAGTACGACAAAAGTACGAGTAGTTTTTGATGCATCTATGAAAACAGATAGTGAACTATCGTTCAATGATGTTCAATACGTAGGGCCCACGATTCAAAATGATTTATCAACAATATTACTCAATTTTCGAATTTACGAATATGTAATGAGCGCAGATATTTCAATAATGTATCAAATGGTTTGGATCGACTCTAGTCAACAACGATTTCATAGAATATTTTGGAGATACAACCAATCGGTTAACATTCAGTGTTACTAACTAGAAACAGTTACATACGGAACTGCTTCGGCACCGTATCTTGCCATTCGATGTTTATATCAACTTGCAATAGAATTTCAAGATGAATATCTACATGCCTGCGAAGTTATTGGAAACAATTTTTACGTAGACGATCTACTATGCAGAAGTAATTCAGAAACAGAATTAATTCAACTTCAAAAGGATATTAGTAGAATTTTAGCTAGTGCAGAGTTAGAACTTCGAGAATGGTTGTGTAACAAAGATAATATTTCACAACAATTCAAAAAAAACAATGATTTAGAATGCCATATCATCAAATTAGGAGAGAATGAATCGAGTAGAACGTTAGGTGTATTTTGGAATGCAGCGTTAGATACAATTCAGTATTCAATACTAGAAACAGAGTTGAACAACATAATTACAAAACGTGAAGCTTTATCAAAGATTGCTCAAATTTATGATCCTCTCGGGTTGTTAGGGCCAGTAACTGTTATTGGCAAATTATTCATGCAAAAATTATGAAAAGAGGAAATATCTTGGCACGATAATATTCCTCAAAAATTAATAGCGAATTGGCAGACATTTCGTGGTGATCTGATCAATTTGAACATTATAAAAATACCGAGACATGTCATTGTTCCAAATTATGCAATGATTGAATTGCACGGATTTGGAGACGCAAGTGGAAAAGCATTCGGAGCAGCTGTATATGTACGAAGTCTAAACCAAAACGGACAATATCATTAAAATTTATTATGTGCACTTAAACAATTGTCGTTACCAAGATTGGAACTTTGCAGCGCACTGTTACTAGCACAATTAATCCATTGTGTAATAAACTCAGTTAAATTAGAGTTCGGTGAATGTTATCCATGGTCAGTGTGACGAAGCAGTCTTCGGTTTGAATCATAATCTGCAATTTTTCAAATATTAAATACCGTACTAAGAAGTCATTAATTTAACTGATCATCACTACAGTTCAACTCACTTAGCCTTTTTAAACCGTAATTCTGTTTCATCTGTTATCTTTACAAGTTCATTCTGTTCACTTCCTCAAGTTGCTCTAGTAATTTTACAGCATCGAAAACCGATCAAAGTTCATTTCTGCAAAATAACAGTCCGTATTACATCCGTATTAGAATAATAATCAACTCACCGCCGTGTAGAAGTTCTCCGTTCCGTATGACACCCCAGTTAAGGTTTTATTTGAATTTCTACAACATTAGTCAATTGAGGTTAAATTGAAAATCCCACATGGTAATATGGAATGCCGAATCTAGAGGAGAATAATATTAGATAAGACTATACTATAGTTTAACATGAAATGGACCTTACCGTTCAGCAATTATGTATGATAGTTCTTTGTTTATTTTGAGGAGTTTTTGTTCTGCCTGTCTTATCCTTTTGCTTACCTGCGTTTGTTGTTGGTTTAAATGTTCCAATAAAGAACCATAATATCAGTTGCCATCTAGCGAGTAATTAGAGAACTTTGATTTATGTTCAGATTCCAATAAAATATATTTAAGGGTAGGAATGTTATGGAAGTGATTTGTAAATAGATTATTACTGTACAAAATATATATTTTATTTAACGGATGATTTGTACATGGACAGGTTAAGCCAAATCTAAAAGTACTTAAGTGAACCTGTTGCGTGAGGATTCATTGAGATCGGGGTATAGATACAGCCCAAAATCAAACAGTAAAGCACTCTATTCTGAGACTTGAGCCCAGTGTATTATCCAGCGAAGTTATTATTACAACCGAAGTCCGAACCGTACCGTAAGTGAACTCCTTCCGTTTGAGTGAGCCCGGAACGTGGGTTACAAGAAACCTCTTTTTGAATGACCCCCGTAACGTGGGTTACAAGAAACTCCTTTTTGAGTGACCCCCGTGACGTGGGTTACAAGAAACCCTTTTTGAGTGACCCCCGTAACGTGGGTTACCGGAATCCCCGTTTTGACCGTTATGAGATTTGATTTATCCTTGTTGGCTTCGTATATGTTTTCTTATGCGTTTTGGTTTATTTGTTTTGTGTGTTCAATAAATACTATTTGTCCTACTACACGTCTCAGCTTCATTCGTCAACAAACCCTTTCCCAGCCCGCTAGCGACCCAGCACAAACATCACCAAAGAGCTGCACCGTATTGGCGCCCGAGCATTACCGACCGACAGCAGCTCCAGCGAGACGCACCACTGCAATGTAGCGTCTCATCAGATTCCACAATAACTTTAACATGGATACGAGGTGATCCACAACGGTGGAAAACTTTTGTTGCAAACCGCGTGAGCGAAATACAAAGATTAACTGATACTAAAGATTGGCACCATGAGCAGGAGGATTCTGTAGGCTGAAACTATAATCGGAACTAATCTTATCAAAAAATTATTTTTGCCGGAGGCAGTTCACATATGGAGCAGCGAAGTCTAGCGTTTAGACCCGCAAAGTAAATATTCTAAATTTATTACACTACGAAGAGTAATTGCATACTGCATTAGATTCGTCAATAATAGTCAACCTAAATTGCACATCAAACAAAACCAAAGTTTAAAAGTGAATGAATCAAATACTGCTTTATATGTATTAATTCCTATTGTTCAAAAAGAATCATTTCTTAGTGATTACAATAATTTGTTGAAAAAATTTCCCATCAATAAAAGAAGTAATTTGTTATCGCTGAATCCATTCATGGATGAGAGTCTATTAATACGTGAAGGTGGTCGATCACGGAATAGCAATTGTGGTTCCAATAAGAAACATCCAATTATTTTACCTGCTAAACACAAACTAACAAAACTTATTTTTGAATATTATCATAAAAACTTACTTCATTGTGCTTCTACAATGTTGCTTGCATCAATACGAGAGAAATATTGGCCGATAATAAGACGAAATGAAGCGAAAAATATCGTGCGTTATTGTAAAATATGTTTTCTTGCAGAGCCAAAAAGTTTAGAATACCTAATGGGTTATTTACCGGAAGCGCGAGTGAATCAGTATTTTCCGTTTTATAATGTTGGTATTGATTATGCTGGACCATTTTTTTCTGAAAGATAGGAGAACAAGAGGTGCAAAATCAGTGAAAGGATATGTAGGTTTATTTATATGTTTTCCTTCCAAATGCATACACCTTGGCATATGGGAAGCTGGAATAAAGAGTGTAGAATACCACCTGAAACGAGTTATTGGAAATAGCAATGTCACCTACGAAGGCTTTTCGACAGTTTTATGGCAAATAGAAGCTATTCTAAACTCAAGACTACTTGAGTCCACTAACGACAGACACAGACAATTTAGATCCTTTGACGCCAGGGCACTTCCCAATTGGCAGATCTATATCAAGTCTTCCAGTCACCGACAATTTCTGCAATGTCCCCGAAAATCGTCTGAAACATTACGAACGACTCCAAAAAATCGTTCAAGATGAAGAAAAGAATATTTCAATGAACTTCAAACACGGGCAACTTGGAAGACTTCTAAGAATTAAGATCAAAAACTATCGAAAATCGGCACCATTGTCATCGTAAAGGAAGACCACGTCCCACCGATGCAATGGCCTATGGGAAGAATCATCGACCCACATGCCGGTACTGATGGAATTATTCGAGTCGTCAGCGTTAAAGTCCGAAATGAGATAGTCAAACATTCAATGCGCAAAATTCGTATTCTTCCAAATGATTGTGTCACTGAGAAGAATTAAATAAAATATACATATTATGCTGTGTAATATCAACATATTTCAAGGTGGCTGGAATGTTGCGGCATGTCAATGAAAAATTTTTCAGTATCATCTAGTTACAATTTTTTTAAATTGAAAAATGTTGATCATTTTATTATTGAAAGAAATTAATTGAGTTGTTATTTTTTTATCGGTAAAAAATGACCAGAAATAATTCAAGTGCAAGATAAAATCCATCTATTTGAATAATCAATCGTGGAGTTGCAAAATTCTACAGGCAAGACGCTACAGATTCTTTACTTCGTCTTTGTGAATTTCCGGTTAATGGTATGATTCTGTGTGAGTGGGATGTTGGTCTGTCAATTTAATTTCGTGTTTCATGACGGTAGTGGATGTTAATTTGTCGTTTCCTTTCGGGAAAAGGTATTGAGATTCTTTCAAGATTTTCATTAATTCTTGATTCTCGTTTGGTGACATGTGTTCATAGTAAATTTCTACATTCAGTTCCAGATATTCAGCTAGCATATCCATCATTAAATGAATCTTAACCTATCGATATACTTTTAGGATCATCTATCTTTTGGCAATTGTTAGGTAACAATTGAATTTCTATTCCAAAAACAGAAGTTACGTTAAATAAAAGAGAATTAGGATGGGTGTCAGGTGGTGAACTAAATATTAATCATCGGAATCCATCTACAAATATTGCAGTCTATTGTTCAACTTTAGACAATACACTCGAAGCGCAATTAGCTAAATTTTGGCAAATTGAAGAAATAAAACCCAAGTCACTTTTATCCAAATCAGACCAGTTTTGCGATAATCATTTCGTAAGTACTCATAAGCGTGATGAAAATGGTCGCTTTGTAGTAAATATACCATTTGAAAGCAATATCAATAATTTGGGTCAGTCAAGAAAACAAACATTTAATAGTTTTAATTCACTAGAAAATAGATTAGTTGAAAATCTTCAATTATATAATGATTATGCTGAATTCATGAATGAATACGAATCATTAGGTCACATGCAAAAAAACTCGAGAAACATTGCAAAATGAAAAATAGTATTATTACATTCCTCATCACGCAATAATACCAGAATCTAGCAGTACGACAAAAGTACGAGTAGTTTTTGACGCATCTATTCTACAGGCAAGACGCTACAGATTCTTTCCTCCGTCTTTGTGAATTTCCGGTTAATGGTATGATTCTGTGTGAGTAGGATGTTCGTCTGTCAATTTAATTTCGTGTTTCATGACGGTGGTGGATGTTAATTTGTCGTTTCCTTTTGGAAAAAGGTATTGAGATTCTTTCAAGACTTTCATTGATTCTTGAGTCTTGTTTGGTTTTTTTTCACAAGTTATGTGCAGTAGCTACAGACAGATTTACGTAGTTACTTCTGTCAACTCTCTTTAAGCGCATTTTTACATAAAGAATACGCTATCATATGCACTTTAGCTGGTGGCTGGCTGGCTGGCTTGCGTGACGTTGGGATCCAAGTAACTACAGCACTTACAGACTTCAAATCGGTACTAAATGAAAGATGCTGATTTGTGAGATTGCACAAACTGCTAGAGTTTTTTATTCATACACTCAGTTTTGGGTAAAAATTGAAAAGGTAATTACTGCTGAACTATGCATAGTTCAGATCTGAAAATTGCTGTACAGAATGAGCAGCATATTAGTAATTGAATTTTATACTCGAAATTTCAAACCGATATGGATTAGTACCCATTTTAGGGTAGAAACTATTTATTATAATATCTCGCGAGTTACACAAGATATTGGCATGCGGTTTTCGATGTTTTCAGTATCAGAATAAGTTCGACCTTGGTTTCTACGGTCAATTTAGGACATTACATAGCCACACGTTACTTATTTCCTTTAATCTGTAGCTTTGGAGGTAATTTTCAGAGATTTTTTTATGTAGCTTTGATGAAGATCAAACTCTTATTTCAAGGTACAGCACATGACCTTCCGTCAGTCAATAACCGAACAATGAAGAATAAAAGGTATCTTTGAGTTTGATAAAATGATGTGTCTATCAAATAGTCAACTTGGAACTGCTACTAAATGAAAGCTGTTGTTTCGTAGGTTTGCCTAAATTGCCTGTTTCCAAGCTCAGTGATTGTGGGAGATGGTAATTGGCGAAATCTCTGAAGTAACAAGCATTCATGAGCTATCAAAAATGCGCGTACATTATCAAGATGATTCTCCAATTTTTTGAATATTTGTTTAATTTTATAATAATAATACGGGAATGAGGTTTATGTATACTGAGAGTATATATATATATATAGATATATATATATATATATATATATATATATATATATATATATATATATATATATATATATATATATATATATATATATATCCCATAAAAATTGATATTGGTTCGTCATCAGGTTTTCTTAGAATACATAAGACGAAAAATTATTATAATTTAGATTATCATAATTATTAGATTATAAGAGACTTTCAAGACCTTTATCTAAAATGATCATTACAAGCTTTGTTCTCTCTTGAACTTGGCTCAAATTTACAATCAGAACGAGTGAATCATTAGTCTCAAAAGTACGGTATACCTATGGCACAAATCGGTTAAATTCGCGAATAATATACTTTTCTCCTATTCTCTGTTATCACTTTCAATTGAAATAGGAAGTATGCATTTTTTCTAAGAAGAACGCATTCCTGTGTATTTCTTCAATGTTTGATATCCAACTTACAAATTATATTGAGAAGAAATATGCTAAGATCAATAATTTATTAAATCAGGTCAAGTATAAAACGTTTTCAAGATACATTCTTTTGGGAATTTTGGGACACATGTTTCTAATAAAAATGTTCAAAGCATTAGCAGCCTTGGTTTTGAAAGTTGCAATCATCCATGAGCGGGTTGGCCATAGACACTGAATATAGGAAGGGTGCAAAATTTAAATCATCTGTCCGTTTCAAAAAAAGAGATACGGTGGTTGGATAAATCTGTACCTGGATGCATATATACATGAAAGCACCCATACATCAACGTAAGAATAATTGGGATGTTCCCTAAAAGCCATAGAAAAAGAATACAATTCCTATAGATCGGCTTCTCCGTCCCTGAAAATTGGAAAACCCGGCGCACATGAGGTGGTTGTACGTACAAAGTGAGTAGCCTGCTGACAAGTTTATTCGGCAGCATAGTTCAAGGAAGTTATCATTATTGTGTTGTCTACTGAAGAGAAAGTGCCAAAGAGTGAAAGCTGAAAATTGTGTATATTAAATTTTGGTGGAAATTAACTTGGAGGTGAGTGTATTTTCACAATATATTTTGATATGTGCATGCTTATTGTTGATAATGAGTTTCTATAGCCACTTGTACATTTGTTTCTAGTGCATAAAATGGATATGTACAACTGTAATATGAATAATTGCAATGAAAAGTTCCAATTTGTGCAAAATTGGTTAAAACATGAAATATTATTGTTCAAAATTCAGAAAAACATAGTGTATTTGAATGTTGTGATAAGAACAAAGAGAAAATGTTTAATTATTATTTTTGTGTCAAGTCGATTGTAAATAGTGCATAGAATGGTATTCCAAAATCTTTAAATCATATTCATCCAACAAAATTGGAGCCTAATTGACTCATTGGTGATAGTAACAAATAACTGTTAATAATCACTATGTTTTTATACTAAAAACATTGCAAAATTATTTAAATGATGAATTGGTTTGGATTTGATTCAACCTCAAAGAAAATTTCAGTGCTGATTTAACGGAATATCATACAGGCAAATATTTCAATTCCTTTGAAATATTATATAGCTTGCCATCGACTATTAGATTCCATCAATAATTCGGTAAACTGATCCTATTTATTTTTTTGCTCATACACATATCTCTGGATAACGCAAGCTTTGTCCTGCCAAATTTACTACAGAAAGATGCAAGCATATTCATCACCGTCTCAGAAAACGTTCCTCCGAATTCAGCAATTGTGGCAGCTATTGCTCACTCATGTTACTTTTTTCTTATATGACAGTTTTTATTTTTGTGTGGGGAAAATCAAAGTTACAGAATGTTCATTGTTAGAAGCGGTGATTGACCTAATACCAATAACACAGATATAACATTTTTAGAGAGGATCGTTATTACCGTAAGGTAGGCGAATCACGCGGCGAGGTGTTTTGTGTGCAGTAAATAATAAACACAAATCATCACTAATAAAATTAGATTTAAATAAAAACTTTATTGCTGATATTATCTGTATCAAATTGGATTTGAACTCGGGTGCGAATCTGATTGTCATTTGCATCTATGCTCCTTCTTCTATTTCAGCTGAACTACAAGAAATGATCTATGATTGCTTAGAATCAAATAGTTCTGTACTTCAAAATAATTTCATTATAATTGGGGATCTGAATATCTTCGATCTAGTTGAATATTATAATTTTAATTTTACAAACAATCACATAACTAGATTCAATAATTTTTGTAATTTTCTTGAAGCAATTCAACAAAATAAAATATTAAACTGTGACAATCGTATTCTTGATGTCGTTATATCTAATATAAATTGTGGTGTAATTCGCGAAGATATCTCTTTTGTACCGGAAGACAAATATCATCCTTCTTTATTTATTACTTTAGACTTGAAAAATACTGTTCCTCATAAGTCAAAATTCAGCTCTGATTTCTTCTATAATTTCCAACGTGCGGATTATGAGTTGATGTACTCTTTACTAAGTGTCACAGAGTGGAATTTTTTTCAAGTCGTTCACTGATGTCAATGAAGCCGTTGATAGATTCTATGACATAATTAATAAAGTGTTTCAGAAATGTGTTCCTAGGATGCGTGAAAGAATTACTGATTACCCTTACTGGCTTACTGAGGATATCATTCAAATGATCAAACAAAAAGAAAAAGCTCATAAACTGTACAAGACTCACAAGGATGAATATCAATATAAAGAATTTAGTTCCTCACGAGCTAAACTAAAATCAAATATGAAAGATGCTTACCGAAATTTCATATCAAATACTGAATCAAATATATCGTCCGATCCAAATAAATTCTGGACATTCGTGAATAATCTCAAACAAACATCACGCATCCCGGGTTACATGTTTCTGAAAAATAATGAACTCAAATCTACGACGGAAATTGTACAAGGGTTTGCGGATCATTTCAACAGTGTTTATTCAACTGAGGATCTGTGCGTCGACTTTGATGACTTTTCAACAGAATCAGTTACTATGCATCAACTAAATACTCAAAAAATAACCGAGGATGATATTATACAAGCTATAAATAGTCTGAAAATCTCCAAGTCTTCCGGTCCTGATAACATTTCAGCTTTTATACTCAAGGGTTGTCGTGACTTATTCACTACACCGCTGCTAATTATCTTCAATTCATCTCTTTCTACTAATACATTTCCAAATTCCTTCAAGAAAGCCCATGTGTGTCCTATATTTATATCTGACAGTTCTCATGATATTGAAAATTATAGACCTATCAGTATTTTATCCAACATTGCAAAGTGTTTTGAGAAAATTTTGTATAAATACATATACAATCGTGTATCTGATTCAATCAGTAACAATCAGCATGGCTTTATTAGTGGAAGATCCACAACTACAAATTTAGTAGAATTCACAGAGTTTATGTCAACTTCATTGAATAAAAATAAACAAATAGATGTAATCTATACAGACTTCACTAAAGCTTTCGATAAGATTAATCATAAAATCATGCTATTCAAATTAAAACATCAGTTTGGCTTCTCACCTGATTCAATCATGATTTTTGACTCTTATATTAGGAATCGTGAAAACTTCGTGTGTTATAATAATACCAGATCTAAATATTCCATGCCCTCCTCTAGGATTCCTCAGGGATCAAACTTAGGACCTTTATTATTCATCCTTTTTATAAATGATATAGCTAATTGCATTAAGAACTCTGAAGTATTGTTATATGCTAATGATTTGAAAATTTTGAAAGTAATAAGCTCACAGAATGATAGCGATCTTCTACAGACTGGTATAGAAAATCTCCATACATGGTCCATTCAATCAAATTTATTTTTTAATATAGAAAAATGTAAAGTTATGACATACTCCATCAAACATAATGTAGTTCTGAATGTGTACAAAATGAGTAGTTTAGCACTTCATAGAGTTACGCAATGTAGAGATTTGGGTGTCATATTTGATCCTAGACTAACTTTCCAAAATCATGTAGAATATATTGCAAATTATTCGTATAAAATATTAGGATTTATTATTAGAAATTCAAGTTATTTCACAAGTGTGACAACACTCAGATCTCTATATTTTTCTTTTGTACGTTCCAGGCTTGAGTACTGTGTCGTGGTTTGGAATCCGATGTATATTAAATACAGCGAGGAGATTGAGAGAATTCAGAGAAAATTTGTTAGATTTTGTGCTAGAAAATTTTGTGTTTCTTTCAATTGTCTTACTTACAGCTATACATATCATCTTGAACTATTCCATATTACTGCGCTTCAAAAAAGACAGAACATTATTTCTTGTATTTTTTTGTATAAACTGGTCCACAATCGCATTGAAACCTTAACTTTGTGGTGCCACGTAATTTAGGTAGAACAGCTGCTCAATTGTATACATTCAGAACTCCAATATCAAAATCAAACTATGAACTGAATGCTCCAACCAGGCGGATATGTCATATCTTCAATACGTTTGTGTCCAACACATCAGATATAGACTAATACTTCGATTCTTTGTTAGTCTATAAGCGTGCACTGTACAATGTTTTCCTAAGATTTAATTATTTTTTTCTTCTAATGTAATCTACTCATTCTCAAGTGTTGATGTCATTGTCATTTATTATTGTATTCTTTCCAGTCCTCTGTAATTGGGATACTCCCGTATCCTGTTGAGTGGTTGATGAATAAAAAATAAAATAAATAATTCATTTATATATATATATATGTTAGATTTGAGGGAAATAAATGAGATAAGCAGTTAACCAGATACACGATTTATTATTTATAGTTCGCATTACACTGAACAAAATAGGAATGAATGAATTGCAATACACCAGACAATAATATACCCCAACAAAACACTTAATAAGCCACGTAATGTAATTAATCAAACTAATTAGACTATACGCAACAACAACACATAACAATATCATCCTAATGATAGACTAGATTATTTAATATGCCAATATAACAAACACTTACATAGAGCGGCGCTAACACGGCCATCCTGACAACACAATTCGTCCTCGAATTGAACATACAATGTTAACTTAAATAGCTAAAATTAAACTTATGGCCGGCCCGATATTCAAGAATTGCACTAGTGCGAAGCGTTCCGCCTTCCAACACTGTAATCAACCTTGAGCTACAGCTACTGTGAAGCGTTCCGCATTCCAACAGTCTCAGCTTGTAAGCAACAATACTGTGAAGCGTTCCGACTTCCAACAGTCAGATAAACAAAAACAACATTACTGCGAAGCGTTCCGCATTCCAATAGTTACAAAATCGAGGAAAATGATACTGCAAAGCGTTACGCATTTCAACAGTGGAGTTAGTATTGCTACATAAAATGAAATCTCAGTTAGAGCTTTCAGGAAACTCTCCAGGCCATAATCTGATCATGTCTCTTGCCACGATTCTTTTACGATTTGTAACAAGATTTTTCAGTTCCAACCTATCGTTGGGTAAAATTTGTATTACCTCAAACGGCCCCTCATATTTTCCATCTAGTTTTTACAGATGTGAGTTACCCGAAGGATGAAAAACAAAGTCACCCACTGTAACAGTTTTGTGTGAGCATCTACCTTTGTCAAACAAGATCTTTGACTTTTCGGCCTGGTTTTTCATGCGCTCATACGCTAATTTCCTGTCATTTTCTAGATTACCATTAGTTATAACACCTCTAATAGTGTCTGTAAGGGCTGTAATTTCGGCAGTAGTATTGTTTAAGCCAGTCAACAAATAGATGGGTGAGAACCCAGAGGTTTTCTGTGGCGTAGTGTTAAGAACATTTTGCAATTTATGTATCACGCTCGGCCATTCTGACTTATTTTCTGTTTCAACTGTTAGCAGATTTAGAACTGTTCCAACATATCTTTCAACTTGTCCGTTGCCGCGGGGAGCACTTTTAGCGATCAGATGTTGTTCAATGCCTAGGTCAATGAATAATGTCTTTACGGACGTGTCCGTGAAATTAGTACCTCTGTCACGAATGAGTCTTTTAGTGCAACTGAATATATTAAGGTGTGTCCTGAGTGCATCACGAGTCTCTGAACCAGACAGCGTTTTTAATGGTATAAGAAATAAATATTTTGTAAATGCATCAACGAGAAGAAGGATATGTTTATATCCATTGGAAGATACAGGGAAAGGGCAAACACAATCAGCATGTACGGTGTGGAAGGGGATGGGTACTTTGTCAATTGGGTGTGATTTCCCTTGTCGCGGCCCTGAGTGCTTTTTATTCGCAATACATTTTAAGCAATGATTGCAATATTTTCGAATGAAACTCGTCATTCCTGGAAACCAGAAATAATGGTTGATTTTTGCGAAGGTTTTGTCCGGTCCCAAGTGACATTGATCGTCGTGAAATAGTCTCAGTAACCCTAATCGACTACCTTTGGGTATAAACGCACGATATATTGAAACTTCCTCCCCTGTGTCTATTTTTCTGAACAGAATATCGTTTTGGCAGAAATAGTCACTTGTTAGTTTCCCTTCTAACAGTTTCTCCTTGAAATCATTTGTTTCCGGATCTTTTGTTTGAGCTATTCTCAACCAGTTATCTTTGGATATTGTATGGACACTGCATACTGTAGAATCGTCTTTGTTTACGGTTGTAATCGGATTTCTGCTCAAATAGTCCACATGGGGAAGGAATTTACCCTTACGGTACTCAATTTCGAAATCAAATGATTGTAAATACAGCCACCATCTGGCAACTCGAGGAAGTAAATCAGCATTTGTTTCCGGATCTTTTGTTTGAGCTATTCTCAACCAGTTATCTTTGGATATTGTATGGACACTGCATACTGTAGAATCGTCTTTGTTTACGGTTGTAATCGGATTTCTGCTCAAATAGTCCACATGGGGAAGGAATTTACCCTTACGGTACTCAATTTCGAAATCAAATGATTGTAAATACAGCCACCATCTGGCAACTCGAGGAAGTAAATCTTTTTTGTGTTGAGATAATTTTAATGAATTACAGTCTGTGATCAACCTGAATTTGATTCCTGATAGGTAAACACGAAAGTGCCTGAAGGCATAGTATACCGCCAGGGTCTCAAGTTCGTACGAGTGATATTAAGATTCGTCACTAGATGTTCGTTTCGAAAAATATGAAATTACTTTGAGCTGACCGTCCTGACGCTGAAACAGAATAGCACCAAAGCCAATTGAGCTTGCATCAGTGTGGAGTTTAGAAGGGAACTCAGGATTGAAAATCGCTAATAACGGTCTCTGTGATAAGAAAGCGCTAACATATTCTTTGGCTTCATCTTGCTCGCTTCCCCAAACAAATTTCTCATCTAATCTCGTCAACTTAGTTATACAAGCTGTACGGGCAGCAAAATTAGGAATAAACTTACGAAAATAACTGGCCAAGCCCATGAATTGACGAACTTGTTTTACGTTCTGTGGTGTAGGTGCCCTTAACAGAGCATCGACTTTCTGTTTCCCGGGCCTGACACCACTCTCCGAGATTTCTTGGCCCAGATACTCTATTTGTGTCATAAGGAAATGACATTTATTGATATTTAACGAAAAACCGGCAGAGCTCAGGGCTCTTAGCACATCGTGTAACTTGTCTAATCCCTCAGACACAGATTTAGATGGAATCAATACGTCATCAAGATATATTAGAGCTACATTGTCTTTCAATTTTCCTAACGCGTTAGAAATTGCCCGTTGAAACGTAGAAGGCGAATTTGATAGACCAAATGGGGCCCGTAAGTATTCGTAGTGCCCGTCCGGTGTCACGAAAGCTGTTTTTTCAATAGAATCTTGAGCAACGGGGATCTGGTGAAATCCAGAAGCCATGTCTAAGGCCGTGAAATATTTATTTTTTCCCAAGCGATCTAATTGGTCTTGGATAAGAGGAAGAGGATATCTGTCTTTGATAGTTATTCTATTAAGCGCTCGGTAATCAACGCATAAACGACAAGTTCCATCTTTCTTGTGAACCAAAACGATTGGGCTAGCGTAGGGTGATTTACTTTCACGGACGATACCATTCTTTAAAAGATCGTCAATAATTGTTTTGACTTTTTCGCGTTCAGATAATGCCATGCGATAGGGCTGATAATGTATGACTTTATCTTCCTTGAGTTTTATACAGAGTTCGGTTGTTATTATCGGCCTTACCGAATTACCCTTAGTTATGTAACCCGAAAACTTAGCTAATAAATCCAATAAATTACGCAAACTGTCGCCCTCAAGAGTAGTTTTAATTAACTCGGGCATGATAGAAATTTGATTGACACAGCTGCTATTTGAAGTGTTGTTGTCATTCAGATAAATCCGTGTTCCTCTAATATCAGTACAAATTTCTAACCCTTTGAACCTAAATAGATCCCTATCCAAGATGGCATCGAAACTAAGAACGGCATTATCTACAATGAAAAAAGTTATTCGAAATGCTGTGCCATGACTTTCAATAAGCAGCGAACTTTTATTATTCGCAATAACTGCATTGCTTCCTATCCCCTTTAATATCTGAAAAGTAGGTTCTAAATGACAATCGATTCTTTCTGCCACACTTCAAGACAACAGACTACATTCCGCGCCGGTGTCAACTAAGCACCTTAGTTTCACTTCCTGAATATAGAATTCAGTACAGAAATCTTCGTCCAAATTGTCGGAGAAACAATTAATTCTGGAAGTGGATGGTTGCTCCCGTAATCTAGCAAAACAACTATTGAATGTATGTCCCGTCTTTCTACAAAAATTACAAGTTATCGTTTCAGGAGCAGTCTCGGTTTTAGGACGTTTAAATACTATCTTATCATAACTTTTCGGCTGGGGGCAATTGCGCTGGATATGCCCTGATTGTTTGCATTTGAAACATACGTTTCGATTATTACTATGCTCGTAAGAATACTGTCTCTTGCGGAAATTACTTTGATCGTGACTCAAGGATCTGGGCTTATCATAATTACTTAATAATACTAGCAAATCACTCACAGACCCTACCCGACTATTGAAAGCAACGGTATTAACCTGTACCTCGGTAATATCACCTATTATTAATTCCAATAACTGATCTATGGACAGATCAAAATTCAATGCTTTAATTAGAATAATTTTCTTTCTAGCGTACTCACAATAAGATTGAGCCATACAGCTGGTATACAATCCTGCTTTTCTGAACTTCTCACTCAGGTTTCGTTTGGGAGGGTATAAATCTACTAACTCCGCCTTAAAGCTTTCCCAGTTCTTCTCGTGGGGTTTCCAAGATGCGAACCAGGCTTTAGATTCACCCGCAAGGCCGTTGGCACCTCGAACCAACATCTCGTAGTCAGACCAGTGGAACAGTTTACTTAATTTCTCGATTTCACTGCACCACATGGCTGCACCACTATCGAATATTTCTGGATCAAACACTGGAATATCTATTGCACTAGATGCGGGATCGCACCTAGAAGACTTGTCTTTTAATTCTTGCAACGTATCACTCAACACTTTGACTAGCTGATCCATTTTGGGCTGGATGGGTACTATCCCACTTCTGATGTTAGATTTGAGGGAAATAAATGAGATAAGCAGTTAACCAGATACACGATTTATTATTTATAGTTCGCATTACACTGAACAAAATAGGAATGAATGAATTGCAATACACCAGACAATAATATACCCCAACAAAACACTTAATAAGCCACGTAATGTAATTAATCAAACTAATTAGACTATACGCAACAACAACACATAACAATATCATCCTAATGATAGACTAGATTATTTAATATGCCAATATAACAAACACTTACATAGAGCGGCGCTAACACGGCCATCCTGACAACACAATTCGTCCTCGAATTGAACATACAATGTTAACTTAAATAGCTAAAATTAAACTTATATATATATATATATATATATATATATATATATATATATATATATATATATATATATATATATATATATATATATATATATATATATATTAAGTAAGATATGTCCATTATATTTTGTGTATTGGACATAAGTAACAATATCATCATACAGTTAGGTGCTGCCTACTCAATTCCCTTCTCCATGCTTCTCTATCTTGCGCTGTATCTTCATCTAGCTCCCTGTTTTGCATACTTCTTCTCATGCATTCGTTCCAGGATCGTCTTGGCCGTCCACATTTTCTTCTTCCTGGGAGATACCAATAATATATTCTCTCCGGCCATCGATTTTCTGGCATTCTCATAAGGTGTCCGAATCATTTTAGACCTCTCAATTCTATCCTGTCAATGATATTTTCATTTGCCTGCACTTGATTTCTAATATCTTCATTTCGTATTAGTTGCAGTCTCGATATTCTAGCACTCCGTCTTAGATAGTCCATTTCTACTGCTTGTATCCTCAGTTTCATTTCCGCATTAAAGACTCATACGTCACTTCCATATAAAAGGACAGATTCCTAATCATTTTTTATTGTATTTTTAGAAATTTTTTTATCCCACCATAGTGAATTCAGACAACCGATTACTTTTCTACTCTCCTGTATTCTATGTTTTATTTCTCCTTCCTCAATTCCATTCTTATTTACTATGGCTTCTAGATATTTGAATTCATTCACTTGTTTAATTCCTATATCATCCTTCATTAGTACTTCGAATTTTGTTTCACTGTTCACTACCAGATATTCGGTTTTTTGTAAGTTTACTTGCATACCCCATTTTTGGTATTCGTTATATAGTCTTCTCAACATAAACTTGAGGTCAAAAGCATCTTGAGCCAGCAGGACTTGATCGTCTGCGAAATTCAGTGTGTATAAATGATTTTCGTTAATAGGAATGCCCATACCTCCGCAGTTATGTTTCCAATTCCGTAGCACGTTTTCTAAATTAATATTGAATAGCAATGGGGACAGACTACACCCTTGTCGAAGTCCTTTAGTTGTAGTGATAGGTTTAGATAATTTTTTCCCGCTCTTAATGTGAGTTGTATTATTGTTATATAATTCTTTAATGATAGCAAGCAGGTGTTTATTCATGTCTACTTGAGTCAGAGCTTCCCAGAGTTTGTTTTGTGGTATGGAGTCATATGCCTCTTCCATTTATCCTTGTCAAAATATCCTCCTGGTATTAATTAAACTATTATATATTAGAGTGAATTTGTAGGTAAAATAAGTGTCTCTGTGAGAAATGTTTGTATTCAGAGAATATTCAATTCAATTAGTGATTAATTATTATTATTTTGTTTGTACGTGAAACAATTTGAACATCACCTATGCTTTTATCTTGATTTTGAACGTGTTCTATGTATTTTATTTTTTTTTAGGAGGAATAATTCTTCAAAATGCATGAATTGATCAATTGAGTACCTTTTTTGTTCATTTCCCAAACCTACATATAATTATGATGATCTTATTTGGAAGTTTGTTTATATAGCTTATAGTATATCCAAGTACCTTTGGAATATTTGCATCAACCACACTAAGAAGAAAACGTATGTCACTTCAAGGTATTTATCCATATCTCTGTGAGTATAAATATCCAACTTATCATAAGGTTGGCATATATAGTTCAAAGCATAACTGGATACCGCCAGGAAATATGCATCGACCATACTTGAAAGTATATGTATCTCGCTTTGAGGTATTTGTGAAGATCACTGCTGAGATCTATGACCCACTCATCATAAGGTTAATACGTTTCTACTTCTGACTAGGGTAAAGACTCTCACCTCAAGTGGTGATCCGTGCATCGGCCTTTAAAAAAGGTAGAACGATTCTACCTTGAGGTTGCGCCCGTGTACAACTCCAAAAGGTCGATACAAATACTTGAAAGCTTTGCAGTGTAGTTCACTTAATCTACAGTATTCATACATTTCTTATATCTACTAAGGGCCAACGGTTAGGTCCCTCCGACCTTCATCTTAGACAGAGATGACCCAATATGTGATCCCTAATAACTTAGTGGCTTATAGGCAGGGCTATTATGAAATAGAAATAAGTATTAATATATGGTTTGCGTGAAGGGAATGAGTATAGGGCTATTCACTATAAGGGATACTTACATAATCTGCACAATAGGTCAACATACAAAAAGTTTGTCTGATAGCATGTTTCTTGAAGACTGCAGAACATTGAAAGCTCAATATTTTTGCTACATTTTCAAATTTATTCAACAGCCTATAATATACACAATATTCATCTTGTCCCTCTTTAAAATATTACAATCAAATGAATATGATACATTTCACTTATGAACATCACAAAAAAAAATAAAAAATAAAAAATACAGCATTGACGTGATAATTTGACAGATCTAATTTAATATGATCGGACTGAGATATGTTGCAAACCATATTCTGAACTGTCGTGCATATTATACTCGTCAAAATGAAAAATCAAACACAGACACCATAAGCCCATTATGCATAGATAAAACTCAGTTAGAGTACTTATATGATCATATATATTGTGTAATTTTTTGTGAGTTGCTCGATATTATTTATTAAAAATATTCATGTGAAGTTGTGCTATGTATATCATGGTCATGGGCAGTCTACTTTTATGTCCTTCGTTTCCTGTTTTAATGCTTTTTGATGGTTGTATTCCTTATTTGATTATTGTGGGAGCTCAAAAATTCCTGGTCGTATGAGTGACTAAATAGAGGCTGTTTAGGTTGGTATCGGTAATCATAATGACAATTTTATTTACAAATTTGACCCCAGGAACTATTGCCAGTGTATAGAGAAGATGTCTCTTAGCAAAAATTTATTATCTGCTGCATGATATGGGCTAGAAATAGCTATTAATACTGTTCTGAATTATTCTATATTCTCCGGGTGATGTCGAAAACGTAAGACAGTAAAATAACTCGATTATATTCCAATAGTCAAGCACTCAATTCTTGAAACTAGATGAATTCAATATTCACCCTCCTTATACTCCTGTTTTTGTTTTTTTGCCACTTTTTTTCGGAACCGGTAAAAGAAATTGAGACTCACTTTGTTCTTAGTGGACATAAGTATAGAAATAATCAGTTCCAAAAAGTGAATTGGAAAATCTTGAATGAAATATGATTAACAGTTTGAAGCTGTGCAACAATCAAATTTGCTATGTATTCTGAATTTGTGCCCTTATTTCGAATGTATATATATATATATATATATATATATATATATATATATTTAAGCTATATGTTTTCTTAGAAAGATACTTTTTGATGGCTACTTCCGTTGTATGAATTTGATATTCATTGGTCCTTTAGTTACGACGTCAAAAATGAAGACTATGTTCTCCGGAGTATCTATTGCTTCCATTCTAAAGTTTCGTAGGATGGTCGATACTATACTCTTGAGTTCCAACATGGCAAATTTTTGCCCTAAAACAAAACAAGTTCATTAACTGTCAGGAAATAATGAACGTTATGGTACTGTTTAATACATGTAGAATGTACTTGAAAGCTCGTAATCTTTCAACGTTCATATTTGAGAGACACTATTGTTTGTAGAGGGACAAATGAACCTTATTACCAATATAAATCGATGGAAAAAAAAAGTTACTATAATTTGTTCTACCAATGCAGTTTCGAGGTCCTGCGCTGAATGGTATATAAGAGAATGGATGTCGTCCTATCATATTTCCAGGAAGAAAACAATCGGGATCGAATTTTTCTGGGTTGGGGAAATTTCTGGGATCGCGATGAATGTCCCAGATATTCATTATAACATGAGTACCACTTGGTGCTAAATAATGGGCTAGAATCAGAATGATATTATAAATTTTCCAGGTGTAAGACATCATATATGATTGGAGAATCTAGAGCATACAGATCAGCCGTTTACTTACACCATATAATGGCAAGTTGAATATTTATTGCAGCTGCATTGTTACGCAGAGCCGTTATACTACCCTATATGTTGAGCAAAAATTCCCAATAAATACCACTCACTAAGTTGTACGTCTTCGTTGATTGTTCTGCTGATGATAAAAGCACTTGGATAGAGTCTCAAACATTCTTTCAAACAGCATTCCAAATACTTCATATTTTGAATATCTTCATATGTTGCTTGGCGGTCGGAATCACCAAATATTTCATTCAACTCCACAATAATTTCCTCCTGAAAATGAAAAAAAATACAGTAACAGAGATCACCCGAAAAGATATCACGTCCTAATGTCTAAATAGATGAAAAAATTAACACCAACTCCTGATCTGGAAGAGAGTCTGTTACTTTGGGCTCATGTACCAAACAATGGTTCACTTGGCGATTGAGTGCTCAAGCTTAAAACTGCAGTTGTGATTCAGCTTATATTTGAACAGAATCAGAATCTAAATCGATACTTTCGGCTTGTTAAATTTTATATTGATCTGTTATATAAACCACTTTGCATAGATATGACAAATCTTCAATTGGATTTATGATGACAGCAAGGCTTGTTTTTCGCATCGATGAAAGTAACAACGATAAATATGATCTCACCTGTTCATCTCGATGATTTGCAAATAACATGAGTGCAAATGAAATTGCAGAAGCTATCGTGTCGTGACCCTAAAAGTATAATCTTATAATGTTGAACTCAAAAATTATATCAAAAACATACCTCAACAACAAAAGTGTCCACTTCTTCTTTAATACCTGCGTCATCAATTTGTCCCAAATGCTTTGAATGAAGCAAAAGATCTAGCATGGCTAATCTTTTGTTGCTTCTTCCAAAACTTGAGTCCTGATCGATAACATCTTCTATTTTGAAAGTTTTTTTCCCTATTCTCAATCAAATCCGCAGTGAATTTATGAAAATATTCTGTATATTTTCTTTCGTCCCAGTATAATGGGTGCATGAAGTAAATGAAATTTGAGTATAGTTCTGGTTTAGTTATTCTTTGTACAGAAATGTCAGTAAATCTGCAAATAAAAACCATAACAATATACTGTTGAACAATTGTATAGAGAATACGAATGGGAAGATGAGTATATTCCCAAATTGAAGTAGATCCGGGAGCTGAGATATCCATCATTGACAAATTTATGCATAAGCAGCTACATCCTCATGAGATTCCACTGCTAAGAAGATTCCTTTTTGTCATCAAGGACTATAATAAGGAATTGGTAGAAATTCCGAGTCAGTACATGGCTAAGATTGAATATGTCTCGTTTGGCTTTGGAAAAACTACGACGGTCGTGCATCGAAGTTTCTGAAGAACTTTTTCGCCACCTCGTGTTCTGAAAAATAATTCCAACATCCAAGGCGAGACATTCAACCTCATGCAATGCACACAGTCACGTGATTGTCGACCTTTCAATTCCTGCAACGATCATCAGGATTTTTCACGACCAGCCTCTGGTCCTCCACAAGCCTCCACAATAAAAATGAATATTGTGAATCATGGAAGCCGTTGGTGTTCTTTAATTTCTTATCAGTTGCTAAAGAGCGATGTCCGGGACTGCTGGGACTGAATTGGTACGAATCACTGGATATACGAGTTTCCGAGAATTCTCTGATTTGTTCAAGAAAGAACTGGAAAGTTTATAGGTACGCCGTTTAGGCTGCATATGAATCATGTAGTTCGCCTTATCCAGTTGAAGGTCAGGAATATACCATTTGTTCTAAGACCTACAACTGAAAAAGAACTACGAAGATTACAAAGTTAGGGGGTCCTTGAACCACTTGGTTATACAGATTGGATAACTCCAGTAGTTCCTGTCCTGAAATCTAATGCAAAAATCAGATTATGCAGTGACTGAAAGTGAACAATCAGCAAGACATTAGGTAATCATCCATATCCAGTACATACAGTAAATCAAATACTTGCAGTATTAGCAGGAAAACGGTACTTAATGAAATTTGTCCACATTATTAGTAGTGCTTTGACTCAAATTATTGTGACACACCGTGAAATATTCCAGTGCAACCGCTTCCAGTCTGGAATTTTTACAGGCCTGGAATATTCCAGCAATTCATTGATCAAACATACCAGGAGTATTGCCCTATCTTTACGATGTATTGATTGAGAGCGAAACACTTGAATGATTAGCCAGACAGTTCTAAGAAGCTTTTAGTCGGTTCTATAAAGCTGGATTGTGCCTAAATCGTGAAAAATGTACCGCTGAAACTCCAAAATATGAATTTTTGAGTTATAAAATGAACGAGAAGGGCAACAACGAAAGATGGAGTGAAAGCTATTCAACCAAGAAAGATGATCTTTAATATTTTCAAGCCTATTGAACTTCAATCACGTATTTTTGCAAGATGAAGAAACAATGGCGAAACCTCTTTATCGTTTGCTTGACAAGGGAGCAAAATGGGAATGGAAGAAATACCATGAGGAAGCTCTTTGTCAGCCGATTTTCTCCTTGTACATTTTGATGAAAAGAAATTCATTATCCTGACATGTGATGTATGGCATTGGTTAAGTGCTGAGTCACAAGCTATCTTAGAGGGTGGGAGCACTCATGGCCTATTATACAAAAACAATTATTCCAACCGAACGCTGAAACGCCCAGTTGGAGAAAAATGCCTCAGAAGTTATATAGGGATACTACCTGTATGGGCAAAGATTTGAAATAGGAACTAATCACAAGAGGCAAGCATACATCAATCATGCTGTCTCCAAGAATGCAGCGATGATCCTTGATGCTTAGCTTATATGATTATCATCTGGTATACAATTCAGATAAGTCAATCTCTAATGCAGACGGACCTAGTCGTCTGCCTGTTCCACGTATGATACTACCTCAGTGTTAGTCTCTCTCAGCAAGACATATTTCTCGTATGACTACCCAGGATCCTGCTTGATTCGAGTGCGCAACTGAGTTTTGAAAGGGTGGCTAATAAAAAAACTAAACTCAGATCTCGCGTATTATTTTCAATGGTGGCTGGAAATAACAGCTCATAATAGGTGTCTCCTGTGGAGAATCAGATTCATAATACCCAAGAAGGCTTAAGAACATATGTTAGTCATTCTCCACGATCCACATCAAGGCATCGTTTGAACAATAAACCTTGCCAGAAGTTTCATGGACAAACGGATTTAAGAGACATTAAATGAGTTCGACATTTGCCAGCAAAGCAGGCGTGCTCCTCTAAAGACAATTGAATCGTGGGAGTGCACAATGAAGCCATGGTCAAGACTCTACATCGACCTCGCAGGGCCATGTTAAGAATCCTTGGCTCTGATTGCTGTAAATTCTTATTTTAAATAGCTAGAGGCTGTTAGAGTGCCATGAACAGAGTCAGCATGTGATGTTGATACCTTGGGGAAGCTCTTTAGCACACATGGCATGTCTGATATCATAGTGTCGGATAGCAGAACAGAATTCGACTGTCATCCAATACAGTAAGTTTAATCTGTTCGGGAAGTGAAATACTCTGCCCATTATAATACTAGACATTGGTAAAATCACAAATTAATTCACTCATTGTCAATAAAAACTGCAATTGTTACTTGGAACTGTATACTAGCCATTTACAATATTGTCTACATCATACCCTGTTCCTAGGAAAAATCTAGTCGAAAGTATTCATAAGACATAGTATCCATGTGTACAAATTGGAATTGAATGAGTATAAATAAGTTCCTTTGAAGGAGATGTGTACTATAATATAATGTATTTTTACCCTGGAAACAAGGATTTATGACAAAATTATGGACATACCTATGGATTGCATCATGATATTTGGTTAAATTCTTATTAGTGTGATCCAATTTGCATCCCAGGGCGGTTTCTGTAAGAATGAGCAAATAAAGTGAAGTCATTCGGAAAAAGCTTCATGTTTGGAAAGAACAGCTTGTGGACTTATACAGGGTGTATATATACCTATGTAACAAACTTCAATGGTTTATAGAATTTGGTGTACTAATCATGAATCAAAAAGAATTTTTTTGAAACTCTTCATTTTAAAAAAATGTTCAAGTAAATGAGAGGTTTCGGGACACTGGTTTGATGGCTACTCTCAAGATTGATTACCTTGAATTCATTAAAATAGACTACGTTCATGAATATTACATGAAATTGTGCTTATATTCTCGGATATGAAGATGAGAAACAATGGTACCTAAAATTCTCATGTTCTGCTAAGTACTGTTAATTTGACTTATTTTGAAAAAATTCTTTTTGATTCATGGTAAGTACGCCAAATACTATATACCATCAGATTTTGTTACAAAGATATAGATACACCCTGTATAAAAGCTATACCACTGCAGTAATTTGTAAGCAATACTCTAAAATAAAACTATTACTGACCACAAATAGTTGACAGGGTCATCATCGCCAAAATAGGTTTGATATCGACTTCTGCCTTATGGCATTCATTCTTTATCACATTCACCAGTTTACTAGATTGTTCTCCAAAAATTTTAATGAATTCTTGGAGAATATTGAAATGGAATGCAGGTGTTAACATTTTCCTCCGTTGCTTCCATTTGTCTCCTGATAATTTCCAAATTTTTATTAGCATTTCCTACTATTAGTGCTCAGATTTTATGCAAGCAAAAAAGTCCAAAATATGTAAGCAAAAAGGCAGGAATATGCACCAAAACTCTAGAATATGCAGCAAAAATCGAAAATTTACAAAACATGTAGGCGAATCCTTTTTGGATATGTTTCACATTTGTAAGGATAATCTGATTGTGCGAAAAAGTACACATTCAGTATATTATTATTATTATTATTATTTTTTGCCTAAACACCCTATTTAAAACATTGGTACAACAGTAGAGGTAGGTACGAATAGAATAGTAATCAATGAAAATAATGAAAAATGTTTCAAAGAGAATTCTCAACGAAAATTATGAAAATCGCAGTAGACGGCGGAACTTTTACATCTGACTTTTTCAGACGATAGCACTTATTTGCTTTTGCTCAAAATAAGTTTGTATCGTGAAAAATATCTTTCTACATCTACTGAGGCCAGTGGACAGTAGATCGAAGCAAGGTTGAAATCAAGATCCTCCGGCAAATCCTTTCTGTCCTCGTTGATGTATTTGTTCACCTAAATATTCACTTACAAGTCACAACACAACTTGCGTACTAGCAAGTGAAGATTGAATTATGTACTTCCTCATCTTCTCTTTTTCTAGTACGTATAGGTAGCTCTAAGTATTTACCTAACACAAAGAGCATTTTCTCCCCATTTATATTCTGTTGTTGTTCTAAGAATGTCAAAAATATGCGAAATTAGTCAAATTTTGCCAATATATGCAGTATTCCACAGAAATTTGCAAGATTAAATGAAAAGCCAAAATATGTGAAAACATATGCTGATATGCAATTGCATTAAATCTGGGCTCTACTTATCATCCATTCAGATAGTGTTCTGTCCACTCCCTAATGACTGGAGGATGGAAATAACAACGTTCTCGTATCTCCCAAAATCATAGAAAAATCAAATAAAAATACATCTAGGCATGAATCGGAGCAATTGAAAATCTTAAACATGAAAAATAAAAGAAAATTTTCTGTGTACCTGAACTGGTTAAGAGACCTGTCTTGAGTGATTGTTCAAATATCATGTTGGCGAATCCTTTTTGGATATGTTTCACATTTGTAAGGATAATCTGATTTGAGATAGAGAGCCAAATTATTTGCTGATCAGTAATGATATAATATAAGCTTGTTATTTAATACTCATAAAAACACTTTTGACTTTTATTGCTTGAGCTATCGGAACTCATCCTCACTCGACTGAAATCTATCATAAGGTCATACCATTGACCAAAACAGGATAATCTTCAATAAAATTATAAGAAATGTCGAATGAGAATTTGATAAATATATTATACAGAGAATTAATCAACCAATCCAAAGGCTCAAATAGTAGTCGTATAAGAGTCTTTGCTTGATCGAAGGGAGCTACAATTAGGTATCTACTTATACATGTTTATCTATACCTATGTAACAAACTTTGATGGTATATAGTATTTGTCGTACTTATCATCAATCAAAAAGAATTTTCTCAAAATTAGTGAAACTAGCAGTACTTGGCAGAGCATGAAAATTTCAGGTACCACTGTTTTTCATCTTCATATCCAAATATAAACACAATTTCATGTAATGTTCATGAACGTAGTCTATTTCAATCAATTTGAGGTGATTAATCATAATGTAACGTTATTTATTCTAACTTAGGGAGCAAAAGTCACTAGACACTACTATTAATTTTTATGATTTATTAAAATAATAAATAAGTTAACTAACACTATTTCTAATGAATAATTCTAATTTGAACTAAAAATTATCACACCACACCATAACTTAACTCCAATTATTCATGTCAATATTGATATATTTTGAACAACACTATTTATATCAACCATCAGCAGTCCATACTAAAAGGTCTCTGAGCCAAAATCAATAATACTTCTCGCTGAGTCACTCACGCATATATACCTCGGGTCTCTCCCCACTACGTTTTTCCCGCAAATGTCCAGGCGTTTCTGGAAAATGCTGAAAGGTACCAGCAATTTTCTAGAAAACAAATATATATGCTTCTATTTTTTGATGTAAAATATTTTCACAATAATTCTAAGCACCAGTAAAGCCGAAATGACTAATTTATAGACTTGAATTCATTACAATAAGAATAGCCATCAAATCAGTGTCCCGAAACCTTTCATTTACTTAAACCCTCTTTTAAAATGAAGAATTTCATGGAAAAAATTTTGATATATGATGAGTACGCCAATTACTATATACCATTAAAGTTTGTTACATAGGTATAGATACATCCTGTATAGTTTATTTACTCTGATGTGAATATCAAAAAATGTCAGCTGCTATCACAGATTCAACAAAATTCTTTTATATGCTGGTAAAATTGAAATGCATTATTGCGATATTATGAACCACTAGAAATGGCCGTGAATAATTCAATTGATAACTCACTTCAGCATCTTCAGCCGTTATAATAATCAGAGAATAATATGGACCAGCCCAGAAACTGAATGTTCCCGTAAACCTCGCATTTCTTCCTCGGAAATCCACAAAGAGTTTTTCTGAAAAAAATATCATAATTTTTAAAGTATAATATAGAACATGAGGAATACATTCAATTGAATGATTCATATATTCAGGCCATGAATGAACACATATTTCTCGAAACTCAAGATTTTTCTCAAATAGTAGCTGGATAATTTGAATTAGAATTATTTCCTCTTTATGATACCTGGATCTCTGCTCCAGTCTCATACGTGGCCAATTAAGGGCACATAGGGCCCTTCTGAAGGAAACTTATCTAATAATTTGGCTACTCGACTATATTTCTGTAACCAATGGATGTATCCAAGCACCGTAACTATTACTAAAACTGCCGCGGTGATCACAATCATTTTGAATGCAAAATATGATCAGGACGCAATCAGGTTTATATGCTTCGATTATCTATTGAACCAATAATAGATCAAAGAAATGCACATTCTGCTATTTACTTTGCTTGATGCTTTTTAATTTGCTTTGAAAGCAAGTAACTTGAAACAGTGGCTCTCAAAATCATTATATTTCAATTAATAATGTCCAAATATGAGTAATAAGAGTTCTAATTTCACATTATTACTCTCATCATTTCATATTCTTACATGTTACAAAAAAATATATTGAATCGAATGACTATCAAAATTTCAATAATAGCAAATGAACCACGAATTATTTGCAAAAACGTTCCAGGTATCTTATACTCTATGATAAATACTACCGACTATTGTGACGAAGCTTAGATCTTTCTTCCAGAGAGGAACATAATATTGGTTATTATGAGCGCCCCTTCAAAATATACGTAGATCAAATTCCTTCAAAGAATTAATTCATATCTGCTGACCTATTTGAATGTTCATATAAAAGGATAACAGGAATAATAACACAATAAATAAAATCTGTTCCATTGAAACATAACGCTACCAAGTCATATCTAACAACCAATTGGAACAGTTGTTCTCCCGACTGTCAACAAGTTATTCAAATTGATTTATTGAGCTGTTCAAATTGATAAAAATAAGTGAGAACTCATTCTTACAGTGAGAATAATCGATTTCATGAATACTTTTCTATGAATCACTCCACAATTAAAAAAATACTCGCGACGTATGTAATAGTGGGGAGAGTAGTAACAAAACAGATCCAGCAGGCAGTAGCACTTGGTAATTTTCACGAAGAAATCTTTTCAAGTGAGAAAAAAATTAATAAATAACTAGATAGTTCCCAAAACAAGTAGAAGGAGTTGAAAACACATAGCCTTCTCAATTGATTTGGCGGTAGAAGCCAATCATGTGAATAATAGAAATCCTGAGACTATACTTCCCAGACTTCTGCCTGCTTCCAGTATTTCTCATTTGAATTGAATCTGCGCAGTGAAAACTGAAATATCATGTCAAATTTCGTATGTCGCAGGTCTAGGGACTGATCTGTGATGTTTGAGGTCTGGAATCCAAAATTTAGATTTTCCTTTGATTGTTTTGAGTACCCACGTCTGAGCCGGGCAAACTCTAAAATACCAAAGGTAATCCAGGAGGAAATTGCAATAACTTGTTGACAGGGCTGTCTGGCCTTCTCCAGGCTAGTTCACCACTGTGTAAAAGAAAATATAGCTCTGAATTCAAATCCGTTTTCTCGTCAGATGAGCCACGACCCTTCACTACTCATTTTCAGGAGCTCTGCAATCATCCCTACGATGTTCTTGCATTGTGTGTTTCTTCTGGTTCTACGGTTAGAAATCTCAAATTTATAGAAATTCATTAGCTTCACAACGAAACTATTTCCTCGCTGTCCTGAGCAACATTTTGACCATTGCAAAAGTAATCAAAAATGAATTATATTATCAAACTGAAAAATATAAATGCCTAGTTAATGGAACATTCACTTGAATTGTAAGCTACATCAAAGTAAAATCGATTGAACAATATTTACTATATATCTGTATGAGTTTTATTTAGGGGCAATGTAATATTTCATTTGCATCGAATAAAGGATAAGGCACGTCATTGCAGACCCAGGAACAGTGTAAGTACAGACTTTGTTTAAATATATACTGTACCAACAGTAGCATTGAAATACAGGAGATGACATTGGTCGTGGGATGTCCAAAAGTTCTGAATGTGATCTACATCTTTGCACTATAAAATAAATGCAAGAAACTGGAGAACTCATTCACAAACTTTAAATCAACTTTTTGATGAGAAACTTGGATACGAAACTTGGAAAATTCGTACGCGGTCTAGAGTTATCGTGCTTCCAGACAGAAAGGACAACTTTTTTCTTATTAATGTTTTTTGAGCTTAGTATTATATATAGGCCAGGGAGTAATAATGGGTCTCAATAATCATCGTCCTTTATTGACCCCAACATATAATAATAAATACAGGTAAAATAATCTTTGGTGTATTTGAGGGATTAGTTTGAGAAGCTTTGAGCCTAAATGTAAATAACAAACTTATATAATGTATCTAAAATTGACTCAATTATCCATTTGCGTATCATGTTCCACATGTTGATAATTTTTATGAACTCAACGATAACCATATTTATTACTTTGTGTCACATAACTATAATAATCAATATCTCATTTCTCAATGATCAAATTCTTATCTATCTATTTACCTATCAACTCATTCATTCAATTTGAACTTATTTTTCATTCAAACTTGTTTTATGTTCGAATAAATGGCAGACTGTAAAAAGTTGTTCAAAGAAACTATGTTTGTTGTTAATTGAAATCTATTTTGTAATACGTATTAATACCTAGCAAAGATTTTTGATGCAAATCACAATTGTAAGTATATTCGATTTGAATGGCAGCCTGTGAAAAATTGCTCTTTTTTCTGTCAAGAGCACCCGTCTATGAAGATTACAGAACATTCTAGGATCAAGAAGTCAAAGATTCCTGATCGCAGCTATATTTTTCGATTTATTCCACACTCCATAATACATAAAATAATTTTCCTATCCCTCTATGAAGTATTGAATGAATATGATATATTTCAGTTATGAATATCACAAAAAAAGTTTCGGGATATCAAAAATGTAGCTCCGCGTCTATAACTTCACAGATCTGATTCAATTTGATCTGACAGAGATATGTTGCAAACCATATGATTGTTTCCAGAGTATCCACATCACATCGAATAGTAAATGATATCATCAATATCCAAACAGAATCGTCAAGTTGAAGTAAATTGAACTGTCACCCATATCATACTCGTCCACATAAAAAATCAAACACAGACACCACAAAACCATTATGCATAGATAAAACTCTGTTATAGTACTTATATGATCATATATATTGTGTTATCCATTGTGAGCTGCTCGATATTATTTATTATAAGTATTCTTTGAAGTTGTGTATCATATGGTCATGGTCAGTCTACTTTTATGCTCCATGTTTCCTGTTTTAGTGCTCTTTGATGAATGGATATCTTATTTGATTATTTTGTGAACTGAAAAATTCCTGGTCATATAAGTGACTCAATGAAGGCTTCTTCAATCGGTATCGGTAATCATAACGACAAATTTATCAATAAATTTGACCTCAGGAATTATAGCAAGTTGATAAAGAATATGTATCTTGGCAAAAATTTTACATCTGCTGCATAATATGGGCTATAAATAGTTACTAATTCTTTTTTGCGATAACCCATATATTCCCAATAGTATCAAAAACGTGAGACAGTAGAATATACTTGATATTCTTAGAAGATGACTTAAATATTCACCCTCCCAATATTCCAGTTTTGGTTTTTTGACCACTTTTTGCAGGCTCCGGTATAAGAAATCAAGACTAAATTTATTCTTAGCGGACATGAGTATAGGAATTAAGTGAATTCCTAGAAGTAGATGGGGGAATTGTTGTATGAAATAGGATCAATAGTAATCAAAATTTACTAATGTAGTTTCGAGGTCCTTTGCTGAACGGTATATATACCAGTATGGATGTCGTACAATCATATTTTCAGGCAGAAAACGACGAGGGTCCAATTTTTCAGGATCGGGAAAGTATTTAGGATCTCGATGAATATCCCGCATATAGATCATAACATGTGCACCACCTGGCGCCACGTAGTGCGCAGGAATCAAAATGATATTATAGACATCATATACGTATCAAAATCCACACAGTATACAAATCTGCTGATTACAAGCCGAATTTTTGGCTATTCCTAGCATGATTGCTCAACTGCGTATTCAGTAAAAGAAATCTATGGTTCCGATCGCATGCGGATAGTTATCATTGATCGAAAAAGAACTGAATTAGCATTAGGTTCTGTTAAAATGAAATGAGACAGTCCCACTCATTTCAACAGTCCTTTTGGAGACTTTTAATCTGATAGTAGTTGAAGTTTCTTTCGCTGTTAAGTTGGCAACTTGAGTGAATCAAATTACAATTGATAGTTCAGTCTCTGCATTCCGTAAAAATATGTCGAAAGCAGCAAAATCAACAGATACGGGAGCTATTCTGAAAATAATAAATAGTGGAACATGATAACAGAAAACAACAAAAGCAAGAAGCTAAAGCTCTGATGTAGACATTACTTGACTTACTTGTACATCATTGGATATAATCGAACACAGAATCTTATCGTTCCACGATTCATACAAAAAATTCTGAAAATCCGTCAAGTAAAGAACGTTTAAGGCCCAGTCGGTTGCTATTGAAACAGTAGGTCATTATTATTATGCTACAACATTCCTAAATACTGATTTCCAAGATTCAACGGCTAACAGTTCTGAGTTTATGCACAAAATTAAGAAAAAAATTCTCAACTGAAGTGCACCACTGGTCAAGTATATAGTTATGAGGATAGTAGGCACTCATTCAGTTACTATAGCAAACTGAAATACTAAATTGCAATACTCCACAGCTGATCGTTTCAAATTTATGCGGAAAATTCTATAAGACTGTTAAGTACAGTGCACTTCCGGCTCAGTAGATTTCAATGAAAATAGAATATAAGCACTTGGATGGTACTATTGTCTTGAATACTGAACTCTGACTTCCTAAGTTCAATTGTTTTGGATTTGTGCGAAAAAAAAAATGTTTCGAGTGAAGTGCACTTCCGGTACGAAAGATTGCAATCATAATGCGAAGTGCACAACTAAATGTTCCAAAAGTGCTTATTACGGAATATTAATATTCTACGACTGATTGTTTTGAATTTATGCGGAAAATTCGAAAAGTCTGTTATATAAAGTGCACTTCTGGCTTGGCCGATTGATACAAAAATCCAAGATAACCATTTAGATGTTACAGTTACTCCAAATACCGAATTTCAATATCCTACAGCCAACCATTTTGGATTCATGCATTAAATTCAAAGTTTCAAGTAGAATGCACTTAAGATACAGACGATTGCAACCATAATACGTTGTACACAACTAAGTCCTAGACCAGTCTCAATTCTCGAATACAAAATTTCAACATTACACGTTCGATGAGTCTTGAGATTTGCGAGCTGCAAACGCACACAGTACCATAACGTGAGGTCGAAAATAGTCAAAAATGGATTCAGGGATGAGTTTTTCCGGTCTCACAATACTTTCACTTTGTACAAGTAAGTAAATTGAATCAAGGTGCAAGGGTGACAAATTTTCAATATGTACAAGCTTCGCGATTATTATTCAACATCACAGAAGAGTCGCGAAGCGCTTATTTTGTGAAAGAGATCCTATTTTCTTGCTACTCAAAATGTCCTAATCAAAAACTCTTATTTATCCTCACTCATTCAGTTGTACTTCATCCCTTAATGTCCTGGCGAAAATAGAAGCATTCGGATATAAATGATATAATCTTGAACATTCTTTTAGGCCGCGTTCCAAATACTACATATTTTGAATATCTTCATGCATATGTTGCTAGACGACTTGAATCACCGAAAATTCCATGTGGCTCTGCAATAATTTTATCTTACGAATGAAAAAACTACAATGACAGACATCCGACTGAATAAAAATAGCTCTCAACTTCTCATTGAATAGATAGTTTGTTGTTGTAGAGCTCTAGATATTGTAAAACGACTGTAATCAACTTTATCAGGAAGTTGTCTTCAAGAAGATCGTGAATTTCAAATTTTCAGGACCGCACTCTAATCTTTCTGTATATCTCTAACTGTACAGGGTTTATTAGAAATTCATTTCATAAACGTTTAGTAGACCAAGAGAAGGATTAAATGGTA
This sequence comes from Dromius quadrimaculatus, assembly GCA_963989225.1. NCBI lineage: Eukaryota > Metazoa > Arthropoda > Insecta > Coleoptera > Carabidae > Dromius > Dromius quadrimaculatus. The sequence continues at coordinate 24,301,115 of OZ022336.1, read as the reverse complement.
ATTATCAATATTGAGAATTCATTCAACCTTCCATTGATGCTTCTCCCAAAAATCATACCAGGTTTCAAAAACAATGCTGTGTGATTGGTAATCCTATGATTCAGGTCCACTTCGTTCAACGATATCTTGTCTTCTACTATACTATGTAGCTTATAGACCAAAAACGGTTCGCTTTGCGATTATATGTATTACTTCAAAATTGTAATTGTGATTCATGTTGAATTTCACATTGATCCATTTCAAAAGTCATCCCACATATGAATGACAAAACTCTAAATAGAGTAATAATGATGGCAGTGTTTATTTCAAACGTCCGTAGCTTCAATGAAGGATGAAAGCAATAGCGGTAACAGTGATTCACAGAAAAAATACATAAAGAATGGCTATGGAAGTGTTTGTGAATGCTAATAATAATTCATGAAATATTCATAATTCTCTTTTCATCTATACATCTTGATTATTTGCCAATAACATGAGTGCAAATGTAGCACCAGTATTGATCGTAATCATCATAATCACATTTTGTCTTCCAGAAAGTTAAATCTGATCCATACCGCATCAACAAAAGTATCCACTTCTTCCTTTATACCTGCATCATCAATTTCTCCTAAATGTTTTGAATAAAGCAGAAGATCATGCATAGCTAACTTTTTGTTGCTCTCTTTAACACCCGTATCCAGATCCATATCATCTTATATTTCTGAAGGTTTTCTTTCTATTCTCAATGAAATCCGTAGTGAACATATGAAAATCTTTTGCAGTTTTTTTTTAGCGCCAGTATAATGGGTGCATAACATAGATGAAATCTGCGTATGGTTCTGGTCTGGTCACTCTTTTGATGAAATTTTCAGCCAATCTGAAAGAAAAAATCATAAAATACAATATTAAACAACCGGTGTAAAGAGTTTACAGGTATGATGTGATGTAAAAAATAATCTTAGTATGACTGTAGCTCGAAAAGTTCTCGTTATTACCATGATGTTATTATAACTCCAATTTAACACTGCGCAAAGCTCTAGAATTGTGTGTTCAGTAGATTTGTTGTAGCAGTGACCATAAGTCAACGATTTTTGTCTGTCTCATGAAATGGATGAAATTTAGGTTCGTGCTGTGATTGAATACTCCGTTCTGAGTTCAAGGTTCAAGACCGACAGAGATCAAAACGGTTAGATTTGATCCAAAAGAATCTGCTTCTTTATTTTCGATGGTTAAAATCTGGAGAGCTGATTTGAGACATAGGCCTACTACTCTTCATAACTGGACAAATTGAATGATGCAAACAAAGGTAAACATCCCCATCTGGCAAAAAAGGTGCTATTCCATCATGATGATGCACCTTCGCACAAGTCTTGTATCATTGCGGCAAAAATCGAGCAACTTCAATGGCCAGATTCAGTACATTCAATTTGCAAAAATAGACAGGGCGGTGCAGAGTCACTTTGAATGAAGACTCTTCTGCATTATTTGCTTCATGATGGAAATATGATCTTATACAATTCTCCCTTGTGTAGATCTGCCTTGCGCTTCTTCTAAAGATGTTACTTTTATTTATCTTAGTGTCTTCTTCAGTATTCTCTCATGAATTCTCAATGCTTTGCTTAATAGTTGCTATAGTCATAGATTACTTCTCTATAGATCGGTAGAATAACTGCTACCTCTCATTTTTATGGTATTTAACATTCTTCCTTCTCTTGAATTTATATATTCGATGGTAACATAACTCCTTCTCTACCCGTTTATTGCAGCATTTTTGTTGTTAAACCCACATTTTAGTATCTGTGTAGCTTCCTTTCATTTCATTGTCCTGTCTTGCACTAAAATTTTTGTATTGTATTTCTCTCAAAGTTTCTAATTGCATTGCTTTTTTTTTCTATTTGATTCTCTAATGTCATCTAATTTCCCAACTTTTTTTTTTGATTCAGATTTTATTTTTGTTGCGCTGTTTTTTGTCAATGTTATATTCTTCTTGTGTTCTGTGGCAGAGTTTTCCTACTTGCACTCAATTTCCTTTTCTTCTTAAATTATCTGATTCCACTCTAGTGTTTGTTTTTATCGCCTATTGTGCCGTTTCTTGAATCTGTTCCAAAAGTTGACCAATTTTGTTTATCATCATTTTCCTCCATAATCTTCCTCGTATCTTATTTTTGTTTCCTCTTCTCTAAGCTTATAGGCCCCCATTATCCTTTTTTTGTATATATTATGGTATATTTTTTCATAACTTTTTGCTTTGAAAGTTCTGCCATTTTCTGCTGTACTGGTAATACTGTTTCGAATGTCTAACAATTTTGATTATTATCGGTCACCCTATTCATCTTCTTCGTACTTTATTGTTGTTTCCTCTGTTTTTAGTCTGTACGACTAAATTGTTTATTTCTGTGACACATTCTCCCCTTAGTTCCCTTGTTCATCATATATTCTCTTCAATATTGCTTCTATCAAATTTCCTGCTTTCCTGTTTGTCTTGGATCTCCTACTTTTCCGCTTTGCTCTTTGCCCATGTAATAGTCATCTTGTGTTTGGTTGCTTAGGTTCTCTTCTTGCATTTTATTCCTTTTTTTACTCTCTGGTTCCACCATGCTTTGAATGCTCCGCAAACTTTTCTTGTACTGTCAGTATTATCACAAATGTCTACCAATTTACTCTATTTATTTTCTTGTACTTTATTGTTGTTTTCTCTGTTCTCAGTTTGGAGGAGCTCATTAGTTGATTCTTGATTACATTCTTTCCTAAATTTTTCAGGTTTTGTTGCTTAGATCCTTTTGCATTTTTTTCTTTCATTTATTTTTGTTTTCACCATAACTTTTGCTTTGACAGTACAGTAAAGTTATCTTGAATTGTTAGTATCGTTTCGAATGTCGACCAATTTTGCTTGTAGGCCTTTTCTATTCATCTTCCACGTATCTTATTGCTATTGTAGGCCCTTATTGTTCCTTCCTTGGATACATTATCTTGTCCATTGTATTCTTTCCCCATTATTACTTCTATCAAAGTTTCTTCTCTTCTGTTCGACTCAGATTTCTTACTTTTCCGCGTTGGTCTTTGTTATAGTGTTTTGAGTTTTGTTGCTGAGATTTTTGTCTTGCATTCCATCCCATCCTCGATTCTTTAGAATATCTATCGAGACGTTTTGCAATACTAACAAACTTATTACTATGAACAAATACATGTGTTGTATCAATAACAGGTCATTTGAAATGTCAACTCTAATTTTTTTGTAATCACAGATGTAAAATCTTGAGAGCAAACTACGGGGTCGCCTGAAAGTCATAAATGAAAGCGTGTAACCGCTGTCCTCAGTCAAGTGGTTGACCATAAACTAAAGTCATTGACAGTGACACAAAACATTTGCGACTATCTCACGGGATGCTTAGTACTAAGTCAGTTCAAAATTAGATATCAATAAATATTGAATATCTTAGATCTTCAAGCGATTAGAAGAGCATCTACGTTGATTATGAACTATAATTGAAACCGACTGAAAGTTTTATTTTTTCGAAAGTAATAATTAATGAGACGCCTGCCAGTACGGTCTTGATATTGGGTAGTTGCATACCTGTTCACATTACAAGGGTAATACAAGTGGATAATAAAATTGATTGGGTTGTTCAATCATAAAATGAGCTCACAAAATACTTGGAGTTTCAAAAAGGGCTTTGAAATATAATTATTGAAGTCGAATCAAGTTAAGAGAAGGGGTATATATCAACTTTTTATTCACTATCGCAGATTGACAAACGAATTCTTTCAAAGCTCTTTCCTTCCCCAAGTAGATCAAGTAGGGGTGGAGTTTGTACTACGATTCAACCTTCCAGTACAGCATATGATTCTAGCATTTTCACTCTTTCACTCTTTTCACTCTTTCTTTGAGAAAACGCCTACTCCTGAGTGGAAGGGATGCTCTGCCAAGCTAATTTTCTCCTTTTAATGCACATATGAACGGTATATCTAACTCTATTCTTTCACGCATGCGAAATTATACAAATTTACACAAATATAAGAACAAATCAACATCCTAGAAACAAACCCCTCCAACGTATGCTGACCATCACCAACAGCGATCTCCCTTTAATGCATGAAGATTGAATCTATCATCTTTGGTAACATCAAGTACATTTTCGCGGAAGAAAGCATGCTGTTTTCGTCTTACATATGGTTACGTGATGTTTGATTGCACTTGCACGCTAAAACAAGGGGGAGATTCTGTAGTATAGGAAGGGGTGATTTTTACTTGGACAGGCTCTTAGTTTCGGCCTTGATCACCTGACGGTTCAGCTGCCGGTGTAATGTTGGCACGTTCTGTCAAATCTACTAGAATCCAGATGCCGGTGTGATGTCGGCACGTTCTATGGTAGCTAACTTCGTCCAGCTGCCGGTGTAATGTTGTCACGTTCAAGGGAGTCGTCGTAGTTTACTGCGATGCAATCGTCGATAGGGTCTCAAAAACCCGGCCTCACAAGCCACCTTAACTCTCCGTCCAGCTGCTGGTGTAATGTTGGCACGTTCGGAGAAAACTTGTCGATAGAGTCTCACAAACCCGGCCTCTCAAGCCATCACAAATCTATCCATTCCAGATGCCGGTGTAATGTTGGCACGCTCTGTAGTAGCCAACTTCGTCCAGCTGCCGGTGTGTTGTTGGCACGTTCGAAGAAGTCGTCGTAGTTGACTGCGACGCAAACGTCGATAGTGTCTCACAAACCCGGCCCAACAAGCCACCTCAACGCTCCGTCTAGCTGCCGGTGTTATGTTGGCACGTTCGGAGAAAACACAGCTTTAAGGCTCCATAGCCCTTCTCTAAACCGCAGTATTATCTGCCTCTGCATCACTGTAAACGTAGTGCACAGATACACCTGATAACCAGGTTCACATATAAATACTCACAAAACTGTAATGGTATTATCATTATTATTACTATTTTCTGTACACCACTGTAAACGTAGAGCACAGATATACCTGATAAACAGGTTATTATCTTACTAGATCTGCAGTGCTATAATTAGTCGCTATAGTTGTTGTAGCCCTTACACTATAATGCAGCCTACCTTTGTTTCAAAATTTTGAGGAAGACTATTGAAAATTTGATGCCCATGAAATTTTCACTTTTTCCAATCGCAGATGTTCTATGACATGGTATTTCTAATATATTTGTTTGTCTAGTGTTATAATTAGAATCAGCGGTGGCCTCACCCATTGCAAGGCTCTGGGCGGCAGATCTTTGCGAGACCCTTTGTCCTTCGTGAAAAGAATGTGATGCGAAAGTAGGTCTGGTCGTTTTATTTATGTATTTGTCATGTTGGAGATGCTAAAGTTATACAGCTGAATAAAATTTGAGTCCCAGAATATTCTACATTGCAAGATTTACAAAATTAACAAATATAGTGATGATAAATTTTAAAATTGATGTTTGCAGCTTTTCTTGAGACCAGAATCTTCAATTAAAGCACAATAGTTTAACGGATGAGCAGCGTCGTTTTTGATTGGAAGAATAGCAAGAGCTGAAAGCTGATCTTGTGTCATCGAATTCCTCAAATAGGTTTTGATAATTTTAAACCTTGAAAAACTCCTTTCTGCAGATGCAACTGTAACAGATGGTGTGGCAATAATTCTCAGGACTATTCCGATAGTGAGGTAAACTTCAAATAATTTCATTATATTATGACTTTATTTTCATTTATCGCTATGTTATCACCTGAATAAATATTTTTGAAGTTTGAAAAAAGTTTTAAGTAGAAAAAATATTGTTGAGAACTATATTATATATAACAGGTTATCATCTTACCAAATCTGCAGTACTATAATTAGTCGCTGTAGTCATTGTAGCCTTCACGCCATAACGCGGCCTATTGCCGTCCATTTATCTATAGGACTGAGGACGTAAGAGAGCACTCACCTCCAAACGTACGGCAGCGTCTAGAAACCGTCCTTCTATCAAGAAACAAGGAGAACCAGGTCCATTGAGCATTTCAGTAGACTTTTCGGTGCCGCGATCCTTCATCCCTCGTGAGGTAAGATCAGCGCCAGCCTGTCTATTACGCAGCACACCGGGGGTCCAAGCGCCATCCAGTTGACGTAACAACTACACCATTAGAGGTCCGCGACCTCGACTACTACCACTTGACATCTTGTTTGTATGTATACTATATTTTTACATATATGGTGTAATTTTACAAAGAACAATATAACTGAACTATATTTGTGATCTGTATCAATGTCGAATTTCTTTTCTCCACCTTGCACAGCCACGACTTAAATTTGAAGAGTTCTGGGCACTAGTAGAACAAAAATAATCAGAACGTAGGAATTTTAATGGAACAAATAATAGATGATCGTAACGGTTGCCGCGTTACACTATAAGGGATAGTATCAATATGCCTGTTATACAGAGATCCACTTGATGAATTGTGCTATGTATACTGACTCAGAAACAAAAATTATGACAAAATTACGAACATACCTATGAATCGCCGCACAAAACTTGGTCAAATTCTCAATATTTTGATTTAGGGTGCATTCCAAGGCAGTTTATACAGGAAAGAGCAGGATGAAATTATTGAACCAAGCTGACGAATATCTTAGCCTCATGTAAAATCTGTCTACTAATATTAATATTGAGAACTATCACCAACCACAAATAGTTGACAGAGTCATCATTTCTAAGAGGGGTCTAATACCTACTCCTGGCTTATGATATTCTTTCCTTATTACTTTTATCAATTTATCGGACTGTTCTCCAAAAGCTGTGATGAATTCTTGAAGAATATTGAAGTGGAATGTAGAGGTTATAATTTTTCTTCATTGTTTCCATTTTATACCTAATAATATCAGAGCTTCTTAATTATATTTCATTGATATGAAATTGTTCATCATCTACTCATAATATGAGTCATATGAATTTTTGATAGAAGAATAGATTCAGTCAGAAATCAGAATGATCCAAATTCTTATTTGTTCAAGTTTACCTGAGCTGGTTAAGAAACCTGTCTTAAGCCAATGTTCAAAAATTGTATGAGCAGGTCTTTTTGTTTATATTTCACGTTTGTGAGGATAATCTAGATAAAAAAAGGAAAATTATTATCCGATCAATGAAACAGCAGAGATAATTATTGACTTCTATATCAACTACAATCATTATTCCCGAATATTCATTGCTTCATCTATCAGAATAAATCTTTAATCATATGTAAATATCTATATGACCAGCTGTTTGAATTTAAATCATACAGCCAATGATATTCAACCAGAGAAGCTCTCACTTTACATGGTGCTGAAGCTTAGATATGTAAATGCAGAATATTGACTACTAAGATGGCCGTAAATTATATGTGTCAAATGATTCAATTGATATCAACATCTTCAGCGGCTATTTCACTCGAAGAATAATGAGAATCAGCCCAAAAACCATAAACTTCAGTCAGAATTTTGATTTTTCTTGAAATATTTATTATTGGAGCCTATTAGTCCTCATTTCTAAAAAATGATAGATTATAGTCACAATTTGTCAGTGTATGATATTCTGATGAACTTATTGATGAGGGTGATCCAAGTGTGGTATGAAATTCGCCTATCGCAATTCATCTTTTTTTGTGTCCAGCACCGTATTCCATCAAAATATTACAAGATAAATATTCCAGAGCATCATAATTGAAGCATGAGTATCTGATGATTGAATAAAGATATTCAAATGGTCTTCTTTGATTTGATAAATGTGATGTTCAATTCTTGTGTCTGCTTCTTTGTTCTTTGTGATTAATGCAGGAAAAATTATCAATAATTATTGAAATGACTGAATTGTTTTTGACTACATAATTATATGACAATGCTCATAATTTATTTTCATCACTGTATTGAAAATAGCACCAATCCATCTATGTTCCAATATCCAATTGAAAATTCTACATGAATCACTTCGAATGATATATTTTTCAGTTCTTCAGCGGAATCTACTGTTCTAGTCTGTTCTGTGCCTGGAATATTATAATTGATATTTCTCTCTTCATGTCTTAGATTACGCTCATGAACAATGATTGATTGAGAGAAGTCAGATTCAAAATTTTGATCAATTCGTGAAGTTTTTGTAGCAGTTGAAGTTGACATGATTTGTTTTGGAATAATCGCGAAAGTTTTTAGAACACTTTTCGTAGAAATAGCGTTGGAATCTCTCTAAACAATAGATGTATTCTCACTTTCTGACATTGGAACTCGTACATGTCGTTGTGGTCGCCCTCCCATCGGGCGTTATGACTATTATATACTCGTCTGGCAGACACTCGCAATCGCAGCAATACGCCGGATATTCACATATACTTTTTAAATTATTATTGCTACTATTATCTTCTTGAATCGGCCTATACCCTTTCGGGTGTCGCGATTAGTGTATTCACACTTTATTCAGTACTATTTCTTAGTTCTTTCCAGACTGCTCCACTCCGTGCTTTTATACTTGCTTCTTGTTTTCCAATGTTATTTTTATTTAAAATCTCTTCTATATTATTTTCTCATGTCTTACCAGGTCTACCCCTTTTCTTCTTCCTGATTATTTCAGCTCTTCATACCTGTTTAGCTTATTTTCCTTCCGGCATTCTAACTAGGTGACCATACCATGCGAGTTGTTTTTCTTTATGGTTGTTTGTATACTTTTAATTTGCAGACTGTTTGTTATCGTTTCGTTTCTTATTCTATTTTATTATTGTGACTTTTTCCACACTTCTGAAAAACCTCATTTCTGTTGCTTGTATTTGTTCTTGGTTCTCTGATTCATTATCCAGGTTTCACTGCCATATATCAATGTAGGTCTATAGAATGTTTTGTTTAGAATCATTTTTGTATTCTTGGAAATTTGTTTGTTGTTTAGTACTTCTCTGTTTATTGCATGGTGGCTTTTGCTCGTCGCTTGTATTCTCTTGTTTATTTACTATTTTACACTTCCTTTATTATTCAGGGCTGCTCCGAGGTACGAAAACGTTTCCACTTGTACTATTCCTTTTCCGTTCAACGTAATGTTTGTAGTAATGTCTTCCTTTGAAATCAACATAGTTTTTGTATTCTCTGCATTTATTATTATTCTGTGTTCCTCCAACTTCTTATTCCAAAAGTTCAGATTAAATTGCATAACGCTTTCGCTTTTTGCTAGAATCGCAAGATCATCTGCAAAAACACATTCAAATATTGTTGTTCTCATTAGGTTGTATTAGCCCCTCTCTATTGTTTTTGTTTTTTCCTTTACGTTTCTCAAGATATTATTCAAATGAATGATGGATGATAGGAGGCTTAGAGCTCCTCCCTGTCTTAGACTTTATGATGTGTTAAATTCCTGAAACTTGTCTTCTGGTTGTAGCGTATTACTTGTAGAATTTTGCAATTCCACGATTGATTATTCAAATAAATGGACTGTATCTTGCACTTGAATCATTTCTCGTCATTTTTTATTGATAGAAAAATAGCAACTCTATATTTTTTTTCTCAATAATAAAATTATCAACATTTTTCAATTTCAAAAAATTGTAACTTGACGCTATTGAGAAAATTCTGATTGACATGCCGCAACTTCCCAGCCGCAACTTTCCAGCCGCCTTGAAATATGTTGATATTACATAGCATAATATATACATTTTATTTAATTCTTCTCAGCGACACAATCATTTGGAAGAATACAAATTCTGCGCACTGAACGTTTGACTGTCTCATTTCGGACTTTCACGCTGACGACTCGAATAATTCCATCAGTACCGGCATGTAGGTCGATGATTCTTCCCAAAGGCCATTGCATCGGTAGGACGAAGTCTTCTTTTACGATGACAATGGTGCCGATTTTCTATAAATTTTGATCTTCATTCTTAAAAGTCTTCCAGGTGGCCCGTGTTTGAAGTTCATTGAGATATTCTTTTCTCCATCTTGCCCAAAAATCTTGAACGTTTTTTGGAGTCGTTCGTAATGTTTCAGACGATTTTCGGGAACATTGCAGAAATTGTCGGTGTCTGGAAGACTTGATATAGATCTGCCAATTAGGAAGTGCCCTGGCGTCAAAGGATCTAAATTGTCTGTGTCTGTTGTTAGTGGACTCAAGTGGTCTTGAGTTTAGAATAGCTTCTATTTGACATAAAACTGTCGAAAAGTCTTCATAGGTGACATTGCTATTTCCAAGAACTCGTTTTAGGTGGTATTTCAAATTCTTTATTCCAGCTTCGCATATGCCGCCAAAACTTGGGGATCGTACAGGAATAAAATGCCATGATATATTCTCTTTCGAAAGATATTTACAAATGTTTTCTGCGTTAAATTGAATGAATAAATGTATTTTTTTCAACTCAGCACAAGCTTCAACGAAATTTTTTGCATTGTCTGAGTAAATATCTTTTGGTTTCCCTTTTCTACTAATGAATCGTTTTGAACATGATGAAAAACATTGAGTAGTAGGATCAGTGACAGTTTCAAGGTGTATGCATTTGGAAGAAGAACATATAAATAGACATACATATAGCCTTTTACTAATTTTGCACCTCTTGTTCTCCTATCTTTGAGGAAAAAACGGTCCAGCATAATCAATACCAACATTATAAAACGGAAAATACTGATTTACCTGCGTTTCCGGTAAATTACCCATTAGGTATTCTAAACTTTTTGGCTTTGCAAGAAAACATATTCTACAACAACGCACGATATTTTTCGCTGTATTTCGTCCCATTATCGGCCAATATTTTCCTCGTATTGATGCAAGTAGCATTGTAGGACCACAATGAAGTAAGTTCTCGTGATAACATTCAAAAATTAGTTTTGTTAGTTTGTGTTTAGCAGGTAAAATAATTGGATGTTTCTTATTGAAACTACAATTGCTATTTTGTAATCAACCACCTACACATATTAATTGGTTTTCATCCATGAATGTATTCAGCGGTAACAAATCACTTCTATTATTGATCGGAAGCTTCTTCAACAAATTATTGTAATCACTAGGAAATGATTCTTTTTGAACAATACGAATTAATACATATAAAGCAGTATTTAATTCATTTACTCTTAAACTTTTGTTTTGTTTGATGTGCAATTTAGGTTGACTAATATTGACAAATCTAATGCAGTATGCAATTACTCTTTGTAGTGTAATAAATTTAGAATATCTATTAAAAATATCGAAATTATTGATTGTTGCAATGTTTGCTATAATTCTTGATTCAGAAATATCTTTTAAATTGGTTTCAGTTTCATCTTCAATTGGCAAATTGCCATTGATTAACCATTCTGGTCCTGCCCACCACAATTGACAAGTTTTCAAATTACTAGCAGTTGTACCGCGAAGTAATAAATCTGCGGGATTTTCTTTTGTTGACACACGGTGCCAATCTTTAGTATCAGTTAATCTTTGTATTCCACTTACGCGGTTTGCAACAAAAGTTTTCCAACGTTGTGGATCACCTCGTATCCATGTTAAAGTTATTGTGGAATCTGACCATAGATAACATTTACCGAACTCTAATTTTACTGAGTTTATTAACCAATGAATTAATTGTGCTAGTAACAGTGCGCTACAAAATTCTAATCTTGGTAACGACAATTGTTTAAGTGGCGCTATTCTTATTTTTGCACATCATAAATTTGAATGATATTGTCCGTTTTGGTTCAGACTTCGTGCATATACAACTGCTCTGAATGCTTTTTCACTTGCGTCCCCAAATCCGTGCAATTCAATCATGGCATAATTTGGAACAATGACATGTCACGGTATTTTTATATTGCTTAAAATTGATCAGATCACCACGAAATGTTAGCCAATTCGCTACTAATTTTTGAGGAATATTATCGTCCCAAGATAATTTTTCTTGCCATAATTTTTGCATGAATAATTTGCCGATAACAGTTACTGGCCCTAATAACCCGAGAGGATCAAACATTTGAGCAATTTCCAATGAAGCTTTACGTTTTGTAATTATGTTGTTCAATTCTGTTTCTCGTATTGAATACTGAATTGTATTTAACGCTGCATTCCAAAATACACCTAACATTTTATTTGATTCATTCTCTCCTAATTTAATGATACTGCATTCTAAGTCATTGTTTGTTTTGAATTGTTGTGAAACATAATCTTCGAAGTTCTAACCCTGCGCTAGCTAAAATCCTAAATATCCTTTTGAAGTTGAATTAATTCTGTTTCTGAATTACTTCCGCATAGTAGATCGTCTACGTGAAAATTATTTCTAATAATTTCGCAGGCATGTGGATATTCATTTTGAAATTCTATTGCAAGTTGATATAAACATCGAATGGCAAGATACGGTGCTGAAGCAGTTCCGTATGTAACTGTTATCCGATTGGTTGTATCTCCAAAATATTCTATGAAATCGTTGTTGACTAGAGTCGTTCCAAACCACTAGGTACATTTTTAAAATATCTGCGCTCATTACATATTCGTAAATTCGAAAATTGAGTAATATTGTTAATAAATCATTTCTAATCGTGGGCCCTACGTATTGAACATCATTTAACGATAGTTCACTATTATTATGAAGGATAAATTAATCAAAGCATAATTCAATATAACACTTGTATTACAGCACAATGAAATATTACAATAAAACAATGTGCATGTATAATTGATGTTCAGCGGCCACCGGTCTCAAAGTGAAGATCTCATGACTCCTGGAAATAAAATACAACATAAGCAAACTACTGGCTTAGTGAGGAATCACATCCACACACACGTTATACAATCATAGCCATCAACACAACGCAGCTTATATACTCAATACCATCAACATCAAATCACACTCTCTGGTATACACATAAAGAGGAAACGCACAAAGTGCGAAAACACATAAACAGTATTATCAGGGAGATCAGCCGACCAGTCGACCTGCTCAAACCACACTGGGAGCGCCAAACTGTCGACCCGCTCAACCTCTGCCGGGAGCGTCAACACTACGTCTAGCTTGACCAGCTCAACCCCGAGTCCTCAAGACGTCGTCAGCCCTACTGGCTCATCCGTCTGGGAGTCGAGAGTAACTCAGTCACGTCTGCCCTGAGTACCCTAGCTGCTGTCACCTCACACCGGCTTTACAAAGGACTTATGAGGCGTTCGAAAAGCCAAGGTAAAACCCTCTGCCCCAACCGTATAGTGACCCAGCGAACATTTGCATACAAGGCTAGCAATTGTGCACACACATATGTCGTCCTCTTGGCTTACGCTCTCCACTTAGAGCTACGACCTCACAACAACAGCACAAGGGATATCACAGGGATAATCACAATCACATAGGCTTGACGTAGACACAAATAAAGGCATACAGCTATACCACCAATGCTAACTCTCAAACGCTCTCTCAATCAACACACTGCATACTCATACACCTAGCAACTAAACTCACACCTCAACCTCTTGATTCAACTCACCCTTGACTCTGCTGAAATATATCAAAACACAATAGAACTTATCTCGCGTAAATATTAACACAAAGGGAGATAACAAATGATTGTCGAGCTGTTTAAATAACTTACGTATTGTGTAACTCCCTGAAATATGTTTAAAATGGTATGATTAATAATCTTACGTAAAGCCATAGAAAAATATGCGTGACAGTTCGGCCAGCCTGACAAATTTCTCGTCCTCGAGAATCTCGATTTGCAATCCACAAGTATCGTCATCAGGTGTTTCTTCGTCCGACGATGATCTAGTATCACTGAGTGACGTTACAAATGATTCCATCTTTCCAACAGCTATCACATTTTGGTACTTCGCTCCCTTACTGCAGTTTGAATGAGGAAAATCTTCGACTCTGTATCCAGCGTTTTGTAGTACTGGCGTTAAAATGAAGGTCCTGCTTACTGTGATGATAAATTTCTACTATTGCCAACACTTGCAATTTGTTGTGTTTGTACTCGATCATGTTCGTAGCGACCTCTTGTCACATTCCTTATATTTTACTCACTGTTGGTCGTTCTTGTTGTACTTCTAAGTACGCTCACAACTGCGTCTGATGGTGTACTTGGACGGTAGCTAAAAAGTAATCCACTCGGAGCTATCTTAGTTGTCGAATTCACAAAGTGACTCACAGGGAATTGATTATCTCCAATTTATCTATCTCAAGTTACAACATATTCGGCGGTAGTTGCCAGCGAAGGCGGAACGGCGAGTTTCACTCTCTCGCACTGCTGATGTTTTTCATTTCTTCATTTGTACAATATGATGCAAACTGTTTGGAGATTAAAACTGTTCCTGGATCAGATATCAATCTGGTCGATGTTCTTTCAAAAGTTTGTAATAAGTGATCCCAAAAATCTTAGAACGTGTTCTGTTTCTGTATTTTTATTGCTTTCATATTTTGTGAATCCATCAACGACGACTATCACGTGAATATTGCCTGATGAGCTTCCAACAGAAGGTCTAATACGATCGATGTTCATTGTACAAGTATTTTCTCTATGGGATTAAGTAATACTTGGTGTTGCCCTCTTGGCTGTTTGTGGTGCATACAATTCAAACAACAGTCAACTTATCTCTTCACAAACACCTCAAGTTAATTCCATGTCTCATCTATCCCAAAATGTCCAAAGTTGTTTTAGTAAGTGCGTACTTTCTGCATTCTCTGTCCTTCGGGTACAACTCATTGTATTCCAGTAGCAGTAATCCGATATACTCGTTCATCTCTAAGGCATCAATCTTCATATACGTTCTTTTCATAATCAGTTTCTAGTGGTTCATTTGAAATATCTTTAATCAGTTTGAGCTTCTCATGTGTTATCGATCCGCGAGAATACAATCATCTGGTTCAATGTGCAAACTATTAATTCACTGGGAGATTCTTCAATAGTTGCTGGATTCATACTCAGAGAATCCATGTCGTGAGCTATTCGTGATTCTGGGCGATATTCAATATCAAAAGTATATTCCTGAAGACCAAGCTACCATGTTCCGATTCTAGGTACTGAGTCCATCTGTGTACCCGTTGTTCTCAACGCTTCACCAATTTAAAATGAGCTCCTAACAAATACAGTTTCAACTTTTCCACTGTTTCCACTACTGGTAATGTTTCCAGTTCGTAAGGATGATATCTTATTTCGGTTGGAGATGTTTGACGATCAAAACAAGCTAATGGAGGCTGTTTGTCCGATTGATTCTTTTGGAAAAGACTTCCACCAATCAATCTTGCTTGCATCTGTTTGAAGTTTTGTATCAGCATCAGGGTTATATTATCTTAGAAGCGGTCTTTCTGTCAATCTTGTTATTGGTTGCAGAATGCTTGCATAGTTCTTGATGAATTAGCGGAATAACTAGTGAGTCCTAAAAACTGTTGCACTTAGTATACTCTTCTAGTTGTTAATCTGAATGGTAGACAATTGAACTCATACTGGCTATCGGATGTCACAAGGGCAGTCTATATTTTGAATTTTTTGCGTTGAGTATCTAGGAACATTCTGAGTACATATCTGGAGGGGTAACAATCTTGCACTGTAACACTCAATTGAGATGTCTAAATCAATGCACATTCGTTTTTCTGCAATTTTCTTCTTCACAAGAAATATTCGTGACAAAAAAAGAAACTTGATTAGCGGATTGTATCAGCGCCTAATAGTACTTGAACCATCTGCTGTTCTTGCTTTCTCCTCACAATGGATCATTCATACAGTCTATAGGTAATGGGTATTTAATCTGTCGAAACGACTTTCACTCATGTTGCATTTGTGCGTCGAATATCTTCTAAGCTTTTGGTAGAACAGTTTTGGTAAGTCTTGAACAAAATTAAAAGCTGTTCTCACTAATTTATTGTTATATGCCTCCCAATATTTATCTCGTCTTCACTAACTCCTTGTTCATTATTTCTTGTCTATGGTTCCCAATCATCAGCCATACATTTCAATCCTTGAGCTGAGATTTCATCCCTTCATATCTTTGAATCTGAATCGGACAGATTCACGTCGGTAAAACATTCCATATGATTTTCCACAACTACAATCATTTGCGGAATTACATGTACATATCCTTCTGGTACTCGTGAACTCAAATCGACGAAGAGTTCTTATTTCTGTTCTATACGACAGGTAATCTAACTTACTCATCTTGGAGGAATGACTGTAGCGCTTTTAACTTCGAAATTGATTGAACTGCACGGTGTCGATACGATTTCACTGAATGGTGATTCGGTTTTCTTGAAGACCACAACTTCAGACGACTCTGTGAAAAGTTGTCCTACAATGATAGGTATCAACTATACGGTATCACGTTCAACGTGAAAGACTATTTGCAATTCCACTCCATCAATCTCCAACATGTGTTCCTCAGTTTCTCCTTAAGATTTAACATATCCGTTTCCGAGTTCTCCCACACTTTACTATCATTTACCAATTTTTCAATTCTTTCCGCAGTTGATTCTCTCATCATCACACAAGTAGATCTCAGTTCGACAGGCTTTTGAATTTTACTCCGTTCACTTCTCGGTAAAGAAATATTCATCATTGTCGCTTGTCTCTATTATGGTCGTCAGAAAACTTGAACTTGTTGTTGACAAATCGGTAGCTGTATTTGCTCTTAATATGCAGACTGATGTCTATTTTTGTTATGCTGAATCCAACCTGAATAATGTGCACCTCGTCGATGTTTCATTCATTGTGAAAGTCTATGTCCTTGCTGTCCACAAGTAACACGGCGAGCAGATACTACTTCATCTCCGAGTCTGTTCAACGCTATGTGAGAGCATTTTATCTTATGTTGAGAATTCCTGTAGCTATTGGATAGCGAATTGCCTCTTACTGTGTTCAGAAGCAACAAAAGTGATTCTGGATTCTTATTGTATCTAGTAGAGCTGCGAAACGTTCATTGGAGTCATTGATACCATCTATCGTGCAGGAAACTGTCTTTTCTCTCGTGAGGTCACACAAATCAAGCTTCCCAGGTTACTTCCTCTACTCCTATCCATGAGTGATGGGCTTCCAGCTGTAAAAAGAAATAGAAAAGCGGGCGGTTTGGCTGTAACATAATAAAGCGTTCGTTAGGTTATCAATGCAATTAGGTGTAGCCGTGATCCTGATGTGAACTGTTCAGATCCCACTTCTGAAATATTATAAAGGATAAATTAATCAAAGCATAATTCAATATAACACTTGTATTACAGCCCAATGAAATATTACAATAAAACAATGTGCATGTATAATAGATGTTCAGCGGCCACCGGTCTCAAAGTGTAGATCTCATGACTCCTGGAAATAAAATACAACATAAGCAAACTACTGGCTTAGTGAGGAATCACATCCACACACACGTTATACAATCATAGCCATCAACACAACGCAGCTTATATACTCAATACCATCAACATCAAATCACACTCTCTGGTATACACATAGAGAGGAGACGCACAAAGTGCGAAAACACATAAACAGTATTATCAGGGAGCTCGGCCGACCAGTCGACCTGCTCAAACCACACTGGGAGCGCCAAACTGTCGACCCGCTCAACCTCTGCCGGGAGCGTCAATACTACGTCTAGCTTGACCAGCTCAACCCCGAGTCCTCAAGACGACGTCAGCCCTACTGGCTCATCCGTCTGGGAGTCGAGAGTAACTCAGTCACGTCTGCCCTGAGTACCCTAGCTGCTGTCACCTCACACCGGCTTTACAAAGGACTTATGAGGCGTTGGAAAAGCCAAGGTAAAACCCTCTGCCCCTACCGTATAGTGACCCAGCGAACATTTGCACACAAGGCTAGCAATTGTGCACACACATATGTCGTCCTCTTGGCTAACGCTCTTCACTCAGAGCTACGACCTCACAACAACAGCACAAGGGATATCACAGGGATAATCACAATCACATAGGCTTGACTTAGACACAAATAAAGGCATACAGCTATACCACCAATGCTCACTCTCAAACGCTCTCTCAATCAACACACTGCATACTCATACACCTAGCAACTAAACTCACACCTCAACTTCCTGATTCAGCTCACCCTTGACTCTGCTGAAATATATCAAAACACTATAGAACTTATCTCGCGTAAATATTAACACAAAGGGAGATAACAAATGATTGTCGAGCTGTTTAAATAACTTACGTATTGTGTAACTCCCTGAAATATGTTTAAAATGGTATGATTAATAATCTTACGTAAAGCCATAGAAAAAGATGCGTGACACTATCTGTTTTCATAGAAGCATCAAAAACTACTCGTACTTTTGTCGTACTGCTAGATTCCCGTATTACTGCGTGATGTGGAATGTAATAATACAATTTTTCATTTAGAAATGTTTCTCGAGTTTTTTGCATATGACCTAATGATTCGTATTCATTCACGAATTTAGCATAATCATTATATCATTGAAGATTTCCAACTAATTTATTTTCTAGTGAATAGAAACGATTTAATGCTTGTTTTCTTGACTGACCCAAATTTTTGATATTGCTTTTAAATGGTATATTTACTACAAAGTGACCATTTTCATCACGATTATGAGTATGAGATAATGATTATCGCAAAACTGGTCTGATTTGGATAAAAGTGACTTGGGTTCTATTTCTTCAATTTGCCAAAATTTAGCTAATTGCGCTTCGAGTGTATTGTTCAAAGTTAAACAATTGACTGCTATATTTGTAGATGGATTACGATAATGAATATTTAGTTTACCACCTAACACTCATCCTAATTTTGTTTCATTTAACGTAACTTTTGTTTTTGGAATAGAAATTCGATTGTTATCTAACAATTGCCAAAAGATAGATGATCCTAAAAGTATATCGATAGGTTTAGATTCATTAAATGATTGATCTGCTAGCTGAATATCGTTTGGCAACTTTAGACTAGGCTCACTGAATGATGCTAATGGTATGTGTGCACTTATTTTATCTAGAACTAGACATGAAATTGTCTGATTAAATTGAACATAATTAGAAGAAATAAATACATTTGTCATGAATTTGACATTGTTTATAGATTTTCCTACACCACTTATTTCAAATCTAACCTTATTTAAATGAAGTTTAATTTGTTACATAGGTCTTTAGATACAAAATTGCTCATTGCTCCACTGTCGAGAAGAGCACGGCATTGGTGTGACCTATCATTAAGAGGCTGTAGTCGCAATCCCGGTGAGGTGAGCTTCTTCGCGACGTGGGAGACGTAGGCCCATCGAAGACCTCAGTAGGCGTAGTCGAAAAAGAACTCCCACCACCACAGCTAATAGTGGCGGGGGTATTTTATTTATTTTAACTAATGTTCGAAAATAGAGACAAACTACTACGTAAGGCAATCGGCAGATTTGGAAAGACATTTATAAGATTATTTTTGAATAAATATTTCAGAACATCTATTGAGGGTTCGTTGGATATATGTGAACAAAATCTCTATTATATTTATTACATCAATTGCATTTATATCGGAATTATTTATTTTAGAATCTGTTAATTTGATTTGGAATTATTTGCAGTATTTAATTTTTTCTCAGAATCTGAATTCGTCATATAAAAAAAGGAAAGTCTGATGTGGCCACACAGTACTTTCTCGACCATGAATTAGATGGCTAGTTCCATTACTATGTTACATAAATTTAGAGTGTCGTATCAATTAATTGCATATTTGAAAGTGACAGCTGTCATTGTCAAAATGACAGATGGCGCTTTATGGAATTACCATTTTATTTTACAATGGCCATAAATCTTATAAGTCCAGTTGCTTTAGTTGACTCCAACCTGGGCATAATATGGTTAAGTTGTGAAAAAAAAATATTTATTTCAGCCTTCTACTAAGCTTATCTTCCCGAGAGCTTTAAATTGATACCAAAGTGAACATCACTCGAATAACTTAAAAAAAATCAATATCCTATATTTGGCACTTCTAGAATTATTCCCGCAGGAACATCAATCTGATACCATACACGATAAAACCAATAATAATTCTAATTTCATATTATAATTTTCATTATTTCTTTTCTTCAGGAAAATATTAAGAATTCCATTATAATTCAAATACCTACTAGAAATAACAAATGAAGTGCTAATAATTTTGAAAAATGTTTCAGATGATATAACGTGAGATTCCGCGATTATTCATTTAGATTTCTACCAAGCTTATCTATTGACAATCGTTTAAATTGTCACTTCCACTAGAATTATTTTCGCAGGAGCTTCATTTTGATACCAAACACGATGGCATTATTTTGAAAAAACAATTGACGAACGTTTGCATGTGATGTCCAAACATAAGCAATAATAATTTCAATTTCATATCATGATTCTCATCATTTCTTTGCTCCAGAAAAATATAACAAATTTTATAATTACTCAACTTTTAATAATAACAAATGAACCACTGACAATTTAAAAAATGTTTTTAGCAAATGTTGTACCAAATTATTCAAGGATCAATTTTAATTAAGTATTTTATATTCTATGATGAATAGTACCGTTGATGAAATAAACGTATAAGAATAAAAAGTGCTGTTAATAAAGTTCTGGTACAATATTGATTGAAAAAAGCTCATTTACGAACTTAAATCTGGCTTTCTGATAAAAAACTTAAATATAAAATTTCAGTCGAAAATTCATACACGTTTTAAGTTATTGTGCTTTCAAACTGACCGACTGTTTCTGAAATTATGTTTTTTGGGTTCAGTAGGGCCTAGAACGTGAAGATCCAATAAAATCTCGAACTGTCAAAAAATCACAATTACAATACTTCCCTTATTATATAAGTCGCGGAAGTAGAAAGTGCTGTTATGGTTACTCAACAAATCGAACCTTTAGCAACACAGCTGCACAAAATAAGAATCACACTTTGCACACCACCTTTCACTACCCCTGTACTCGCAAAATGATCTACCGATAGTGAAAGATCGAATAAGAGTGAGGTGAACCAGATAGCGACTTGCTTACGAGATACATCTAGCGATAAATGTTTGAACTAAAAATCTTAAAAATTGTTCAACTGCGAAACATGATAGTAACAATATAAAAAGACACAATAATGATTTGTCAAGTGAAATCATTTCAAAAAGGCATATATTAATTATATGTTATAAAATATTTCAATATTGTCCAATAGAAAGTAGGTAAAATTGCTGTAGAAAATTAGGAACTTTGAACTCTATTTATTTTGCAATAACAAATAATATCGATAGAATCGCTATGCTATCACCTTGAGAACTCTTGAATCATACAGCATACCAAATTTCATTGAGATTGATGTAATACTGCAGTCTCAGAATGAGCCCAAATATGACGAATTTTGAATAATTGGCTTTTTTAAATCAGATATTACACTGGTATCATAATTATTTTCTGAAAAATGGCTATGCTACTCACTAGAGTAGTACTTTATTATCCTTTATCAAAAATTTCACTACGAAATTATATGTTAAAAATACTCAAAGCCAGCCAGAAAATGTTGATTTCAAGGCTGCAGCCTCTTAACATCTTTTACTGAGATATTTGCAGTAGATAATAATACATGTCCCAACAAAGGAAAATTGATACTAGTTTCTGCTGAATGTGTAGACATAATTACATGCTCGGTTTTCGTATTAGTTGATTGTGCAGATGAATTATTATTGATTTGTGATTCAAATTTGTATGATGAGTTGTTAGAATTATCTTTAATTGAATTGAAATGCAGTAAAGTGTTATGAGGTCTCGAACATTGCTTGCATCTAGATGATTGACATTGTGGAGCAGTGTGTGAAGGTTTTAAACAATTTACGCACAGTTCCAATTTTTCAACTTCATTGTATTTCTCAGTGCAAGTAAGTTTTAGAAAACTTTTGCATTTATGAAATGAGTGATTTCCGTTACAATAGAAACAACAGAATTTAAATGTATTCATGTGCACTGTTGAATGCGATGGTATATTTTTGAAATTAGACTTATTGTAATTCGAATTATGATTTGGTTTATTTAAATTCAATTTTTCCAAAACATCGCCCCGATTTCTTAGTATTTTTAATGAATCCTTCACTGCTCTTGCATTATTTTGAATGAAATACTTTTCCCATTCGCGTTTTGTACTAAAATCAAATTTATCAACAATTATAGGGATTAGTAACGCATCCCAATCGTGAACAGGTTCATTCAATTTGCGTAGTGCTTCTAAATTATTGTTAATATTATTATATAGATTACGTGATTCTTTAGCAGATTCTTTCTGAATTCGCGGAAAATCAAGAATAAGTCGAACATGATTATTGATTATAAATTGGCTTTTTTCATAGCGTTCTTCTAGAGCATTCCACGCCAAATTATAATTAGTATCTGATACTGGAATTGATTTTATTGTTTCTAGGACATCTGTCTCTAAACACGAGCGCAAGTGATCCATTTTATGGGCAATACTTATTGTTGGATTGTTATCGATTAACGCTTTGAAACTATCACGGAACTCAACCCATTTATTGTAATTACCATCAAATGTAATTTCATCAAGGGTGATTGTACATGTGGAACATATGATTGATTGTTGTCTAACTTAGAATTCTGATTCTTAGCTACAGATTTTTATTAATAACTACGTTTGAATTTGATGCAACATAATTATTCTTGTCATTGATTTCGGTTTCATTCTGATTATAAACATCGTTGTGACTTTTACTGACGTTATTTGAATTGCAATGAATATTAGAGAAAGATTTTACACTTTTTGCTGCAAAAGACTGAACATCGAATTCAGAAAACATTTGCATTGCCTCTTCCATTCTTGCAATTAAAGAGAAAAAACCATTTTCAAAACTGTCACGTTCATCATCTTCTTGATCGTCAGTGATACCTTCTATAATTTCAATATTATTTTGAATATCATTGAATGTTTCTAATATACAAGATAATTGATCTAGTCTTGCTTCTATTTCATGAACGTTTGTCAATCAAACGTATTCAAATTTAAATTATTGAAGAAATTGATATTTCTTGTTAGAATTGATTTTTGTTGTCCTCGTTTTATTTTTAATAGTCTCACCAAATTGCTCCAAATGACAGGAATATGAGTAGATATAATAGATGGAACAGACTCACTTATTGGAAAATCTGAATTAATTGTAAATCTAGAAATTCTTTGACGTATCTGATAATTAGAATGCTTCAATGTTCCCTGATATCCCAATCCAGGCTTACATGACCAATGTAGCGTATTGCTTGTAGAATTTTGAAATTCCACGGTTGATTATTCAAATAAATGGACTGTATCGTGCACTTGAATTATTTCTCGTGATTTTTATCGATAGAAAAATAGCAACTCTATTCTTTTTTTTTCAATGATAAATTATCAACATTTTTCAATTTGAAAAAATTGTAACTTGATGATATTAAAAAAATTTTGATTGAAAAAAATTTTGATTGACATGCAACAATAATTCTTATGTTAATGCATGTTTCACTATAGATGCTTTTGATTTCTTCTATAAGCTTTTTTGCTAATGTTATTCTTCTGTAATGTTTCCTCATAACCCTATCGAAAGCCTTGTCTCTTAGTTTTCTCAATCAGGTTTCCAATAGTAGGCTGAGTGCCCTTGCCTGAAACCACTTTGTGGGCTCTCCATTGAATTTTCCACTTTATTCCTCTGTAATTGTTGCAGTTTCTATTCTCTCCTTTTCTGTGTACAGGGAATATCACTGCCTTTTCCTAATCCTGGGGTATTTTCTTCATTTTCCATATACTGTTAATCATTCGGAGAATTTGTTCTTCTGCTCCACCCATATACTTTAGTTGCTCAGGCTCCACCATGTCATGTCCTAGTGTTACACCCTAAATTGGATATAACAAAGAATAAATGGGTTCTTGCTGGATGGAGGGTAAAGGTTATTGTTAATATAAAGAATGCCAAATTTGTATAATAAATATATTAAAGAATAAATAACAAAGATAATAATGACGAATGAATATATAAACAAAGTATAAATATTATAACTTACGACTAGTCGGCTGGATGCGGGTGGAGCTCGTCATTCCCTTACATTCTAATGCTTCTTGACTTCTACTTCTTCACTCAACTTCTACTTAACTGCTCTACATTACATATATTACTCTATATATATATATATATATATATATATATATATATATATATATATATATATATATATATATATATATATATATATATATATATATATACATACATATATATATATATATATATATATATATATATATATATATATATATAGAGTAATATATGTAATGTAGAGCAGTTAAGTAGAAGTTGAGTTGACCCTGGATGCGGGTGGAGCTCTTCATTCCCTTACATTCTAATGCTTCTTGACTTCTACTTCTTCACTCAACTTCTACTTAACTGCTCTACATTACATATATTACTCTATATATATATATATATATATATATATATATATATATATATATATATATATATATATATATATATATATATATATATATATATATATATATATGTATATATATATATATATATTTATATATATATATATATATATATATATATATATATATATTTATATATATATATATATATATATATATATATATATATATATATATATATATATATATATATATATATACTAAACAAGCGCTGAGTCGGCATAGCATATTGTGTCATCTTGCAAGTGTTGTAATTATAATGTTCACTATTAATACCAATACAAATTGGTTAATTTAGAATACTGATTACGCATTCTATATGTTATGATGACTAGGCTTTGTTACACTGGAGCTTCTCCATTTTTTAGTTTTCTGGGTGCTGATTAAATTGTCTCCTGTAATATATCTTCCGCTTCTTCATTGTTTCCATTGTGCTTGGCTTAATTATTCTCTTTCTCCTTGTTATTATCTGTATCTTGGTCTCCTTCCAATAACTTCTCGAAGTGCTCTCTCCATCGTTTCATTATTTCATTGTCATCGCTTATTATTTTTTCTTGATCATCATGTAATTGTAGCAGTATCACTTGACTTTTCTTGTTGCAATTTTTAAGTGTTCTGTAGAACAGTTTTCAGTCTTCTCCAAAGTTTTCTTCCATCTTGTTACCGAATTCGTCCCAATTCTTAGACTTGGAACTTTTTATAATATATTTCACTTTTTTTCTTTGAGTTTTTCAATCCTCATAATCTTGTGAATACCTGGTGTTGAGGTTTCACTTCCATATCCTTTTTTTCTTTCTCACTTCTTTTTTTACCTCATCATTCTACCATTGAGTTTGCTTGCCACTTCGTGTGAGTTTGGTTGTTACGCAAGTGTACTTTGTTGCCTCTGTTATTATGTGTTTAAAACTACTCCATATTTCTTCTTCATTTTCCATATTCGGTTTTGGCGTGTTATCTAATAATTCTTCAATAGTATCCTGATACAGTATTTTTGTTTCCGTCTCCTTGAGCTTATCAGTCATAAATTCAATCACTTCAGGTATGTTCCTCGTCTTATTGTGCTCCTGCCTTGTTTTCTCTTTCACCTCTATTCTTGCAATAGTAAAAAATCGATCGCTTCTTATTCCGCTACATCTTTCAACTCTCACATCGTTTACATTTTTACTTTGCATTCCACTAGTTGAAACATGGACTTCTCTTTTCTCCATTTCACTTCGCGGGTATATTTGTGTATATCCTTATGTACAAAAGTCGTATTTAATAATTTTAGCTCATTCATTATACAATGGTCCATGAGTCTGTTTCCATTGTTGTTCTTAGTAGGTCCTCCATGCATCCCCATAATTTGTTCTATTCCCTTTATTTTGTTACCTACCCTTGCATTAGGTCTCCCACTGGATATGTAGGTTCTTTCAGTCTTTCATATTCTACTTGTATTACTTCCCAGAACTCGTTTTTGTTTCTCTGTTCTTGTCTTCACTTGGTCCATATATTATCATTGGGTTCGCTGGTAGATATGTACCATCTTCAAATTTTATCATAAGAAGCCTGTCGTCAACACATTTCCAATCTTCTATTGATTGTCCTCTCTTATCACTTATTAAACATCCTACTCCGGCTCTAGCGCTCTTGTGATAATTGACTCCGCTATATATGAATATGTGGTTATTGTTCAGTTTTTTAACTCCCTGTCCTCTCTTTTTTGTTTCAGTTATAATCAATATGTCCAATTTCGCTCTATCAAATCCTTCTATAAGTTCCGTTTTTTTATTCTTTTTGTTTTGTACATTCCATGTTCCTTTTCGCATCATCCTTCTCGTTTGCTTGTTTGTTTTCGATTTTTTTGTCCCGGGATCAATGTTTGTCAGTAGCGTTCTGAAGCCTCCAGCTCTTCGTTATTTTTCTGTAATATGACGCCATTATTCTGGTTATCCCAAACATAAACTTCTTCGTCAATTCTGATTTTCTGATAATCTATTTTAACAATTTTTTCCTTTGCTATTTCATGTTTTGCAATCCTTCTGATTTCTCTTAGTATTTTTCTTCCGTCCCAACTAAGTTCATTGTCCATATATGTTTTTGTACCCCTTAATTTACTTTCAGCTTCCATTATCTTTTGCTTCTCTTTCCAGTTTGACATTTCTACTCTTTTGCTTTGTTCTTGTTCATTATTGACATATGGTTGATGTTCATTGCGATTTTAAATTTTTCATCAAACCATTTTTCAATTCCGTTTGTATTTACAATTATTTTTGAACCTTTGATCATTATATTGTTCTTTTTCTTTGATCTTTCATTCCATTCCGCTTTTCTTTCTGGTTTTCTTATTTTCTCTTCTAGGTTTTCCTTTTCTTTATTCCATATTACGTCTTTCTTCTTCATTTCTGTTTTCGACTCTGTTATCCCTAGTTTGATATCTTTCATGTTATTGTCCATCTTGTCTACCACCGATTGCACCATTTGCTTTAGTTCGTCAATTTTTTCTATTCCAATGGTATCTGCTACCAGCTTTCTATCAGTAATACTTTGTTTCTTATTTACTTCTCTCTTTCTTTACTCTGGTGATCGGATCACTTTCTTGCTTTCTCTGGATGTACTGTAATAGTCTTGATCTCCTGCTCTCCTGGTTCATTTGAACCACAAAGTATAATATATATATATATAAGAGTTGAAACGAAGCGCTCGTACATGGCACAAACTCTTATCGCCGAATGAAAAGAGAGATGGAAGATAGTAGGCATGTATTAACATGGAACGACTCTAGACAATCAATTAAAATCTTTAGTTTATTTAGTATTGATCCAGTTATATTTGTTTCAAAGCAAATAATTCTTTATAATGATTTGTCCTGCGATTTTTCAAAATAGAAATCATGGATCTACTTCAGATAAATACAGAAATTCCTTTCACTTCCGGCAAAGGAGAACAAATGCGCATTTTATGGAAAGTCTTGATTTACGCGAATAAATTGACACCGGAAACATCCAATGCCAAATTGCTAAATAATAATCTACATTTTTCAGAATTTTGATGGAAAAAAAATTATTTTTGATTTTAAATTCTGTACAAATACTTTTAAATTCTCTTAATTTCCACGATTTTCATACATCCTGCTATCACTTGACTAATTTATGATTAAAAATCATTTTCAAATACCAACTTATTCTATTTTTAGAATAGTTTATTTTTTCGGAAGAAAGTGATAGGTAGTTGAAATTAATAAATTGTGTTAGATTTTCATAATTGACTTTCTCCAATATCAATGATATAGATTTCAAAATAAGCCAGGTGTCTCACGTTACTAGAGATAGTTATTTATTAGCATTTGATTGGCATAGGAGGTATCAATAAAAGAAGTAGTGGAAATTATCATATACATCACTTTTCTCATTCACATATTCTTAAATAAATACTGAAGATAACAATAATAATAACCAAAAATATCACAAAAAAAGATAAATTTAATGAAAATAACCAATCTTTTCGTGGTATTATTCGTCTCCACTTCATTGATGTCTTTTCGTCCTTCGGAGAACTAAAAATAGATATTATCTCCTTACAACTTAGCTATCCACTACTGCAATTGGAACTAAAACATTTTCTTCTCATTCTGAAGTTAAATAATCAAAAATCCCAGGCTTCAAATCACAAAACTAGCTGCAAACTCAATACTGGCAAATGCGAAATTCATTGAGAAAGATGCCTACTATCTTTAATCACACACACTTAGCCTCTCTCTCTAACGCGATAAGATATTGAGACACAGCTGGTATAGTACGATAGCATAGCATTTCACCGGCGTGATTTGAACATACCACTTCCACCTATCTTCACCTTGATTCATTCAACTGATTTAGATTGAACTTGATAACCGAATACGCCCCGGGATTTTCACCGCTAAAGCGTCCGCGCACCTCGATCCGCCCTGACACTTGTCTTATCACCTTCATTAGTTGTCAAAGGTCAAGAATTTTTAATAGTTTTAATAAGCAAATTACGATTTATGGCACTAAAAAGGCATTTAATTCTCTTTACTTCATTTGCACATCTGTAAACACTCTATAACCTTGCACTTTTTAATAGTCTGATTTCAGATAAGAGATAAATCCCGTAAGAATTCGAAATATTCATCGGGCACAAAATCAATTATCGCAATGCATCCTTATTTGTTTCCAGCACCGTATTCCATCAAAATGTCACAAGATGAATATTCCGGAGCATCATTATTGAAACATGAGTATCTGATGATTAAATCAAGATGTTGAAATTGTCTTCCTTGATTTGATAAATGTGATGTTCAATTCTTGTGTCTGCTTCTTCGTTCTTCGTGATTTATGCAGGACAAATTATTATTAATTATTGGAATAACTGAATTGTTTTTGACTACATAATTATATGACAATGCTTATAATTTATTTTCATTACTGTATTGAGAATGGCACCAATCCATTTGTGATCCAATGTCCAATTGAAAATTCTACTTAAATCACTTCGAATGATATATTTTTAGTTCTTCAGCGAAATCTTCCGTTCTAGTCTCTTCTGTGCCTGAAATGTTATATTTTATATTACTCTCTTCATGTCTTAGAGGCCGTATGACACGATGCAAAGTTTCTCTCAAAATTATGTAGATTTTTGTGTTACAAAATTATGATCAAAAAAATGTACTGTGACATACATCAAAATACCTTCAAAAAAATGTTTGAGAAATTGTTCAACAAAATGTTGGACTCGCTCTATATTCTTACAAATTTTCCTTCAAAATGTGCGCAATACAAATGCGCATTGGCATAAATAAAGATTCACATTTGTCTGACATTTTATGCCCAAATAGGAATTGTTGTTGTGAGATTTATTATTATTTTAGAAATATCGTGCTCCAGAGATGGAATCCTAATTTTAATTGAGGAATTTCATTTCATCCATTATTATATTTTTATTCAATCTGACAGTTATCACGTGAAGTAGCTTATGCGCAGATGCGTGAACATTCAAAATGGGCGCAATATGAATGCGTACTAGCATAAATATACATTCTAGTCTGTTTGACAGTTACTTTTTATGTTCATTGTTGGTTTGAGATACTATTATTCTCAACAATCACTGTTATCGACGATATCAATAATAATCTAAATTCATGCTCTACAAATTTTCTTTCATCCATCTTAATATTTCTGTTCAATATGAAAGTTGTCACGTGAAGTAGCATGTGCGCAGATGCGTGAACAGGTTAATGTACAAAATTTTCAAAATTATGTTCAAAAAATTGTAGAAATCTTTGTTAGAAATTTTGTTCAAAATTATAAACATGATTTTGAGAGAAATTATGTATCGTGTCATATGGCCTTTAGATCACGCTCATGAACAATAATTGATGGAGAGAAGTCAGAGTCAAAAATTTGATAAATTCGTGAAGCTTCTGTAGCAGTTAAAGTTGACATGATTTGTTTTGGAATGATCGCGAAAGTTTTTAAAACATTTTTCGTTAAAATAGCGTTGGAATCTCTTCACACAATACATGTACTCTCTCTTTCTGGCAATGGAACTAGTACATGTCATTTTGGTCGCACTCCCATCAAGCGTCATGACTATTATATACTCGTCTGGCAGACACTTGCAATCGCAAAAATACGTCGGATATTCACATATACTTTCCAAATTATTCAAAGAATAAACCCTCAAAACTTCAGCCTTGTGGAAGCAGTTCATGAATTACTATCCCGATGACAGCTTTGATATCGTCTGGCACATACTTGCAAGCCTCAAAATAGGTTGTCAATTTTTTCACGCTTAAAAATATGTAAATCACAACATGATAAAATTGCAGTCTTGTGGGAGTAGGATCAGAAAAAAATCGTTATTGACATTTCAAAATATTTAAGAGATGGTGATGCAACCGCGAGTTCCATGTCAAAACAATACTTTTTTAATCTAATAATAAAAAAAGCATCATTCAAAAATTTTCTAGTCTTATGGGAAATGGGTTGGTCGGATGGTTTGGTAGCTCTCCTACTATTAACAGAGCTACGGGCTGGACAAAGATTACGAAGGATTTTTACCCTGTATACTTTTAGCTTGAAAAAGTTTTCCCTCGGATGTTCGATATTCGAGTGGAACTGATTTGAATCTTTTGAAGGTATAATTACTTGTTGACCTTACATGATTTCATCAAAAAAATTATGAGCAAATAATCAGGTTCTTCATGTCAAAAATGGAACTACACATAGAAGGAAATTTATTTTTCAACCACATCCGTCAATATAATTTAGTATGTATTTGTTTTGATACTCGTCGGACGGGTTACTAAAATGACAGTATGAGAATTATTGACGGATTTTGGGTTGCTGGTGTGCTCAGTTCAATTATTAGAAGAAGGTGAATTGATAGAATATTTTTGTGTATTGAAATTTTGTAGAGGGAGCATGCCGTACATCATCTTTGCGATCTACAAAAACTATTCGAGAAAAATGTTTGCCCCTGGGATGTTATCTAGAGCTGATAACAGCAAGTATATACCCGTTTCCCTGTGGGCTCCGTAGGAAAGAAACATGTCATACCCGACTTTGATTTGATAACTCTTATCAAAATTTTCCTGGAGTCTGAATCAAGAAGCTTAAAACCAGTGTCGGATTATCTTCCACACGCCTAGGAGCTCCGATTTGAGGAATCCCTAACATCAGGGCTATCCCAAATATTTCAAATATTGTCATCAGATCAGGGGTTCTATTAAATAATGTGTTTCAATTCGATTTTATTTGATATTTTCAACACTTCCTTCCAGAATTTGATGCTCTGTCTGTTTCTATTTTATTTTTTTATCTATGGCACTAACTCCATTCACTTCATTTTTTGTTCAAGTTGCGTTTGAAGAAGAGGTGTGATTACCAACCATAGCTCATGGAATATAATTGATTTTTGTTATATTTTTATGTTCAGGTATAATTATTTTTCATTAATTGCGGAGAATTGGTATCGTACAGAAAGTCACTTTCTAGAGAATGTAATCACGAAACTTTCTTCTTTATGCGGAATTTTTTGATGAAATAAATAGCTTCAGAGATATTTCTGATTACTTGCTAGAAAACGTGAAAACTTGTTTGAAACCGCTAATATAACTATAATAATAATATTTATCCACCAATAATAGTATGTACAAAATACAATGGCTTATCAAAAACACAATATATAAAAAAGGAATTCACAAGAATAAAACCAAAATAATGCACTCTTAGAATTTTAGATGGAGTAGTAATAAATAAATTATCACCCGAAAAGCTAGCTTTCTGTAGATAATCCTTCTGATCTCTGAGATAGAACCTTTTTTTGCTAATTCCTGTGGACTAAAAGTGATGTCTTCCTCAAATCTGAAGTAGAGTTGGAAGTCGGACGATTTCTAGTGTGGGCAATGCCCTCCTACGATAATGCGTGTTACTGCTGTCCCAAGACAAGTGGTTTTGGTTATAAGATGTTGGTCACTATATTCAAGGCTGTACTCAGTACAAGAGCGTGGGAATAAGATATCAATGAATATTGAAAAGCCTAAAGTTGAACAAGATAATACCAGTTAAATTCTAATAAGCTTTGTTGATGAAAATGTCGATTGATTAAGAAGTGTTTACTGAGCAAGTGCAAAGTCATCAAAAATCGAATAATATAAACAACGAGTGCAAACGAAGAACCAGCACCAGCTAACAAGTAAGAGGGTGACCTCCCAACCAACACCCTTGAAGGCATATACAATATGCCCTTCTTTCTTCTTATTCCTATAACCAAATTCATAATATACACACTACCAGTGAAAAAAAACTACCAACCAGTGACATCTATGGTCACTCCTGAACAAGACAAAACCAAATAAAACCAATTACTTTACCAACAATTAACTAACTAAATTATCCAACAGATGTCACTACAAGTCCAAAATCTTTCACAAAACACACAAAATACAATGACAAACCTAAATAACTTAAGCCAAAGAACTTTTGCGAACATAACAAGAAAACAACCACAACAAAACAACTTCCCAAAAAAGAACCAAGCCATTCTTATGCCGGCACATGAAGATTTGAAAATACGGGACTATATAATAACCATCGGACAATTAATTGAACCAAAAAACATACTATTCGCGTCACGAATCCCCAATAATAGAATCTGTATGTACCTGAAAAACAAGAATATTGTAGAGAAACTATTGAGCGAACATGAAAATATCGCTATCAACAACAACGAAATTAACATAAGAAGAATAATAACGCCATCTAAAAGAATCATTTTATCAAATGTATGTCCTTCTATTCCACACGAAATTATAGAAAACCATTTAAAACGAATGCACATAAGAATCTTGTCTCCTATTAACTTCCTCCGGGTAGGAATACATGATGACGAATACTCTCATATACTAAGTTTCAGACGATCAATGTATATCACACCTGATAACAAAAACCCCATCCCAGAAACAATCCTGCTAGAATATGAAGAAACACAATACAGAATATTTATAACTGATGATACCACAAACTGCTTCATATGTAAAAAACCAGGACATAATACTAACCAGTGTGACCAACAACCGCAAAATCAACATAACAACCAACAAGAACAACAACAAACACAAACAGAAGAACAACAACAAACACAAATAAAAGAGCAACAACAAACACAAATAGAAGAACAACAACAAACACAAATAGAAGAACAACAATACTATCCACAGGAAAATCCAACAACAAATAACGAAACCACCGCAAGAATAAACTTTACAACAGAATTCCCACCACTAAAAAGAAAGCGCTCCGAAACAACTGACGACACAAACGGCGAACCAGGAATTGACATTAACCTTCCAACAACATCAAACATAGATATAGAAAAAATTGTGAACAGCCAAGAGAACAAAAAGAAAAACTTTAACCTAAACAAGAAACCAAAAACTAAAGAATCCCTTAAGCAAGTCGAAATAGAAATGGAAAACAATCCGTCTAAATACATACTTAACTACAACCAACTAAGCGACTTTCTAGAAAACGTACACGGCTCAAATGAAAAACTTGACATCGCCGAAGAATACACAGACGATCTCAAAGAGCTTCTATATACTTGGAACAGCCTATATCCATTTCTAACAGACCCCAACACAGAGAGGAAATTCACTAGACTGCAAGGCAAAATGAAAAAACAACTAACCAAACGATTAAGAAACTCAAAAAACTTTTGAAGACTCACAAGCATGTCAATAGTCCAATGGAATCCTAACGGCTTCTACTCACATATCAAGGATATACACATTATAACAAAAAAATACCAACCAGAGTTCTTTTGCATCCAATAATCAAGATTCAAAGAAAATGAAAACACCACACTGAAAAACTACAACTTTTACAGAAAAGATAGACAAAACAACTTTGCCAGTGACGGCGTTGCCATCCTCGTAAGAAACACTGTACAAGCTGAAGAAATCAAGCTGAACACAACCTTAGAAGCAGTAGCCATCAAAACAAATTACCCCCAAGAGCTGACAATTTGTAGCCTATATATCCCTCCAGATGAAAGTCCCAGCGCTGATAGCCTAAAAAATCTGCTAAAACAGCTACCCAAACCAAGAATAATTTCGGGTGACTTCAATGCACATAGTCACAACTGGGGTTCGACATATGAAAACAACAGAGGGAAAAAAATCAACGATACAATGGATGAACTTGCCCTAATGAACGATGGAAGTATGACTCATCTTTGTACACGAACGGAAACGGAATCAGCAATCGATCTGACATTCATCGAACCTGATATTGCCACGAACTTCATATGGGAAAGCACAAAGTACTGGTATAACGGCGGTCACTACCCAATCATCATTAAACATATAGATAAAATACAAATACCGAATCACCAAGAAACACAAAAATGGAGTCTTAATAAAGCAAATTGGCAAGCATACACATCACTCATGGTGAACATGGACACTGAATGGACATACAACAACGGAGACGAAGCACTTAATACATTAACAGCGAATATGACAACCGCAGCTGAAGAAACTGTAGGATACAAAAACACCCACACAGCATAAAAAGCAGTACCGTGGTGGAATGAACAATGCAAAATAGCAAAAAGAAATAATAAAAAGGCTCTCTATACCTATAAGTCAAATAATTCAACAGAAAACTCAATAAACCTCAAACGAACACGCGCAAAAGCCAAAAGAACAATAAAACAGAGTAAAAAACAATCGTGGGAAAAATACGTTGCTGATATAAATACAACAACGCCAATAACGGAAATTTGGAACAAAATCAGAAATATAAAAGGGAAAAAATCCGTCACACATATAACAACAATAATGGACGATAACATTCCACTCACAAAACCAGATGATATTGAAAATAAATTGGCCGAAAAATTTGCAGAATATTCCAGTGATGTTCAATACACCGACACATTCAAAACCTTCAAAAACTCAGAAGAAAAAACTGAACTCAACATAGAAGACAACCCTCAATTACCTTTAAACGACCAGATAACACAAGAAGAACTAGAAACCATAATCAGCGAGCTGAAATGGACACCAGCCCCGGACCAGACAACATCCCTTATGAATTTATCAAACATCTTCCAGAAAAAACTATAAAATTCATCTTCCAAATATTCAACCATATATGGACTTCCAAAAACTTCCCCGTACAATGGGAAACAGTTACAATAATCCCAATATCTAAACCAAATAAAGATCTAACTAAACCGGAAAACTACCGACCAATAGCACTGTCAAACTGCATCTGCAAAATATTCGAAAAAATAGTCAACAGCAGACTTACATGGTATGTAGAAAAAGAGAACATACTTACGAATATGCAATGTGGATTTCGCAAAGGAAGAACAACTACAGACCATATAGTTCATCTTACCGCCGAAGCACAAAAAACTTTAAAAAATAAGCAGCATCTCATTGCCGTTCTCCTCGATATTCACAAAGCGTACGACACAGTGTGGAAACACTTCATATTAAAAACACTCGTAGACCAAAAGATAACAGGAAATATATATTATTTCATAAAAAACTTCCTGTCAGATAGAAAATTCCAGGTTAGAGTAAATGGACACCTATCAGAGGAGAGGGAGCAAACAAACAGCCTCCCGCAAGGAGCTGTGATGTCTGTAACTCTCTTCCTACTCGCCATCAACTCCATCACAAACCACATAAAAGCTCCTGTAAAAATTCTACTTTTCGCAGATGACATCATAATTTATTGTAAAAGGAAAAACATAAACAACGTCACTGGAAATCTGCAAGGGGCAATCAAAAATATCGAAGAATGGTCCAGCAAAACAGGCTTTCTATTTTCACCGGAAAAAACGAAAGCAATACATTTCACTAAACTACGAAAAAGCAACCAACCAAACGCACTAAAAATCCACGACCAAAATATTCAATTTGTCAACAAAGTAAAAATCCTAGGAATTATAATCGACAATAAGTTAACTTGGAAGCAACACATAAGAGAGTTAAAACACGAATGCTCCAAAATAACTAATATAATAAAAGTCCTGGCAAACCACAACTGGGGAGTGGACAAAGACTCCCTGATGAACATCTACAAAAGCACAATCAGATCCAAGCTGGACTATGGATGCGTGGCTTATGGAACAGCAAAGAAATCACACCTAAGACAACTGGACACCGTACAGAGCACTGCATTGCGCATAATAATAGGCGCTTTTCGCACCAGTCCTGTGGAGAGCATACTCAACATAACAGGTAAACCTTCACTGGAGACACGAAGGGCCCAGCTAACAATGAACTACATAACAAAAATAACAAAGAACACAAAGCATCCAATGTATCAACACATTAACATAAACATACAAGATAACTCACATATCCCACTACAGTCACACATCAAAAACATAATGACCCACCTGAATATCAATGTACCTATAAACATCCCCTTTGAAAATCCCCCCGAAACTCCACCCTGGCAACAAGCTACACACTCCTACAACCTAACACTAACCAAATACCCTAAGGAGAGCACCCCAAAAGAAACGTACAATCAGCTTTTTAGAGAAATACTAGAAGAAAATGAAGCTCGAAAAACCATATATACGGATGGCTCACAAATAAACAATAAAACTGGAGTGGCCTTCATCACTAACAACGAAGCATTCAAATACCGTCTCCCAACATTATCGAGTGTATACTCTGCAGAACTCTTCGCTATTCATAAAGCCCTAATATATATTCTCGAAAACCAGCTCCACACCCAATTCCTCATATGCACAGACTCCTTTAGTTCATTATTCGCGACGCAAAACCTATATCCAAAACATCCACTTGCCCAAAAAATCCGAGAACAACTCCAAAAACTGGCGACACTCAACGAAAATATTCTATTCCTGTGGATACCATCGCATGTTAACATCCCTGGAAACGGAAAAGCTGACATCGCCGCAAAAGACGCCACCAAACTAGACACCACCATTACGTCAATTACAAACGACGAAATAAAACACCACATAAAGACACAAACCCAAAAATACTGGACAGACAAATGGACAAATACCTTAAACAATAAACTGAGAGTCATTAAAACAGACATACAAGATTGGAAAACACAGAAAACAAGAAAAGAAGAAATAATCATAACTAGACTCCGTATAGGCCACACCAGATTGACGCACGGACACATAATGGCAAGAACAGATCCAGAGAAATGCGAAACATGCAATACCGAATAAACCGTCAAGCACATTATCGAAACCTGCCCAAAATTCAACACGGACCGAAACACATATAACATCCCCACTGACATAAGAAGCGCACTCGCCAATAACAAACAACAAGAGGAAAACCTAATACTCTTTCTCAAAAGCACTCAACTCTACACACAAATTTAAACTTCCAACATGAAATGTAATTATGTAAATGAAAATGTAAATATGAGCAATATGTAATGTACCACGGTTCAAAAAACCCTAGAAGTTGAAGAACCAATAAAATCATTAAAAAAAAATAAATTCTAATAACTTACAAATTAGTTCAAAGGTGAAAAATGCTCCAATTTCTCAAAATCTCACAATTTTTTACTGTAATATATGTTCTTCAGCAAATAAATGTCATGAGCTAGAAATTGTTGATGAAAAAATACAAGCCAATTTGATATGTTTGAGTGAACATTGACTAAAAACTGAAAGAAATAATCCATCTTTTATAAATGGTTTTTACAATGCTGCGTGCTATAACAGAATTCAACACATATACGGGGATGCTATTACTTTTGTCAAAAAAGATTTTAATTCTGTTGAACTATAGAACATTGAATCCTTATCTACTGAACTTGATTGTGAAATTGTAGCAATTTATTTGCCTAATTTGAAATACATAATCGTAACAATATATAGATCACCAAACGGAGACTTTAATGTATTTATTAATATCCTTGGTGAAGCTCTAGACATCCTAGATATATATGAAAATGAAATTATAATGATTTCAGGCGATTTCAATGTAGATTTTTTGAGCACAAATAACAACAAAAATGTGATTATTGACCTGATGGCGAGTTATGCCCTAAAACTGACTGTCAGGCAATACACGCGTATCTCTGAGAGTAGTAAGACATGTATAGACAATATTTTCACAAATATAGTTGCCAATTATTCAATTTTAGTCCAAGATTTCGGTCTGTCTGA
The DNA here is from genome assembly GCA_963989225.1 of Dromius quadrimaculatus. Taxonomy (NCBI): domain Eukaryota; kingdom Metazoa; phylum Arthropoda; class Insecta; order Coleoptera; family Carabidae; genus Dromius; species Dromius quadrimaculatus. The sequence continues at coordinate 24,263,126 of OZ022336.1, read as the reverse complement.
TCACTGTGCCCTTTTATTCCGTACAGAAGTTTCAGTCATTGAAAATCTAACTGTGCCGACTGAGAAACATATAAAAAATTATGATAATGAAGCTAACATGCCTAATTTCTACAATTCTCTCTCCAATGTACCTTGGATGGAATGATCTGTATTCTGACACTTGTGCCTGAAAGAAGTGTGATATATTTCTTGGGACGTTCATCTACTACAGGGATATGGCGTTTCCAGTAATGAGCTTGAGAAATGATGAACTGTCGAATAATTATAAGTGGATCACTCCTCAGTTGAATACGTACCAAGATCAACTGCAATTTATTAGTGAAATAGTCAAATCTTGTAACGACACTTGCTTGAAACTTCAGCTTAAGACCAAATACAACTGAATGAGAAAAGTCTATCGCAACAAGATAAGTGAAGCCCACAAACTTCACAATTTTAACAAACTTAGTAACTCAACAAATAAGATGGGAACTACCTGGTCCATAATCAAAGAGGAAACTGGTCGTGGTGTGAGTAATAATAAGTGTTTTATAATTGCCAATGAATTCAATGACTAATTTGTGGCGATTGCGGATATTATTACGAATGATTTACCGCCTTCGCAACATGATTATTTTGATTATCTTTTAGCACTGAATAGGAGCTTCAATCTAATTTATTTTGATCCAGTAACACCATGTGAAATCTTAAATATTATCCAGTGAATGAAATCCAAAGATTCTGTTGATATATTTGCCTAATTTGAAATACATAATCGTAACAATATATAGATCACCAAACGGAGACTTTAATGTATTTATTAATATCCTTGGTGAAGCTCTAGACATCCTAGATAAATATGAAAATGAAATTATAATGATTTCAGGCGATTTCAATGTAGATTTCTTGGGCACAAATAAGAACAAAAATGTGATTATTGACTTGATGGCGAGTTACGCCCTAAAACTGACTGTCAGGCAATACACGCGTATCTCCGAGAGTAGTAAAACATGTATAGACAATATTTTCACAAATATAGTTGCCAATTATTCAATTTTAGTCCAAGATTTCGGTCTGTCTGATCACTGTCTGATCACTGTGCCTAGTGAATGGAATCCAAAGATTCTGTTGATATATATGAAATCAATACGAAACTAGTTAAAACTGTTGCCGAATGGATTGTTAACCTATTGTGCAATTTATTTAATACATGTTTAGCAGCAGGCGTTTCTTCTGACTAATCAAAAATAGCCAGAATAGTTCCTATCCATAAAAGTGGATCAAGAGATGTTACATCTAACTATAGACCAATCGCGATTCATCCCATCTTTTCCAAAATTCTTGAAAAAGTAATCCATTCACGACTCTCGAGTTTTCTCAATCTACAAAATTGTCTCGCTGATGAACAGTTTGGTTCTGCCGGAACTGGAAAGGAACTGCCACTACGGATGCTCTGTTGTCCTTAATACAAACAATAACAAAGTCATGAGAAAACCGTGAAAATGTAGAGCAACCTTTGTGGACTTGAGCAAGGCCTTTGATATAATATCCCACGAAATTTTATTGGATAAATTAGAGTATTGCGGCGTAAGAGGTGTTGCCTTGAAATTACTAAAGTCATATCTTGCAAACAGGCAGCAAATAGTTTCAATAAATAATACACTAAGTGATGTTGAAGAGAATAAAGATGGTGTTCCTCAGGCGAGTATATTCTGGGCTAATACTGAACCAAGAAAGAACAAATATTGTAGATTTTATCAACTCAAGCCAGATAGATGAATTTGTCACACTATATCTAGGATTACACCTACAAAGTAACCTAGACTGGAAGGATCATATTGATGTGTTAAGTACTGAATTAGCGAAATGTCTTAATGCTTCACGTAAAATATATCACGCTCCTGCTGCAAAAATAGCTTATTTTTCACTATTTCATTCAGTTATGACATACGGCTCAATAATCTGAGGTCAACCACCACATACTGGAAAAATATTCCTATTGCAAAAAGGAGCCATTCGAATTATTTCAGGTGCTAGTCTTAGACACCCTTGTAGGGAACTTCATAAAAATAACCAGGTTCTTACGGTATATTGTCAGTATATATTGGATTGGATATTATATATCAAGGAAAATATACAGGACTATAGTTCTTCCGCTTCCGCTGAGCTTCATAGCCGTAACACAAGAAAAAACAACACTCAATTGTTCCCAGATTTGCATATGAAAATACGAGAATTAACAATATGAGCTTCAATATTTCCAACAAATTATCTTAGGAGATAGGAGTTTCAGAGCTAAATAAATTTAAATCTATTCTTACTAATAAGCTGATTCACAAGGCGTACTGTGACATCGAAGAATATCTGAAAGACGGAAATTTCTCAAGTTGAATATTCATTAATATTAATAATAGTTATAACTACGTAAACCTGTATACTAACTGTTAGCAATCACTGATGTGAAGCCTGACAGTAGTTTTCTATGCCGACTATACTACTCATCCATATAATTTAAATTATAAATAAAGTTTCCTTCACAATATTTTTTTTTTATGTGTGTATATTTTTCAATATTGTAATCTATGTACTGACGTGCCGTGCATCTATTTGCTTACCGGTAGATAAATTAGATGAAAATAAAAAAATAAAAAATAATAAACAATTAACAATACTCCTGCGGATTGCTCTATGCTCACGAATCTAGAAGTAAAAGAATCAAATAAGTTAAGGCGATTCTTTTGCTATCACATACCATCTACGCTTTAACAAGTGTGAAGGGAGGAAGAAAAGTAGATGTGTCAAGGCGTTCCCTAGTAAGTAGTAAGCACTCGACATACGGCATTGCAGTGAGCAATGCTAACTATGTAATACGTATGTCACAATTTTCAAGAGTTTTGAATTTATCCCACAATTGGTTATTTTATGACGAAAACGGACGTTCTCAGAAGTCATGAATCTTTTGGGAGATAAAATGTCAATTATTTCTAGTGTTACACAAGAATCAGGAAATAATCTTGATCTTGTCTTGAGATTGAAAGACAAGAAGTACTTATTCCCTATTTTCCAAGACAAGCCAAGAAAGTATTATCGAAACTCAGGACCTCTTATCAAGAAATCTCGATATCTTGACAATTAATTTTTCAAATCCGCATTTGTTAATCTATTACAAAAACATCAAAATCTGCTGTGGCCATCACAATTTCTCCTCGACCATAAATTTCATGATAAATTTCATTACTGTTTCATGAATTCAGAGTGACGTACAAATTCTCAAAGTGACAGTGACAATTGTCAATGTCAAAGTGACAGTTGTCATTGTCAAAGTGACAGCGTCATTGTCAAAGTAACAGCTGGCATTGTCTAAGTGACAGCTATCATTGTTAAAGTGACAAATGACAACTATTTTTCAGTCCTCACATAAAATAAGTATTCTTGTAGATAAAGAGTTCTAGTTATAGATTTACGGGGTTTTCAGTTGATTGGAATATATAGTTTCGACATTTGACCGCCGGAAGTGTGATTTAAAGATGGTAACGTGAATTCCACTACTTCATTATTGGTTTCTGATATTCACTAAGCCTATCTTCCCGAGAGCTTAAAATTGATACTAAACTAGATATCATGTGAATGATTTGTGGTAGAATCAATTGATAATCGTTTAAATATCCTTCTTGACAATTCTGCTGGAATTATCTCCACAAGAGCTTTAATTTGATACCAGATACGATAGAGCCAAATCACTTATTTTAAAAAACATTTGACGAACGCTTGCATGTGATGTCAAAATAGGAGGGAGAATAGTTCTCATTGTTTCTCTGTCTCAGAAAAATTAGTGCAGTCTAATTGGGCATTTGGTAAAGGGTCCCTTCATCTTGATACTGCAGTTGGACACTTTGATCCCTCACAATGCAGATATCGGATTTACCTGTATCAAGGGGAATATACCGTTCAAGCGCAGCGGTCAGTTTTGTCCTTATCCCATGGACCATTTGAGCATTTTTCTCTTTGTCCCTATATACCGTTTGAGCCAAGTTTATTACTTCAATCTTTTAATCCCAAACAGATGTATCTTCTCCAAATGCCTAAAATTGTGAGTTGATATAATAAACGAACTTAAATAACAATTTATTCTATCTTATCATAAACAAATAACGACTGATAAAAACTATATAGATAGAGAAAATATGATATATTTACAGTATCTTACAACTAACACATTTCACTAAATTAAATCAAATGGAAAAATCGTCACCATTTACATGAATGTATATTATTCTTCCGAAAAATCATAACTAGTAGCTTCTACAAAATCATTTCTTGTTATACTTTTTTTGCATAATTCCAATAAATTATTATTAGGATTTTTTCCTTTTCAAAGATTTAATGTTGGTCTTATGAATATGTCATATAGTGAACAATAATAATAATGAAAGAATATTGATGAGAATATTATATTTCATTAATATCACATCCTTCTCTCCACCGAATGAATCTTATCAAACTTTGTGATATATTACTAGAAAATGGGTACCCTAATAAATTGTTGAATTGTGTTCTATTCAATATCTCACAGAGACAAGAGGTGGTCCAACAGGAGGTGATCGCAAATGCCGATGACACTGTTCAAAATGAAAAATAGGTTTCTCTTCCATACATTTCAGAACTGACGCCAAAATAAAAAAAATGTGCTCGCCAATGATTCAATCATAATTTTCAAGAAAAGTTGTACTACGATCAAATCCTTGTTCACCAAATTAAAGGACCCAGTTCCTATTTTAGAACAATCTGATGTAATTTACAGCATCCCGTGTAGAGATTGTGAATTAAATTACGTGGGTCAGACCTTGAGACCGTTAAAAGGTAGAATTATAGCACACAAAAGTGATGCTAAGCATGAATCAAATTCTACAGCTTTAGCAGAACATCTTACAAAAAGTAAACACAGTGCATCTTATGACGAGGCTGTAATATTAGACAAAGAAGTAAATTGGATCAAAAGATTCAAAAGGAGTTCCTTGGAGATGATTCATATTTTTAATACTGATAACACAATGAATAAACGTACTGATCTTGATGGCTTGAACAATATTTACATTTTTCTACTACATTTAATCAAAAATAAGAATATAAAAAATAACAATTCTCAGGTAACGTAACATTTTTGTAAATTTTTTACAATGTTGAAATCATGTTGTTGAATTATTACAAAATAGTTCTTGCATTCTACTCAAATTAAATGAATTTCTAGAGTCCTGAGGATGATGTAAATCAAAGACCGAAAGCTTGACTGATCTAAAAGAGCGATTTTTACTTGAGCCCACTCATAAAAAATTTTCGACTGTTTAACCTGCGTTATTTTGTTTCCTTTTATATATATATATATATATATATATATATATATATATATATATATATATATATATATATATATATATATATATATATATATATATATATATATAAGGAAGGCTGGTACGAGTGTTTGTGAAGTAAACTTGAATATTGTGTGTGTCAACAAATAATACCAAAATCTCAAGTGAGTGATAAATTAAATTAAAAATTACTATACCATTCTGTTGAGACAAAATATATATGCATGGTTTATCGTTATCTTGTCAATTTATTTCAAATTCTCTATTAAAATAAAATCCCTCAAACTAGAGGCTATCAAGGTCAATTATTCTACTGACATCTCCGGCGACAAACAGCGAACTTGAACAGTCGCGCTCAAGTCTTTACTCATCAAATTCGCACCAAACAGTGTTCCCAACAATATCATAAATGAAATTATTTGCAATGGCTTCATACGAAGATATCAAGGAATTGATAGAAACACAAACAAAAAGTTTGGATAAAAAATTTGAAACTCTTTAGAAATCAATCAATAGTTATCAGACAACATGTGAAGATATTAAAATTAAATGTGGGAACTTAGAAGAAGAATTGAAAAATAAAGATAATCGCATTAAACAATTTGAACGCGAAATACGGAGCAGAAATATAATATTCTTTGGGGTTGACGAATCAGAAGGAGAAGTATTAGATGAAACTGTTGTCGATCTTCTACAGAGTAAATTAAGAGTGAACATTTCTGCTGAAAGTATAGAGAACTCAAGGCGACTTGGGAGAAAAGAGGCCAACAAAAAAAGAGCTATATTATTAGAATTAAATTCAAAGCGTATTGAGCGCGAAATTTTTAGCAAAGTCAAATTATTCAAAGGAACTGAAATACATATAGAGGAAGACTATGCGCCAGAAGTTCAACGAAATAGAAAACTTCTTAAACCGCATCTTACTAAAGCGCGGAAGGATGGTATGAGAGCACACTTGAAGTACGACAAATTGGTTATAAATGGGGCTCCTTACACTGTAGAAGAATTTGAAGAAGGTTCTGTAAACTCATCACAAGAAAACGAAGAAACTGATCTAGAAGAAAGAAGAAGATCGACATCACAACCGCATCTTGGAACTCCTCATATACCCGATGGAGAAATATCCGACAGACAAGGGGCTATTATAGAAAAACCACTCCGAAATCTACCTTCCACCAGCAAAAATGGTAGGCCTTTTATGACGAAAAATTCACCTACTACCTCTCAGAACATGGGATCCCTGGATAAACATGTCATAAGACAAACACGCTCACACTCTAAGTCAAAAAACTCCAAAAACGAAACTCCGAACGGAAGATTAAAATATTGTTTTGGAACATGCAAGGGTATAAGAACTTATTTCAATTGAACTCAGCCGAAGAGAAACTGATAAAAGAACACAACATTATTCGCTTGGATGAAACTTGGCTTAATTTAGAAATAAAGGATAAACCGCACTTTTTACAAGAATACAGAACATTTCAGGTGAAAGCGGTAAAAGAAAATAGTACTGGAAGAGCCATAGGTGGTCTCATTGTCTTCACGCACCCATCTCTTAACATCAATAAAATCATAATTTCGGAAATACATTGGTTATTTTTTGAAGTCAGAGAAGAAGATCGTAACTTGCTTATTGGCATTGTATATTTATCGCCACATTATGAATTCAGAATATTATTAGATCTGTTCAGAGATACCTTACAAAGCCTAATAAAACAATATCCGCAACACTCTATTATTATTGTGGGAGACTTCAATGCTAGGGTTGCTGCATATAATCAAGCAGAGGACATTTTATTCCATAACAGCAATATAACAGCTAATAGAACCTCCATGGACACCCTCATCAATCTCAAAGGCAAAGAACTTATCGGAATAATGGAAAGTGAAAATCTCTGGATACTTAACAGGAGAAGTAATATGGACTATCCAGCCAATTTTACGTATGTCTCAAAGAATGGGAAAAGTGTAATAGATCACATTTGGTTTGACCTGAATACATTACCATCAATTACAGATTTTACAGTCATGTCTGACATAATATTATCCGATCATATGATCATATCACTGTCTTTAAATAACAAAAGAAGTCAAATAAACAAAGAATCAAAAGTATCCCACACTGAAAAATATCAAGTAACTTGGGATATCAGTCAAATACCCCAATACAGAATGGAGTTGGAAACTTATTTCAATGATGATTGCATCCATGATACAACAAGCTCTACCTGGCTATACAATTATCTTCAAGCATCAATAAATCAAGTGTCACAATATTTGAATTTGGCGAAGAAAGTCACAATTAAAGACACAAACTCAAAATCTACCAAGGTTTGGTTTAATGCAGCTCTGTATACACTCAAAAAAACAGCAAGACAATGTTTACGAAAATGCAAATCACTGAACTACAACGACGACAGTGTTAAACAATATCTAGAAGCAAAAAAAATTATAAGTCTAAAATAAGCGCAGAAAAAAATAAGTATAAAAAAGAAATACAGTCCAAACTAGAGAATATAGCTGATCAAAAACAGTTCTGGAAAACTATCAAATCCCTGCACCAGACGCATTACAATGCTCATCCCATCGACTTAGAGGAATGGATAAAATTTTTCAAGAACTGGTTTGAAAAAGACCAAGAAACACTTTTGCTAAACTACTTAGATGTTAGGCATCCATATCTGGATAGCGGAATATCAACTTTTGAACTGTATTCTGCCATTAACAATCTAAAACTAGAAAAAAGTCCTGGAGCAGACGGAATCACGAACGAACAACTGAAGTATCTACCACAAGCATGTATAACGTATCTGAAAAATCTCTTAAATAGATTTTTAGAAGACGAAGATCTTCCCAGAGAACTGAAGAAAATAAAAATGACACTGTTACACAAGAAAGGAAGCAAAGATAACATGAATAACTATAGAGGGATTGCATTAGTAAACACAATTACTAAACTGTTTACTTACATCTTGAATAATAGGCTACAAATGTGGATTGAGGAATGTAACATCTTGCCTGAATCACAAGCAGGCTTTCGTAAAGGACGCTCATGTACGGATAATCTATTTGTTATGGATACAATCGTCAGAAGTCGCATGTTAACACATAAAAAAGGAGCATATGTAATATTCGTTGACTTCAAAAAATCATTTGATTCTGTAGTACACCAAAAATTATGGAGTAAACTTCATGAAGTAGGGGTGAGTGGAAAGATGACAAGAATACTGCAGAACATCTACAATGAAGCTACACTACAAGTAAAAGTAAACAATACTTTAACTGATCCTATACCAGTCACAAAAGGTGTGCTCCAAGGAGAGTGCACAAGTCCAATATTATTCGCTCTCTACATCGCTGATTTGGAAAACTTTTCTTGTAATCAAGGATTGGAAGGTCTATACATCACTTCGTCTCACGACATATCAACACTACAATATGCAGACGATATTGCCATTTTTGCTTGTTCCCCAATTGATATACGATAGAAACTAACTGCGCTGGCGATGTACGGTAATGAACTTGAGTTAGAGATCAATCCAGAAAAAACACAAATTGTTCACTTCCACAATGGTAGACCTCCTAATAAAAAAATGGAATACTCATGCCAAGGACATCAAATCAGTTTCACTAACTCTTACACTTATTTAGGAATGTTACTATGCACTTCGGGCCTATACAATCAACACATGAACGAAAAAATAATGAAATCAAATAATCTAACCGGCATCACCAAAAGTACACTTGCTAGAAATAAAATTCATTGCTGGAATACCTACATGAAACTGTTTAACACCACAATAATACCATCGGTTCTGTACGGGGCTGAAATATAGGGGGTGAACTATGGGGACGTTATTGAATAATGCCAAATGAGGTTTTTTAAATCAATTTTTTGCTGGCAAACGACTACACCAAATCACATTGTAAGAAGAGAAGTAGGCTTAGTGAAAACAGAAAGTCTTGTGCTCAAAAGGATGCTTACATGGTGGTACAAATTGCTAACGATGCCCGAATCTAGATATCCGAAAGTATGTTACAACAAACTAATAACGCTAGATACCAAACCACATTCAATTGAAAAACAAAACAAGTACAACTGGGTCAGGACACTAAAACTAACATTGCAAATAACAAATTTTGGATATATTTGGGATAACCAAAGCCCCTCTGAACTAAAGGCGGAAATAAATAATATAGTCACAGCTTATTCTGAAATTTCATACGCAACAGACTCCCAAAGAATAATCAACTCACAATATAGCACGGACTACAAAACTTTTACAACTACTCATCACTATCTGTCGTGCAACATTCCACTCAAAATACTACGAGTAGTGAGTCAGTTGCGCCTAGCGAAAACAGGTAACGCTCAGTTGTACATAAATTGCACTGAATTCTTATTCCCTTCTGACACCATATGTACGCTATGTAATACCTACGAGGATGACTCGCTACTTCACTTTTTAACTAGATGTCCCATTTTCAACCCTATCAGAAACCAATTCTTGAGCAAATATATAGCAGAAGTGGAAGATCAGAAGAATAATATGGAACTTTTAGAGGATCCAACCACATCAAAAATCTACGATCTCTACAATTTTGTCATAAATGCATTGAACAGTTGTGAATTACACTTACAGTGAACGGACGTGTTACATCAGTGCTCTTGAAACCGACACTCTTTTAACCAATTATTCACTAAAAGTGCTAAGAAACTAAAACAAAGTCACAGTGAAACCACCAACTAAATAACAGCTTGTGTGTTGGTAATCCAAGTGGACCGCGCCAGGTCTCGCAAGTGATTTTGTGAATCCGCATGTGATTACTGTGCAAGTGCTGTGTTGCAGTAACCGGCTACCAGCGCGCAATTATCAAACTGAAAATATTTCGCGCCACTCATAGTCAGTGTTGCCAACGAGCGCAAAAATAAAAACTCACCACTAACACTAACGAAATAATTAACTACACGAATACAACCATGCAACAAACTAGCGGAGGATCTAATACCTCTACTAACACTATAACAAACATGGCAATAACATCACCAACCACCTATTACACTCAGACAACATCAACACTAATGACATCACCAATAACCACACCAACAACCACAAATCCGTACCACCCTTTGGACAACCCTCTACTATTCACCCCTTTTAGAAATTGCGACATGGAAACTCAATCATCAACCAACGAAGACAATAATAATACAAGTATGCTACCGTGGCAGCAAGTACCCCTTAGACGAACAAAGAAACGAATACGAGAAAACGAAGTAGATCAGCAAAACGATAGCTCTAATAAACGAAATAACACGAACCCCAAAATAACAACAACAACATATACAAATAATAGATATACCATCCTAAACGATGAAGCTGACGACATCCAAACCAAACCCGACCCAAAACCACCACCAGTATTCATTCAAGCAGTTACTGATTACCAACAAATGCTCACAACCCTTGCAACAATCTTAGAACTCGATGAATTAATTTGCAAGACACTTGCAAACAACACAGTTAAAGTCAACACGAACAGCTCCGATGCTTATAGAAAATTAGTTCATATGCTAAATAATAATAAAGTAATATATTACACCTACCAGCCTCGTGAAGAAAGAGCATATAGAGTAGTAGTAAAAAACATCCATCAATCAGTCCCAACAACAGACCTGAAAGAAGCCTTTGAAGACAAAGGCTTCACAATAAGAAATGTCTCAAATATCAGAAATTGGAGGACAAAAGAGCCATTGCCAATGTTCTTCATAGACCAGGAACCATCACAAGACAACAAAAAAATATACGAGGTCAAATACCTCCTAGGTACCAAAATAGTAGTAGAACCACCACGAAAAAAAAGGGATATACCTCAGTGCACGCGCTGTCAAGACTATGGGCACACAAAAACATACTGTCGCAAACCATATTACTGCGTGAAATGCGCTGCAAACCACCCTACTATAGACTGTAAAAAACTGCAAACTCACCGGCAACCTGTATCCTTTGCTCAGGCTCACATCCTGCCAATTACAAGGGCTGCCAAGTCTACCAAGAACTACAAAAATCAAGGAACAAAGTAAATCAAAATAGAGAAAACATCATCCAGAATCAACGAACAAGAACAAATGTCAGCTACGCAGATATAACAAGAAACACCGCGAACATTGGAACTAATCCCCAGCCAACACATGCTCTGCAAAGCGAAGACTTCCTGTCAAAATTCTTAATCAAATTTGAAAATATGTTTAGCCAGCTCATGCAGCAAAACACAGTCATCATTCAACTGCTCACGACCTTTATTAGCAAATTTGATGGCTCGCGCACTTAAAATCATACTCTGGAATGCTTATGGATTAGCACAACACAAACAAGAAGTTGAAGTATTTTTGAATCTAAACAAAGTAGACATCATGCTGATAACAGAGACACATTTTACAAACAGAAATTATTTTAAAATCCCCAAATATAAAACCTACCACACTAATCACCCTGATGGAACCGCTCACGGAGGAACAGCTATCCTGATCAAAGAAAATATCAAACACACTGAATTGGAAAACATAGATGAAGAATATCTACAGGCCACAAATATAAAAATACAAGAATTCAACGGCACACTTGTAATATCTGCTGCATAGTGTCCACCTAAACATCAAATAACAAAAGTTTAATTTGAAGCATATTTCGACAAATTAGGTAATCGATTCATCGCTGGAGGGGATTACAATTCGAAACACCCCCAATGGGGGTCAAGAATTACAAATCCAAAAGGAAGGGAAATGCAAAAGACGATCGCAGCAAAGGGCTACATCTATCTTAGCACCGGAAAACCAAAGTACTGGCCCACCGACCCAAATAAACAGCCCGACCTGCTGGACTTCTTTGTGACAAAAGGAGTATCACAAAGCTACACAACTACTGAATCCTGCTACGATCTGCAATCAGATCACTCACCCGTCATACTAACGATAAGTACCACAATAATAAAGAAAGAGAGAAGACCGACTCTATATAATAATAAAACTGACTGGGAATTATTCAAAAAATACTTAAGTGACAAAATTGACCTTAAAATCCCACTAAAAACCCCAGAAGACATCGACGAAGCAGTTGAAACTACAGTTAGATTAATTCAGCACGCAGCATGGTACTCTACCCCCTCCAACGTAGAAGACGACAGAGAGAAAGCTGAAATGAATTATCCAAAATTTCTGAGAGATAAAATCGCCGAGAAAAGAAATGCCAGGCGACAGTGGCAACAAACCCGGCATCCTGCCGACAAAAACAATCTTAATAAATTATCAAAAGAAATTAAAAACTTAATAAAAAAAATAAAAAACGAATCATTTCAAGAATATCTTAGCAACCTCTCAGCAACACCTGAAAACAACTATACCCTATGGAAAGCGACAAAGAAGCTGAAACAACCAATTCAACCTATCCCACCTATACGCAAACCAGACGGAACGTGGGCCAGAGAAGATGTGGATAAAGCTGAACTCTTCGCGGAACATCTCTCTAGAACATTCGAACCACACCCATCAACAGCACACAAAAATGAAGAAGAAATTGAAAGATTCCTAACTTCATCTCTACAGATGTCTCCCCCAATCAAATACTTCACACCATCAGAAGTAGAAAACGAAATTAAATATCTAAACAACAGAAAATCGCCAGGATACGACTTAATTAATGCAAAAATCGCGAAAGAACTACCCAAAAAGATTCTAGTCATGCTAACAACAATCTACAATGCGATAATCAGAGAATCCTACTTTCCAGTGCAGTGGAAATTCGGTCAAATCATTCTGATTCACAAGCCCGGAAAACCACCGCACGAACTTACATCATATAGACCAATCTCATTGCTTCCACTATTTTCAAAACTCTTCGAGAAGCTCCTGCTGAAAAGATTAATAATAATAATTGAGGAAGAAAACCTAATACCCACACACCAGTTTGGATTCAGAAAAAATCACTCAACAATTCAACAAGTACACAGGCTAGTTAATGAGATAGATAGCAGTCTGCAAAATAAACAAATTTGCTCAGCTGCCTTTATTGACATAAGCCAAGCATTTGACAAAGTATGGCATAAAGGACTGCTCTACAAAATTAAATCCAAATTACCGCATCCTTACTATCTACTAATAAAATCGTACTTGAGCGAGCGATACTTCCAAATCCGATACGAAAACACCCTCTCAAAAATCCAAACAATCAAAGCGGGCGTTCCACAAGGAAGCGTGCTAGGTCCAGTCCTGTACCAACTGTACACAGCCGATCTACCCTGCGGAAACAGCGTACTGACAGCTACATACGCAGATGACACAGCGATTCTCGCAACACATCAAGATCCACAAACCTCATCTTCCCTGCTACAAAAATCGCTAGATGAAGTTCAAAACTGGGCAAAAAAGTGGCGAATAAAAATTAATGAACAGAAATCCACACACGTTGTATTCACCAACACAAGAAAAACATGCCCACCTGTTACAATTAACGGACAAACAATAGAGACAAAAGAAAGCGTTAGATATCTAGGCATGCATCTAGACAAAGGATTGATATGGCGAACTCATCTCAGAACAAAGAAGAAACATATAGACATAAAAATCAAGAAGATGTACTGGCTTCTTGGTCGAAAATCACAGCTCTCAATCGAAAACAAACTCCTACTGTATAAGACAATAATAATCCCGATATGGACATACGGCATACAAATGTGGGGCTGCGCAAGCAAATCAAACCTAAATATAATCCAAAGAGCACAAAATAAAATCCTACGCCTAATCTCTAATGCACCATGGTACGTAAACAACTACACGTTACATAAAGACTTTCGGGTCAAATACGTACACGAACAAATCCAAAAATTCGCATCAACACACGAAAACAGACTAAACTCGCATCCAAATGAAAATGTCGCGAACCTTCTAAACACCGAGAGCAGCCTGAGACGACTCAAGAGAAAAAAGCCATCCGACCTCAAAAATCTACCTTCGCAGCAGTGAATCTTGTACTTAAATTAATATATTGTATATATATATATATATATATATATATATATATATATATATATATATATATATATATATATATATATATATATATATATATATACTTGAGACAAAATGAAAATGAAGAGGAAGTATCAGTGGATACTGTCCTCACGCATGTTATTTTCCATGTATCAAATTTGCTTGATGGCCCTAACAAAGGCCAGTTGTGAATGAAGAAAAAAAAAAAAAAAAAAAAAAAAAAATGCATTGAAGATAAAGTAAACTCAAAAATATTTGCAAGCCGAACATTTAATTTATTGAATTAATTTAAGTGAAGTTTTCGCGAAGGGCCTGTTTTTGCGTTTACACAAAAGTGAAGAGTGATAACAAGCTTTAAAAAACACTGTGGACTTTTACTAGACAAAAATCAGTCAATGGGCTAATCCTTAATATGTATTCGTGTTCCAAATCAAATATCTACAATATTCGTTGTTATAGGAAAATACGAGGCTACTCATATAGTCAAAATGCTAAATATTCATAAAGTTGTTTGTTTGAAATAGGATTTAACATAAAGGAAATAATTTATTTAGAATTGTATACAAATGTTCATTCAAAAATATACCATGTACCCTCTCCTTTGTAATAAGTACTAGTTACTTGCGTTACAAATATATTATTATTATTATTATTATATATATATATATATATATATATATATATATATATATGTATATATATATACATATATATATATATATATATATATATATATACATATATATATATATATATATATATATATATATATATATATATATATATATATATATATATATATATATATTTATATATATATATATATATATATATATATATATATATATATATATATATATATATATATATATATATATATATATATATATATATATATATATATATATATATATATATATATATATATATATATGTATATATATATATATATATATATATATATGTATATATATATATATATATATATATATATATATATATATATATATATATATATATATATATATATTATATAATAATAATAATAATAATATATTTGTAACGCAAGTAACTAGTACTTATTACAAAGGAGAGGGTACATGGTATATTTTTGAATGAACATTTGTATACAATTCTAAATAAATTATTTCCTTAATGTTAGCAGTACTTCCTTTATTCATTTTTTTCATATACTCTCTTGTCATAGCATCGATCCAGTAGAATAAAAATCCAGAAAAAGACTATTTATTTTCAAGAAAACTTATTTTATGTGGGACTGAAATATAACTGCCACCTATCACTCGACCATTGACAGTTATACCTTTGACAATGACAGATGTTACTTTGACAATGACAGATGTCACTTTGACAATGGCAACTGCCTCTTTGAAATATGCAAGCAATTGATGCGACATTGTAAATTTCTGAGACAGTGAGGAAACTGGCCGGAAAATTTATGATCGAGGAAGTACTGTGTTGCCACAGCAGATTTTCTTGTATTAGTAGCGATTTTTGATTCATATATAGATATTAAGATGTTAGTCATATTTAATGTACCTGATTGATTGTAATTTGGTTTATATTATGTCACCATTTGGTTTGAAGAATATATATGCACTTCCGGCTCAGCCGATTGTTACAAAAATAGAAGATGACCATTTTGATGCTAATGCTGAATTCCAGTATCTTATGGCTGATCATTCTGAATTTATGCGGAGAATTAAAGAAAGTTTCAAGTAAAGTACACTTTCGGATTGGTCGATCGCAATCATATTGCAAGATGTACGATAAGATGTTATAGAAGTTCTTTATACGGAACTTCAATATGCTATGACAGATAATTCTATATTTATGCAAAAAATTCGAAAAAAGTTTCAAATAAAGTGCACTTCTGGCTTAGCAGATTTTTATAAAAATAGCAGATAACCATTCTGATACAACATCAAGTTCAAATACTGAATTTCAACAACCTACAATTGATCATTCTGGATTTATTAAAAAATTCGAAAAAAGTTTCAAGTAAAGTGCACTTCCGGTACAGACGATTGGAACCATAATGCGAAGTGCCTAGCTAGACCACATACCAGGCTTAAATACAAAATTTCAACATTATACGTTCAACCAGTTTTGAGATTTGCGAGTTTCGCACGCACGCACGCACGTACGAACATACGAACCGATATCAAGCCAAATATAGTCAAAATGGATGCAAGGATGCTCAAAACGGATATTTTCATGAACATCTCGATAAGTGATTTTTGTCGGTTTCACAATACTTACTTGTTACTTTGTACAAGTAAATGAAAAATATAGATTCTCTTAACTATAATTTTTTTCATTTAAAACTTTTTTTAAACTTCAAAATTACTTATTCAGGTAATAACATAGCGATAAATGAAAATAAAGTCATTCAACTAAGTAATTAGAAATAATATAAAAAAAATTTATTGAAGTTTACCTCCCTATCAAAATGGTCCTGAAAATTATTGCCACCACATCTGTAACAGTTGCATCTGCAGAAATAAGTTTTTCGAGGCTTAAAATTATCAAAACATATTTGAGGAATTCGATGACACAAAATCGGATTTCAGCCCTTTCTATTATTTCAATCGAAAATGACGTTGCTCATCCGTTAAATTATTGTGCTTTAATCAAAGATTTTGGTCTTAGGAAAAGCCGCAAACATCAATTTTGAAATTTATCATCCCTGTATTGGTTAATTTTGTGAATCTTTCAATGTTAAATATTCTAAGACTCAAATTTTGTTCATTTGTATAACTTTAGCATCTCTCGTCCAACATGACAAATACATAAACCAAACAACCAGATCACCGGACAAAGGGCCTCGCAAAGACCTGCCGCTTAAAGCCTCGCAATGGGTAAGGCCACCGCTGATTCTAATTATAACACTAGACAAACAAATATATTAGAAATACCATGTCAAAGAACATCTGCGATTGAAAAAAGTGAACATTTCATGGGCATCAAATTTTTTAATAGTCTCCCTCAATATTTTAAAACAATGCCAATCAAGCGAGCGCTGTCACAAATCAAACAAATTTGGAAACAAAAGGAATATTATTCTATATGTGATTTTTTCGATGATTGTAAAAATAAAAATTTTAATTTATTGTAAACATTAGAAGGAATTTGAGTGAGTAAAAAATTTTTGGGAATTCAGTCAATTTTTTGTTTTAATTTTTTCTCTACTTTACAGCTTCGGCTGTACCTCAGCCATTTCCAGAAGCGAAAAGAACTATATTGTGAAAAATTGAAAATGTACATTGATATGTAATATTGAGCTTGATATAAGAGCGGATTTTTTTTTTTCCATTTGTCAAATGCCACAACCGACATCTGTGGAAGACGTTGACTTAGTCACAATATAGATCTTTCCGCTTCTGAAGATGACTGAGGTACAGTCAAAACTGTAAAGTAGAAAAGAAATTAAAACAAAAAATTGACTGAATTCCCCAAAATTTTTATTTACTCAAATTCACTCATCCAGTCAGCGTCATCAATTTCATCTAATGAGAAGGAATGTATGATTCAGATATAAATATTTGTCATGTACTACTCACATTTTTGTTGTGTATTAACTTAATATGTATAATTGTGTAAAGATCAGCTTGCTGAACCTGCAAGTTGATCTGTATTTATATGGATTATCAATATATCAATATCTATTCAAAAATGCGCTATCGTATACAGAATAATAAATAATGATTAACAAGAGGTCATACGCTACCCTTATGCAATTTCAAATTGAGCTCTAACCTCTACTGAAACTTATTTTGAAATCTACTGCAGTCAAAACTAATGTAACACCATGCTGATGGGAAAAGTTCCTAAATTCTTCACAATTTATACTTGGGTATTGATCTGCTAGTAGAATTTTTATCTTGTTCTTTTGTAAAATCTGAGGACTGTTGTGTTGACGAAAAATATGTGTATGCATATCTAGAGAAATGATCCACTAGAAGATGCAATTTTCTATCTGTTTCTATTTCTTTTTCATCTGAAATTATACAACGGTGTGGTTCCATTGAGAAGTATTTATTTTTCTGTCAACTTTATACGTGCTTCATGAGATTTAGTATACCCAACATCATATTTATCCTCAGCAAATACTTTCGAAGAATCTTCCATTAAATCTAACAACTCTAGTCCCTGTATCTGATTTAAATTACTCCCCATTTTTATATTATTTTTGACTCTCATATCTTATATTTCTCTCAAACAGATTTCATCCAAATTTCTATCTTCTTCAGTATCTCCAATTTGTTCAATATTTCCATTATTTATTCTTTGATGAATATTTAATTTCTCATCTTGTATTAATTTGAACTCTTGTACTTCATCTAAACCTAGTAAGATATCATATGAAAATTTTTTGCTCCTAATAATGTAGGCTTCAAATTCTATTTGGATCTTATTTATCCTTAAATTTAATTCAATCTATCCACATCTTCCTGTTGCACCACTGCTAGTTCTAGAAATTTGTTTTTTGAATAATTTCATCTTTCATACTTTGAATTATCCTATAATTTACCAAGGTTATATCTGCAACCACTATCATAAATTGCTTCTACTTCTGTTTCTATATTAGGGGTGCATCTCGAAGATTTATTTCTCGGATCGAACGTCATCATTTTCTGTCATATTTGCACCCTTTACCTTAAAATTTTTTTTATTCCGGCATAAATCCAGAAGATGAAAACGACCTTGCTTTTCTGACGATTCACTTATACTGCATGGTTTTTTTCCCTATCTTATTTCGATTTTCTGTTTTGATAATATTCTCCTGACTACTGTGAGTTGATTCTTTCTTTGATTTCATCACTATTACTTGATTATATCTTCACAATTGATTCATTAATTTTTCAATTGTTGTAATCTCTTCTTTATCTATTATCTAATTCATCTTGAATATGAAAAGTAGACCAATAAACAATATGGTTTATTCAGGACATCGTCGATATTCCAGGTTCAGTTTATGACAAAAGGCGCTTCTTTTTTAAGGCATAATGTAAAAATGAACCATTTATATACCGGAAATTGTAGGAATATCAAACTTTTTGCCAGCTTTTATCAGCATAAGTTTCATTAAATGATAGTCCCATGTTTCCCATTTCTCTTTTATTGTCAATTTTGTCAAATTAGCTGTATACCACTCGATTGCATTTTCTTCTAGAAACAATCTAAGTACTCGAATTTTTTCCGTATCTGGTATGACCTGGTGTCGTGTGTATTCATCTTTAAACTTATTAATTCATTCAACATGCTGTCGTCTTGGAAATTTCTCCAACACAAACAGTTGTTGCACCGTGATAAATTGACAAGTTTAGTTTCTTTTGCTTCTGAACGTGTTGTCAATTCTTCAATCATTCACCATGAATCTTTTTTATTTTCATCCATCTTAATCTCTATTTGGCTTGTATATTCAGTAGTTTGCATTTTTCTGAATATTTGTCATTAAATACACAATTTTTATCATTATCGAAGTATATTGGCATCATTTTACTACTAAATGTCACATTATTTATGTTTCTGTATTGATCCTTCTTTACTAGACTTCTACAGGTATTTCTTACAACACTGACATTGAATAAATCTTTATATTTGTCAGCTGTTTGTTCTTCAAATGGGAATCCGTAGACAGCTCACTCATCTAACTGTTTGATCGTATTCATTCTCCTTGTCGAATCATCTTTTTCTGGGTTTATCAGTTCTGTATGTATTAATTTGAAACACAAGGTTTCAACAGCAAAGTACTGCTTTTTCCAAGTGTTAAGGAATATGAGAATAAATGAACAAAATTGTCAAGACAACAAAAATACAATTACAAGTAGTAACTGGATTAGTTTAAAATAATAATTCCTAGGATCGTATAGCTCTGCCTGTGGTTCATGATTCAACAGGTCTCCAGGAGATAATAATGGAGGTATAAATAAGGAGAATTGTGAACTCCTTGTGATTCTAGGTCAATCTGGCTCTATTCTTTTTGGTTTGGCGCATAACTGAACCATCCACAGATCTTCAGGAGGTGCCGATGAAGTTACTCTTGCAAGTAGATTTGTAGATAAAAATAACTTGAAATTATGAACAAATGATTGGTAGCCATGATCGATTAAGTTCATAACCGGTATTCAAATTCAAATTATTTGGTGACTTTTAAAATTCAATTGCTTCTTTTATAAGCCTCTTGAACCAATTGTTCTCTTCAGCAGAAGCTTTGTATTCTTGAACTCATTGCCATGTGATTCTTGAATAGCATGCTCAACCACTGTAGATTTTTCTGGATGGTTTAATCTTATGTGCTCTTTCAATCTTGTTTCTACAGTCCTCTTGGTTTGTCCAATATATACTTTGCCACATTGACAAGGAATCTTTTATATACCTGGATACTGTAGAGGAAATCTCTGTCTTCAACATTACCAATAAGATTTCGAATTTTCGAACTGGAAGTGTATGAAGTTTTTATGTCATATTGATGTCAATTTTATCTGTTATACTAGCTACGTAAGGCAACGTTATCAATATTTTTTCATTGTTTGGATGTTTTCAGTTTCAATTAGATCCATTATCATGTTTTTCGGACCAAAAACTTATTTATAATGTTCTTTATCTGATTCAAACACTGTAGACCGATTAGTTTCTATTAGGAATTTATTTCAATAAATATCATATACAATTATAATAATATAACACAATAACGACATCTTATCTATGAAAAATCGGTTTTTACAGTCATTAAATTAGTTTAAATGAGAATGATTATTTCAAACACCAAAGTGTCATTTATAACAAAATCAATAACAAATTTCAAACCCTCCATAGTGCACTTAACTAATATCATAAACATTAATATTCATGACATGACAGTGTCACTACTGTTACGATACATATATATATATATATATATATATATATATATATATATATATATATATATATATATATATATATATATATATATATATATATATATATATATATATCTATATATATATATATATATATATATATATATATATATATATATATATATATTTATGTATATATATATATATATATATATATATATATACATATATATATATATATATATATATATATATATATATATATATATATATATATATATATATATATATATATATATATATATATATATATATATATATATATATATTGTCACAATATTTTCAACCAAAAACTTAATAGTATCGAGGAATTGAATTTCATGACAAAACGGAACAAAATAATCACCTACCTCAAATTTGGCCTCCAAGCAAAGCATCGACTAACTCGTTGAGAGGGGGTGGGTATTTTTAATCTAATTTAAAATAATTACTTGTATTATATGGGCGCCAGATATTTTCATTCGCGTACTCTACGCTTCAGAAAATACCGAACACCAAAAGCTGAAAAGATAAGATCACACGGGAATCTAGGGGTAGACCCATGAAATTTTGACAGGTTGATAAATAAATAATAAGCCCTGGAGTGCAAGTTTAACCAATTCACCTCCATGTTTTCATTATTCGAATTAATATATTGCAAAATACACAAAACCTTAATAAATATCCTATAATTTAGACAATCAACAAAATAATCCACTCGATAATAAAATTTGGAATCACAAATAACTGAATTGAAGATTATTCAATAAACATAGATTTAATTTTGATAACTCTAATTGATCTTAAATAAATGGTTAGGTGAATGAGATGGTGGTGAGTCGAACTTACAGCTAATTACAAAATTTTGATTCACTTGGCAATCTATGCGATCCAGTGGCGTAGTTGATTCGACAAAAAAAATTGTTCCTGATGGCGAAAGTTTCGATTTAAATACTAATTAAGCGATATATGAAGTTATTGAATAGCCATTCAATATTCCTGAAGCTAGGACCAAAGGTTCCAGTTAATTTTTGGCATAGTTCAAACGGAATTTAATCTGCACAATTGCCCCGTAGGCACACTACTGACAGGAAGTTGCTAGGTAATAACGTGCGCAAGCGCAACACACAAGATGAGCTGATGTGAATGATAAGAAAAATTGAAACTGAGGTTTAAATAATTGATTGATGGTACTCAACGGAATGGGTCGTGGATATGGTATCCAGTCCAGTTGGTTGGTAGCTCTACCTCGGCGATAAATTGAGCGGCGGTGATCCAACAGTCAGAGATGGGCCAAAAGTCGATGACTCACGGCAATAAAAAAAAAGTCTCACGGAAACTCCCTTAATAATACTGGGGACTCTCTGTGTTTCCACGAAAGGTAAGGTTCCACACGAACGGAAATAGAAACACAGAACAAGGTGCTCCACAAATCGTACACTTAGATCCTCAATTAGTGAGATTATTTAATGGATTGAGCTGATATTCGAACCACGAAACTTCACAAATTCTACGCTCTAGACTCAATCTAAATAATATGGTTTACGACAAGCGTGGTGCCAAACTTTGATTCACCGCACATGAAGATGGAGAAAGCTCTCTTTTTCAACCGTTCACTTTCGCTGCTCGTACCGAACCAGCCCCAGCTAAAAATCAACCGTCCTAAGCCGTTTAATTAAAAGCTCCAAGTATCGAACATGAACTTTGATTTTTATTCTACTGGATCGATGCTATGACAAGAGAGTATATGGAAAGAATGAATAGAGAAAGTACTGCTAAATATTATAACGTTATGATATAGATATATATATATATATATATATATATATATATATATATATATATATATATATATATATATATATATATATATATATATATATATATATATATATATATATATATATATATATATATATATATATGCACATATATATATATATTTGAATCAGATAAAGAACATTATAAATCAGTTTTTTGTCCGAAAAACATGATAATGGATCTAATTGAAACTGAAAACATCCAAACAATAAAAAAATATTTGTAACGTTGCCTTACGTAGCTAGTATAACAGATGAAATTGATTCCTTGTCAATGTGGCAAAGTATATATTGGACAAACCAAGAGGACTGTAGAAACAAGATTGAAAGAGCACATAAGATTGAACCATCCAGAAAAATCTACAGTGGTTGAGCATGCTATTCAAGAATCACATGGCAATGAGTTCAAGAATACAAAGCTTCTGGCTGAAGAGAACAATTGGTTCAAGAGGCTTATAAGAGAAGCAATTGAATTTTAAAAGTTACCAAATAATTTGAATTTGAATACCGGTTATGAACTTAATCGATCATGGCTACCAATCATTTGTTCATAATTTCAAGTTATTTTCATCTACAAATCTACTTGCAAGAGTAACTTCATCGCCACCTCCTAAAGATCTGTGGATGGTTCAGTTATGCGCCAAACCAAAAAGAATAGAGCCAGATTGACCTAGAATCACAAGGAGTTCACAATTCTCCTTATTTAGACCTCCATTATTATCTCCTGGAGACCTGTTGAATCATGAACCACAGGCAGAGCTATACGATCCTAGGAATTATTATTTTCAACTAATCCAGTTACTACTTGTAATTGTATTTTTGTTGTCTTGACAATTTTGTTCATTTATTCTCATATTCCTTAACACTTGGAAAAAGCAGTACTTTGCTGTTGAAACCTTGTGTTTCAAATTAATACATACAGAACTGATAAACCCAGAAAAAGATGATTCGACAAGGAGAATGAATACGATCAAACAGTTAGATGAGTGAGCTGTCTACGGATTCCCATTTGAAGAACAAACAGCTGACAAATATAAAGATTTATTCAATGTCAGTGTTGTAAGAAATACCTGTAGAAGTCTAGTAAAGAAGGATCAATACAGAAACATGAATAATGTGACATTTAGTAGTAAAATGATGCCAATATACTTCGATAATGATAAAAATTGTGTATTTAATGACAAATATTCAGAAAAATGCAAACTACTGAAGATACAAGCCAAATAGAGATTAAGATGGATGAAAATAAAAAAGATTCATGGTGAATGATTGAAGAATTGACAACACGTTCAGAAGCAAAAGAAACTAAACTTGTCAATTTATCACGGGTGCAACAACTGTTTGTGTTGGAGAAATTTCCAAGACGACAGCATGTTGAATGAATTAATAAGTTTAAAGATGAATACACACGACACCAGGTCATACCAGATACGGAAAAAATTCGAGTACTTAGATTGTTTCTAGAAGAAAATGCAATCGAGTGGTATACAGCTAATTTGACAAAATTGACAATAAAAGAGAAATGGGAAACATGGGACTATCATTTAATGAAACTTATGCTGATAAAAGCTGGCAAAAAGTTTGATATTCCTACAATTTCCGGTATATAAATGGTTCATTTTTACATTATGCCTTAAAAAAGAAGCGCCTTTTGTCATAAACTGGACCTGGGATATCGACGATGTCCTGAATAAACCATATTGTTATTGGTCTACTTTTCAATATTCAAGATGAATTAGATAAAGAAGAGATTACAACAATTGAAAAATTAATGAATCAATTGTGAAGATATAATCAAGTAATAGTGATGAAATCAAAGGAAGAATCAACTCACAGTAGTCAGGAGAATATTACCAAAACAGAAAATCGAAATAAGATAGGGAAAAAAACCATGCAGTATAAGTGAATCGTCAGAAAAGCAAGGTCGTTTTCATCTTCTGGATTTGAATCTAGGAAAAAAAACCCCCGGGAAATAAAACCCCGGAAAAAAAGCCCCGGAAAAAAAACCCCCGGAAAAAAAACCCCCAGGAAAAAAAACCCTTGGAAAAAAAGCCCCCTATGATAAAAACCGAAGAAATTTTACATAACGAATATTATTAAGTAAATATATAAGGGTGTTTTCATTATGTTTGATAATAAAACCAAGATTTATAAACAACAATTCTATATAACGTGTGCTGTAGAATGTAATACAGACTGTTTTATTTATCTGTTAGCGTCAATAATAGTATAGTGCAGTAAAACATTTACATACATCTAATTTTTGTGCATGTTCAAGAGACGATCTTTAAAATATTTTAGTTTTTTGAAGAATTGCCAGAGGCCAAAAGATAATGACGAAAAATTGATTTCAGTCGATTGTTTATTCTTTCCACTTCCTTATAAATTTATTTGGTAAATAATAACTATGGTAACAATTGTTGCCGTAGTTATTATTCACAAAATAAATTTATTAGAAGGTGGATATCTCGGGACTAAATTTATGAAAGTGATGAAACTGGCCATGAAATTTATCGCCGGGAAAGTACTGTGATGGCCACAGCAGATTGATATTTTTTATACAAATTACAAATATTCAGCGTCAATATGAAAATATTCTATGAATAATGTTAATTATTTCCAATTGTCTTATATTATTAAAAATATAAAGGTTAGGTACTAACACAAGTTGAGGCATCAAATTTAATTCAACATAAAATACAGAAATTGTAGAATTTTTAATGTTGTACCAAAATAATGAGAATAAATTTCATATCATTGAAATAAAAAAAAAGTAGTTTTTTGCTGTTATTTTCAGGTATTAGTTTATTAATTTAAAAAATTATAACTTTGTGTCGTAATTGGAAAATGTGCCCTACAATAAAAATGTTCACGCACGCCACTGTCTGGTTAATAACAATATTTAACTTTTTCACAAGACCCTTTTTTCTTGATTTGCGACAGTTCAGGAATTATTCACAGAATAAACAATCGACTGAAATCAATTTTTCGTCATTATCTTTTGGCCTCTGGCAATTCTTCAGAAAACTAAAATATTTTAAAGATCGTCTCTTGAACATGCACAAAAATTAAATGTATGTAAATATTTTACTGCACTATACTATTATTGACGCTAACAGATAAATAAAACAGTCTGTATTACATTCTACAGCACACGTTATATAGAATTGTTGTTTATAAATCTTGGTTTTATTATCAAACATAATGAAAACACCCTTATATATTTACTTTATAATATTCGTTATGTAAAATTTCTTCGGTTTTTATCATAGGGGGCTTTTTTTCCAAGGGTTTTTTTCCCTGGAGGTTTTTTTTCCGGGGGTTTTTTTTCCGGGGCTTTTTTTCCGGGGTTTTATTTCCCGGTGGTTTTTTTTCCTAGATTCAAATCCAGGAGATGAAAACGACCTTGCTTTTCTGACGATTCACTTATACTGCATGGTTTTTTCCCTATCTTATTTCGATTTTCTGTTTTGGTAATATTCTCTTGACTACTGTGAGTTGATTCTTCCTTTGATTTCATCACTATTACTTGATTATATCTTCACAATTGATTCATTAATTTTTCAATTGTTGTAATCTCTTCTTTATCTAATTCATCTTGAATATTGAAAAGTAGACCAATAACAATATGGTTTATTCAGGACATCGTCGATATCCCAGGTCCAGTTTATGACAAAAGGCGCTTCTTTTTTAAGGCATAATGTAAAAATGAACCATTTATATACCGGAAATTGTAGGAATATCAAACTTTTTGCCAGCTTTTATCAGCATAAGTTTCATTAAATGATAGTCCCATGTTATGTAAAATTCTTCGGTTTTTATTATAGGGGGCTTTTTTTCCGGGGGTTTTTTCTCCTGGGGGTTTTTTTTCCGGGGGTTTTTTTTCCGGGGCTTTTTTTCCGGGGTTTTATCTCCCGGGGGTTTTATTTCCTGTTACCTCTGGATTTATGCCGGAATAAAAAAAATTTTAAGGTAAAGGGTGCAAATATGACAGAAAATGATGACGTTCGATCCGAGAAATAAATCTTCGAGATGCACCCCTAATATAGAAACAGAAGTAGAAGCAATTTATGATAGTGGTGCAGATATAACCTTAGTAAATTATAGGATAATTCAAAGTATGAAAGATGAAATTATTCAAAAACAAATTTCTAGAACTAGCAGTGGTGCAACAGGAAGATGTGGATAGATTGAATTAAATTTAAGGATAAATAAGATCCAAATAGAAATTGAAGCCTACATTATTAGGAGCAAAAAATTTTCATATGATATCTTACTAGGTTTAGATGAAGTACAAGAGTTCAAATTGATACAAGATGAGAAATTAAATATTCATCAAACAATAAATAATGGAAATATTGAACAAATTGGAGATACTGAAGAAGATAGAAATTTGGATGAATCTGTTTGAGAGAAATATAAGATATGAGAGTCAAAATAATATAAAAATGGGGAGTAATTTAAATCAGATACAGGGACTAGAGTCGTTAGATTTAATGGAAGATTCTTCGAAAGTATTTGCTGAGGATAAATATGATGTTGGGTATACTAAATCTCATGAAGCACATATAAAGTTGACAGAAAATAAATACTTCTCAATGGAACCACACCGTTGTATAATTTCAGATGAAAAAGAAATAGAAACAGATAGAAAATTGCATCTTCTAGTGGATCATTTCTCTAGATATGCATACACATATTTTTCGTCAACACAACAGTCCTCAGATTTTACAAAAGAACAAGATAAAAATTCTACTAGCAGATCAATACCCAAGTATAAATTGTGAAGAATTTAGGAACTTTTCCCATCAGCATGGTGTTACATTAGTTTTGACTGCAGTAGATTTCAAAATAAGTTTCAGTAGAGGTTAGAGCTCAATTTGAAATTGCATAAGGGTAGCGTATGACCTCTTGTTAATCATTATTTATTATTCTGTATACGATAGCGCATTTTTGAATAGATATTGATATATTGATAATCCATATAAATACAGATCAACTTGCAGGTGCAGCAAGCTGATCTTTACACAATTATACATATTAAGTTAATACACAACAAAAATGTGAGTAGTACATGACAAATATTTATATCGGAATCATACATTCCTTCTCATTAGATGAAATTGATGACGCTGACTGGATGAGTGAATTTGAGTAAATAAAAATTTTGGGGAATTCAGTCAATTTTTTGTTTTAATTTCTTTTCTACTTTACAGTTTTGACTGTACCTCAGTCATCTTCAGAAGCGGAAAGATCTATATTGTGACTAAGTCAACGTCTTCCACAGATGTCGGTTGTGGCATTTGACAAATGTAAAAAAAAAATTCCGCTCTTATATCAAGCTCAATATTACATATCAATGTACATTTTCAATTTTTCACAATATAGTTCTTTTCGCTTCTGGAAATGGCTGAGGTACAGCCGAAGCTGTAAAGTAGAGAAAAAATTAAAACAAAAAATTGACTGAATTCCCAAAAATTTTTTACTCACTCAAATTCCTTCTAATGTTTACAATAAATTAAAATTTTTATTTTTACAATCATCGAAAAAATCACATTTAGAATAATATTCCTTTTGTTTCCAAATTTGTTTGATTTGTGACAGCGCTCGCTTGATTGGCATTGTTTTAAAATATTGAGGGAGACTATTAAAAAATTTGATGCCCATGAAATGTTCACTTTTTTCAATCGCAGATGTTCTTTGACATGGTATTTCTAATATATTTGTTTGTCTAGTGTTATAATTAGAATCAGCGGTGGCCCTACCCATTGCGAGGCTTTAAGCGGCAGGTCTTTGCGAGGCCCTTTGTCCGGTGATCTGGTTGTTTGGTTTATGTATTTGTCATGTTGGACGAGAGATGCTAAAGTTATACAAATGAATAAAATTTGAGTCTTAGAATATTTAACATTGAAAGATTCACAAAATTAACCAATACAGGGATGATAAATTTCAAAATTGATGTTTGCGGCTTTTCCTAAGACCAAAATCTTTGATTAAAGCACAATAATCGAACGGATGAGCAACGTCATTTTCGATTGAAATAATAGAAAGGGCTGAAATCCGATTTTGTGTCATCGAATTCCTCAAATATGTTTTGATAATTTTAAGCCTCGAAAAACTTATTTCTGCAGATGCAACTGTTACAGATGTGGTGGCAATAATTTTCAGGACCATTTTGATAGGGAGGTAAACTTCAATAAATTTTTTTTATATTATTTCTAATTACTTAGTTGAATGACTTTATTTTCATTTATCGCTATGTTATTACCTGAATAAGTAATTTTGAAGTTTAAAAAAAGTTTTAAATGAAAAAAATTATAGTTAAGAGAATCTATATTTTTTATTTACTTGTACAAAGTAACAAGTAAGTATTGTGAAACCGACAAAAATCACTTATCGAGATGTTGATGGAAATATCCGTTTTGAGCATCCTTGCATCCATTTTGACTATATTTGGCTTGATATCGGTTTGTATGTTCGTACGTGCGTGCGTGCGTGCGAAACTCGCAAATCTCAAAACTGGTTGAACGTATAATGTTGAAATTTTGTATTTAAGCCTGGTATGTGGTCTAGCTAGGCACTTCGCATTATGGTTCCAATCGTCTGTACCGGAAGTGCACTTTACTTGAAACTTTTTTCGAATTTTTTAATAAATCCAGAATGATCAATTGTAGGTTGTTGAAATTCAGTATTTGAACTTGATGTTGTATCAGAATGGTTATCTGCTATTTTTATAAAAATCTGCTAAGCCAGAAGTGCACTTTATTTGAAACTTTTTTCGAATTTTTTGCATAAATATAGAATTATCTGTCATAGCATATTGAAGTTCCGTATAAAGAACTTCTATAACATCTTATCGTACATCTTGCAATATGATTGCGATCGACCAATCCGAAAGTGTACTTTACTTGAAACTTTCTTTAATTCTCCGCATAAATTCAGAATGATCAGCCATAAGATACTGGAATTCAGCATTAGCATCAAAATGGTCATCTTCTATTTTTGTAACAATCGGCTGAGCCGGAAGTGCATATATATTCTTCAAACCAAATGGTGACATAATAGAAACCAAATTACAATCAATCAGGTACATTAAATATGACTAACATCTTAATATCTATATATGAATCAAAAATCGCTACTAATACAAGAAAATCTGCTGTGGCAACACAGTACTTCCTTGATCATAAATTTTCCGGCCAGTTTCCTCACTGTCTCAGAAATTTACAATGTCGCATCAATTGCTTGCATATTTCAAAGAGGCAGTTGCCATTGTCAAAGTGACATCTGTCATTGTCAAAGTAACATCTGTCATTGTCAAAGGTATAACTGTCAATGGTCGAGTGATAGGTGGCAGTTATATTTCAGTCCCACATAAAATAAGTTTTCTTGAAAATAAATAGTCTTTTTCTAGATTTTCGGAGTCTTCAGTTCATTGGAACCTACAGTTTTGACATTTGATCGCCGAAAGTGTAATTCAAAGATGGTTATGTAGATTCCACTAATTAATATTCATTCTTATCTACTAATCTCATTTTCCCGAGATATTTGAATTGATACCAAACTAGATATCATTTGAATAATTTGTAAAAGATACAATTGATGATCGTTTGAATATCCTCTTTGACACTTCCACTACAATTACATATCTCCGCAATAACTTCAATTTGATACCAAACACGATAGAGCAATATTTACTAATTTAAAAGAACAATTGACGAACGTTTGCATGTGATGTCCGAATATGAGTGATGATAATTCATATTTTACATAATGATAATCATTATTTCTTTGCTTCAGAAAAACATAACGAATTTCATGCAAATTCAAATTTTAATGATGACAAATGAACCGCTGAAAATTTCGAAAAATGTTTGAGATAAATGTTGTGCCAAATTATTCGAGGATCAATTCTACTCATATTATACTTTGTGATAAATACTACCGTTCCTAAAATAAACACAAAAAATGAAAAAGTTCTGTCAATAAAGTTTTGATATCACTGGTTGAAAGAAGCTCATCTACGAGCTTGAACCTAGTTTTTTGATGAAAAACTTGGATATGAAATTTCATTCTGAAATTCGTGTGCGTTTTCAAGTCATCGTGCTTCCACACAGACGAAACAACAGACATACCGACTTTTTTTCTTAAACTATAGCTTTTAGGTTCAGTGGAGTCTAAAACCAGAATTAATTGATTCTGAATAATGGATGGAGAGTTGAAAGTTGAAATTTAGAAATATATTCTCCTCCAACAAATCAAACGTAGCGTCTGACTCGGCACTCCTAACACAATGCACGAAATGCAGAAGCTTGACTATTTGCTGATAGATCCAGTGTACATCTCCAATAACCAATATAAACCCAAGTAAAATCTTATAGTTGACCTTAGGATGAGATCGGTAGCAGGTAACGGTATGAACTTTCCTACCCAAATCTCGTCATAAAACATTTCTTAAATTTGAATTTGAATGATTTGTTGAATGCGGCTCAAATCATTTTGCGCCCCCTAGGAGTCTGCGCCCGTGGCAGGGGCAACCTTCGCCACGCCGTAGTTGCGGCTCTGCAAATTTGCCCAAATTATTGAAAACTTATTCTATCACTTCATATACATATAAATATTGAACTATTAATAGATTCAGATATTTAAATTTACAACGACATGGACAAACTGATTCCATTCTATATATAATTCTGAGTGCTCTCTTCTGTACAACAAAAATTTCGGATATTCTGGGTGATCCACCCCACACTATGATACCATAGGATAAGAATAAGTATTTAGTGAAGAAGCTACATCCAATTGGTGTGATAATACTCTTGAACAATAACAAGCTCTGTTCAATTTCATCAGGACATTGTTAATATGAGTATTGTTTTTCAAGTCATGATCAAAATACATCCCTGAACATTTTATACAACTAGTTTTTTTTGACTAGCGCTTTACAAGTAGTGGTTTCAACTTTACTTTTGATGTTGAGGTGGAATTGAATGATATGTAATAAGGGAATAGGGAAATCCAAGTGAGACAGATATCAGGAATTGGTAAGAAATTTTTTATTAGAAAAACCATTAAATTCTCAATCACACTGTTCTCTAATTTTGATTAAGTAACCGGTTTCGATCACTGGGTGATCATCTCCAGACTACCGGAGAGACTACAAAGAGAGGAAATGAAAACGTAAAACAAACATACAAGCAGATAGAAATTTCAACAAATCAAAAAATAACAAATTGGTAACTTACACAATAAAATTACAAGAGCTTCACAAAAGAAAACGGCGTCAAGTAGCCCGCTAGTGTCATGTTAGTGAAGAAATATGTAAGGAAGTGGTAATAAAACACTAAAAAAATATAGAATGATATAAAAAGATATATCAAATCTGTTCAACAAGATCCAAACTACAACTGAAAAATACTGAAAAAAATGGAAAACTACTCAAAAAATCTCGTAAGAACTAGTTACGTGAACCGCGATATGAATTGAAAGATTAAGAAGTGTGTCAAAGGTTCGTTTGGTCATTCAAACCGAAATCGGCATGATTTTTTTCTCTTTATTTTTCTTCAATATAGGAGTTTCTAGGGGTTTTTTGATAGCTCAGATCACCAAGACTCCGGTACAATTATCTTACATATTTGTAGATGAATAATAATATTAAAGATTAATTTCACATTATATTTTATTTGACAAGCTAACTCTATTCATGATAACTCCAACCACTGCTTGCAACACAAAATAGCAGTCTCCAATTCCCATATCCACAGAATGCTCTCTTACGGCTTGGATACTGTCAACATTGATCTGGAGACAAAGACTCTTGAACAGATCGCCTCATCCAATAATTTCAATCCTAATATTATCGATAGAATGATAACAAGAAGAAGATATAAACTTCAACTGAAAGAAGCTCATAACAGCGCTTCACACATCGAAAGAAACAACTTGAGATTTAGTCTATCTTTTATTGGTAATATTAGCTACAAAGTTAGGAATTTGTTCGCTAGATACATTGTTGACATTGCTTTCAAGTCTTTGACATGTTTGGGAAAAGAGATCTGTCAAAAAGTGGACAAACCTGAATTAGTGGCGCAATCTGGTGTCTATAAGTTGAGATGCGACACGTGTGAATGTTTTTACATTGGCAAGACTGGTCGGAAATTTACAACGAGATTCAAACAACATGCGCGCGCAGTAAAATTTCAAAACAGCCAATCAAGCTTTGCTGATCATTTAATTTTGACTTTACTTTGACATTTCACACATATGCAAAAATGACAAGATTCTTGATTTTCTGGAAAACTAAGAGAACAAGAAGTCTTTAAAAAACAATACCAATTCCAGTTTGACCTCAGACACACTACACTTTCAAATCTTTCAATTTATATCGCAGTTCACGTAACTAGTTCTTACGAGATTTTTTGAGTAGTTGAGTGGTAGCAGCGCTTGATTTTCTAAAAGCAGGAGTCTCGATGTAACATTCAACGAGAATAATCCCTAAAATTATTAGTAAAACTCAACTTGGAATTCCGATCAAATGTTCAAAGTGTAATGATTTAATTATGCAATAATAATAAGTCATAAGTTAAGAACAAAACCTGGAGTATTCATTTAAAAATCACCTATGAGCCCTCGCAAATGTATCATAAGTGGTCAATTGAGAAATTGGCCACAGCACAATTGGTGGCAGCGTGTTAGACTTTCTGACGGAAAACAATCAATAAAAGTGCAAATATGTAACTGCAAGTTATCCCAGTGTTTTCCAAGACTTTACAGTTAGGAATCCAAATTGAAAAAGTGGTTAGATGAGCCCAATAAATAGAGCCTAATTGCTTATTGCATCGATTTCCCATCGATTGAGAAGAGAAAATTCATGGTTCGAGATAATTTCCGAGCCAGCACAACCGTAGAGCAGGAGTCGCTCAGCCCAGCCAAAGCCAGAATCAGCACCAGACTAGCTCCTTAATCACGTACGAGGATAACAGTGGAAAGTGAATTATGAAAGTGCTCTGTGTTTTTTTGTGAGTAAAAGTTTAGACATCTATTTTTCTCAAAGTGGCCTTTGTGAGTAACTCAAAAAAATATAAATATATAATTCAACAAACCAATGCATGCACGCTTCACAAAATCTTTGAACGATTTTTGAAGTTTATTTTTTTGTCGTCTACTATCTGTTCAATCATTTAACGAATATCTTTCTGATTACCACGTAGTTCTTGAGAATAGTTTCGAAAATTTGGTCAACGAAAATAACGTTGCAAACTTTGAGAATATGGCTCAAACATTAAGCCTTGAAACTATGAAATTATTATGAAACCAACTATGAATACAGTTCAATGAAATACAGTTCAAACTGTTAAAATCAGGTCAAGTCAAGCAGGTGAGGCCAGGTCGGGCTGGATCGGGTAGGGCCGGGTCGGGTTGGATCAGGTAGAATCAGTTCAGGTCAGGTTGAATTAGGTCGGGTCGGGTTATTTCGGTTTGACTCATTTCGGGTTGAGTTTCGGACAGATTGGACCAAATTAGGGTGGATATCGGGCGGGTTGGACTCACTTAGGGTGAGTATCGGGCAGGTTGGTTCAACTTGGAGCGGGTATCGGGCGAATAGTTGAAGACTTGACGGGTTTCGGTTGGGTCGAATCATCAAATGTTCCAAGCTCGCAGCTCTATACTACTCAGCATGTTTACAAAATTTTCATCATTCTTTATTGAAAATATTATGTAAAGATAAAACAAATGAACAATGTTAAACAATTACAGAAGTATTACCAGAGAAAACTCTCACTCAATACATTAAAGGTGTTGAATACCCATTGAAATAATATATAAAATCCAGAGAATACCGGAATTTAGAAGAATATACTTCGCGTGCGCTAGGAGAAAAAAGGTTGTAACAATCGAGTAGAGATCAAACCAAATATAATTTTACATAACCTGAACCATTTCAAAATGATTATCAAAACATAAATAAATTCAATACTCCAAATCGAGGCATGCAATATATTTATACAGCAAATAATAGGTATTCGCAAAGTTATAATTAACATCAAGTAAAAAAAAGAGCCAAATATGCCAGTATTGCAAATCTTCCGGACATTCTATCGAACAATGTTATAAATGACAAAGAAATTCAAGTTCGTCCTCGTCTCATTTGAAGGTCTAGATCAAATTCGAACACTAACACTATTCAGGATGTGAAAACTGTTCTCATAAAGCCAAAAGTTCTTAAAATAAGAAAACTAATTGATAATCATGTGATTATTTGAGGTAAGGACTCCCTGAAAAACTCTTTTATTTTTTCAATGGACACAGCATCCGACGTGAATATAATTGAAGCCTAAAATGTTAAAGGGCATTTATCTTATGATCCGAAGAATATTTTATTTTTATCAGGAGTTGATTTTGATCCCATATCGTCTCTAGGAACGGTGAATATATTCTTACACGATGATCATGAATCAGCACAGATTCATTTGCTTCCTTTTAATTTACCTCTTCCTCGGGACGGAGTCCTTGGCAAACCTTATATTTTAAAAAATTAAGTCGTAATCAATTTATCGGATCAAATAATTGGAGAAAATGCTGTGGTCACCAATAAAAGATTGAGTAATGAAAATATTCACAATTATAACAAACATTCTGAGTCTGTACCTGATGTCTTATCGCCGCGAGCTGAAACTGTAATAGCTTTAAAAGTTCCTACCTTAAATTGTTTTTATGTTACTAATAATTCAATGATAGATAACGCTATGTGAGCAATTGTCTAACTTATTCTTATAATTAGGAAATAAAATTTCCAATTTTGAACCCTAGCGAGGTTCCAATTACTTTAAGGCTACTCGCTACCAAGACTGTCCTTGGGATTTTTAATATCATAGTATAACTGTCAGAGGTTGACCGTGAGCGGACCAATGCAATAAAATACCATAAACAAGGGTTGTGGAAAATTTACAACGCAATCCTAGAATTGAAATATTTCAACATACAAATTTGAAGCTGTTTTTTGAATTATACACTTTGTTGTGCATAGATCACAGAATTCTCTGCGAAATGATTTTTTTGTTTTACCTTGTAACGACATTTCACCTGACAATAAAATATTTCTGGATTGCTTGATTGATTTGTTCTACACGTTTCAATAATCATTATGAGTTATTTCAGAAATTTATTTACGATTTTTTCCATTTAACAATATTATGCAACCATACTTTGCTTTTATAGCCGAATTTATCATAGATCGATTCACTTCAAATTTTTAGCTTACGCTGGATTAATATCTAGAATAATTTTCATGAAACCTGAATTTTTATCTTCAGTCTTATTGTCACGACTCAAGGACTGCCTCAATATATTTTTTTGTGAATTTTTCCATCATCACTTCTTATTATGATTATGATTATCTTTATAATCTTTATTTTCACACAGTATTCATTAATCAGCCCCATTCCTAAAATAGTTTTTCCCGTTGAAAGTAAGACTGCCATTAAATGAAATCTACTAATTACGGGAAACTTGAAGAAAAATATACGTATTTCTTAGCTCAGAATTCACACTGCTAAAATGATTGCATCTCCAAGTGATATAATATCTTTTTTCAATTTCTCTGAAATCTGTACTGTTTCTTGAATTTCTGAAATTTTGAAGACTTACAGCTTTATCCATAGAGAAGTTAAGACGAACTAAATGAAGCTGGTCTTAGTACTAACGTTAGTACTTATTCATAGAGCGGACTTAACTTTTGTCCGAGACTAAAACCAAACTAAGTCCGAACTACATAGATCTGCTTCTGTCATAGTTTAGCCGCGAACTAACCTATAATTTTCCATTTGTTTCGTGTTTATTGTGAGAAATGGATAATATTATGAATAATGCAAACGATAAAAAAATATAAATGATGTTGAAGAACATCGTAGGAATCAAAAATGTTTACTTAAGGCATGTAAATCCGTTTGGAGAATATAATAAAACAGAGTTTCAAAATATCCACAGATGAGTTGTTCATTATATTAGTGGTTTTAAATCAATATTTTTTCAAATTCGATGAGTTATGATTTATTT
Source organism: Dromius quadrimaculatus (assembly GCA_963989225.1). NCBI lineage: Eukaryota > Metazoa > Arthropoda > Insecta > Coleoptera > Carabidae > Dromius > Dromius quadrimaculatus. Next base: position 24,225,949 of record OZ022336.1, on the reverse strand, counting down.
ATGTGTTTAATTTTCCATTATAAATTTTTATAACAAATTTCTTTCAATTCTTTTCTCAAATATATAATGCTTCGTATTAATAACGCATCCAAGTTGATAATTTCCAGCATGCAAAAAATATAATTATGTATACAATAATAACATGTTCTTACTTCCATCAAATTGCCTATTGAATGTAACGAGAGAAATCAATTTCATTTGAAAAGATAAATTAACATGCATTTTATTCATCACGTAAATAAAATTATTAATAATTAATAAGCAAATGAGAGTTTTTACAATTCATATACTAATGCGCATGTGCCGTATGAAACCAACCGAGACCAAATAAATGTTGCGAACTAACTTCGAACTAGTTAATACTAGTCTGAATTTGAACTATGAATATATAACTCTAGATCCGTTAGGACTACTTAAATCGATTCCAATCGTCGACTATCATGCGCACTATGAATAATGCTGTTAGAGTTCAGACTCTACAATATTGCTCATATTATTTTCAAATGATTGCTTGATCATCACACTTTTCATATTTTTTTTGGAACACACTTCTTTTGAGCCTTATTATTCCACGACCTACTAAATGGTGAAAAAAAATATTAGTTGTGTTGAAAATCCACTTGTCAATATTATTTGTTCAAAAGATAAAATACGCAATACTATGGCACGCCGTGTTGCTATTCAATAGCAACAATTTATTCCAGTTAAAAAATTATACATTATTATTATCTTGCGAATTACCTAATTTTAAATGATTCAATTTTTATGATTTTATTGAAATTATATACATAATAGAAATTCAGTGTTATTTTTATCTTGCAAGATAATTTTGATGCATTGAATTTTTATGATAGAATTAAAATAATGTACAAAATGGTAATTCAGAGTTATTATGAAATATAAATTTTTGCAATTATTGTTCCAAGAATATATATAATTGTCACAAATTTGATTGTGATTAGATGGTATTCATTGCGCTTAAATCCCAACGACCGACGGACAAAAAGTCAGTACACGGAAAAATCTAAATGTTGACATTTAGTAAGATTTCTACCAGTTTCTAATGTTTTGAATGCTAGCTCGAAACCTGCCTCGAAATTTGTCACTTATATTGGAGTGAAAAGTGGAAAAATATATCTTTGATCTACTGATATGAATTATCTCTAAGGAAAAATAATACAGAGTCAAGATACAAGTCTCAAAGTTCCAAATGATAAAATTCTTCATTCCGGTACATGAAATTCCATATAGAAGTATATCATATGTAACAGGGGCTAAAGTAAATAATAACTCTCAACCTTCAAATTTTAATGTTCCAAACACTAAAAGTCTTCTATCTCATTTATAGAATTTCACGTGTCAAAATTATTCTTTGAATATATATGATTGTGAATATTGCTATCCTGAATCAAAATTTTGTCATTTCAAACAATAAAAACTAGCAATTCTTTCAATAAATATTCACGGAGATCAGTGAAAATATTGACAGTGTCAACACGTGTAAATTTTTCGCCTCAATAAAAGTGTAAGTTTTCAAAATTGAAATTGAATCCAAACCAAAAGAAGAGACAGACGTCAAACCTGAGGTAGGGCTCAATCAATAGCACCCATATTCATACCCCCTTTTACCCTTTTGTATCCCTAACCAAATTCAATAAATCTACAAAATAAATTCCTCATGCCAACACTAACACCATCCACCAACGAATAGAGACAAACTAAAAATCAGGTACCGCTGAGTACAGGGGCACCATCTAACTTAAACATGACTACACCTCCACAAACCATGAATCAAGGTCAAAGCACCGTCGCAAACCTAACATTCGCAGACATCACACGCAAAGAAACAAAAGAAATCTTTCCTCAGAAAGATCAAGCTATCATTATTAACTCAATAGAGGGAGCCAAAATTAAAGATTTTATTATAAGCGTGGGAAATATTATCGGTTCCAAAAATGTTCTCTTCGCATCACGAATATCAAAAAACCGTATATGCATTTATTTGAAATCCAAAAGCCTCGTAGACGATATAGTACAGAACCACAACGAAATAAGAATAAACGACCAAACAGCCAACATTAGAAGGCTAATTACACCGGCTAAGAGACTAATACTATCAAATGTATACCCATCTATACCTCACTCCACCATAGAAAAATTCCTCAAAGACACTGGACTCAATCTCGTTTCACCCATCAACTTCTTGCGAGTAGGAATGCAAGAAGTAGAATACCAACACGTGATGAGTTTCAGAAGGCAAGTTTATATAGCCCCAGATCAAAACCTACAAATACCTGAAACTATTGTATTAAGATATGAACAAACAGAATACAGAATATTTATCACCACAGAAGAAAATATGACTTGCTTCATTTGCAAAAAGCCTGGGCATAACAGCAACCAGTGTCAAAATAACACAGCTACAGATATGGTATCTCTGACCGAGATGATGTCAAAGGCAGCAAAAAGACCTAGGTCACAGATCTCTGACAATCCTGAACTAAACACTAACGAACAGTCAAACTTATATACTGAAGAACAACCCACAACCAGTACAAACAATTCAAAAGCCAATGAACAGGCTACGATAAATCAACCTACTAAAAATACAAACAAACCTGAAATTAATAAACTCAGAATAAAACCAGTGATCAAAAAGCCCAAACACAGTGAAGAAATTGCTGTTGAGACAATGATCAAGCCAGTAGAAAAAGAAATAAAAGAGAATCAACAGAAATATGTATTGACATATGATGAATTTAAAGAATTTCTCGAAAATGTGCAGGGAAATCCAAATCCCCTTTCAATAGCCAGAGAATCAACAAACGATGTAGCGGAATTAATAGATATGATGAACCGACCTTACCCCCTTATTGAACACAGAGCTCTTAAACATCGATTCTCTAGACTTCAGAAAAAAATTAAATTACAACTAAGAATAGAGAAAGGTATAACCATTCATTCCAGTCAAGAATCATTGATCCCAGAATCATGCCAAGAATCAGAATAAAATAAAGTATAATATTCCAAAAACAACAACAAAACAACTCTCAAAGTACTATCACCTTACCTAAGCAACAGATAATAAATACCTAATAAGAATAAAATGTCCATCTTACAATGGAACCTAAACGGTTTTCATGCTCACCTGCCAGAATTACAGAATATTATTGCAAACATTAGATCTGACTACGTATGCTTGCAAGAAACTTGACTGCATGAATTTCAAAAAGCAAACATAAACGGATACACTACATACAGAAATGATAGACAAAATGAAAGAAACGCCAGTGGAGGAGTTGCCATACGTGTTAAGAACAACAAACATGCAGAAGTTATCACAATACAGACAAACTTAGAAGCAATAGCTATAACAACATACATTCCGCAAAAGATTACTATATGCAACATTTACCTACCACCAGACCTAACATTCAATTCAGATACAATTATGAATATAATTAACCAACTACCAAAACCTTATTTACTCCTAGGTGACTTTAACAGTCACAACACAATGTGGGGATCAGCACAAACCGATAGAAAAGGAAAAGAAATCGAAAAAATCATCGGAGATGATATCTCAATATTAAATGATGACAGCCCAACCCATTTCTGTACTAGAACGGGAAGCTTCTCTAACATTGACCTGTCCTTATGTAAAGCCAGCATAACACACAAAATATCATTTGAAGTCCTTCCATATCTACACGGCAGTGACCACTTCCCCATCAAATTACAATTTCCTATAACACATCCCTGCGAAATACATCCTATTTACAAAAGATGGCGACTAGATACAGCAGACTGGAACCTATTTTCTAACCTAGCCAAAATTGAGGAACATGAAATATCAGGCAATATAGACAATACGATAGGAAACCTAACAGATCACATAAGCAAGGCAGCAACAGCAAGCATAAGAAAGACAGAAGGAAAACCACTGCAAAAAAATGTTCCATGGTGGAACAACAACTGTCAAATCGCAACCAAAAACAACAAAAAAGCACTCTATAAATATAAAAAGGACAAGTCACTGGAAAATCTAATTGAACTGAAAAAAGCAAGAGCCATTGCAAGAAGAACCATATTAGAATCAAAGAAATCGTCATGGCAAGAATATGTCAACACCATAAACTCAAGCACCCCACCAAATGAAATCTGGAATAAAATTTGCAGAATTAGTCACGGTAAAACCTTCCACGAAACATCAGTGCTAAAAATAAACGATAACATAATAACATCAAACCAAGAAATAACTTCATCTATTGCACAAACATTCCAATATAATACCAGTAACGAACATTACACAAATGAATTCCTGACGCATAAACACAACATAGAACAAGAAGAAATAGAAATACAACCAGATGAAAATTGCACCACAAATATTCCATTCACAATAGAAGAACTAACAGCAGCACTACACCAGCTTAAAAATAATAAATCCGCGGGCCCTGATGGTATAACAAATGAAATGCTACAACACCTCCCAAAAACCACCAGAGAATACCTATTACTAATATTATTAATATACAACTATATATGGGAAAAAAATATATACCCAAAACAATGGAGAGAAGTGATCACAGTTCCGATCCTGAAACCAAATAAAGATAAAACGAATGCTGAAAATTATCGACCAATCTCCCTGTCAAATAGTATGAGTAAAGTACTACAAAAAATGGTAAACACTAGACTAAAATGGTACTTGGAGAAAAATAATATCCTTCACAAAATGCAAAGCGGTTTCAGAACTGGCTGCTCAACAACGGACCAACTGATCAACCTAGAGACAGAAATACAAAAAAGCTTTAAAAGCAAGCAACATCTTGTTGCAATCCTTTTCGATATTGAGAAAGCATATGACACCACATGGCGGCATCTAATCCTTTCAGAACTGAATAAACACGGTCTAACAGGTAATATTATGCACTTCGTCAAAAATTTCATGAGCAATATAAAATTTAAAGTAAAATTCAATGGATGTTTATCAGAAAGTAAAACATTTGAAAACGGAGTACCTCAAGGAGAAATTTTGAGTGTTACACTTTTCCTAGTGGCTATGAATAGCATAGCTACCTTCATACCAAAGCAAATAAAAGCATCTCTCTATGCCGACGACATGATTATTTACTACAAAGGGAAAAACATTCAATCAATTGAAAAACAATTACAAAACACCATAGATAACCTGGAACAATGGACAAGGCAAACAGGATTCCGATTTTCTGTATCCAAAACAAGAGCAATCCAATTTTCGAGGCTACGTAGTGGTCATCAACACCCCAAGATAAAACTTGGCAACAATGACATCGAATTTGTAAACACTATCAAATACCTAGGAATGACTCTCGATAGTAAACTAACATGGAAAACCCACATCCTCAATCTGAAAAAGGAATGCCAGCAGAGATTGAATATAATGGAAACACTAGGACATCTAAAATGGGGCGCAGACAAGAAGACATTACTACTCATATACAAAAGCGTAATACGGTCTAAAATCGACTATGGAAGCATAATATACGGTAATGCAAAGACAAGCACTCTGAAACAATTAGACCCAATTCAAAACACAGCAATAAGGATTGCATCAGGAGCATTTCGGTCAAGTCCTGTACCTAGCATCCTTTGTGAAGCTGATGAACCAACATAACAGTTGAGAAGAGCCGAATTAACGCTAAAATATGTCACCAAACTTGCAAGCAAACCACAAAACAGTGCCTATAACTCAATCTTCTATACCACAAATAATACCATTAACATCCTACAGTCCACTCCATCATCCTGTAACACCTTCATGGATAAGAAAGCATCCAACCATCATCTCTGAACTCTCAAACTACCTCAAAACATAGACCAGTAAAGAGCTCTACCTACAACTATATCGTGAAATACAGAACAAATTCCAGAACTTCAAATCCATCTTCATAGACGGATCGAAACAAAATGGAAAAACAGGAGCAGCTATAATAAAAAATGATGACTACCAAAGATATCGTCTACCAAATAACACAAGCATTTACACTGCAGAACTATTCAGCATGTTGAAAACTAGTGAAATCATAAACCAAGAAGAACACGAACAAGATAATTATGCTATCTACACGGATTCACTAAGTGTAATTCAAGCCTTCAACAAATGTATACAACAACACCAATGATACAACAAATCCAAGAAAACATACATAATGCAATGCTAAGAGGAAGGGAAATTGTAATTGTGTGGATACCATCTCACATAGGTATCTCCGGCAATGAAAAGGCAGATCAACAAGCGAAGTTAGCTCTGGCAGAAACATCAGAACTCAACATACCAGTACCAACACACGATGTAATCAGCCTAATACAGCAGAAAACTAAAGAGAAAAGAAACAAAGACTGGAACGCATTGCAAAACAACAAATTAAGAACAATAAAAGATGAAGTAACTATGTGGAAGATCCCTAGTAGCAGAAAAGAGCAAGTGGCCATTAGCAGACTAAGAATCGGACACACAAACATCACACATCAATATATTATGAAGAAAGAGAACCCACCACTATGCCCACACTGTAACCAAAACCTCACAGTGCAACATATAATAGTAGAATGTGAAGAATATCGTACGAGCAGACTAAAATTCAACATACCAACCACTCTTAAAGAAGCGTTAGGTAACAATGACAGCACTATAAACAATGTGATAGAATACTTAAAAGACACTACATTACTTAACAAAATATAACTACTGTAACAGAACATTCATGTACCCAGGTATTAATAACCATAGCAGTTGATGTACCTAAAAAAAAAAAGAAAAAAAAAAAAAAAGAAAAAAAAATAATATTCACTCATACAATATACTTATTGAAGTTGGAGTTTCCATTTTTTTGAATAATAATAAATCAGTTTTTCACTTATAATCATTGGTTCTTGAAGGCAATATTGTATATTTTTTCTTATTCCAGTTCAATATTTCGATCTCTCAACCAAGAGTCACGATCAGAAAATAATGATAAAATGTAGACACGGCAAGTATCTAGATAATGGAAAATAATAATAATAATAATAATATATATATTCCCAACAGAAATCCAATTACAGGGAGAAATACAAATTCAAAAAGAGACAAAAAAATATATGCATATACATAGAAAAAAAAAATCAATATAGGTAATTTAATAAATCCAAAATTTCAAATAAATATATCTTCATAATGACGTTCAGCATTGCGACACATGATGTGGACAGGAGATCTTCTTAAAACATCCGTATTTGGCGTTGGTAACTGGAAGGTCATATGATGTCTGGAGGCAAGTCTGGGAGCAAAGAATCTGATGCAAGACAGCAGGTAGGGGGAATCTATTTTGTTATTTAGAAGAAGATAAAGAAATTTCGCAGACAAAAATTATTTCCTTTCCGATAAAGAAATCATATTATGGCGCTCAAGAAGTCCTTCGTTGTCGATACCAATCTCCGGATAAAAGTTGTCAACTTTGTAGGATGAAAATTTCATAAATCGGCGCTGGATCCTTTCAATAGCTAATATTTGATATGTGTGGAGTGGGTACCATACTAAGGATGCATATTTCAATTTACTAACCACCAAGGCATAATACAAGATTTTCAATACGTAAGTGTCCTTGAAAGATCTGGAAATTCTTATTATGAAACCAAACGTTCTACTGGCAGAAGTACAGATGCTATTAGTATGTTCCAAAACAGATAAATTGTGAGTGAAAGTTACCCCCAGATCAAAAGTCGACATATTTCGAGAATTACACCATTTAGGCTGTAAGGAAATGTGATCTGTGAATGACAACGAGTAAAACTTATCACACATCATTTTTCAGTATTTAAATGCAGCTTATTTTTCATGCACCAATTAGTCATATAGTCCAGGTCTCTCTGGAAAAGGGCAGAATCTTCCAGTGATGCAATGGGATTGAAAACTTTAATGTCGTCTGCATAAGTCAAGACTGGACATGAAAAGGACTGAATGAGTGCATCGATGAAAAGTACAAAATGCAAAGGTCCCAGGTTAGAGCCTTGTGGCACACCGGATGTAGCAATAAATTGGAAAGAGAAAAAGCCATTATAATGAACACAACTATTTCTATCAGTGAGGTAAGAACGGAGTAAACTTGTTAAGCCAGGAGTGGCACCAAAATTAGAAATTTTATCAAGGAGTATTTCGTGATCAATCAAGTCGAAAGCACGAGAGAAGTCTGTGTAAACAGCATCTAATTGTCCACGAATATCAAGGATATTTGAAGCATACTGTGTAGAAGCAGCTAGATTAGTTGTTGTGGATCTTCCTTTGACGAAACCATGTTGATTACTGGAAATAATTGACCGCGTATTATTGTAGATGGTATTATACAAAGTTTTTTCGAGTACTTTTGCAAAATTATTCAGCAACGAAATGGGACGACAGTTTTGAATCAAATTCTTGTTACCTTTTTTATGAATTGGACAGATTATTGTTTTCTTCCACATGCTAGGAAAAATATGGGTTCTGATGGCTAAGTTGATTATGAAAGTAAGAGGTTCCGCAAATATGAAGCGACAGTCTCTGATTAAGTAGCTCGGTATTTGGTCATCACCTGCTGATGTTTTATTCGAGAAGATTGACATTACAGCTATAACATCAACTTTAGTGATCTTATCGACAATGATGATTACCTGAAGAATAATGAATAGCATCCGACGACGCAGTTGGATGGAAAAAACTAGAAAAAAAATTAGCAAAAGCGTCGACGATATCTTGGGGAGAATCAAAGTTTTTGGAACCATCATTTAAATTAGGAGGAATACGAGACATCCCCTGTTTAGAATGAACATATCTCCGCAGGTCTGAAGGATTTGCTTTAATGTTAATCTCAATATTTACTAAATACTTGTCATAAGCCTCAGATATCTGCTCCTTAGTTAGGCTTTTCAAGCGTTTGAATTCATTTAAGTAAGTAACACACCTAGTGTGGACCCATTTACGTCTATAGTACTCTTTTGATTTAACATTGTATCTTATTTCGGGAGTGAACCATACCGGAAAATTTGATTTCACCGGTTTAGACTTAGGTACTGAATCATCCAATATTCTATAAAGTATGTTGTAAAACTCATGAACGGCTTCGTTAACATTATCAAACAGAGACAAGTTGGACCAATCATATAAATAAAGGTCTTCATAGAATCTGTTGAAGTTAGCCTTTCGGAAATTGTAGCGTGGCTTGTTGTTGTTGACAGAAAACTTAGAACGCTCAGAATCTACAACACTATTCAATTCAAAACAAATTGCAGGATGATAGGAATCCTCTTGAATCAATGGAGAGTCACATTTTAGGATCTCAAGCGAGATATCGAAGTTGGTGAGTACAAGATCTAGAACACCATCAAATTTGTTTACCACATTATTAATATTTTGGAGATTGAATAGATTACAAAAATTGGAAAGACAAAGAGACTTTGTGGAATTTGATTCAATATCAATGAAATTGGGAGTATTAAAGTCCCCAACAAATGATAAGAACTCATTACAATTAAGCAATATTTCTAAAGCTTCAAAGAACAATACAAAATCATTGCAGCCAATGTTAGGTGGAATATAAATAGTACACAGAATAAATCGAAAATTACGAATACGGCATCTACACGCCAGGAAGTCTATAGCACAAAAAACTTTTGTGATGTGTGAAGAGTCCAAAATATCGTATTCTACATCCTGGTTCAAAGCTATTAAGATACCACCGCCTTTTGATTTATTCAACGCTATAAAATCTCGGTCTTTTCGAATAACATTATAGTTGGAAGGAAAGATTTCACTATTATTGACGGAGTTACGAAGCCAAGTTTCACTCAATATAACTATATCATAATTAAATAAACAACAATTAACATAAAAATCCTTACATTTAGAATTTATGCCCCTGCAATTTTGATAATAGAATTTAACATCAGTCGTTACCTAGCGTTCATAGTGTACAGACGTATCTAACCCTCTGGTGAGCGTAATTAACGAACATACATAATAAAACAAATTTAATCTGTGATTGAGCATTCAAGCATAAATCAAATTAATTATTTTTAAGCACAGTTACGTAAAACACTGTAGACAAGCAATTACAACATCATAGTTCCACACTCAAGGAGTGGTCCTCAGGACCCTGAACTCCGAGTGAACAATGACATCAGAGTCCAACACAAGCTGGCAAAGAGTTGGGCCAGGCAAGACAAAAAGAGAAACCTCTACAACAAGGAGAGTTAAGCAAAGAGTATTGAATACAACACAAAATGAGCCCATACCCACGCAAAATCGTTTTCAGTTGTTGATCTCAAACTCCAACGACGATCCCAACCCGGACAATCCGCAACAAAAAGTAAAAGAATTGAAGCCACCACCAATATTTATTCCTGACGTAACAGACATAAAACCCTTACAAACTATCATCGAAACCACGGCGGGTAACAACAATTACTTCATGAAAACAATCGGCAATAGCCAAGTAAAAATTCAAGTAGATAAAATTGATACCTACAGAAACGTGATAAAAGAATTAAAAGAGAAAGACGTCAAATTCCACACATACCAACTGAAAGAAGAGCGATCATATCGCGTGATCATAAAGAACCTTCACCACAGTACCGACGTGGAAGAACTAAAATCCGAATTAGAGCAAAAAGGACACAAAGTAATTAATGTTTACAACATCAAGCACAGAACTACGAGAACACCACTACTAATATTTCTCATAGAACTCAAACAGGAACAAAACAATAAACAAGTATACAGTATTTAATACCTGCAATATACTAAAGTGACTATAGAGGCACCAAGACCCAGAAAGGATATCCCTCAATGTGCGCGGTGCCAAAGATACGGCCACACAAAGGCGTATTGTTCACGGCAACCACGTTGCGTCAAATGCGGCGAAGACCACCTCACAAAGGACTGCAGCAAAGACACAAAAATGCCAGTCGTATGTGCACTCTGCGAAGGCAATCACCCGGCGAACTACAAAGGCTGCAGTGTATATAAAGAAATTCAAAAGAGGAAATTCCCGCCGCTAAGAGAAAGAGCAACGTATTTTCAGCCCAAAACGTACCAGACTACCAATCCGGCAACATCATACGCGCAAATAACAAAATCTACCACGAATGAGGGGATACATAATACTCAGCCAACACCACCTCCACAAATCAACAATAAACTGGAACAAATGATGATCAAAATTATGGAAAGAATGGACACGATGCTAAACCTATTGACAACTCTAGTCTCCAGATTACCAGTATGCAAGTAAATCTTGAAATGACCATCTGGAACGCTAACGGCTTGGCTCAGCGTAGCCAAGAGTTGAAATACTTCATCATTAACAACAAAATAGATATCACTCTTATTTCTGAAACTCACTTTACAAATAAAACATTCCCAAAACTACCACAACACAAAATATACCACGCAAATCACCCAGATGGCACAGCCCACGGAGGTACGGCTATCATTATAAAACAAGCAGTACGACATCACTTACTGCCAGAATATACAATGGACCACCTTCAATCAACCTCAATAGTTGTCGAAGACTGGACCGGGCCGTTACCAATATCAGCAATATATTGCCCTCCACGGCACAATATCAAAAAAGAAGACTTTAAGCTTTTTCTTGATTCTCTCGGAAACAGATTTATAGCAGGCGGCGACTATAATGCCAAACACACCGAGTGGGGCTCGCGTCTCATAAATCCACGGGGTAGAGAACTGTTGAAAACTATCCAAAGTAATCAAATGTCGTACGCGTCGACGAGGGAACCAACATACTGGCCTACAGACCAATCCAAAACTCCTGACCTGCTTGACTTCGCAGTGATAAAAAGTATTTCTCAAAACTACATATGCGCCAAAACCAGTTTAGAACTCTCATCTGATCACACACCCGTTATCATCACTTTAAACAGCGAGATAATGCAAGTAAGCAAGCCGCCCACTCTTCACAATAGGCATACAGACTGGGAATCCTTCAAAGAAATGATAGACTAAAAATTGAACTTGAAAATTTCACTTGAAACCAATATAGAAATAGACAATGCTGTCGAGCACCTAGTTCAAAGTATACAAAAAGCAGCCTGGGAGTCCACCCCACTCTTACCAAAGAAACCTATATCAATTGAGTATCCACACGAAATTAAGCAACAAATCACAGAGAAAAGGCGACTGAGAAGAGTCTGGCAAAACAATCGGAACCCTTATAACAAGAATAAACTCAACCAAGCCCAAAGAAAAACATCACAAATGCTCAAAAATTTTAAAAATAACAGCATACAGACATTCCTTAGTCAACTAACAAACACCGAAGCAACAGACTATTCACTTTAGAGAGCCACGAAGTACTTGAAACACACAAACACCAATAATATAACACCAATTAGAACCAATACTAATAACTGGGCAAGAAATGATGAAGAAAAGTGCAGCACCTTTGCAGAACACCTTGCAAATGTATTCCAGACGTATCCAACAGAAAATGAAGATGACGAAACAAATATCAGAGATTTTCTGCAATCGCCAGACCAGCTTACAACACAGTTGAAAAATATAGGCATGTTCGGAATAAAAGAAATCATCGGCAGCACTAATCCAAGGAAATCTCCTGGCTATGATTTAATAACTGGAAAAATCTTAAGAGAGCTTACTGATAAGGCACTCAAATTAATAACATTTATATTTAACGCTATCATCCGATTGAGCCACTACCCACCTCAATGGAAAATTGCCCAAATAATTCTTATTCACAAACATGGAAAACCAGCTGAAGAAGTTACATCGTATAGACCCATAAGTCTACTGCCGGTGCTGTCAAAGGTGTTTGAAAAAATTTTGCTAAAAAGAATTAGAACTACTCTGGAAGAAGAGGGCTTGATACCAGAACATCAGTTTGGTTTTAGGCAGCAACATGGCACAACAGAGCAGATACACAGAATCGTTAACACAATACGAGAAAGTTATGAAAAAAAGAATACTGCTCAGCTGCATTTATAGATATCTCGCAAGCATTCGATAAAGTCTGGCACGATGGCCTACTTTACAAAGTGAAAAAACAACTTCCAAACAACATATACCAGATACTTAGATCATACATAACCGACAGATACTTCCAAGTTGAATTCAACGAACAAATCTCCAGCCTATACCCAATTAAATCAGGAGTACCTCAGGGCAGTGTTCTTGGTCCAACTCTTTATCTAATCTACACTTCCGATCTGCCAATTAAAGAAAACACTGTAATTGCAACATTTGCTGATGACACTGCTATCCTGTCATCAAATAGTGACCCACAAACAGCATCCAACACACTATAGGAACATCTTGCTGATATAGAATCCTGGATGAACAAATGGAAATTCAAGGCAAATGAGACTAAATCCACACATATAACATTCTCAACACGTAGGGATACATGCCCTCCAGTCCACCTCAACAACAAACCGCTACCACAAGCAGAAACAGTCAAATACCTGGGTCCACACATTGACAGACGTGGCAACTGATGTAAACACATCAAAACAAAAAGACAGCAGTTAGCACTCAAACTTAGAAAACTATACTGGATGTTAGGCCGAAACTCCAAATAATCTATAGACAACAAATTACTCATCTACAAGACAATGCTCAAACCCATATGGACTTATTGGATACAGCTCTGGGGAGCAGCCAGCAAGTCAAATATTGAAATTATTCAAAGGTTTCAATCAAAAGTGCTCAGAATAATAACCGACGCACCATGGTATATCACCAACTCAGCTCTCCATGCAGACTTGAAAATGAAGACGGTCAAAGAAGAAATTCAAAGACATAGCGACAAATACCTAAACCGACTTGAAAATCATCCAAATAACAACGCCGTCAACCTTCTAGATAATAGTAGGGAAACATATAGACTCAAAAGATATAACCCCTTAGACCTACCACATAGATTTCAGTGAAACAATAAATATTACGATAAGTTAACTAAAGAAGGGAAGGTCACTGGACCTTCCTCTTACCATGTTATATTGCATGCCGTTAAGCCATTTGCTTAATATCTGCATTGTAGATAGATTGTAAATATTAACCCAATAAAAAAAAAATAAAAATAAAAATAAAAAAAATATAAAAAAAAAAAGAATTTAACATAGGTTGGATAACTGTTGGGATGCATTAGTTTCCCGAAATAATTTTGGGAACGTTATTATTATATTTAATTTTGATGTTGCTTTCACCCTTCGCTACACGGTCATCAAAATCACGTTTTACAAATTTGAAATATCCAATTTGCATAGGAGTTCTGTCACGTGAAATAGATGAATGATTTAAAGAGTTTATAGACTTGATACTTTTTATGTTTTGAAGAATTTTGGCAACATCGGTATTTGAAGGTAATTGCAGTTTTATTGGTCGAGGTGTTGTTTTAGTGGGATCCGCACGACCTTACCGTTTGGCTTTATTGTAGGAGAATTTATTTGTAAATTATCCAAAATCATGCCAACGATTTTACAGTCATTTTCGAAAGTTTTTTGCTTAGAACCGTCAATCTCATTGCAATTATAAATAATTATGTTACATAAATATACAGCAGATTGGATGAAAACCTAGATTATCTAGGACAAGAACAACTATAAACCTCTGACATTTATTCAAGGATTGAGGAAAAACAACACGAGAGAGCCTCAAGCAGAGGAATCCATAATATTAGTCTTGACAAATATCACTGTGACTTGAATTATTTTTTCCTTTGTTTGAGGTACTTTCACATGGTTTTTCTTGAAATTTGGGCGAATGGCAGGATATTATTGATTCTTTTTGTTGTAAATGTTGAATCCACGTTTTCATGTCAAGGCTTCTGTAGATTTTTGCTTTGTTTATTTTTGTATTATTGTTTTTGATAATGATTTTATATTGGAGGATCGAAACGGCAAACTGGAATGAAAGAAAACACACAATTGGAATTCAAGAACCATTTATTCATAATTGAATTTCGAAGGAATTGATTGATTCTTTTTCACCCTGATGCATTTTTGTAGACATGGAATATGCTATAATAAAGCTCAATAATTTGCTCGGTAAATAGTAATTTGTCAACTGAAATAAATGAATAATATATTCACAGCTTTCTTTTAACAGTGGTAGATTTTATTTAAGAAAATAATATATTCATACATTTTAAGTACAAAAGTAGAATGAAAAAATTGGAATAAAAACAGTTATTTTAAAATTACATCAAAGCGTTGATCGACTGGATGGATGATGGATGAAAACGTTGATTGGAGGTCGGTCACAGCTTAAAATATCATTGACACAAGAATCGACGTTTCGGTCACATTGTTATTCTCTTCAGGGATATGTCTGGTCTAGAAATACAATACAATAATCATGGCCAGATCAGGAACTAGGGTATTATGGCCGCCCGTGACTATTCATAAAATTGCGCCCCTATTTTCATGAATATGAGACAAAAAATATATGATACAAAAAATATATATATATTCTTCAAACCAAGTGATCACATAATAAAACCCAAATTATAATCAATCAGGTACATTAAATACTACTTACATCTCAATATCTATATATAAATCACAAATTGATGTCATTATACAAAAAAATCTGCTGTGGCCACACAGTACTTCCTCGACCATGAATTTCCTGGTCGGTTCCATCACTGTTTCAGAAATTTGGAGTATCACATCAATTAATTGCATATTTCAAAGTGGCAGCTGTCATTGTCAAAGGAGTAATTGTCATTGTTAAAGTGACAGATGGCAGTTATATTTTAGTCCTACATAAAATAAGTATTCTTGAAAATAGATAGTCCTTTTTTTGATTCTCGGAGTCTTCATGGGAACATACAGTTATGATATTTGATGCCGAAAGTGTAACATGGACTCCACTAATTAATATTAATCCTTGATATCTACTAATTTTATCTGCCCGAGAGCTTTAAATTAATACCAAACTAGATATCATTTGAATAATTTGTAAGAGAAACAATTGATGATCGTTTAAATATCCTCTTTGATACTTTCACTACAATTATATATCTTCGCAAGAGCTTTAATTTGTTACCAAAGACGATAGAGCTAAATTACTCAATTTAAAAGAACAATAAACTAACGTTTAAATGTGATGTCCGAATATGAGTGATAATAATCCTTATTTCACATTATGATTCTCATTATATCTTTGCTTCAGAAAAACATGACGAATTTCATGAAAATTCAAATGTTAATAATGAAAAATGAACCGCTGATAATTGCGGAAAATATTTGGAATGAATGTTGTGCCAAATTATTCGAGAATCAATTCTAGACAATTTATATACTTTGATAAATACTACCGTTTCTAAGATAAACGCAAAAAATCAAAAAGTTTCGTCAATAATGTTTTGGTACCACTGATTGGAAAGAGCTCACTTACGAACTTGAATCTAGCTTTTTGATGACAAACTGAATATGAAATTTCACAATTTTTTTGAGAATCTTCTAGTTAATAAAAAAAATAAAAGCGCCAAAGCAATATGTTGTTATTCGTACGAATCTGTATGGTGGTCCCATATATCTACCTTATTTTCATTATTTGTTGCCATAGCGGTCATATACTAATACACATTCGGTGAAATCTCGGAAGTCTACCAATTACAGTACGGATGGACGGACAAACAGGCAGCGGAGCTCCAGTAATAGGGTCAGTTTGACACCCTTTGGGTACGGAGTCCTAAAAAAAGATTCTTTTTTGTAACATATTTTAGATGCCTATGTCTGAATATAAAGCTAAAACAGTTATCAATTATTGGAGTCTCTCAACAAATTATCTAGCCTCATAAATCATAGTTTTGAATTTCGAATCAACTTTTATGAGAACTCCAAGTATATTATAACTTGGACTCCAAATATTTGATACAGTTATTGTTTCGCCATCAATAAGAGCAAAATATCTCAATCATACTCCACTGAATCTTCGGAAATCCTACTGAAATGAAGAATAGATGATGTTGAAACATTGAAAAAATAATGCAGTATATGTGAGTTAGTTGCAACTGGTTACAGGCTTCTTAAAAAAAAAAAGCAGACACTCCACTCCCAAGTATATTTTCTGGAAAGAATTAGAGAAAGCCAATCTCGGCAAACACCTTTGACCAAGCCGTGGGAGATCTGAAGAAACGGAGGGACGTAATTTCAAACAAATTCATAAAGAAGCAAACGTTTGAAATATATAGACAAACATTAGCTGTCCCGTGGTCAAGGTCACATACTTCTTATACCCTTTTTGCGATGAACAATAGGGATGAGAACTAATGTATTGTAGATGTCTTAACTTTCACAACATAAAAGAATGTGAAAAACCTAAATTTATTTATTTCTATGAAGAAACATTTATTTATAATTAAGATAAGCTCAATAATAGATCGACTAGTTGGGTGGATGTCTACATTCTTTTATTTGTTCTGATTGTAGTTTCACTTTGTGTTTCAAGATTATATTCAATGTATACAGTACAAAGATTAGTGTGATTTTTCTGTTCAGAGACAAGAGACTGTATATTGCTAACTGATCTTAATTTGGAGTTGTAGTTGAAGCTTTTTCGAGACCCTTCTCAAGTAGGTGATCTGAAACCCGCCAGGATGCTAATAAATTTCAAGAAAACACAGAAAATATTTTAAAAGCTGAAGTAAATGTGTATTGTCTTCAACATATGTCAAGAGCATCGAATCAAAGCTCGATAATTGTATCTAGTCATTTGCAAAACAAACAAGGTTCAATGTCTCACAACACAAATAATGATATATGAAAAAAAGTCTAGAGTAATCATTAATAAACTTCAAACACAATTTTCCACAGCCACGATGCAATCAAATGTAGCTTAACGTATCCAATATATTTCACTCAATTTCATAAAAAAAAAAATATGGTATTGGTAACAATTTCCAAATTCCAATGGAAATTGAGAATTGCAAACAGTACACTGAATCATTATTTTTATACAATAAATCAATACTGGTACTCGAATCGCATTTAGTCAACTTATTTCTATTTTCAATCGTACAACAACATATGACAAATATCTCAAGTTCCAATATGAAATTATTGGCTACGTACAGAAAATTATTCCATCAAAAACCAGAATAAAAAATACAAATTAGAAATTAGAATTTTGTGGTGACAGAGTAGACAATTCCAGTCAAGAGTCTTGTACAAGATTTCAAGACTTTCTTGTCAAGACTCAAAATGCGTCTTGTTTCGTCTTGTGGTTTTGAGAAAAGACTAAATGAAGGTCTTGTCTTGACAAGACCAAGACAAGACAAGACGAGACCAAAACCAGTCTTGAGTCTTGCGGCAACACTACGTGCGCGTTCTCAAGTTATCGTGCTTCCACACAGAAAAACCGAAAGACAGGCAGACTTTTTTTTTAAACTATGGCTGGTACCATAAGCTCTGTTTTTGGCTATACTAGCAGTGTTATTCTGATAAGAGTTTATGGCAATATGAATATTTCAAGTTATTTCAATGGAAAATATTTGAATAAATTTTGTAGACATATGTGTTTCCTGTAATTTGTATCTGAAGATTCTTTTCTAGAGTATTTGGGAAAATTTCAATTGCGTTAAATTGAAAGTTAAAAGTTGAAAATATATTCTTCAATAACAAATCAAACGTAGTGGGTGGCTCGGCACTCCTAGCACATTGCACGAAATGTTGAAGCTAAGCTATTTGCTGATAGAGCAGTGTACATCCCCAATAACCAATATAAACCCAAGTAAAATTTTATGGTTGACCTGAAGATGAGATAAGTAGCAGGTAGTATAACGGTATAAGCTCTCTCACCCAAATTCCATCATAAAACATTTCTTGAACTTTAATTTCAATGATTTGCTTAATGCGGTTCATAAAATTTTGCGCTCCCTAGGAGTCTGCGACCGTGGCAGGGGCCACCTTCGCCACGCCCTAGTTCTGGCTCTAATCATGGCATAAATCAAGTATTACTCAAAACGGATATCTCACATCAGAAAAATAAGTTGACGCACCATTAAAATCATTGATAAAGCAATGAATAAATAATTTAGCGTCTAAAAAAGTTTGTTTAAAATTCCCGGAGCTCAAATCACAGATCATTTTCATGGAAAACTTCATTATTGTTGCAGAATACTAACAATCTAACCGAATTTTCTTACACAAATTATGTTATAAGATCATGAACTTCTAACATTTCGTACAAATACCAGTTTACATCGTACTAATCGAACACTAGCAACATCTTAATTTGTTCATGGGAGTTTGAACTTCCTGTGTAACCTCCATAATTTGAATTATGATTCCAAGCTGTATTTATTATGGAATTATAGAAGAAAAAAATCATTCATATTAAAATGCAGACAAGTAGGGCTAGGAGCACCTGAACGGATACTTGAAAATGTGATCAACGTTGACAATGCCTTATGCAACTGGATCTTCATTGATATTAGTTCAAATAATCAATATTTAAATGCTATACATCACTTACCTATTCTGTTGATTTTTCTTGGAGAAAACAACTTATCAATTCACTTGGTGGCACTTTCACTGCAAAATTCAGGGGCTTGTAGCTAATAATAGACTACGAATCCTATAGGCTCTAAGCGCATTCGAGGAAAGGGTCAGAAAATCAGGTTTCAAAAATGAGAAACTATAATGCGAATGATAAAACTGTTGAGCTCGAAATATACTTTTTTTGGAGCTCATTGATAAAATTTTCAAATTTATTTGGTATTGAATACACTTGATTATTTTTACCATCCAAATCTCGACCAATAGAATTGCACCATTTGACGTCACGTGGTACAACCTACACGGTTTTCAAGTGGAAATTTTTTGTAAATTTTGTCTGTTGGTTATATATACAAAACAAAGAATATTCAGCCGCGTTGATTTAGCATCTGTCAAACTGACAGACAGATTGAATGTGAAAATGAGCAGATTCAGAGTCGAGTCTCTGGAATATATTGATGAATTTGGATGGGAAAAATAATCTTCCGAATACCATTCGTGATTAAATTTAACCTGGCAAAATTTTTAGATTGTTACGAGAGCTTGCTACCAATTTATTTCGTGATATTGATCAAAAATCACTCGCTTGACAGCTCGTGATTTTTCTGTTAATATCACTCAATAAATTGCTAAGCAACAAGCTCTCGTACCAATTTAAAAAATTTTCCGGTAAAATTTAACCACTTATGATATTATATATGAGAATTCAATATTCCATTCTGAAATAGTATAAGTGAATATTTATTCTACATAAAATACGAGATCTGCACATGTATATTTTCATTTAATATAATATATTGAGAAAATTAGTTCGATTTACAAGTTTTATGTTTTGTCTTTGAATATATCAGCTTTGAGACTATTAATTCCTACTTCTTGAACGATAAAGATTGAATTCTTTCTCAATAAATATATAAATATAACAGTTCCATTTTTTCAACAAGCACATTCTGATTCCAAAAGTTTATAGTACCAGTTTTTTGCATATAAACTCTGAATTTGGGTATTCAAACAATGATTATCGTGAACTAATTGTCAAAACAATAATATTATTGCTTACAAGGGTAATATATACTGGATATATACTCTATGCATATTCTCTACAAAAGATAAGGGTATTCTCAGTTTAATGACTGCTAACCGCACTCTATCACTCAGAAAATATCAATTATCAAGTGCACTATGAGTGTCTACCACACCTGTAACAAGTAAAAGGCGTAATATTTATTTCATTTTCAATAACTCTCCACAGGTTACAGTACACTTTCAATGATGGAAAAACTTTTCAGAATTAATTTTTAATAGAATATGTTTTATTGGTTATAAGTTATGTATATTTGAGAGAGAATAATATCTTATTTTCACTTAAATATATAGAACTTATACTAAATGGAGCATATTAAAGTACACTTTAAATTAACAGTTTGTAGCACAATGTGAAAACCACTAGCTATCATTTTTCACTTCTCTTTTTACTCGTCAAGTGAGATGATAATTACAACAATTATCAGTGCAAACAAATTATTGCCGTAAGGTATTCTATATTTTGAACAATATTCAATTTTATATAACACTAGCTGACCCGGCGTACTTCGTAACGCCACAGAATTGATAAATTCAGATTGCAAGGTACTTGAGCCTACCTTTTATATCGCCCGGAAATGATAAGGACATGTCAAACTGTAAAAAGATCTCTTTTTGTAAGAAATCAATCGAAATAAGAGATTTTTGTACTTGGCCAAGACTTTGCAGTTCCACTGGATGTCTTTTGAGTATGTATTACTTTCTATTTTGTTAATTTATTGAAGATTATACATTAAATATATGAATCTCACATGACATGCATATTCAAGTGATTATATAGAGATGATTATTATATTGGACGTACCTTGTCTCTTTGAATATGAACCTAACGATAATGTAACAATGAAATGAATATGCATGTGCTGGGAGTAATCAAGTTTACCAAACTCGCTTCGTTCATATGGCAGTTCACTGTTGAGCAACGTCGCTTCGTTTGCACGGCTGCTTGCCTTTAACTGAGTTTGCAATGCTCGCACAGCGTCTTAGTGTTGACCGAGCACGCTTCGCTCGCACGGCATCTTACCGTTGACCAATCTCGCACGGTAGCTTATAGTCAACCGAGCTCGTTTCACTCGCACGGCAGCTTGCCGTTTACTGAGTTCTTCCCGCTCGCACAGCAGCTTGGCATTGACCGAGCTCGCTTCGCTAGCACCGCAGCTTACCGTTAACCGAGTTCGCATCTCTAGTAAGGCGTTTTAACGTTGACGGGGCTCGCTTTGCTTGCACAACGACTTATTTTTGACCAAGCTCGTTTCGCTCGCACGGCGAAAGAAAGCAGCCGATAGGACCTGAAATTTCCAAATTCATTCTCAGGTCCTATTGGCTGCTTTTCTTTGTTCTACCCTAAGGCAAATCTAATAAACTGAATACGATAAATGAGTTCTCATGCTATCATCAGAAAATCTGTTTTATACAAAATATATGAGATAATAATATTCCTTCTTCCAATTTTTCATATTTATTCTGCTATTCTGGACGAAGGCAAATCCAACAAATCAAAGATCATGAAAATCGGTCAAGCCGTGCTGGATTTATAAGGGTGTAAGTAACCCGGCTTTGTTTTATATAATACTGATATCAATCTGATTCTCGATATAAACTTTGATGAAGTAATAATAATAGTTAACTATTTGTGTATTGAGTCATTATTGATATACATTCTTTCCATCAAAGCAAAAAAATTCATTTAAAAAAAAAACTCGTTTATATATAGATTTTTTGTGCCACGAACCGTTTCGTACGTTCCCAGAACACTCTATGAAAGTTTCCCCACAAACTGATCAATGGTTTCGGAACGCCTAAGGTACATACATACATACATTGATTTTTATTTATATAGAAGTAGATATACCAAAAATTTGAACAAAATATGATTTCTCAATATCAGATATTTCAATAAAAAATTTCTCCAGGACTCTTCTATCGGTCCGGAGTAGTAATATATCCGAAGAAATGCTTCCCAATTTGTTGCACAGATGTTATTTCCAATGTATTTCCACTTAATCCAATAAAGGCTACTGGGACGACTATATTGTAAATCATTTGCAAATAGAAATTCATGATTCTTGTGGCCATAGTTTACGGGACACTTCAAATCATCCAAAGTTCAGAAAATTTTATTATCAAAATCTGGGCGATCGTGTAGCTCAATTATTTATGAAAATTTTTGATCGCGATTTTCACTAAGCTCATTTTCATAGCTTGCTCTATCGATCGGTCGAGGCGGATTTTTATGTTTTCAATGGTAAATTAGAAATAAGGGTATCATGGTTATTTTGCATTATTGTTTCATTATTGATGGGAAGATTGAACAGCAAATTTGCTTTGACCATTTTATAGAACGATTGATTAAGATTCCATACGTGCAATCAATTTTTCAATATCTCTTTGCATATTTGAGATATTTGTTCGCTACTTAACATTAATTCTCTCATAAGACCGGTAGGTAGCGAGTACCCTCATGGCAGAAATTGAATAATCTAAGGAAATGCAGTCAATATATTATTTTTTGTTCCGTACTACACAGTTTAGGCCACACTTTGGCCAAGTTCTGGTTATTAAATTGAGATATAAACATCATATTGTGACGAATTCAAGTTCATCAATCAGTCATTTTGGCTTTACTGGTGCTTGAAATTATTGTGGGAATATTTTACATCAGGAAATAGAAGCGAATATATTTATTTTCTAGAAAATTGTTGATACCTTCTAGCGTTTTCTAGAAACGCCTGGACGTTTGCGGGAAGAATGTAGTGGGAAGAGACCCACGGTATATATTCGCTGACTGACCGAGGAGAATCATTAATTTTAGCTCAGAGATCTTATAATATGGACTGCTAGTGGTTGGAATGAATTGTGTTTTTCAAAATAAATCAATTTTGACCTAAATAATTGAAGTTGAGTTATAGTGTAGTGTGATAAAGACAGTTTGAATTGAAATTATTTATTTGAAATAGTGTTAGTTATCTAATCTATTATTTCAATAAATCATAAAAATAAATAGTGGTGCATAGTAAATATCGCTTCCTAAATTAATAGTTAATTATACAACAAGTGAATTAAACCACTGTTTAGTTGCGAGAAGACAGTTCAAAATCACGAGCGCGTTTTGCGCGAGTAGTTCAATTCTTCGAGCAAATAAAGAGGTTCAATTCACGTGTTTGTATACATAATTTTATTCAATTTGGCGTGAATTTCTGGAACATGGAACTGAGGAACAAAATTCAAAAAAATTAAATATAATTGCAAAGGAGCTTCGTTGATATGGCGACAAGTGTTTGTTTTTCAAACATTCGGGAGTGAGACTGTCAGTTCTGTGAATTTTTAATTGAAGCGTTATAATCAGGTTATAATTGTGAAAAGTATTGTCTGAAATAATGTAAGAAAGTTATTAAAACAATGTTCTTGTCCCCGATACCATTTTGAACGAAGCAGCCGCGGCAGTTGGGAAAGTCATTCCTCAGAAATCAAAATCTTTACATGAAAAAGAGCTCCAACAGTAATTTAAATTTTTTTAAATCACTAATAATTATTTTAAATCACTAGTGAATAAAGATTCACTTATGACTGTTGCTATGGATTCAATAATGTAGATTTAAAACGTCAGAATTCAATAAAATAAATAACGCTACAATTGGTAATCAGATGTGGAGTTTTAAATTCGAATAAATAAAATGGCGTCAAAGACAGAAAAATTGAGTGGATTAAAAGTGGTTAATCTCAAGAATAAGCAAGAAAACGAGAATTGGAGACAACAGGAACCAAGACTGTCCTTCAAAAACGTCTCCGACAAGCTTAGGAAAATGCTGGTGAGAATCCTAATGAATTTATTCAGTGTGGCATATTTGATTTCGAGAAAATGCAAGAAGTTCCTCTGGAGAACTCTAGAACGTTGGAACAGAGAATTAAGGAAAAATTGAGAGAAGAGTTGCTAGAAAATTCTAGAACGTTGAAACAGAGAATAGAAGAAAAATTGGAAGAGAGTTTAAGAAAAGCAGAAGATGATTTGAAGAATTTGACGGAAGATTATGAGAATAAAATACAGGAATTGGAAGAAAATTTCTCAAAGATGACATCGTCACCGATATCAGAATCTGTTGCATGTGAAGCGGGCAATGTGAGGATAATAAAAGAAGAGAATAAGACAAAGATCCACATAAAGACACCAGAATTTGATGGGAAGACGTCGTGGCTGATTTATCTTAAACAATTCGAAGCTGTTGCGAAGGCGTATGGATGGTCATCTGCAGATAAGGCCACAGCATTGACCGTTTCGTTGCGGGAAAAAGCTATGAATGTTCTTCAAACACTGAAAGAAGACGAACTATGACCAACTGATCAAGCGGCTGGAGATGCGCTATGGCAACGCGCACCTCGAACAGGTGTATCAGACTCAACCGAGGAACTGATGCCAAAAATCGCAAGAAACCCTCTAAGAACTTGAAGCTGACATTGCTCGTTTAGTTCACCTCGCACACCCTATCGCCTCCTATAGCGTTTTGAAGGGCTTAGTCTTTCAAGCATTAATTTTTGGGGTCTGAGATAGCAAAATACAGCAGGCACTACGGATATATCGTCCGAAGTCTTTAGTTGATGCATTATCATATGCGTTAGAGCATGAAGCAGCAAAACAAGCATCGCATGGACAGTCCAAAGCTAGACAAATTAGTGCAGACAAACAAGATAAAACTGAAGATTGAGAGACTCGCCTAGAAGAAAAGTTGCGGCGTGTCGAGTCCAAAATTACTGCGGGAAAGAAACAACTTCGCTGCTGGGACTGTGGAGAATTGGGTCATCCGCAGAGGCTGTGTAAGAAACTGGAGATTGAGACGGCAATCGAAACCAAAGAAGCAGAAGAAGAAGAGTCGGAAAACTTAGTCGAGTTGATGCGAGGGGGCCATCGTCGAACCGTAATTGAGTGGCCCAACAATCCATTGGTTACGTCGCCTCGCTGTATCATGAAGCCAACAGCATCTTTGTGGTTGGACTCATTGATGGAAGACTCTATAAAACGCTGCTGGATACGGGTGCGACGGAGACAATAATAAGATCTGATTTGGCAAACGGAATCTCTGCATCATAACATCCAACACATTGGCGACTACGCACTGCAACTGGTGAACTAGTTACTACATCTGGAAAGTTGGATTTGACCATGTCTATTGGAAGTACTTCCTTTAAACATCGTGTGCTGGTAGCTGAAATTGAAGATGAGCTTATACTTGGCATGGACATAATAAGAAAGCACGGTTTCAAGCTTGATCTGGAAAACGGCGTTTCGAGAATCAACAAAGAAGAAGTAATACTAAATCCAGGAGAGAACAGCACAGCCCGGGTACTTATAACCAAAGATGTGACATTATCAGTGCGCAGTGAGGTCATCATAGGAGCACAGCTTGAAGGAAAGTCTTGTGAAAAGACTATTGTCGTGCTGGAACCAAGAAATGATAATTTCCGAACTAGCCCTGAAGTTGTAGTGGGGAAATGAATAATCAAGGCTAACAAAGTAAAACCAGTTCGAATGATGAACATAATATATCATCCAGTCAAAATTAAACGAGGCACAATAGTAGGAGAGTGTTTGTCAGTGTGTTCGATTGTCCAAACTATGACTGGGAATGTCAAGGATAACACATCGTGTAAAATCGTATTGGGCGCAGTGAAATTCTATCGTGGTTGAAAACGGCCTCCTGAAACGCGTCGTAGAGAGTACTGACGGTAATAAGAGCAGGACGCAGCTGATAATCCCTAAGAACAGGGTACCAGAAGTACTGGGGGGGATTCATGATGAAGCTGGTGGAGGGCACTTTAGAATCATTGAAACATTGGGAAAATTACGTCAGCGATTTTACTGGATAGACTGTAAGTAGTATGTTGAGGAGTGGTGTAGGTAGTACGTGATAGTAACGGGCCGCAGAGAAAAAGAAGAGCTCCAATGCGTCAGTACAATGTAGGAAGTCCTTTCAAGCGCACTGCAATCGATGTGGCCGGACCGTTCCCAGAATCTAACAACGTAAATGAATACATAATCGTAGTGATGGACTACTTTAGTGAATGGGTGGAGGCGTACGCTCTACCCAATCAGGAAGCTGTTACTGTCGCCGAAGTTTTGGTAAAAGAATGTATCTGTCGACTTGGAGTACCTCGGAATCTTCATTCGGACCAGGGAAGAAGTTTTGAGTCGGCTGTCTCCCAAAACATTCGTAAAATCTTGGAATATCCACAAAACCAGGACCACTGCATTACATCCACAGTCCGACAGCATGGTTGATTGGATGAACAGAACAATCAATCGATATCTGGCAAAGGTTGTCTCCGACCATCACTGAGACTGGGACCAGCGCCTCTATCAGCAGTACACGAAACAACCGGGCAGACACCTGCGAGCATCTTATTTGGACGAGAGTTGCGCTTGCCATGCGACGTAATATTGGGTAGTAAACCAGGTGGAGATCTAGCAGGAGAAGACTACGTTAACAACCTCCAGAGAAGAATAGACGACTTTCATGGCCGAGTTCGTTCAAACATCCAAAATTCCAGCGATCGAATGGAGGAAAATTATGACATCAAGGCTAAGAAAGGTTGTTATTAACCCGGGAATTTGAGAATAGACCCTTAAAGCGCCGAGGGCTGTCAGCAAAACTCCAGCGGAATTTGGAAGGTCCATATGAAGTGATGAAGAGAATCAATGACGTCGTCTACCGGATACAGCAAACTCCAAACATAAAGCCGAGAGTCGTCCTCTCTAATCGGCTAGCCTTATCCGCCGGCGATAATCATGAAGATCGACATGGAGCCACGGTTCGACGAATTGTTGACCAAGAACCAACCTTTGAAGAGTTCATGGCCAACTATTCCAACGGTCGTGAAGTGCGGTAAGACGTGACAGAAGAAGAACAACAAGACCTGTTCGCAGTGCCTTTGAACCATTCCTTGGCTCACTGTGTGGCAAGTGATCTGAAGATGCCCCAAAGAATAGCGTCCATTTTCAAGAAGAATTATGGAAGACTAGAAGAACTGGCCAACCAACATCCATCAGTCGGGAAAACACTGAACCTGAAGGACACCCGCACGGAGCACAAACGATACTTGTACTATATGGTGACCAGGTCATGCACCTACTAGAAACTGACATACTGCACTATGAGGAATTATCTGCTCGACCTCTGGAGGCATTTATTGGACAACGACGTGATGAAGTTTGCAGTAC
Organism: Dromius quadrimaculatus; assembly: GCA_963989225.1. NCBI lineage: Eukaryota > Metazoa > Arthropoda > Insecta > Coleoptera > Carabidae > Dromius > Dromius quadrimaculatus. Next base: position 24,198,114 of record OZ022336.1, on the reverse strand, counting down.
CGAAGTTGGGCTGTGGACTGGATAAGTTGGATTGCAGAGTAGTAAGGTATATGTTGAAAACCCTCTTCCGGTCTACCGGAGAAGAAATCCTCGTTTGTAACTACAACCCTGAACAGCAGACAAGTAATAATCGAACCATCGACTGCCACTTCTACAAAACCTCCCAATGTACCAAGGGTGACCAATGCAGATTCCGACATGACTCTTCAGGGATTCGTGAAGAACCGTTTCGGGACGGAACAGTCCTAAGGAGGGGGCTGTGTAACGAATTTAAGTCTATGAGATAGTCATTTCAGCTTTACTGGTGCTCAGAATTATTGTGGAACTATACATCAAGAAATAGAAGCGAGTATATTTGTTTTCTAGAAAATTGCTGGCACCTTCTAGCGTTTTCTAGAAACGCCTGGACGTTTGCGGGTGAAGCGTAGTAGGGAGAGACCCACGGTATATTCGCTGACTCAACGAGAAGTATCATTGATTTTGGCTCAGAGATCTTTGAATATGGACTGCTAGTAGTTGAAATAAATTGTGTTTTCTGAAATAAATCAATATTGACATAAATTAATTATGTTAAGTGATATTGTAGTGTAATAATCTTTAGTTTGAATGAGAATTATTCAGTAAAAATAGAGTTAGATATCTCATTTATAATTTTATTGAATAATGAAAAAAAAAAGTGGTGTTCAGTAACTTTTGCTCCCTGAATTAGAATGAATATTGTAACAATATGTTCAAGTGGAATTGTCACAATTGATTGATTCAATTTAACATATCAACCATTTGGATTCGATAATTATTTCCACCCCTACAGATGATCAAGGTGTACCTAAAACTGTTGAATAATAGAATTACTCAACAACCACATAACTCTTGCAGACGATGACCAAGCACGATCAAGATAAAATCTAAGTAGCCATTTGAACGGGCTACAGGTCTGGAAGCTCAATAGTAGAGTGGAAGTAACAAGAATTACATAGAATTCAGCAGATTCAGAATTATATCATAGTAAATAGACTTTTTTGGTTTTAATTCTATATATTCATTTTTATTTTTGATGTTTTGACTTTCTAACCAAAAGTCTCCCTCAGAAAAGATGATACAAACATAAACAAGGCAAGAAGGTATCTAGATAATTGGAAATTAGAAATTGAAAATATACAGATAACTAGATGTGAAAACGTGGATTCCACATTGAATGCAAAAGGAACAAAATTCCTCTGGCATTTATCCAAAGGCTGAAGAAAAACCACGTAGAAAACTCAACAGAGAAATCAACGATATAATATCAATATAACACATGAAACTCAATCATCCAGATGAATCTTCGGTTGCTGATCATGCCATTGAATTTTTGCACGTTTAAAGAAACAAGAGTAATTTCAAGATGCCCATCCATTCATGGTAGATTAATTAGGGAAGCGATTGAAATAATTAAAGATCCTAATAATTCCAACCATACTGATGGTTTTCAGTTGGCAAATTTTTGGCTTCCAATAATTAATAATAGACATATACAATTAGTAAAATATTTGTCTTGATTTTCATTCCTATTACGTTCATGGACATAATTAGCTGAGTTTTGTAAAAAAACATGCTTGGACTTTGGAACTGTGTGCGTCCGCAAAAACGGGACATCGTTCTTGTATGTTATATCAATTCATTCATTTTTGACTATAATAATTGTCAAGACTCATATTATTTTATTCATTCATAATATTCATACCTGATTTGTGGAATATTTGTCTTGACACTTGTTTTTGTTATATTCATGTAGATGTAGATTATTGAAATTCAGTTTTTCTGTTGATAAAAAAAACATTATGACATGTTTGGACCTTGGAACTGTGTGCGTTGCAGAAAAGAAACATCGTCCTCATGTGTTATATTAATTAAATCTTTTTCTCTATAATAATTGTCAAGACTCATATCGTTGATTCTTCTGTTGAGGTTCTTACGTGGTTTTTCCTCAGATTTTGGGTAAATGCCAAAGGAATTTCTTTCTTCTTGCACTAAATATGGAATCCACGTTTTCACATCTAGTTATCTGTATATTTCCAATTTTTTATTTTTAATCATCTAGATACCTTCTTGCCTTGTTTATTTTTGTATCATTTTTTCTGAAGGAGACTTTCGGTAAGAGATTCGAAACGTCAAGAATAAGAATAAATATACACAATTAGAATCAAAAAAGTCTATTTATAATGATATAATTCTGAAAACATAGATAGATCATTAATAATCAACCAGTTGCCCGAGATTGTAGTGCAATACTGTAACGTGCGAGAGTGTGGAGGTTCATAAAAGTGGAGTAGGCTTTGACTTGATCGCGCCAGGGCGGAGCTTTTTGTCGTCCCTGCATCGCGCCGCCCTGCATCGCATCACCCCTCCCGATGAAAGACTGTATCAAATACTGAAGTGATCAGTGTATATAGATAGTTGAATATAAATATCTATGGCGTTGTTAAGGATAGTAGTAGTAGTACTTTTAACCCTAGGAGGTGCAATGAGGTCTGGCCAGACCTATTTGAAATTCAATGCTCAATTACTCTCTACTTAACAATAATTGAGAACTGAAACTCGTTGACTTTTATAAACTTGACTTGTTGAATCCGATTAAACCATCTTCAAAGCGATTTCGACATATTCAAAGCAAAAAAAATCGATTTTATTGTGATTTGTCTTAAATTGACCTATGAGGTCTGACCAGACCTAGACGAATTCTGACATTTTCAAACAAGATAGACTTGTGTCTCATGTTGTAATAGGCAAGGGCAGATACTTATAATTGAAGAGGAAACTTTTTCATCCTTTAGTAGTGTTTGGTTAATAAATATTCATGAGAGAAACATAGAATCATCATTCTTCATATTTTTTAGTAGATGTTCTATATTTTCTTTGATTTTCATTCATGTCATTACTAAATGTGTCATTGTGTCGGTGTCGTAATGTTACACTATATAGATAAAGCAAATAAAGTAAATATAGTTTTGAATCATACAGCACGCCTCCAAGATTCATCTGCAGCTATTCAAAATGAATATGAACAGAGTATGACAGGTTTTTCATATATGGAGGAAGAGGAAGACAAACATCAATTCGAAGGTTTTTTCAATCGATAGGTCAAAATTGGCATTAGTATAAATATGGTTTATACCCTGTGCCAAGTCAAATAATCAAGCTTATTATCAATTTTTTCTCCCCCTCACACCCACTCACATACACACCCACTGCCACCCGCACAGTCCATTCAATCATTAATAGATTATTCAACACTAAAATACACTTGTCAAGTCTTATAAAAACTCTTACAAGTCCACAAAGTATAATATATATAGGAGTTGAAACGAAGCGCTCGTACACGGCACAAATTCTTATCGCCGAACGAAGAGAGAGATGGAAGATAGTAGGCATGTATTACCATGAAACAACTCAGACAATCACTTAATATTTTCAGTTTATTTAGTTTTGATCAAGTGACATTTGTTTAAAATCAAATAATTTTTTATAATGATTTGTCCTGCAATTTTTTGAAATAAAAATCATGGATCTACTTCAGATAAATACAGAAATCCCTTTCACTTCCAGCAAAGGAACCAGTGGTGCCTTATCCATTGGGCTGAATGGGCTATAGCTCAAGGGCGCTCCAGAATTCAGAGAATAAGATTTTTTAGACTGTTTTATTTAAATTGTCATGAAAATTATACAAATATTTTTATGATAACAATTGAATTTCATCAGGCCACAACACCACAAGTGCATCGTGCACTACAGCGAGTTTGTTGGAAGGAGTCTGCGGGAGTTAGAAAATAAAGAAAAGGAAATCTGCATACAATAGTGTAGCCTCCAAATTTGAATTTTTACTCTATTTAGAAAATTGGGAAGAAGCGATAATAAGAGAAAATGCAAATACATCATCTAATAAATATGAAATTGATTTAGAATTCGGATTAGTTGAAGCATGTCTTCATTTTAAACACATTAATAATAAATGATAACACACTTTCAAAAGCTACAACTTTCAGAATATTTTTGAGTATTGCGTGTACCAATTGTGGTGGAAAAAGATCATTCTCAACAACAAAAAGAATAGAAAATTATCTTCGATCATCATTCGGACAAACAAAATTAGATTATTTAAGTTTTTTATCTATAGAATCTGATATAATAGACTATGCAGATGTTGATGAAATTATTACAAGATTTTCAGAAGACAAGTGCCGCGAAAAACAAATAAATCAGAGAACGTTTAATGTATGTTCTGAAATAAAATTTTTTGCAATGATTTTTCATCCATTAAATTTGTCTATTTTTCAAATAATTGGACTAGGGCGCCTAGATTTTTCAGCCCAAGGGCGCTCTAGCATGTTAAAACGGTCCTGAAAGGAACAAATGCGCATTTTGTGGAAAGTCTTGATTTACTCAAATAAATTGACACCCGACACATCCTATGTCAAATTGATAAATAATAATCTACATTTTTCAGAATTTTGATGTAAAATAAATTATTTTTGATTTCAAATTCTGTATAAATACTTTTGAATTTTTTTTAATTACCACGATTTTCATACATCCTGCTATCACCTGACTAATTTATGATTGAAAATCATTTTCAAATACTAACTTATTCTATTTTTAGAATAGTTCATTTTATCGGAAGAAAGTGTTAAGTAGTTGAAATTAATAAATTGTGTTAGATTTTTTATAATTGACTTTCTCCAGTATCAATGATATAAATTTCAAAATAAGTCAGGTGTCTCACGTTACTAGAGATAATTAGTTATTAGCATGTGATTGACATAGGAGGTATTGATAAAAGAAATAGTGAAAAATATCATATACATCACTTTTTTCATTCACATATTCCCAAATAAATACTAAAGATAACAATAATAATAACTAAAAATATCACAAAAAAAAATAAATTAAATGAAAATAACCAATCTTTTCGCGGTATTACTCGTCTCCACTTCATTAATGTCTTTTCGTCCTTCGGAGCACTAAAAATAGATATTTTCTTCTTACAACTTAGCTACCCAGTTTTGCAATTGGAACTAAAACATTTTCTTCTCATTCTAAAGTTGAATAATCCAAAATTCCAGGCTTCAAATCACAAAACTAGCTGCAAACTCAATAGTGGCAAATGCTAAATGCATTGAGAAAGATGACTACTATCTTCCATCACACACACTTAACCTCTCTCTCTAACGCGATAAGATATTGAGACACAGCTGGTATAGGGAGATAGCATAGCGTTTCACCGGCGTGTACAAGTCACACAACAATAAAACTCGGTGAAGGTCTGGCCAGACCTCATAGGTTCACTTAGCACCAAACAAGTCACTGCATCTCCTAGGGTTAAACCATGTTCTTCTTGATGGAAGTTACAATTTGTGATTGTCCTACATTGATATATTTCATAGATGCATTGTTAAACTTCCTTGTGGTTTTTTCTACAATAATTAATGTCATTTAATTGCTCACAATTATTGATTTGGTGATATTCTCCATTTTTATTGATAGCCATAACTTCGTTATTATTTATTTTTACTATTATATTATGCCTAGTAGTGTGTATCGGGGTGAATATATAAGTGTTTTATTTGTCATTGGTATATAAGGGTAGATCAAATTGATATTTGATTTTTCTATTTTCCATGGTACATTATACAGTAATAATTTGAGATAATTCAAAAAAATTTTAGAATTTAGTTCCCGTTCTTTCACTTATAACTTTTAGTAGGTTTTGAGATGTTCTGATATCTAGAATGGAAGTATGTAATACATTGAGTTGGCTAAATGAAAGGGATGTTATTACTGATTATTTGGAATCTCTTGTTGGGGGATTCGGTCAAATTTGAGAGTATATGGATGCTGTCAGCTTTTTGATCTTGCAGTATTTGTTGAGTTTCCTTGAGTTGCTTTATCAAAGTGACATATTTTTCTACATTAGATGAGTCTAAATTTCCAGTGATTGCTCTCAGTATTGAACTTAAGCCGTTTTTCAATCCTCTTTTGAATCTTCTGGCAAGGAGAATATTCATGTTTCCTTCTAACTCGTTGAATGTTTGATCAAATATAAATAGTTATTTTGATGAGTAGTTGTTTTTCTATCAACTTTTGGGCTTTTGTTATGTTCTTGAATTGTGATAATTTGTCTTCAATCATTATGTAATTGTCGTACAGCATGGATATGTCATATTAATAATATGCGTACTGTGAGTTTGTGTGAAGTTTAGCGTTTTTTAATTGTAGTATGTTCATACCCATGTTGTCGTTTATTTGTTAGATGTCTTGTCATGTAATTATATATGAGTAACTGTAACAACACGAAGTCTCTAAATATAGTCTATTCGGTGTTTTCTGTTGTTACGGTCAGTAATAACTCCTAATTTATTATCATACTTTTTGATTCTGTGTTTCTTGTACAAGGGTTTTTTGAATTCACCCATTAGTCGTTTGTTATGTTTGACAAGTACTTCGTCAGGAATTAACTCTGGATTTTTGCTTTCTCCAAGACTTTTATTCTTATCGATTGTTATATTTTTCTTACATTCATCGAATAGTGTTGTGTATTGTTGTTCCAAATCCTCAACTATATACTCTGTGGTTGCTAAATTTCTATCCATTTCGAAATAGTTATACTATGTACTGACTCGTTATACGCTAGCATGGCTAAGTCTATTTCTTATAAGAGTGAAGTATTTTTGAACTCTTTTCTCAATTCCATAATTCTTGAATGTCCAGTGAGGGTATTGTGTAACCTTTCGATAGGCGAGTTTTATTTTGGATTACTAACACTTGTTATTTGTGATTCTATTGTGTATAGTCTCAGTGAGTGTAGCAATAACGAAAAGTTGGATTCTGAGTCAGAATCCATTATGATTTTTTTCGGATAGGATGTTGAAAATTGAGCTATCTTTGGAAATTGATCTATTATTTCCAGGAATTTTGTTTTGTTAAGAGTTTAAGTGTCAATGTTCATAGTTTCGGGTGGTTTTGTGGGTGTTTCGGTCAAGTTATCAACTGCTTCGATTGGGCTCCGTTCGTACTTTGTTCCTAAGCAAATTTGGCAAGATTTCATGTTATTTTGGATAGATTTCAATAAATTGAGCCAGTAATAATTATGTTTTGAATGATTATAGGTTTCGATGATTCGTTTTTCCTTTATGGTATTTAACTAATTTTTGCTGTGGTTTTTCTTGGTCTTTCATGTCAGCTGATACATTTGTTACTTTTGCAAGGCGCATAGTGTTGTTAATAGAGGAGGACTGTAGTATTCCGTTGCTACTTTGTTCTAATTTTATGTTGTCGAAATATGTCAAATATTATAATGTCGGAGTACAGTACATTTTCATCAGATCGAATATCTGTTGGTCTCAGTCTTGTTCTGGGTGTAGTGTCCATATCTTTCTATTTTTGGTTTCATGTATTTTGAGATTCTAAGAAAGTGATTGTTCTTTACCTTAAATAAAATTTATAAAATCTAAATATGTATTTCGAGAACTAAGTTCTCATCATCAGTAGAATGAGGCGATACACATCAACTGCAGGCTGCAGTTTTCCTCTAGAGATATGCTCTTCACCAAATAGGCTGAGGATTGCTACAGGAGATATGGTCTCCACCAGAGGTGATGTGAAACACAACTTGAACTTAAACATAAAATTCCTTTTATACTAAAAGGTCGTCACGCTAGGATTACCTTAAACAAACGGTACAATCTAGAGTTAGGGATTGGACCCAGGTCAGAATTCAATAAGCGGGTTTTATTCTTATAAATTTTTATACTCTCGTAAGCGTCTAGAAATCTTATGCTTTGAACTGGTTTGAAAAGTTTCAAATTATCTCTAGTTATATTATGATCGGTGTCAAAAATATGTTGAGCTACGCTGGATTCTTCCGGCTGCCTATATTTCAAATAACCCAAATGTGTTTTAAAATGAGTATTAATTGGTCTTCTTGTTTGACCCAGATAAATTTGGTGGCAGTCATTACAAGAAATTTCGTAGACTCCCGATTTACTACCACTTTCAGTTTTATCTTTTGGATTACCAAGTAATGTTTTAATATTTTGAGATTTATATGAGATGCTCATGTTGAAATTACGAAAAATTTTGTTCAAATTTTTGAATGACTCGTCGTAAGGTAGCGAAATGTATTTATTTTTAGTATCAACAGGTGCTGAGAGTGTGGTGAAACTTTCTAAGTTCTGCTTACGTCTAGCTTTATTTAATAATTTCATGAATAAATCTGTAGAAAACTCATTATAAATAACAATGTTTTTGATTTTATGAAGCTCTGTTTGGAATTTCTTTTGTGTAAGCGGAAATCTCACCAGTCTATTATTAAGGAAGTTGAAACTCACTAATTTGTGCTGCCAATGATGATTGGAATCCAAAGTAATAAACCTATCAGTGTTTGTATCTTTCCTGAATATATCAAATTCTAACTTAATTTTGTTCCTTATTAATAATGTATCTAAAAACGATAGCTGATTATCTATTGCTTTCTTTTTCTGAGATAAATTTGATACTGGGAAATATTGAATTAACTTTGCCCAAGAAATCTCCAATATTACTTTTATCTAAATCAAAAATAGTGAAAACGTCATCCACGTACCTAAGCCATACTCTGGGAAAATCGGGAGATTTCAATTTTAAGTTAGTTTCAAAATTACTCATGAATAAATTGGCAAGAAAAGGCGATAAGCTATTATCCATGGCTGTACCTTCTACCTGTTTGTAAAATTCACCGTTAATTTGGAAAAAAAATTGATCCATACAAAGGGTTGTTAATTTTAAGTTCTCTTCAATCTTCTTATCCTCTGAGCCGTTACTTTCTGAAAGCTACTCAAGATAACTAATTGTTCCTGGATGCTTGGAAATGATGAGCTAACATCAAATGAAACCATAATCTCGTTCTTCTCTAGTTCTATACTCTTCAAGCTATCAATAAATTGGTATGAATTCTCAATTGCGAATGTTTCGAGCTTGACTTTCAGATTATTGAACTCTCTAACTAACCACTTAGAAAAAGTATAAGTGGGTGAATTGATTCCAGAAACAATGGGCCGCATAGAATTACCTGGTTTATGAATTTTAGGGAGACAATACATTTTTGGTACTACTGGATTTGAAACATTGAGAAAATACTTTAAACTTTGATTTACTGAATTTTGACAGTCTTTAATCGTACTTTCATCAGACGTGATCATTTTTGGTAAAGGATTTCTACCTAATTTTAAATAGGGACCACTTTCTATTAATTTATCAACTCTATCGAAATAATCGGACTCGTTCAAAATATCAATTTTATTCCCCTTATCTGCTTTTGAATAGAAAAAATCTTTTCTCTTCAATAATATCAAGGTCCGAATTATCAATGGGAATTGTGTTACGGTTTTTTAAATTTTGATCAATTTGCATTTTACATGCATTTCTAATGAATTCTTTGGTGAAATAATCAAATCCCTTGATGCTACTCTCAATGCACGCTACTAGATCTTCTAACGGAGGTTCTCGTGTCGGAATTGAAAATTTTAAACCTTCGTCCAAAAATTTGATTCCTGAATCACTAAACTGCTCTGTTGATTGACTGACAACTATAGGCTCTACGACTTGATCAGCAACTGTAGGCTCATTTGTAATGGAATCAGAATTTCTTGAATGAGCTTTATCTATAAGATTTTTAAATTTATTGTTAACTCTCCTAATTTTTAATTGAAATTTATGATTAATGACTTGAACCATATTACGCTCAGAAAGGGACCATTCTAAAAAATCAATTCTATTCAAATTATTCGTCAATTTCAAATGCAAAGCGTGAGCTTTTATCTCAGTCATATCTTTTTCGATAGTAAAAATCTATGTCTGAATTGAGCCATTCGAGTTTTGCCGAGCTAATAATCTTATCCGTGTTCTTGCAATTTTTTGAGACGTTGATTTTGGTGAATCTAGAAAAAACTGAACTATTCTTGCATTTCTTAAGAAAAATTATATCGGCGTTGATTAGTTTAATCAGCGTTTTAAGTTTGAAATAAATATTCAACTCTGTAGACCAGGAAGTCATTCTAATATTAAATAATATGAGTCTTAAGGTAAAGTTATATACAAAATAAAAATGAATCCCTGACCTTAAATAAAATTTGTAAAATCTAAATACGTATTTCGAGAACTAAGTTCTCATCATTAGTAGAATGGGGCGAAACACATCAACAGCAGACTGCAGTTTTCCTCTAGAGATATGCTCTCCACCGAATAGGCTGAGGATTGCTACAGGAGATAATGTTTCCACCAGAGGTGATGTGAAACACAACTTGAACATATTATTCAATATGTGATTGTTCTTGTGTAGTATTTGTATTCATTATCATCTAATTTTGTCCAACATTTGAGGTTCTGTCTGATTATTGTAGTCCGTTGATAGGATATAAATCGTCGCTATGAATAGTTGCATTTGAGTTAATTGGATTAACGTTAATCTCTGTTTCTCTTAACAGGTGAATCGCTATATTAGTCTGTTGGAATCTGGTTATCAATAATTTTGAAACTTCTTCCCAATTTTGTCTATCTTTTCCGCAACAAATTTTCGGCATATGAAGCTTTTTTATTCCGTTCGTAACACAGTAACTCCGCAAATTGGTTAAACATGATATAATTTGTTCTTTCGTTGATTTGGAGTTGTATGTTTTTTTTATCAATAAGTTAATTTTGATTTTGAGTCATGTTGGATGAAGATATCTTTATATTTGATCATTTGCTTTGTGGAATATCTATTTTTTATGTTCACTGCAAAATTTGAATTTGTTTTCTTGTCTTCTGAGATACAGTGTGAAGTATTTTTGTGGTTGTGTATGTTTGAATAGGTGTACTCCAATTTGAATTTTAGGTTGATTCTTGAAGGTGCGTCTGCATTTGTCTTCATACATTTTTTTTTGTATATAATTCCGTTATTATATTCTGATAATTTTATTCTCTATCTTGAAAGTTTCGTATTGGAGTCTCTTTTTTTGAAAAGCCATTGTAGGGGTTTGTGATCGGTTTTGTATTATGAATTTCACTCTGTATAAGTAAGGCTTGAAATAATTAGTGAACCAAGTTATTGTCAATAATTCCTTCACAATGGTTGAATGGGTAATTTCGTGTTCGTTCAGAGTACGTGATGCAAAAGCAATAAGTTGATCTCCATTATTTCTCTGTTGTGACAATACGGCTTCAATTGCATAGGTAGATGCTTCAATTGCATGGGTAGATGCTTCAGTTGTGAGGGTGAATGGTTTACTAAAGTTTGGGTACTGTAATATTGAGTCTGTTGTCAGTAGTTCTTCACATTGTTTTAAGCAATCCGTATAGACTTCGCTGTCATAGTCTGTTTTATTTTTTTGAAGCGTTTTGTCAGGAGATTTGTTATTTTCGCAAAGTTCGGTATAAATCTGCGGTAGTATTCTAGAAGTCCCAAGAAACTTTATATCTGTTTCGTGTTTTGTGGAAGTGGATATTCTATAATTGCTTTCATTCTGTCAGGGTTTGGTTTTACTATATTTTCGGTTACAGTATGTCCTAGATATTGTACTTCTTCTCTGGAAAATTCGGATTTTCAGGTTTTCTCTCCGTAGCACTGGAAATACTAGTTCAAAATTGTTCAGATTTTCTTGCAGTAAACTTCCAGAAATAATACCATCGTCTAAGGAAACAAAGCAGTGTTTTCCAACCAAGTCTTCTAAAATATGTTTCATTTGTCCTTGAAAGGTAGCAGATGAATTTTTCAATCCAAATGGCATACGTAGAAATACGTAAAGTCCAAAGTCTGTGCTAAATGCTGTTTTGGCTCTGTCTGAATGTTTCATTTCTATTCGATGAAAACCGGATGTTGAATCGAGTGTTGTTAAATAATTTGCTCTTCCTAGTGTATCAAGAATGTCGATTATATTCGGTAAAGGGACTTTGTCGTCTATGTTTTTGTCGCTTAATTTACGGTAGTCGATGACTATTCTAAACTCTACTCTGCCGGAGGCGTCTTGTTTCTTTGGCACTATCCAAATAGGTGAGCTTCAGGGGGAGTTTGACTTTTGAATAATATTGTTCTCTAACATATTGTTGATTCGACTCTTTACATCGTCTTTGTAATTTTCCGAAAAACGATATGATTTTGTGTTAGTAGGATGTTCTTCTGTCAATTTTATTTCGTGTTTAATGACGTTGGTGGATGTTAATTTGCCGTTTTCTTTTGGAAAAAGGTTTTGAAATCCTTTCAAAATTTTCAAAAATTCTTGTTTCTCGCTCGGCGTCATGTGTTCATCGCGTATTTGTACATTTAGATTCTGTTTGTTTCCAACTATATCAAATTCTGATTCTGGCCCTAAATCATATTTTTTATGGAAGTTAAATAAATGGAGTTTCAATAAGGTTTCGTTTATTCTTAGTGCTATGTATTCTGTGATTGGTGCTTTGCCTGTTGGTGTGACAATGCTCAAATCCTCTTTCTGGATAGGGAATTTTTTTTTATTTCCATAAACATAGTTTCGATAGATAAGTTGCTCCCAGCTCCTGAATCAAAAAGTATAGTGTATATCTTGTTTCTGATGAACGGTAGTTTTGAGATATTGCATGAACATGCATATCGTTATTTTCGAGTCTTTGGCTCTGTGGCTATTGGTATATTCCAATTTTCTCCGATTTCGAGCTCGTTTTCATATCTTAATTCTAAATATGGGTCTGCACTCATCTCGTTTTTGTCGTCGTCACTTTCATTCAATTCGAGAGTATCAATTTTTGATTGTACGGATAAAGGTTCGTATTTCCCAAATATCTGTCTACTTTGAGTTGAATGGTTTATTTTGTTGGTAGCTGACAAGATTTTGTTTGGATGCAAAGGGTTAGTTGAATGAGTTTGATTGTTTATATTGTTTTACCGGGATCGGTTTCCTTGGAAATTATTAAGCAGGGAATTTGGCTGATGGAATATAATTTTGGAAGGACTTTTGACTCCTGGCCATTGAAGATTGGTGCTGCTACTCAGTAGAACTGATTTTATTTTTTTTCAGTTGTTCATATTCATCAAGTGTTTCTGGATTTTCAATGATGAAGCTGCCTCTTATTAGAAGTGGTAATGAAGAAATGAAATGAGCTACAATTTCCTTTTGTTTTTTTTTTTATATTGCACATTTCCAGACCTCATTGTTCTCTAACAAATGAGTTTTCGATTTATATTTATCAAATTTCTCTTGTATGAGTTTTAGAGTTTTTTGGAATAGTTTTGAAATTTAATTCGGAATATTCTCAATATAAGTGTAGTTGTTGTAGTTTTATCAGTGATATTGTTCGTGAAATGATCACATAGAACTTCCCAGTTTGTAAAATTATTTTCAGATAAAAATGATTCAGCCGTATCTTTGAATTTATTTGAAACTGCACGGTATGCGTAATTTCTCTGTACATTTGTCAAAGTTATTCAAGTTAAATTGGAATAAAATTCGTTAACGCATGCTATGAAATTATTCAGTTTTTGTACATCTCCATCATACATTGGAATGATGTCTGAAAGTATTTTAATTTTTTGTAGGGTAGTAACTAGAATTTTGTCCTAATCTTCTGGATAATTTTCTAGAGAAATATTATTTATTTGTTCAATGAGAGTAATCACTTCTTCACGTATAGGATTCAATTGAATTTTATTCATGAATTTCTACTTTTGGTCATCACCTTGTGCCGAGGCTCGTTTTCCTTCGTATCAGTATTTGTACCGAACCGCAAAACCCTTCTGAATCCCTAATTATAATTGTTGTGAACTTAACAATACTTACAATGATAGGAGTAGAATTGTGATTTTTATAATGGTGTTTTTTCTTCTGGTAAGGCTCGATCCTGTGCTCGAAGTCGTGCGAATGTCCAGATGACCGTTCTTCTTAAAGTTGATTTACGGTAATATCAGCCAGTTACCGGGAGAGGTGATGAGAATGACTGATTGCTGGGTTGTTGATTCTTCCGGACTCTAACGATACTGGTACGGTGAAAGAAGTCTCCAGCGTTATGCCGTATAAAATGGCTCTGATGGCCGATGGGCTACTGTTTAAGCCGTGTAAATTCAATGTTTCTAGAGGAATTGCAATGTAAAGACTTGAAAGTCGCCACAGTATATTTTTGTACTGTTTTGTTGCAATTCTACCGACTGCGCCAATTGAATAAGTGAATCTTTTGAACTTATAAAAAAAACTTTATTAATTTTAAAAGTTATGTGCAGTAGCTACGAACAGTTTTACGTAGTTACTGCTGTCAACTCTCATCTTATAATCTCCCCTAGTTTACTCAATCTACAGTATTTATACATTTCTTATATCTACCAAGGGCCAACGGTTAGGTCCCTCCGACCTTTATAGATAGGAATAACCCAATATGTGATCCTAACAACTTAGTGGCTAATAGGCAGGGCTATTATGAAATAGAAATAAGTATCAATATATGATTTGAATGAAGGAAATAAGTATAGAGCGATTTACTCTAAGGGTGACTTACATAATTTGCACAATGGGTCAACATAGGAGAAGTTTGTCAGATGGCATGTTTCTTGAAGACTGCGGAACATCAAAAAGTCAAGCCTTTTGCAACATTTCCCAATTTATTTAACAGCCTATAACATATACAATATTTTTCTTGTCCCTCTATGAAATATTACAATCAAATAAATATGATACATCTCACATACGAACATCACAAAAAAAGTCTTAGAAAATGAAAAATACGTCTTTGAGGTAATGATTTGACAGATCTAATTCAGAATGATCAGACTTAGATATGTTTCAGCCCATAGGTTTAATTGATTCTGAAAAATCCACATCGCATCGAATAGAAGATGGTATCATCAATATCCAAACATAATCGTCAATTTGAAGCAAACTAAACTGTCATGCATATTATACTCGTCAAAATGAGAAATCAACCACAGACACCATTAAATTATTATGCATAGATAAAACTTAGGTATAGTACTTATATGATCATATATATTGTGTAATTATTTATGAGTTGCCCAATATTATTTATTATAAGTATTCTGGAGTTGTGCTATGTGTATCATGGTCATGCTCAGTCTACTTCTATGTCCTTCGATTCTTGTTTCAATGCTCCTTGATGGTTGTATTCCGTATTTGATTATTTTGTGGACTAAAAAGTTCTTGGTAATATAAGTGACTAAATAGAGGCTGTTAAGGTCGGTATCGGTAATCATCATGACAACTTTATTTATAAATTTGACCCCAGGAAGTACTGCCAGTATATAGAGAAGATGTCTCTCAGTAAAAATCTATCATCTGTTGCATGATAGAAATTACTATTATTACTGATCTGCATTATTCCATATTTTCCTGGTAATGTCGAAAACGTAAGACAGTAGAATAACTTGATCATATTCCAATATAAGACAGTGGAATAACTTGAATATATTCCAATAGTCAAGCACTCAGTTCTTGAAACTCTCAGAAGAATAATTGAATATTCACCCTCTTCATATACCTGTTTTTGTTTTTTTGCTACTTTTTTTCGGAGCCGGTAGAAGTAAATGAGACTCAATTTTTTCTTAGTGGAGATGAGTATGAAAATAATCAGTTCCAGAAAGTGGACTGGAAAATTGTTGAGTGAAATATGGTCAACAGGTTGAGGCTATGCAACAATCAAAAATTTGGTATGTATTCTGAATTTGTGCCCTCATTTCAAATAAATAATTTTCAAAGCCATGTATCATCTTGGAAAAATATTATTTGATGAGAAAATATATATGTTGCTTGACCGTAGGAAATGATGCTGACAGATTCTTTTCATTTGATTCAGTTACAAATTTTTTTAGATTTTTTTATCGGTCAAACCACTCTATCAGTTTCGGCTCTACTTGAGCTCTCCTCAGGAGTTGGAAAAAAACAAATGAGATAGAAAAAAAATGTGCAGCATATGAAATATTCATATTTTTTAGTATAATTTTATTGTGTTATGTTTTCATGTCAACATCTTTTGGGCGATGTCTTTTTCAAAAATCTTATTTTTATCTCATTTGTTTTCATCCAACTCCTGAGGAGGGTTCAAGTGGAGCCGAAACTGGTAGAGTGGTTTGACCGATAGAAAAATAAAATAAACTTTTGAGACTGAATCCAAAGAGAAGAAATTTTTCGACATACTATTTGATGTCTACTTCCGTGGTATGAATTTGATATTCATTGCTTCTTTAGTTCTAAGTACGACGTCAAAAATAAAGACTATGTTTTCCAGAGTATCTATTGCTTCCATTCTGAAGTTTCGTAGGATGGTCGATACTATACTCTTGAGTTCCAACATTGCAAATTTTTGTCCTAAAACAGAACAGGCTCATCAACTGTTAGGAAATAATTGACGTTATGTTATTATGTTCAATACATGTAGAATATTCTTGGGAATTCGTAATCTCCCAACGTTTATATTTGAGAGACACTATTGTCCGTAAAAGGACAAGTGGAACCATAATTCCAATATAAATCGATGCAAATAGAAGAGTTACTAAAATTTGTTCTACCAATGCAGTTTCGAGGTCCGGCGCTGAATGGTATATAAGAGAATGGATGTCGTCCTATCATATTTTCAGGAAGAAAACGATCAGGATCGAATTTTTCTGGATCGGGAAAATTTCTGGGATCACGATGAATATCCCAGATATTTATTATAACATGAGTACCACTTGGTGCTAAATGATGGGCTAGAATCAAAATGATATTATAAATATTCCAGGTGTGAGACATCATAGACGATAGAAGAATCTGGAGCATACAGATCTACCGTTCACTTACACCATATAATGGCAAGTTGATCATTTATTGCAGCTGCATTCACCACAGAATCATTTAATTTGAATACGTTATCCTGTTTTTTGACTCATAAATAGCACATAAGGGTACTTGTACTGTGGTGATGCTTCGCATTTTATTGATCACATTGATTCAGGAACTTCATAAAGAGAATCTTAATGTTGTACTTTTGTTTCTGTGATCTTGTTACTCAGAACAGCCCTCATACTACCCTATATGTTAACCCAAAATTCTCAATAAATACCACTCACCCAGTTGTACGTCTTCGTTGATTGTTCTGCTAATTATAGAAGCACTTGGATAGAGTCTCAAACATTCTTTCAAACAGCATTCTAAATACTTCATATTTTGAATATCTTCATATGTTGCTTGGCGGTCTGAATCGCCAAATATTCCATTCAACTCCACAATAATTCTCTCCTGAGAATAAAGAAAAATACAGTAACAGAGATCACCCGGGATGATATAACGTTGTGAGGTTTGCATAGATGAAAAAGTAAATATCAACTCCTGACCTGGAAGAGAGCCTGTTACTTTGTTGCTCATGAACCAAACAATGGTTCACTTGACGATTGAGTGTTTAATCTCAAAACTGTAGTTGTGACTTAGCCTATATTTGAATAGAATCATAATTCAAATCGATACTTTCGGCTTGTTGAATTTTATATTGATCTGTTATAAAAACCACTCTGCATACAAACGACAAATATTCAAATGGAATAATGATGACAACAGGGCTTGTTTTACCCGTCGATGGAAGAAACAACGATAAATGTGATTCTCACCTGTTCATCTTGATGATTTGCAAATAACATGAGTGCAAATGAAATTGCAGAAGCTATTGTGTCGTGACCCTGAAAGTATAATCTTATAATGGTAAACTCAAAAATTATATCGAAAACATACCTCAACAACAAAAGTGTCCACTTCTTCCTTAATGCCTGCGTCATCAATTTGTCCCAAATGCTTTGAATGAAGCAGTAGATCTAGCATGGCTAATCTTTTCTTGCTTCTTTCAAAACTCGAATCCTGATTTATAACATCTTCTATTTTGGAAGTTTTTTTTCTATTTTCAATAAAATCCGCAGTGAATTTATGGAAATATTTTGTATATTTTCTTTCGTCCCAGTATAATGGGTGCATGAAGTAAATGAAATTTGAGTATAGTTCTGGTTTAGTCATTCTTTGTATAGAAATGTCAGTGAATCTGCAAATAGAAACCATAACGATACTCTGTTGAACAATTATATAGAAAATACGGATTGAAGTAGATTCGGAAGCTAAAATATCCATCATTGACAAAGGTATGTTTAAGCAGCTATATCCTCATAAGATTCCACTGCTAAGAAGATTTCTTCATGTCATCAAGGACTATATGAAGCAATTAGTGAAAATTCTGAGTCAGTACATGGCTAAGATCAAATATGCTTCGTTTGGCTTCGAAAAAACTACGACTGTCGTGCAGCCCCCATCGAAGATTCTGAAGAACTTCTTCGCCACCTCGTGCCCTGAAAAATCATCCCAACATTCAAGGCGAGACCTCTTGCAGTGCACACAGTCACGTGATTGGCGACCTTCCAGTTTCTGAAACGTTCATCAAGATTTTTCATCGACACTTTTTCACGATCAGCCTTTGACCCTCCACAAGGCCTCCACAAGAAAAATGAAAATTGTGAGTCATGGAAGCCATTGATATTTTCTAATCTCTTATAAGTTGCTGAGGAGCGATGCCCGGGGCTGTTTGGACTGAATTGGTACGAGTCACTGGATGACCTAGTTTCCGAGAGTTCTTTTATTTGTTCAAGAGAGAACTGAGAAGTTTTAAAGGTACGCCTATCAGGCTACATTTGGATCCTGTAGTTCGCCGTATTAAGTTCAAGGTCAGAAATTAACCATTTGCTCCAAGACCTAAAACTGAAAAAAAACTACAAAGATTACAAGTTTAGGGGATCCTTGAACCAGTTGGTTATTCGGATTGGATAACTTCAGTAGTTCCTGCCCAGAAATCTAATGCTGAAATCAGATTATGCCGTGACGACAAGTGTACAGTCAACAAGACATTAGGTACTCATCCATATTCAGTACATACGGTAAATCAAATACTTGCAGAAATAGCAGGAAAACGATATTTCATAAAACTTGTCCACAATATTAGTAGTGCCTTGGCACAAATTATTGTGACATACCGTGGAACATTATGATGCAATCGCTTCCAGTTTAAAATCTGTACGGTTCCTAGAATATTTCAACGATTCATTGATCAAACATACCAGGAGTATTACCTTATTTTGATGATGTATTGATTGAGAGCGAAACACTTGAAGAATTAGCCAAACAGTTCTCAAGAGTTTTTAGTCGGTTCCCTGAAGCTGGATTATGCCTAAATCGTGGCAAATGTATTACCAAAGCTCTAAAATATGAATTTTTGAGTTATAAAATAAACGAGAAGGGCCACCACGAAAGATGGAGTGAAAGCTATCCAACTAAGAAAGATGATCTTCAAGTATTTCTGAGCCTACTTTAATCACGTGTTTTTGCAAGATGAAGAAACAATGGCAGAACCTCTTCATCGTTTGCTCGACAGGGGAGCAACATGGGAATGGAAGAAAAACCATGAGGAAGCTCTTTGTCAGCCGATCTTCTCCTTGTACATTTTGATGGAAAGAAATCCATTTTTCTGACATGTGATGTATGGCATTGGTGCAGTGCTAAGTCACAAGCTATCTTAGAGGATTGAAGCATTAATGTCCTATTATACAAGAACAATTAATTCAACGAAACGCTGAAACGCCCAGTTGGGTAAAGATGCTTTGGAAGTTATACAAGGAGCTAGAAAGTTCCGCAACTACCTGTATGGGCAAAAATTTGAAATAAGAATTGATCACAAGCCTCTGCTAGAATTGTAAGCCAGCGGCAAGCATACATCAATCATACTGTCTCCAAAAATGCAGTGGTGATCCTTGACGCTTAGCTCATATGATTATCATCAAGTATAAAATTTAGATAAGTCAATCTCCAATGCAGACGGACCTAGTCGTCTGCCTGTTCCACATATGGTTCTATCACAGTGTTATTTCCTCAGGCAAAAGAGATTTCTCGTATGACCACCCTGGATCCTGCTTCCTTCGAGTGGGCAACTGAGTTTTGGAAGGGCGGCTAACAGAAAAACTAAACTCAGATTTTGCGTCTTATTTCCAGTGGCGGCTAGAAATATCAGTTCATAAAACGAGTCTCCTGTTGGGATGCAGATTCATAGTACCCAAGAAAGCTCAAGAGCATATGTCAGTCATTCGCCACGATTCACATCAAGGTATCTTTCGAACAAAGAGCCTTTTGCCAGAAGTTGTATGGACAAACGGATTTATTTGAAGTGACCGTTTTTTAAATCATTTGGTGGTCTCAAGATGGCCAACGATCAAGCCACGCTGAAAAAGCCTGAAAAGAATTTGTGTAGAAGATGTCGCAAAACGGCTTCAAGTGATATAAACTGTATAAAGTGCAATGTAATCTCACATACAAGTTGTGTAAATATGTTAAAATTACAAATTATAAGTGACGGAACAACAAATTTTTGTGATACTGTGATAGAAACTATTGAAGATGACTTGGAAGTGTCATCCGAAGAATGTGAAGAGATTGATGAAGCTTCTTATTTGGAAGAAATACTGAAACAAAAAGACAATTTAACTCAGAACCAGAAGTTTACGATAAAAATTTTGAAAGATCAGCTGGACGTTCTAAATGAGCTTCTAATAGAAAAAAAAGATTATTGTACAAAGCCACTGCTACCTAATGATCAAGATGATATAAATTTGGCATGAAACCATCTCAAAAACTTGTATTCATACATGTCTATAAACTACACCCTGATACTTTAGAAGCAGATTTGAATCAATATCTGTCGTCAAATTGCCCCGAGGTTCAATGGGAGGAGCTAGATCCACTATATCCAAAGTATTATTCATTCTTTAAAATCACTCGATGGACGAAACGAATCAAGAAGCTGCCATGGATCCCTCCTTATTGCCAGAAGGGACTTAAATCAATAAATTCTTTCACCCAAGAAAAGAGCTATTGAAAAGAGCTCGCATGTATTGAATGATTATCTTTCAAATTGTGATATTTTGAGCTGTGATAATTCCAAATTGAATGTTTCAGATCATACAGAGTTCAAAGTCTTCCATATTAATGTGCAGTCTTTGTCGAATGAAGTGGATGGAATGGATCTTTTTTGAGCAGGTTTAGCAGTGACGTAATTTGTACTTCAGAATACTGGCTTGAGAGTGAAAGGATAAAAATGATAAACCTACATAATTATGTTTTGAGAAACGGTTCTCGTAGAAATATAATAGACATGGTGAAGTGGCTATTTTCTCGGAATCAAATTTAAAGTTTAAATTTGTTAACTTGGATAAATTTTGTGTCGCTTTTGAGGCTTAATTTTGTGCAGTCGAGTGAGCAGATTTGAAATTGTTAATTATTACAATTCATAAACCATGTGCTGGTGACTTTAATATATTTTTAGATAAATTAGAGTCCTTATTGATATCTATAACTTGCAAATATAAGAAAATAATACTTGCAGGAGACTTTAATATGGAATTCAATATTGTATCGGTGAATTCAACAAATTTAAGGGCACTTTTGTCTTTGTTCAATATTCATGCCACAATATCTGAAGCTACACGTGTTTCACCACAAACTTACTCTTGCATTGACAACATATTGACAGACATGGATATGAGCGAGATGGAGTTTGGTAATTCTGATCCTATGTTATCCGATCACTATGGCGAATTTATTATACTGCGAAGTTCTTTAAAACTTGATGCGACTTTCACCTATAGAAGATTCCACTCAAATTATAATATCGAAAAATTTAAAATTTCTCTGACAAATGTAAACTGGTGTACACTTTTTGGCTTGAACTATGAGGCAACTATGTTAATGCATTTGTTCATACAGAATGTTATTAATTTGATTCAAAATCATTTCAAATTTGTGAAAGTATCGAATGAATCAAAAAGTTCTGTTATGAAATGGTTTACAGAATCACTTGTGAATATGAGCAATAGATTCAAGTGCTTAAAAACTATTGCTATTTGTACAAAAAATACTACTGATATCGCTAATTATAATGCTTCCAGGAAATTCTATAGGAAATAAATAATAAACAGTATGAAATCTGCTCACAGTAGTTTTGTTACTGTCTCTGAGAACAAAATGAAAGATTGTTGGCGAATAATTAATGAAGAAAGAAATAAACACTCAGGCATAAAACCGAGTACTAATATATGCGATGACTTTGATGAATATTTCTTCTCTGTTCCTGTAAATATTATAGAAGAATTATCTAGTGAAGATGCTCGTAGTTTCCTAAAAAATCCTAAAGATGACTTTATCAGTTTTGAGTTGTCTGAACAGGGAGTAATAGAGGCCACTCTTCCATTAAATAATTCTAAATGTCGCCATATTTTTGATATTTACATGAAAATTATTGGAAAATGTATTCCTGAAATTATTTCGTCACTAATATTCATTTTCAACAGATGCTAGGCTGGAGCCTGACTCCTTGAAATACACTAAGGTGATACCTTTACATAAAAAAAAATATAAAGAAAGTGCAGAAGGTTATCGTCCTATTTCGATCATAACCATGTTTGCCAAAATTTTTGAGGCTGTTATCAAAACAAAACCACCATTATTTTTTTAAAGTAATAAAATTTTCAGTAAATCTCAGCTTGGTTCTCGTGACAATCATACTACAGTAAAGGCCGTATCAACTATCTTGCAGGATATTCTAGCTGCTTCGGAGCAGGCTCTACACGTAGCAGTTACCCTTTGTGATCTTTCCAAAGCACTCGATTGTGTTTTACACAATATATTGATAGAGAAATTAAAGTATTATGGAATAGCTCAGAATACTTCGAATTTTTTTAGCTCATATTCAGCAAATAGAAAACTGTGCGTGGCAATAAATCAAGATTGTTCAAATTTTTCACCGATAATGCATGGAATTCCTCAAGAAAGCATACTTGGACCAATTTTGTTCATAATTTATATCAATGGTGCTTCACATTTTGTGTCTTCAATAAAGTCAATACAATTTGCTGATAACACTAGCCTTAGTTGCACAGATAATATTAAAGGTCTATTGGAAGATTTTGCGAAATCCTGCAGAAAACTGGTTTCAAGCAAACAAGTTGAAATTCAACTCTGAATAATTCCTTGCTTATTGAATAATACAATGCTCTATCTAGAGGAGTTAAACATCTTCATTATGTGCTTTAAAAAAATATATGAGGACATTCTTATTGCGTCATTGTTTTTATTCTGTATATGATTTTGAAAATCACAAATTTGTTGACGAAGACTGTACCTAATATTTTTATCGTATTTATGTAAATGCTATAAGCAATATGAGAGTTTTGTAAAATAGTGAATAAACTCTACTCTACACTACTCTAAGAGACAGTAAATGGGTGCGATATTTGCCAGCAAACCAGACGTGCTCATCCAAAGACAATTAAATCGTGGGAGTGTACAATGAAGTCATGGTCAAGACTCTACATCGGCCTTGCAGAGCCATATCAAGGATCCTTGGTTCTGATTGTTGTGAATTCCTACTTTAAATGTCTAGAGGCTGTTAGAGTGCCATCAACAGAGTCGGCATGTGCCGTTGATACCTTGAGGAAGCTATTGAGCACACATGGCATGTCTGATATCATAGTGTCGGATAATGGAACAGAATTCGACTGTCATCTAATCTAAATTCTATCTGCTCGGGAAGTAAATTACTCTGCCCTTTATAATACCAGATATTAGCAGAATCACAGAATTTGATCACTTTATGTCAATAAAAACTGCAATTATTACTTGGTACTGTATACTAGCCATTTACAATATTATCTATATCATACTCTGTTACCAGGGGAAATCTAGTCCAAATTATTCATTAGACATAGTATTCATGTGTACAAATTAAAATTGAATGAATATATATATAAGTTACCTTGAAGGAGACGTGTACTATGATATAATGTATTTTTGTCCTGGAAACAAGGATTTATAACAAAATTATGGACATACCTATGGATTGCATCACGATATTTGGTTAAATTCTTATTAGTATGATCCAATTTACATCCCAGGGCAGTTTCTATAAGAATGAACAAATAAAGTAAATTCATTAGAGAAAAGCTTTATGTTTGGAGTGAACAGCTTATGGATTTATATAAGAGCTATATCACTACAGTGATTTGTAAGCAATACTCTGAAATTAAACTATTACCTACCACAAATAGTTGACAGGGTCATCATTGTCAAAATAGGTTTGATATCGACTTTTGTCCTATGGCATTCATTCTTTATTACATTTACCAGTTCACTAGATTGTTCTCCAAAGATTTTAATGAATTCTTGAAGAATATTGAAATGGAATGCTGGTGTTAACATTTTCCTCCGTTGCTTCCATTTGTCTCCTGATAATTTCCAAATTTTTATTAGAATTTCTTGCCATTAGAGCCCAGACCTTATGCAACCAAGAAAGTCCAAAATATGTAAGCAAAAAGGCAGAAATATGCACCAAAACTCTAAAATGTGCAGAAAAAATCGAAAATATACAAAACGTTTTGGGCAGAAAAGTACACATTCAGTATATTATTATTATTGTCATTATTATTTTTTCCAAAAAAATCCCATCCAAAACATTGGTACAACAGTAGAGGTAGGTACGAATAGAATAGTAATTAATGGAATTGGAAATGATGAAAAATGTTTCAAAATGAATTCTCAACGAAAATAATGAAAATCGCAATAAACGGCGAGACTTTCACATCTGACTTTTGTAAAAATAGATATCATATACTTTTCTAAATTTTCGGACAATAGCACTTATTTCCCATAGTTCAAAATAAGTTTGTATCGTGAAAAAGATATTTCTACATCTACTGAGGCCAGTGGACAATAGATCGAAGCAAGGTTGGGATCAAGATCCTCCAGAAAGTCCTTTGTTTACTAAAATATTCATTCACAAATTACAACACAACTTGCGTACTAACTGAAGATTGAATTATGTACTTCCTCATCTTCCCTCTTTCTAGTAGGTATAGGTAGCTCTAAGTATTCATATAACACAAAGAGCGTTTTTTTCCAATAAATTTTTGTTGTTGCTCTCAAAATGTCAAAAATATGCAGAATCAGTAAAATTTTGTCAAAATATGCAGTATTCTACGGAAATATGCAAAATTAAATAAAAAACCGAATATGTAAAAACATATGGTAATATGCAATAAAATCCGGGCTCTACTTATTATCTCCTAATGATTGAAGGATGGAAATAACATACTTCTTGTATTTCCCAAAAGAATAAGAAAATTATATAAACATACATCTAGGCATGGATCGTTGCAATTGAAAATCTTGAAAATGGAAGATAAAAAATAATCTTTTGTTTTTTGTTTACCTGAACTGGTTAAGAGACCTGTCTTGAGCGATTGTTCAAATATCATGTAAGCAGGTCCTTTTTGAATATGTTTCACATTTTTGAGGATAATCTGAATGGAAATAGAAAGCCAAATTATTTGCTGATCAGTAATGGTACCATTAGAGTTCGTTATTGATAATATTCATAAAAATGATTTTGACTTTTATTGCTCTAGCTATCGAAACTCCTCCTTACTCGACTGGAATTTATCATAAAGTCATATCATTGACCAATACAGGATAATCTCTAATAAGATTATAAGAAGTGTCTAATGAGAATTTGACAAATATATTATACAGAGAATTGATCAACTAATCAGAAGGCTTTAATAGTGGTCCTATAAGAGTTTTTGGACCGTTCTCAATCAAAATGAACTACAATTTGATATCTACTTATATAGTTTATTCATTCTAATGTGAATATCTAAAAGAGTAAGCTGCTGTCACAGATTTAACAAAATCCTTTTATATGATGGTAAAATTTATATTCATTATTGCGTTATATGATCTACTAAAGATAGCCGTGAATAATTCAATTGATAACTCACCTCAGCATCTTCTGCCGTTATAATATTCAAAGAATAATAAGGACCAGCCCAAAAACTAAATGTTTCCGTAAACCTTGCATTTCTTCCTCGAAAATCCACAAAGAATTTAGCTGAGAAAAATATTATGTATAGGATATCACGACTTATTTTGATAGGCTATAGAGCACGAGAAGTACATCTAATTGGATGATTCATATATTCAGACCATCAATGAAGACATATATCTCAAAAGTCAAGATTTTCCTTGAATAGCAGCTGGATAATTTGAGCTAAAATAATTTATATTTCATCATACCTGGATCTCTGCTCCAGTTCCATACGTGGCCAATTAAGGGCACATAGGGCCCTACTGAAGGAAATTTATCTATTAATTTAGCTACTCGACTATATTTCTGTAACCAATGGATGTATCCAAGCACCGTAACTATTACTAAGACTACCGCGGTGAGCACAATCATTTTGAATGCAAAATATGACCAGGACGCTATGAATTTTATATGTTTTGATTATCTATTGAACCAATAATGGATCAAAGAAATGCACACTCTGCTATTTACTTTGCCTGATGCTTTTTAATTCGCTTTTGATGCAAGTAACTCGGAACAGTGGCCCTCAAAATCATTCTATTCCAATTAATAATGTCCAAATATGAGTAGTAAGGGTTCTAATTCCACATTATCACTTATATTATTTTTTATTCCCACATGTTACAGAAAAATATAATGAATTGTAAAATTATTCGAGAAATGTTTGAGGTATCTTATATTCTATGAGAGATACGACCGACTATTGTGACGGTGCTTGAGACTTTATTCTAGAGAGGAACGTTATTTTGATTATTATAAGCGCTCCTTCAAAATAAACGTAAATCAAATTCCCTAAAGAAATAATTTATAACTGCTGACCTATTTGAATATTCATATAAAAGGATAACAGGAATGATAACGCAATAATTGGAGTCTGCTTCTTTGAAATATAACGCTACTAAGTCACATCTAGCAACAAATTAAAAAACCTGTCAACAAGTTATCTGAATTAATTCATTGAGCTGTTTGGATTGATAAAAATCAGTGAGAACTCACTCTAACAGTGAGTATGATCGATTTCATGGATACTTTTCTATAGAGCACTCAGCAATTAAAAAAATACTTGGGACGTATGTAATGGTGGGGAGGGAAGTAACAAAATAGAGCCAGTAGGCAGCAGCTCTTGGTAATTTTCACGAAGAAATCCTTTTTGAGTAATAAAGGGAAAAAGAAAGAACTAGATAATTCCCAAAACAAATATAAGGAGATAGAAACACATGGCCTTCTTAATTGATTTGGCGCCAAAAGCCAATGATGTGGATAATGGAGATCCTAAGACCATACTTTCCAGACTTTTGTCTACTTCCGGTAATTCTCATTTGTATGAAATCTGTCTAGTAAAACTGAAATTCCATGTCAAATTATTTTGTATGTCGCAGTTCTGAGGACTGATCTGTGATGTTTGAGATCGGAAATCCAGAATTAAGACTTTCTTTCTAATTATTTTTAGTACCCACGTCTTTTAATAACTTGTTGATAGGGCTGTCTTGCCTTTTCGAGGCGAGTTCACTATTATGTAAAAAAAAATATGGCGCTAAATTTGAATCCCTTTTCTCGTTAGATGAACCACGACCGTTCACAGCCTATTTTCAGGAGTTCTGTAAACATCCTCACGATGTTCTTGTGCTGTGTGTTTGTTTCCTCTGGTTCCACGTTTGAGAATCCCAACTTTATTAAATTTAAAACTGCGTTTTGTATCAGCTCTGCAAAAATTTTTTAGCTTCACAACGAACCTATTTCCTCACTGTCCTGATCAACATTCTGACCCTTGCAAAAGTAATCAAAAATGAATAAATTACCAAATGAAGAATTCAAATGCCTAGTTAATAGAATATTCACTTAAATTGTAAGCTACGTCAAAGTAAAGTCGATAGAACAATATTTACTATATTTCTGTACGAGTTCTATTTCGGGGCAATATTATATCTCATTTGCTTTGAATGAAGGACTCAGCTCGTGATTCCAAACCCAGGCACAGAGTTAGTACTTACTAAGACTTTGTTTAAATATATATTGTACCAACAGTAGCATTGAAATACAGGAGCTGACATTTGTCGTGGGATGCCCAAAAGTTCCTAGTGTGATCTATATCTTTACACTATAAAATGAACGCAAGAAACTGAAAAGCTCATTCACAGACTTGAAATAAACTTTTTGATAGGAAACTTGAATACGAAACTTCGGAAATTGGTACGCGCTCTCAAGCTATCGTGCTTCCAAACAGAAAGAACAACTTTTTTTTCAATAATTTTTTTGGAGTTGGTATTATATAGGCCGGAGAAGTAATGATAAGTTTCAATATTCATCGTCATGCATGGATCCCAATATATAATAATAAATACAAGTAAAATAATCTTTGGCGTATTTGGGGAATTAGTTTGAGAAGCTTTGAGCCTGAATGAAAATAACAAACTTATATAATGTATCTAAAATTGACTAAATTATCCATTTGCGTATCATGTTCCACATGTTGACAATTTTTATGAACTCTACGATAACCATATTTATTACTTTGTGTCACATAATTATATTAATTTATATATTTTTTCCCATTGATCAAATTATCTTTCCTTATTTTGTCGATGCTATCAACTTATTCACTCATTTTTAACTTGTTTTCCATTCAAACTTGCTTAATGGTCACAAAAATTGCAGACTAAAAAGTTGTTCAAATAAACTATGTTTTTTGCTAATTAAAATCAATTCTGTAATATGTATTGATACTTAGCAGGGATTTTTGATGGAAATAACAGTTGTAAGTATTTTCGATTTGAATGGCAGCCTGTAAAAAATTGCTTACTTTTTTTCTGTCAAGAGCGCCCGATCTATGCAGATTACAAAACATTCTAGGATCAAGAAATCAAAGATTCGGAGCCTCGGCCATATTTTTTGATTCATTCATAACTCCATTATACAAAAAATAAAGCATTAAATGAATATGATACATTCCAGTTAGGAATAACACTCAAAAGTTCTGAGATATTATAAAAATGTAACTTTGCGTCTATAATTTCACAGATCTAATTCTATTTGATCTGTCAGAGATATGTTGTGAACTATATGATTGATGCCAGAGTATCCACATTGCATCGAATAGTAGATGGTATCATCAATTCCCAAACAGAATTGTCAAGTTAAATTAAATTGAACTATCAAGTATATTATACTCGTCAAAATGAAAAATCAAACACAGACACCACAAAACCATTATGCATGGATAAAACTCAGTTATAGTACTTATATGATCCTATATATTGTGCTATTTATTGTGGATTGCTAGATATTATTTATTATGAGTATTCTTGCAAAGTTGTGCCATGTGTAATATGGTCTTGCTACTTTTAGTCTTTCGTTTCCTGTTTTAGTGCTCTTTGATTTGATTATTCAGTGAACTGAAAAATTCCTGGTCGTATAAGTGACTCGATAAAGACTGTTCAGGTCGGTATCGCAAATCATAATGATAACTTTATCAATAAATTTGACCTCAGGAACTATTGCCAGTTGATAGAGAAGATGACTCTTAACAAAAATTTATCATCTGCTGCATGATATGGGCTATAAATAGCTACTTATACTGTTTTGCGATACCCCATATATTCCGAATAATATCAAAAACGTGAGACAGTAGAATATTCTTGATTCTCCTCCTATAGTGAAGCACTCAGGTCTTGAGATTCTTAGAAAATTACTTGAATATTTACTCTCCTTATATTCAAGTTTTAGATTTCTGGCTACTTTTTTCTGGATCCTGTAGAAGAAATCAAGAATTATTTCATTCTCAGTGGATATGAGAAACGAAATTGAGTAAATCCCAGAAAGTATATGGAAATTGTTAAATGAAATTTGCTCAATAATCAAAATTGTTCCACAACTATGTATCTCCAAAGAAAGAAACTTTTCAATGTCTATTTTCGTGGTGAGAACTTTATTTTGATTGATCCTTTTGTATTATTTATCGAAAAAAAAACTGAATCGTCCTTTTGGAGGCATCAATCTGATAATAATTAGAGTTTCCTTCGCTGTTAAAGGTGTCGTTTACCTAAATTTTATTTCTGTTCAGCTCGAACAAGGGGTTTTTAGTGTGTGCAGCCCAAATATCTTGCTCAATCATTTGGTAGTCTATAATTGAATTTATTCAAAAGCAGGTACTTCTGCTAATAGAAAGATTTATGACATAGGTCTTGGGTTCATTATTTTCCGACTCGAATAGTACCTGAACTTAATCTTTAGTTCAGTGTTTAAAAGGTCAACTGCAGATATTTAAAAAAAAATATTCTTGAATATAATTTTCTACTTAGGAACAAGATGTAAAATGAAAAAGCTATTTTGTGAATAGAACCTTCAATTAGGTACCCAAACAACGTTATTATATAATATAAGTTATTATCTGGATTCTCTAAGAAAGTGATAGTCCAGCAAAGTAATTCTTCCGAATCTATGGGGATATAAATAATGTATCATAATTTAAATAATTTCATAAATTGAAAAGTTGAATTATTACTAATTTATGATAATTACCAAGTCCAGGTCTTAATGTGGATAATTATCTAATTTAATAAGCCATTTGAGATATGCAAAAAAATTTAACAATTTTCTCTTATTTTTCTCGTTCACGCACTTAGATACTTTCACAGGTGATTCGAAATTTGCTTGAGATTTTTCTGAATTGGTTAAATAAATGCTAAGAAACTTGCTTCGTTGAACTAAAATATTTTCAAGATAATATTTCTTCCACTTAAGGGGCTTCGACCCTAGTCCCAGAATAGTGTTAATTTGCATGACTTAGAGACAATTTTTCTCATTAATGAACAGTTTGTTTCATACAAAAAAAAATATGTATGTTAATGAGTATTTTATAAACAGAATGTCAAGCTTAGAATTTTGAATAATGTAATTTTTGATTAGATACCGGCACTGCCGTGAAAAGTGTAAAGATGTTCATATTTTTTGTAATAATTTTTTAATTCCGAATTGCTCTTTGACATTTCATAGCCTTGGAAATTTTATGCTCAAAAATGGAATTATAGGACAATCAAGCGAACCATTTTTGGAAAAAATGGGAAAATAGAATGAACAAAACAGAATTTTTCAAATGAATTTCTTTCGAATTCTCGCTCTTTACGCCAGTATTTAGGCAACTTATTTCACATCTTATTTTCTACACGCAGCTTCCAGAACTTCTAAGAAAGCAATAAACACAGTTGGGGGTTGGGTTGGGTTCAGGTAGAAAGAGATTTGTATGACATAGATCCACATAATCGTGTAATAACAGAAAGAAATCCAAACTTCATTAGATAAGTACGTGTCGTATTTAAATTGTAATAAATTCATAATCATAAAAAATTTGGAGTAATTATTCATTGAATTATTTGACTCGGTAAAATAGATACTAAATTTGTATCCATACCAATATAGCAAATTAAATATAGTATAAAAAATATAGATCTATAAGTTTAATTCAACTAAATAATAAAAAAAAGCTATTGAGATTTTTATAACTAAAAACACATATGATTTATCATGGGTACCTACAACAAAAAAAAGTGTTGGAATTTTGCAAATGAAATGAAAATCAACACGTTATTCATCATTAATTTATATTTTTAATAATTTTAAATAATAGGAACATAGATATAATTCGGCGAAACAAGTACATAAAATGATGGAAAACATATTATATTCATTATGTTCAACCAATTAGAGTTACATATATATTGACCCTGAACTTGGAACATATAATTGTGATTTTCCTTCAGCATCAACACTCCGTTATATATTCTCAGAAAGTTTATTTCATTTTGCTCGACTGCACTTTTTATTGTTAGAGCTTTTATTTTTGCTGAACATTTAGTTTCAATTAATTCATCAAAGTCAATCAAACCATCTGGAGAAGCAGCCAAAAACGGTTATTCTTCGTCTATCAATAGTCCTCTTGGTTCAACTTTCATCTGAAAGTTCTTTTCGAAAGTACTTATGGCAATTTTTTCATTTTGTATGCCACACATTGTACTTGCGTTACCTCTAAAATTGCTATACAACAAACTAAATACTTTTTTTCCATCAGAATCGTAGCTTTCTTCTTACAAATACTTCCAAAGTTTGAAGCAGTACATCTTTTTCTCCTTTCTTCATGCCAAATATCAGAGTGCCGTTGCTCTACGGTTTTTTCGAAAATTTTGTTTTTATTAATTTTTATTAGAGATTGGAGGTATGTATCTTTTTCTTTTTCCAATTGTTCGTGAGTCATGTCTTCAATTGGATACTTAATCTTGAGAAAAGTTTGTTTGAAAATATTTAATGTTTCAATTATACCTGGAGGTTGGAGGGATTAAGCTGTAAATTTTTATGATTCATGACCCTTCACAGAAAAGCATGCAGACTGTGTTTTTCTGGTTGTATGATGTACAGGCGTTTATTGAAAACCAGATGTAGAATTTTAGTTTAGTATTGAACAGCCTTAAATTGAAAAACGGCAATTATTTCCTTATTTTAAATAGATAATCTTTTTTATTTTATCATTCGATTATAGAAATAATTTTGCATATGGAATACTTGAATAATAGATTGTTTGACAAGTAGAGAAAAGTGAGAGTTCACTAGCGAGTGTAAATGTTGCAATTCACGAGCGAGAGCAACGAACGAGTGAATTAAATTTACACGAGCAAAGTGATATCGCTTTTCTTACGTATTGAACATGCTATTTTTTTGTTCACTTGATGGAACAACTAAGTGGAAGACACCAAGAGAAAAATAATTTTCTACTGAAATATTAAACAAGATTATGTTCTTGCAAAAACGTAGTAACGGTTTTGATAGCTGCCGAGCAAAAGCATGGTAACAAACAGACAATATTAAAAATCAATTTGTCAGAGACGTCAAAAGCTAAAAATTCTCTTG
Organism: Dromius quadrimaculatus; assembly: GCA_963989225.1. Lineage (NCBI taxonomy): Eukaryota > Metazoa > Arthropoda > Insecta > Coleoptera > Carabidae > Dromius > Dromius quadrimaculatus. Next base: position 24,165,279 of record OZ022336.1, on the reverse strand, counting down.
AAATTCTGGATGCAGCCAAAGATTCTCGCAAAATTCTGGATGCAGCTAAAGAAGCGGCTTCACATTTGTTTCCGGCGAAATCGAGAGAATTTTTGTTTTCGCATATGATTAATCTGTAATTTTTCTTAATTAGATCAAAGCTGTCATTAAGAGCGCGTCATAGTGTGTTTTTTGTTTGATATTTTCAGTTGCCAATTAGAAAAGTGTTGCTAATTAGAAAACTGGCACTTTTCGGTACTAATTTTTGCATATTAAACCTGATGTTTCCTATCAAGTATACAAAAAACAATATTTTCTGTATATATTCTCAGGACGGAATTTAATATTATGGTCCATATGCTTAACTCTTAAAGTTGCACTACTTCCTGAAAAATCAAGCACATTCTCTTACTATCTCATGTTTTATCATATAGCGCTATCTCTTTTATTAAAATTTTTGCTAAAGTAGCGCTTTTTTAAAAGGTGAGAATACGGACCTTTGAGTCTGTGAACGGAATTTTATGGAGCCAGCCTGTAGCAGTGAAGAGAATAGTATAATACGACTTCATATGTTTGAGGATGACATACAAACAAATCAAGAAGTATCTAGTATCTATTTATTTATTTATTTATTTATTAATATCAACCGCTCAACGGGATTACTCTCAATTAAAGAGGTTTGGAAAGAAATACAGCAAATTATAAAAATACCTAAGTGTTAACACATAAAAAAATATATACAATACACATACATATATACATATATACATATATAAATATATATATATATATATATATATATATATATATATATATATATATATATATATATATATATATATATATATATATATATATACACACACACACACATACACATATGTAATACAAAATTGAAAATTGCATAAACAAAATATTGTAGGTATTGTCAGTACTATTGAAGTTTGGAATAGTTGTTAAGTACACATTTAAGATGAGATAATGAACAATTGTATATATCGAATTCAACATAATCTTCCAATTGATTGAGGATGAAACACAGTCTTCTCATAGGAGCCCTAAGTTCATAGTTAGTGGTAAAAGTACCAATATAAAAAGTATTTATGGTTTTACTAGACCTGCACGGAACACGAGGAACAGTTAAGTTTATGTTAAAAAGACTCGAACTATCATCAATACGATTATGTATCACATTATATAAATAAGTGGTGGAAGTCATAATACGTCTATGCTTTAGAGAAATCATATCAAAAGTACATAAGGAATCAGTGTACGAGTAAGTCAAGGAGTCAAAGAAGAGATCAAATTTACGAGCACAGTACATAACAAATTTTTTTTGAATTCTTTCGATCTCGTCACTATATTTTGCATATAACGGACTCCACACTACAAGACAATATTCGAGTCTGGAACGAACAAAACAATAGTACAAGGATTTGAGAGTTGCGACACTCAAAAAGTCCCTTGTATTCCTTATAATAAAACCCAACAGCTTACAAGATTAATTACATATGTTCTCTACATGAGGCGAAAAATGTAATCTGGGATCAAAAATCACCCCCAAATCCTTGTGTTGTTCAACTCTCAAGAGTTTTTCAGTGCCCATGCGGTGAGTAAAGATAGTAGACGTGTGTTTCATGGAATATGACATACATTTATATTTATTAATATCAAAATATAAGTGTGAGGAATTAGACCAAACATGAATATTGTCAATGTCAGATTGCAGTTCATTATAATCAGTTAAGCAGTTTATTACTTTGTATATTTTCAAATCATCCGCAAACAATAAAATTTCTGATGATTCGATATGAGAGGTGGTATCATTAATAAACAAAATAAACAGTAAAGGCCCCACATATGAACCTTAAAGGAACACTAGATGAGGGACAAAAATAGCCTGAACTGTTATTATTGAAGTAAATAAATTGCTGATGATTCGTGAGATAGGATTTGTATTGATTCTTTGGTTTGAAAAGTAAGATATCATGATTTACTGAGTCAAATGCTTTTGATAGATCGGTATAGATGACATCAACCTGAGAATTTGTTCCCAAGGATCTAGCAACGAAATCAGAGGAGTTAGTCAAATTTGTAGCAGTAGATCTACCACTCATAAAACCATGCTGACTTGACGATATAGAGTTACGGACATCATGATAGATATATCTATACATAATCTTTTCTAAACATTTAGCAATATTAGATAAGATTGAGATAGGTCGATAGCTAACAATATTATGAGTATCATCAAATTCAAAAACGGGACAGATTTGTGAACGTTTTAAAGCATCCGGAAATACACCCGAAGATATAGACAAGTTGAGCAAAATAAATAACGACTTCACAGATACATATTTAAGGACAACCCTTCATGACATAAACCGGTAGGTTATCAGGAGCAGGAGATCTTGAGTTATTAAGAGTGTTGATTGCAGAATAAATAGCATCCTTAGTGATACATGTTAAATTGCACGGGCCACAGAAGTTGGAAGAATGGTCAAGCTTGGAAAAATCAGTGCAGGAAGTTTTGGAGTACACACTCTCAGAATAGTCGGTAAATGATTGCGCAATAGAAAGTGGGTGGTCTAATTGTTCATCATTCAGATACATGTTACCAAGAATTCTAGTAATTTCTTTTTATTGTTAATGAATGACCAAAATTTGGTAGGATCAATGGTCACATTAAGTTCAGCCTCTGTAACAAATTGAGTGTAGGCAATTTTTATATCTTTTTCCAGTTGTGCTCTGAGAGTTTTGAATTTGTTACAGAGACCATGTGATTTATAAAGCTCATGGAAATGTTTTATCAATTTTACATTCGAAATTATGTCCCAAGGTGAATATTTTGATACAAATTTTCGTGTCTTAGAAACACATTCTGAAAATATGTCGTTCACAATATCATAGAAGTAACAAAAACCTGGATCAATATCACTGAATGACGATGATACGGTCCAGTCAACCTTATTTAATAGAGAATACATTAGTTTGAAGTTTGCACGACAAAACTTGAATGTAAAGTTATGATTGAATGAAGAATTATTGTAACTATCATTTGCACAATTAATGTGGATGGATAGAGCAAGGTGATGCTTATCTTCGGATACTAGTGGATCAACACTGCGAGATACAGAGCAAGTAGTATCAGAAACTACAACATCAAGTATGCGAGTGTAATCATTGTAATCATTTTAATCATTATATACAAAAATAAAATTGAAGCTCACTGAAATCAATATAACAAATTTGAGCTAGAACAGACGAATTCGAACAACTAATTAGTAAAGACTTCAAAATCTATGAACAGACAGAAAATACAAGGATGTATAAATTTACTAACAATATGTAACATTGATAAATTTCTCGTCGAAAAATATAATACCAACATGTTCAGAGAAATTGAAAAATAAGTAACTTGGGAATGTTTATATTATTCAATAATTGTTTATTCCATATAACAATCATGTTCATTATTTTTATTTTTCATTTTATCATCAAAACTTGCCGTTGGGACTCAAAAATACTAATCATCTAGAAACAATTTTTTTTTTAATTCATTGAATATACGGCAAGTTTAATACTTGGAAAAGTATGACGAACATAATGTGTCAAGTCAGACTTTGAGCACAATACTTTCTTTGCATCATCATAATTATATATAAACATATTTCACGTGATTGTGATAAAAATTAATTCAGATATTATATGAAAATGGCAAGACGAAAATAAATTTACATCTTTTGCATATTCGACCGTTCTGAGAAAAGTGTCTCACAAAAGAACAGGTACTAAGAGATTATAAATATATGTAACTCACAGATGAAATTGACAACTACAAGGAAAATGTCGAGCTGGTTGTAAGGGTTGAGTATAACGGGCGAAATATTTTAGAATATATTCTGTTTTTCTGCAACAAATTTTTGAGTTTATCTGAAATTACAGTGGAATGGTTGAAAATTGAAATAGTACGTTCTATAGACTATTCTTGGAGGTGAGTATATGTGAATTTTTGCATCTTGAAATATGATAGAATGTCACAAAATCACATTTGCTTATTTCAGTTGATGTGCTTATTTCTCGAAATATATCAACAATTTCAAGATTCCGCTCACATGATTCCATAGATATAGTGATGCACAATGTACCGAAGAATAGTTTTTGAAATAGTAGTCTCATAGGAGCAGAAATTAGATATTTGTGTGGACCTCAATTTTTCAGTTTTTTGTTCATATATTGATAAATAAATAATATTGGAATAATGCATACTCATTTTTGTATACTATTAACGTATATACAATATATTATCAGAAAAAATCCAATAGAATAATCAATATATGCAACTTACAGCAAAATTATCAAATTTCTATGAGAAATATGTACGTAAGAATTGCAACATGTATGACTCTTTTTACAACAAGCGAATGAAAATTTTGAGGAACGGAGAAGCAGGTTCCATGCTTGAAGGATTCATTTATAAACTACTTGATCATGAAAAATAATCTATGTGACAAGAAATAATTAGATATGCGTAAACCATGTTTTCATGATTTAGGTAAACGACACCGTTAAGTGGGCAACTTAAGTGACTTAAATTACAATCAATAGTTCAGTCTCTGCATTTCGTGAGAATATGTCAAGAACTCCAAAATCAACAGCTACGAGAGCTATTCTGGAAATAATGAATAGTGGAATATGACAGCGAAAAACAAAAAAAGCAAGAAGTTAAAAATCTGATCTGCACATCACTTGACTAAAGCCTGTATGACACGTTCAATTTTTTCGTACAATTTTAGTGTCAATGTTCTGTGATCAATTTTTCAGCACTCTTTTATGAACGAAATCATTGAAAGTAAGAAATCCTATATGCTACGTATCTCCATTTTTTGTTGCATGCGCATGCGTACTTCAGTATATGTCTCGAAAATAATACCGACAAGTTGTAGCTGTCAAACTTTTGATATCATAAATGGATGAACTGGAGGAAATCGATCTGCTGGTTCTCGCAGCTGCAGCTACTAATGTAATTATGAGTGCAAGTGTATCACTCGAAAAAAAAAACGGAACAAAGTCGTTGCAAAAAAGAAAATATGAAGCAGAAATTGGCTACAACGTAGAGAAATGAACGATGGTATTCTAACAATGTTGAATGAAGAATTATTAATAAAAGATATAGATTCATACAGAAATTATTCAGGATTGCCGAATGAATGTTTTGAGAATCTGTTATCCGGTATTCATAGCAGAGAGGATATAAGAAAACATGACACCTGTATGCGAATGAGTGTATTAGGAAGAAATAGATATATATATATATTAACTCAAATTTGATGTTTTCCATCTGAATATTAATCAATGAGTCCAATCAACACAATATTTTATTTTATCAATTCAGATTGGAGGTTACACTTACATTTCTGGCTGCTGGAGAGACGTACTATAGATCATTGATATACTCGACTGGATTTCATGAAACAACAATTTTAAAATTTTCAATTGATGTATGTGATGCAATTCACTCATATAAGTACAAATTGACAAAGTAAGTACAAATTATCCAATAAATTCCAAATTGTATTATTATATTGAAAAATATTCATAAGTAATATCTGAGAGTTTTTATAATTTATGGAGGTTTTCACATTGCTTAGGAGCGACAAATAGCCATTATATAAAATTTCGACCTACAAAATCTGATTGGTCGAACTATTTCAATTATCAAGGAGATCAAAGCATCGTTTTGTTGGCAGTTGCAGATGCGCAATATAAGTTCACATAATTATATCAAAGTAGGCTATAATGGACGTATAAGTGATGGTGGTGTCTTTCGAAAAAGTAATTCAAGCAAAGCATGTCTTAATAATTGTTTGAATTTTCTGCTTATGGGTGCCTTATCGGGAAGAAATATAGAAGTACCTCAAGTTTTTGTGGGAGATGATGCTTGACCACTCTGCAATACAATATGAAGCCTCATCCTAATAGAAGTTCGACTGATGATGAAAGAATTTTTAACTATCGATTATCAAGAGCTCGTAGAGTAGTGGAAAATGCATTTGGTATTCTTGCTAATCGGTTTCGTGTTTTGTTGAATTCACTCAATTTACAGCCTTGCAAAGTGGAGAAAATTGCTCTTGCTTGTGTGGCATTAAAAAATTTTCTAGCGATTGAAAATGGAACTGAGTATTCAAAGTGTGATTCAAGTGAAACACATGAGAGTCAATTGCAAAGTGTTAATAAACAAGGAGGAAATAATTCGAGCAACAAAAGTCGCATATACCCGAATGAATTCAAAAATTTTTTGCAGCAACGGTGCTATACCCTGGCAGAATGATACAATACACAACTTCAATTTGTAAATTGATGAAAACGATGATATCCAATTTATAAGTTATAAGATGTAGCGTATGCATATTCGAAATGAATCTTCAGACTCATTCTTATATTTTATTCAGTTCATCTTATTTTCCCGACTCAGATTTCTTTCATTTTTGCGTTGCTCTTTGTCATTGTCATAGTCTTTTTGTGTCCTACCTTGACCATCTCCAGGAATGCTACATTGTACAAAAGTGTGAACATGAGGGACAAAATGACGAAGTGAAATGAACAGTGTACTTACAATAAAATCAATGTGTGTATGTGTTGACATCTGTGTGTGGTAAAAAATTGAATAGAAGTTGGTGTAATAAAAGTGGGGGAAACAATCATGCTTTTGGTCACAAATTTTAAAATAAAATATTGAAAAATTCAAAAAACTGTGCTTGGCAACAACTGACCGTTATGAAAGACCAAGACTTAGTGCTTGTTGAATAAGGTGTTTGCCCGCGTAATGCGGAGAAGCATAATCACACAAGTCGATAACATTAATGAAGTCAACCAATGGATAAGAATCACATTATGATATCAAGGGATGCAAGTCTCAACCAAAAAAAACAACGAAACATAAACATTCAAATCATTTCAAAATGTGATTATGAATAGTGGTCAAGGGTGTCAGTTTTCTCATTGACATTATTTTTGTCCTGTTTTATATGTAGCATTTCAAGTGTAAGTCTTTTGTTAAGAATAGTTTGATTCTGTAGAATGCGTGTGTTAGCAAAATCAAAAGAATGTCCGGTCTTGATACAGTGACTAATCAACGAACATTTAATACCATCTTTTTTGGCAGATTTACAATTGCGCTCATGTTCATCCAAACGTGTTTTTAAATAATGCTTGGTTTGACCCGTGTAATGTGGAGTGCAATCATTACATGGAGTATTGTAAATCAAGTTAGGTCTTATGTTTATATCCGTTCTGTCTTCGATTTTCGAAAATAAATTACCTACTGTTTTGTGCTGCTTGAAACAAATTTGAATTTTTTCATCTTTAGAAACTTTCCTGATATTGTCACTTGCTCCATCTATGTACGGAATAGTGGAATACTTCACTGTCAAAGGTGATTTGTTGACATTTGTCGTGCTTGACTGTAAACAGCTGTCGATTTGATTTTTATGTCGTTAATGGTACCTCACGGATATTTATTTGCACGTAGTAAGTCAGTTACTGTATTATTTAAATTGAGGTACCCAGCCTTCCGCTAGTACTAGGTACCCCAATTTCACATCAAACCATCCTAAAAATCAACTTATTGATGTGGCAAAAAAGAAATTCTCACGAGTCATACATCTCACATCTGAAATATATCACAATGAGGTAAATGAAACAGTGACTAAAAGAGTTAATAACAAAATAACGAACATACCCATGAATCGCCGCCCAGTACTTGACCAAATGCTGATTACTTCGATTCAGGGTGCATCATAAGGCAGTTTCTACACGAAAGAGCAAAGTAAAATTATTGTAGTAAGCTAACAAACAACTTTTAGCCCTATGTAAAATCTGTCTTTGGACACTAATATTACTATTAGAAATTATCACTTACCACAGACAGTTGACAGAGTCATCATTACTAAGAGAGGTTTGATATTTATTCCTGGTTTATGAGATTCTTTCCTAATTACTTCTACTAATTTATTGGAATGTTCTTCAAGAACTATTTTCGAAGATTATCGAAGTGGAATGCTGGAGTTATCATTTTTCTTTGTTGTTTCCATTTTTTTCCTGGTATTATCAGAGTTTCTATGCTTTATTTCATTGATATGAAATCTCTCATCACTCACTCATAATATGATTTATATGAAAGTTTGACATAGGAATAGTTCTTGGAAGAAGAGAAGGCCTTAAGAGATCCAATTTTATTTATTTTTGTAGTTAAATGATCTTTTTACCTTGGAATGTTCCGGGATTCTACAGTTCCTATCTTCAGCTATATAACAAATACACGCCATATAACTATAAGTACGAGTAGTACAATTTTTTTATAATTTCTAAAAATTTTTGACATACCTTAAAATTGTAAAAATATATCAAAGTACTATCCTCAATGGTTATAATACTGTGTTGACAAAATGAAAATCTGTGGCAAATACATTGGTGGAGTCCAAGTACATGGTTTGTGAGTACATACTGTTAGATAAAAAATTTTGAGAAGTCCATAAATACGAGAGGTTCATTTTGATTTATGGACTTCTCAAAAATTTTTTCTCAACAATATGTACTTACAAACCATGTACTTGGACTCCATCAATGTATTTGCCACAGATTTTTATTTTGTCAACACAGTATTATAACCATCAAGAATAGTACTTCGATATATTTTTACAATTTTTAGGTATGTCAAGAACTTTTAGATATTATAAAAAAATTGTATTACTTATAGTTATAAGGCATGTATTTGTTATATAGCTGAAGATGGGAACTGTAGAATCTCTAAACTTTCTAAAGTAGAAAGATCATTCAACTACAAGAATAAATAAAATTGGATCTCTTAAGGCCTTCTCCTCTTCCAAGAATCATTGATCGGATCCTCAAATTTTCAACAAGTTTCGACATAGGAATAGATACAGTCAGAAAACAGAATGATTCAAATTCTTATTTGTTTGAGTTTACCTGAGCTGGCTAAGAGACCTGTCTTGAGCCAATGCTCAAAAATTGCATAGGCAGGTCCTTTTTGGATATATTTCACGTTTGTGAGGATAGTCTAGATGAAAAAAGAAAAACTATTTCCTGATCAATGAAACATCAGAAATAATTATCGACTTCTTGCATAAACTACAATCATTTTTTCGAATATTTATTGCTTCATCTATCAGTAGGAATCTTTATTCATTTGTTAATGTCTAGGAAGCCTTTATTCTACATGGTGTTGAAGCTGGGATATGTAAATGCTATATATGGTCCACTAAGATGGCCATAAATCATATGTATCAAACGATTCAATTCATATAATTTACCTCAGAATTTTCAGCAGTTTTATTAGTCAAAAAATAATAAGGATCAGCCCAAAAACCATAAACTAAGAGTTAATGTGAGGTATAAATTTTGATTTATCTTGAAATATTTATTATTGGAACCTATCAGTCCCCATTTCTAAAAAGTGATGGATTGTAGTTACAACCGGTCAGTGTATGATATCCTGATGAACTTATTGATGACGGTGGTCCAAATGTGAGATGAAGTTCTCTTATCGCAATGCATCTTTTTTTGTATTCCATCAAAATGTCACTAGATAAATAGTCCATATTATGGAGCATTATAATTGAAACATCATCATCTGATGATTAAATCAAGATATTCTAATTGTCTTCTTTGATTCGATAAATGTGATGTACAATTCTTGTGTCTGCTCCTTCGTTCTTCGTGATTCATGCAGGACAAATTATCATTGATGATCGAAATGACTGAATTGTTTTTGACTTCATAATTATGACGATGCTTATAAATTAGTTTCATTACTATATTGGAAATGGCACCATTTCATGTGTGATCCAATATCCAATTGAAAAATTCTACTTGAGAGCATTCTGTACAGCTAAAATTTACGCTCAAAAAGCGCTTTGTGCCTATACAACTACAAGTCAATTGGTATATATTTCTGTCATGAAATTGAGAAATATGGTAAGATAAAAGATCAAGCTATGTCTCTGTCGTACTATTTTTCTGATTATTCATCTATCCTCTTCAGAAAATGGTAACAAATCGTCACAAAATTGAGCGTTTTTGAGTCCCATTTTGAAAAGCATGAAGCAAAATATGCAAAATTCATAACCATGGCAAATTTCATTGATTCTTTATGAACAACAATTGAAAAATTTGATCATATCTCAATCTTTGTAACATCACTGTAATACAGTAGACCGAACACAGTTGTAACCGTTTCTATGAAATTGTCAGTTATTGGGAAGAAAATTCCATCCCAGGCAAACAGAAAAAAAGTATGATTGAAAAATATCTGGAGTTATACTGAAATAGTAGTGTGAAACGTGGTGTGTATTTATTTTGTGCAAAGTTTGATTTTGCGGAATATATTAGATCTATAAAAAACAATAAGCCTATTATTGAAAAGGTAGGTAATTCAATTTATAATTTCATATTTTACTCTTATTTGTATAGAAAGGCAAACAGAGAGTTATCATAGCAGCTCAACTTCAATTAATTTTATTCATGTGATATTAAAATTTTTGAATATTATTCACATTATCTCCAACTTTTGACATCTATTGACAAAAAAAACTGGTTGAAAGATTATATACATACAGTTTTTTTTCATGAAAACTTCAAGCTACATCTAATCATTCTGCCTAATTTAATTGTACCTCAAAGAATATTGAAATGATTCATGAGAAGAGGCATGGATTTTTGTCAGTTTTTACTTCCCCGACCTGTATAATAGGGAGAGTATTGTAATCTTGATTTTTTTGAAGTTCGAGATTTGGAGGGATCTTCACGTCTTAGACCCTACTGAACCCAACCTTCTCGGGATACGGTGTGGCTAGAGCCGTCAAACTCAGCCATCTATGGCCAACCCTACGTGCAAGGCTAGGTGGCAGTTATTCGAAGTCCCAAGCGACTAATACAAAATCTAGAATGACAATGCGACAATGCGACAATGCGTAAAGGTATGCAAACCAATTCATGAACCAAAAAATATAATTTCAAAAGAAGGTCAGTCTGTCTGGAAGCACTATAACTTGAAAACATTCCCAAATTTTCTACTGAAACTCTATACTCAAGTTTTCCATCAATTGTCTAGGTTCATGTTAGTGAATGAGCTTTTTTTAAACAGTGATATCAAAACTCTATTGATGGAGCTTTCTAGTTTTCTGCTTTCATTTTATAAACGGTAGTATTTATCATGGAATATGAAATAGCTAAAATTAATCCTTGAATAATTTTGCACAACATTCACCTGAAATGTTTTTCAGAACTATCAGCGGTTCATCTGTTATTAAAATTTGAATTATCATAAAATTCGTCATATTTTTCTGGAGGCAAAGGAATAATAGGAATCAAAATTTGAAATTGAAATTATTATCACTTATATTTGGATATCACATGCAAGCGTTCGTCAATTGTTTTTTGAAATATGTTATCTGCCTCTATCGTGTTTGGTATCAAATTGAAGCTCTTGCTGGGATAACTGTAGTAGAAGTGTCAAAGAGGATATTCAAAGGTTTGTCAATTGTTTCTCTTACAAATTATTCAAATGATGCTCAGTTTGGTATCAATTTAAAGCTCTTGGAGATATCAAAAATAAATAATTAGTGGAGTCCACGTTACTATCTTTGGATTACACAATGAATTGAAATTCCCAAAAATCTGGAAAAAAAATTTTTATTTTTAAAAATACTAATTCTTTCTCTTTGCAATATGCAATCAATTGAAATATGCAATCAATTGAAATATGCAATTAATTGATGCGACACTCTAAATTTCTGAAACAGCGACAAAACTGACCTAGAAATTTATGGTCGAGGAAGTGCTGTGTGGCCACAGCAGATTTTAAAATTTAAGTGCATTATATGTGCTATCAGATATCTAACATACCATCTGAGCAATCTTATACATGAATAGAATGCAATTTATTTTTCAACCACATCCGTCAATATAATTAGTATGTATTTGCTTTGGTACTTTTTGAACGAGTTACTAAAATGATAGTATCAAATTAATTGACGGTTTTTGGGTTGTTGGTGTGCTCAGTTCAATTATTAGAAATAGATAAATTGAACCGCGAATTGATAGAATACTTTTATGTATTAAAATTTTGTAGAGAAAGCATGCTGTACATCATCTTTGCGATCTTCAAAAACTATTTGAGGAAAATGTTTGCCCCTGGGAAGTTATCTAGAGCTGATAGCAGAAATAATAAGAAGTATATACCCGTTTGTCTGTGGATGCCGTGGGAAAGAAGCAATTGTTTGTTTCCCCAGAAAAACAAAAATTCAAGGGAGCTGCAATCATAACAGCCATCAGATCTCATTGGCAAACAACATGTTCAACATCAGCATTTTAGTTTTTCAATTCTTCCATATTGAACTGACATCTGAAACTCGTCTCCTATGAACATCTGTCAAACAATACTTGTCAAAAACGACACCCCATGTCGTCCCCAAGTCGTTGTCGCCTTTGATTTGGAAACTCCAATAAAATTTTCTTGGAGTCTGAATCAAGAAGCCTAGAACCAGTATCAGATTATCTATCAAGCACACTGGGCACACGCCTAGGAGCCCCGATTTGAGGGATCTCTAACACCAGGGCTATCTCAAATATTTTAAATATTGCCATCAGATTAGGGGTTCTATTAAATAATGTGTTTCAATTAGGATTTATTCGATATTTTCGACACTTCTTTTCAGAATTTGATGCTCTGTCTTTTTCCATTTTATTCTTTTGGACATAGACTGTTTTAGCACGGCGGTCAAAATTTTAATCCGTATAGCGAGGTCTTCCGTAATCCCTATGTACCACTTGAGCACGGCGGAAGCTCAACAGATTATTGGATAAACCATAAACAAAGACACCCAAATTGGACTATTCTTGCGAATGAGTAATGTAGGAGTAAGTATATAAATTGACACCAAAATATAACATTCTCATTAATATTCATTTATTATTATTGTTTACTATTATATATTTATATGACCAACATCCAATCTTCGAAAAGTAAACAATATAATAATGAAATAGAATTATACAGGAAGAGGAATATAACAAGAAAAGCTATTAGTTATGATTTTTTGAAAAAATAATATGAATAAAAAAAAAAAATATATATATATATATATATATATATATATATATATATATATATATATATATATATATATATATATATATATATATATATATATAATGTGTATATATATATATATATATATATATATATATATATATATATATATATATATATATATATATATATATATATATATATATATATATATATATATATATATATATATATATATATATATATATATATATATATATATATATATATATATATAAATATATAGGAGACAGTAAATTTTGTAGGCTTAGCAGTCAGGTTTCGTCAAATTTCGTCTAGCTTTCGGCTTGGTTTAAGCCTTCATCAGGACACTAAAATAGAATTTATTCACAGATCAAAATTTACATATTGATAAGTATAAAAAAAACTTATTGTGAATAATACAATATTACTTACATTTTTATGCGAGATTATTTTTGAGGAAAACATCTGTTAGTCAATCGAGCAATATACGGATAAATTGAGAAATATAATGAATTTTGACACTTTATCTGGTGTACAACAAATTTGTATCATTTTGTAAGTTTTCAAATAAAATTTAGTTTTGTTAAAACACATAACTGTTTGAAATTGTTTTTATGAATAATTTAATAAATTTTACTTCATTATCATAGAAAATTTTGTAGAAACAGAACTGGTAAATTTGTCAAGTATCACACATCAGAAATGGAGGATGAAATTTAACATGTTAGAACCAAGTTAATTTGAATTTGAAAAAATAAAATATGTGACCAAACTCTAAAATAAACGAAAGTTGGCAACGTGACTGCAGTAAGCCCGCGAGACATAAACATTTTTATAAATACTGTAATGATTGATATTTTATTGCCAAAAAAAGACCTGACTGCTAAGCCTACAAAATTTACTATCTCCTTAACTAATTGCAGTCGCGATTAATCCTAATTTATATATATATAACTTATAGTTTTATACTTTGTCGTTATGTTTTTAAAAAGTTACTTTATTGTCACAAGGACTACAATTCTTATGTTTACTGGATAGCTAACAGATTCAGACTAACTTACTAACTACAAAACTACGTAAGGTAAAATATACTGTGGGAAAATACATGAAAGTTCATATTACACAAACAGCAGCAGAATGTGCTTGGTTTCTGCTAACGTTAGGAGTTCTCAGGATGTTGAGGTGATGTAACTCCTCCCTTATCAGATTGAAGCTCCCCCAGGAAGTCGAGTTTCTTCAAGTTCAATCGGCTGTCTTTGGGGCTGTTGCCTGGCTCGTTGTGTAGAGCAGTTTATTTTAAATTGTCTTGATATAAGGTAAATTATCGCAATCAATAATCCACAATACGACGCTACTGTCCAAATTTTAAAATCATAATCTTTGATTTCTTTATTCTCTGTTATCACAAAAGAATCTATCGGAATGTCTTTAATTTTAATATTCTTCAATTTAATTGTCATATTTGAAACTTTATTTCCTTGGATTTTGAAATCCAACTTGGGTAATAATAAAGGACTTCCAAATGTCTTCTCCAAAAATGTTAATTTTTTCTTTTTGAATATAATGAAACATTTATCTCCTTTTATCAAATAAACACCTGTTAATATTTTCACACTAGTACTGTCTGGACACTGAACAATTATTTTTTCTTCATCTGGAAATATTCCTAAATATTGATTTGTTTCTGGAATAATTTCAACATGGCTTTTAATAACACTGAGTTTTGTATAATGACAACGACTGGTATTTCTTTCATTCAAAATTTCTTCTTCACAAGACGGATTGTAATGAGAATGATATTCATTGGGACACTGATAAACTTTATTTTTAGTACATTTGCCGTTTAGAGGTATAATTTCATTTTCGCTTGATTTTAGAAAATAATTAACTTCTGGAATAATTGTGACAAATTCTGACTCATGTCTAGTTGGTAACGAATGTAAATAATACAATTCAAAATCTTTTTCAAAATTTATTGGAATTGAAATGAAATAAACAATTTGATCTGGTGAAATTTTGCAATTAATTTTCAACAACGATTCAAGATCTAAAATATTTTCCGATTTGGGTTCGAAGGGTAATTGACCATCATAATAACCTGAAATTTTATATAACTCTTTAATTAATTGTTGTGGGTGTATAATAGAGGGGTGAATGGTCCTCATCTTGCAAAATGTTATGGAATATCCGATATCTTGAAAATACTCAATATTATGTCAAAAAGCGTTGTGAGTTGATTAAATAAATCCTTTGCATACAAAATCTCGTTCAAACCAAAATTCTGAATTATTAATTTATTCAAATATTCAATTCTTGATTTTATAACAAATTCATTATGTTTAATGTTTTCTACTGTATCATTAAAATTCTTAATCATCTGTATATTAACGGAATATGCCAGTTTTAATTGATTCTCGAAATGATGCTGATTTTTCTCTAAATGTTCTAAGATCTTATTATATTTTTTGCCATCTTCAGCGTCCAAATTTCCTGTGATTTGTTTAAATATACTTTCCAAGCCATTTATCAAACCACGTTTAGATCTACTTTTCGAATAAAAGTTCATTCTATTTAGTTTTTCTACAATGTTATTTTGAACATATTCAAGAATTTTTTCATTATTGTCAAACTCCGATGAATATTTAGTTCTATTAGATAGACTCGATTTTAAAAGGTCGTATTACTTATTCAAGGTCTGGAATTCGGTGGTTAAAGAATCTAAGTCATAATAGTGGACGAATGTATGTGTCGCTTTTTCCAACTTAGCAGGGCCCAAATTGATTGGTAGGATACCTCTATTTTCCGTGATATTTATAATTTCGGCTCCATAGCAGAGCCCGAGGAACCTGGAAGATTTTGAAACTTGTAAGTTGTTAGTTTTGGTCTTTTGATATTTGATAAGTGTATATTGTCATGAGTATTACCGTGTCTTACATTAATTTTTGCAGTTTTTAATGTACGGTTGACACTATTAATTTTCTCTTTATTATATTTATTTTTTGTTTTGCGTTGTTTCTGTCTATTTTTGACGTATACTTCGTCTGGTATTTCAGGTAAATCCTGTCTAATTTCATTGCACTTTCCAATTGTTTTTTCTTTTTGTTGTTGGAGTTTCTCGTTAACTTTTTGATAAATAAATTTCATTTTATTCTCATGATTCGAAATATAATTATTTATGAGCTGATTTTCCAAAACAATATTGAAAGGAGATTTTGTATCTAAATGGCCTGATATGATTTCAAAAGGTTTCAACTTAGTTGAAGAATGGATGGTGTTATTATATGCCAACAATGCGTAATTCACTTTTGACTCTATATTTTCCTTTTTATATTCATCCTGATTATTAAAAAGCCTAATGTGTTCTATCAACGTCGAATGGAATCTTTCGACAATGCCGTTAGATTCTGGGTGCTGGGAACTTACAAAGTGAATCTTAACTTTGTGGAATTCTAAAAGTTCTTTTACCAATGAATTTTCAAACTCCAATCCATTATCAGAAATAATTGTATCAGGAATGCCATGATGAGTGAAAAATTTAATTAAATTATTCACAACTTCTATTCCTTGAAATGAATTCAATCTATATGCTTGCGCATATTTTGAAAACGAATCTAGGATAGTGAAAAATTTCGAATTTTCGAGTGTAATACTATCTACGTGTAAAATTTCGAATGGTTTAGTTGCCGTAGGAGTAATATTAAATTTTAATTTTAATGGGTTCCTGTCATATTTAGTGAGTTGACATATTTCACAATGATTGATATAAGTTTGGATTGATTTCTTTTGTTTTGGCCAATAATACAGTTGTTTGATACGGGCAAGTGTATCGTCAATTCCTCGGTGATTAGTTTTACCCTCATGATAATTCTGAATAATTTGGATGATTTAATCTTCCTCAAAAATGTCCATTAATTTTTGATTACATTTTACCAGCTTAATTTGTGAATTTTTAAAATAATTTTGGAGGATACTACTGAATTTTTCATAAATATCATTTTCAAAATATAAATGGTATTTAACTTTCGGCACAATATATTCTTTTATGAATTTTATTATTTCTTGTTCAAATCCTGATTTCGAAAACTGTACTAAGAATCTTTGTTTATTCTCGTGGATTTTTAAAATGACTGGTTCGGTGGGGCTATGCTCAACTTCAGATATAATAATCTGATTTTTGCCGTAATTAACAGGGCATTCAACAATTGGTATTCCAACAATGGGGTTTTCGGCATTTGAGTGAATTGTTGCGTCACTATCCGGGTCGTCAGGTGGAATGCAAGATTTATCTACTTCTACAACTAAAGATACATTGTCACTTTGGACATTTTTCTCTAACTGTTGGTTAAAGTTTCTCATGTACTCGAAAAATGCGTCACCTTTATTTTCGCTTTCGTTGACATTCATTTCAATGTCTGATATTTGATCATCATCGTTATTTTCATTTTGATAGTAAACGGTTATCATTATATCAGTTTTCCTAAAAATATATTCTATCATTGATTTTACATTAAACCAAAGTAAATGATCACAACCACATCCTAATTTGGGGATGCTCAAATTTTTTATGTCATTCTTCAAACAAAATATTTTTAAATTCAAAAGACTATAAAATATATCTTGATTTGTAGGTTTATCGAAATAATTATTTTTTGTCACTAAATAAATAATAAATCTTGATCTATCTTTCAAATAAACCAACTCGTACAATTTTGGATTTTGAGCTTTCAATTTATTTACATTCTGGAATTTTTCTCGAAATTGCTTGGCTATGCCGTTTGACATTGCTAGGTCTTTACTTACACAATGTGCTAAAGTTTCATTTTTCGGTGCATCAAAAAGATTTCCCAAAACTTCAAATATTTTATAATCATTATGTACATTGGTTTGTTTACTTTCTAAATAATTCTGATACTGTGAAAGGTGTGACTCATTTTCAATATTTTCATCGTTAATTTGAACAACACTATTTAAATTATCAGGCAAGCGACTTAATGCATCGGCGTTTGTATTTAATTTCCCTTTTTTATATACTATCTCATAATCAAATTCTTCAAGCTTCAAACGCCATCTGATTAACTTTTGGCTACAATTTCTTAATGAAAATAACCACTGCAAGGGTTTGTGGTCTGTGAATATTTTTAATTTTCGTCCATAAATATAAGGTCTAAAGTACTGTGTTGCATATACGATTGCTAGAAGCTCTTTTTCAATCGTAGAATAATTTGTCTCAGTTGAGTTTAAAGTTCTGCTTGCGTATGCAATGGGTAGGTCATTGCCTATAGTGCCTTGAGATAAGACGGCTCCTATTGCCACGTTGCTTGCGTCACAGGTCAAGTTAAATTCTTTACTAAAGTCTGGGTATTGTAAAATTGGTTCGTTAATCAGTAGGTTTTTGCAAGTCTCAAAACATTTCACG
The DNA here is from genome assembly GCA_963989225.1 of Dromius quadrimaculatus. Classification (NCBI taxonomy): domain Eukaryota; kingdom Metazoa; phylum Arthropoda; class Insecta; order Coleoptera; family Carabidae; genus Dromius; species Dromius quadrimaculatus. The sequence goes on along the minus strand of OZ022336.1, from coordinate 24,146,749 downwards.
TAGTCTAGGTCAGTTATATTTATTGTCGCATCCTTTTTCAGGCATTTTGTGAGAGGCTTAGTTATCTTCGCAAAATCTTCAATAAATTTCCTATAATATCCCAAAAGTCCTAAAAATCCTTTAATTTGCTTGGTTGATTTTGGAATAGGGTAATTTTGTATCGCGATAATTTTATCGGGATTTGGCTTTACGCCATCAGGAGTTACAACATGTCCGAGATATGAAACTTCCTTTTTTAAAAACTCGGATTTATCCAATTGAATTTTGAAATTGGATTGTCTCAAACGATCAAAAACTAATTTTAAATTATTAACATGCTCTTGAAGACTTGTACTGAATATAATTATATCGTCAAGATAAACTAAGCATTTATTGTTAGTTAACCCTCTCAAAATGTTATCCATTACGCGTTGGAATGTCGCGGGGGCGTTTTTCAGCCCGAATGGCATACGGAGGAATTCATAGTGTCCGTCTTCGGTGTTAAAAGCAGTTTTTTGAATGTCTGTCTCAGTCATTTCTATCTGGTGAAAACCAGAAGCTAAGTCTAGGGTGGTAAAGTACTGACAGCGTCCTAATTTGTCAAGTAAATCTGTTATATTGGGTAACGGGTATTTGTCATCGATTGTCTTGTCATTCAGTTTACGGTAGTCGATTACTATGCGCCATTTTCTTTGTCCTGATGCGTCTAATTTCTTTTTGACGATCCAAATAGGAGATGACCAGGGTGAACATGAAGGTCTAATAATATTATCGCTAAGCATTTTTTGAATTTGGGTACGTACTTCTTCCTTGTGAATTTCCGGATATCTATATGACTTGGTATAGATGGGAATTTCGTCTGTGGTTTTAATTGAATGCTTTATTTGGTTGGTGAATGACAATTTGTTATTTTCTAAGTGGAAGATATCTGAGTATTCGCCAATCAATTTAGTTATAGTTGATTTTTCTTCGGCATTCATGTGATCGGTACGTATTTTTGAAATGTCAAATCTGATTTTCTCTGAATGAATTGAATTAAAATTTGGGCTGGAAAGTATTTCGTAATTATCCATGTTTTCAACGGGAATGGGCTTGGATTGTTTAAAACTAACTTCGGTATTGTTATAATTTATAACGGTGCAAAAAGCTTGATAGTCTTGGGCTGTAGCAATGCATTCAGGTATAACTAAGTTATGATTTTTTACTTCGGGAATTAAAACAGTGCCTTCTTTCTGACTTACTTGAATTTTAATTTGTTTCTCATTGTTTGGTTTCAGAGTAACTTTATTTTCAGAAAATAGAATATTATTTGTGTTCATTTTATTAATAAAATTATGATGATGAATCTTTATTTTACTGTTTGGGGTTATGATTAAATTTTGATCTAAATCGATCACTATTTTCAATAATTTTAAATTATCTAGCCCTAACAAAATGTCGAATTAGTCATGAAAATTAAATAAATGATATTTTAAATATAATTTTTCATTTGAATTAAAGATTTTTGAAACTGGTATATTCGTGCTATAATTTTCAATTGAAGTACCATGAGCGGTTGAAATTTGGAATGGATCATTAATAATAAATTTTTCATAGTACTTTTTTGCAATATCAGGTTTTACAAATGATTTAGTGCTACCGGTGTCGATAAGAACTTTTAAATCATATTCAGGGAAAATTATATACGGCAGTTTACTTTGATTATTGGTCAAATTCATCAATTCGAGCTTTGATAATTTTCTTCCTCTGTTTCCGAGGCTACTACATCTAAAAAATTATTTTCGTCAGCAATGTCGGTATCCTCGTTGGAATAATTCTCAACTGGATGTTCATAATTCTGAGTCGAATCAACGTGCAAATTTGTTTCATCATTTTCGATATTATAAAGTTCAGCGGGTCTAGAAAAACTATGAGACGGTCCTGCTCTTGGCTGGATCGTATTTCTTGTTGATATGCTCATAGGTGTGGGTTTGTATGTGTTAGAAGTAGCAAATTTTGTATTTTGATTTTGCGTGAAAGGTTTGAAATTATTTGTTGGAATGATTTTATTTCCTGAATACTGAGGATTGGCATTAGGTTGCGTTTTTGGTTGCACAAATCGCGAGTTATATGCAAAATTTGGCTGTGCAGGTCGCGAATTATACGCAAAATTTGGTTGTGCAGGTCGTGAATTATATGCAAAATTTGATTGTTGGGCTCTTACAGGATTGAATTGTGTCTGAGGCTTTGCTATTTGTTTAGGAAAATTATTCTGAGGCAATTTTATATTCTTTGTATTATCAAACTGAAAATCATTAGTAAGCATGTTTAATGCTTCATTTAAACTCGAAGGATTTTTGGCACGCATCAATTGACCGATGGGCTCTTTCAGTCCACGTAATAGTATTCTTAAAGCATAATTCCTAAAGTAATCAGTTAAAACTGGTGCTGATATCAAATTTTCATGAGTTGAAATATAGGAAACTAATAAATTTAAAATGTGCTGTATTTTAATATAAAAGTCAAAAACGTTTTCATTATGGCTTTGTTTAAGCTCTGTCAATTCTACATTTAATGTGTAGATATCTCGTTTGTCGGCATATGTGTTGAGTAATGCCTGTTTTAAGTCATCCCATGATTTTATTTCACAAGATGCGATATTTACTGCTGCTTCACCCTTTATTTTATTGTAAAGACTTAGCATTAAAAATTCATTTTGGAAATCTTCGGGATTAACTGCATTATAGAATTTATGAACTAACTTTTCACTAAAACTCAAAAATCTAGGTAATAATTCTCTTTCACCGTGAAAGTCCGGTACCATATCTAAGTATTCTTTCTTTAGAATAGGTACAGCGGCGGGTATTCCGGTTTCTGGCATTTTGATTTGATTGTTTTTACTTGGGAGTAAAATTGGATTTTTGAGAATATAATTTATTCTATCGGAATTTCTATGTATTATACGATCGTCTAGATCGGAGTCAGAATCTGATATTTCAGAACTATCGGAATTTATTATTGAAGGTGAACCTCTAAAAGACATGTACTCACGACAGAATCCAGTACATTGGTCCTGAAGATTGTAGCGTCGTCTTCTACAGCTGCTGGGCTCGATGTTCTCTCGAACGCCTCGTTGTAGATGGGAGGTGAAGAACTTTGACTCGTTTGGCTCTGGACTGCTTGGCTGATGTTCGTTCAGCGGACAGGTACACAGCAGACACAATACGAACAACGTTTTCTTGTAACGACAAGATTTTTATCGATTGCCAAATTAATCGTTAATACGAAACAAAATTATATTCGTTAATCTTGTTTTGGCAATCCTACCGACTGCGCCACTAATAGTTTTATACTTTGTCGTTATGTTTTTAAAAAGTTACTTTATTGTCACAAGGACTACAATTCTTATGTTTACTGGATAGCTAACAGATTCAGACTAACTCACTAACTACAAAACTACGTAAGGTAAAATATACTGTGGGAAAATACATGAAAGTTCATATTACACAAACAGCAGCAAAATGTGCTTGGTTTCTGCTAACGTTAGGAGTTCTCAGGATGTTGAGGTGATGTAACTTATATATATATATATATATATATATATATATATATATATATATATATATTTTTATATATGTAGAGGATGACGAGTTTTCAATTGAATGAATAATGTTAGTTGGAAGAAATTGTAAATATTTTATATTTTTTCCATCTATTCAGTTTCAATTAGTCGTTTTTTGTTGATAGAATAAAATGGGTTGTCATCCTAGTTGGTTTATCATATTAACTCACAATTTTTGGCATCTAGAGAAGATACATCTATATGGGATTAAAAGATTGAGGTAGTAAACCTCAACGGTTTTTCCCTATTTTTTGTGTGAAACCGCTAGTATAACTATGATGCACCCTCAGAATTTCAGATGGAATAGTAATATATAAATTATTACTCCAAAAGCTAGCTCTCTGTAGATAATCTTGCTGGCCTCTAGGATAGAACTTTTTTTTTGCTAATTCCTCTGGACTAAAAGTGATGTCTTCCTCAAATCTGCAATAGAGTTGAAAGTCGGACGATTTCTAGTGTGGGCAATGCTCTCCTTGCCACTCCCCTAACTACGATAATGCATGTAACCGCTGTCCCAAGACAAGTAGTTTTAGTTACAAGATGATACTCAGTACAAGAGCGTGGGAATAAGATATCAATAAATATTGAAAATCCTAAAGTTGAGCCTGATAAGACGGAAAAACAACAATATTAAACCATTAACAATACCCCTGCGGATTGCTCTATGCTCACGAATCTAGAAGTAGAAGAATCAAATAAGTTAAAGTCGTAATCAGTTGGAGTACGACTCTGGAATTTCTCAAATTGAAATATTCATTGCAGACTGAGATGATAATGCTAGATAAGCGAGTTTCTTTGAATAGAGTTAATTTGAACTTTGTTTATATTAATTTTTATCCGAATAAATATCAATAAAATAGCAACATTGACATAGATGAGAAGAGGGACTGAAATCTTGAATCTGTTCTTACTATCGTAGTCTAGCCAAGTAGTTTGCGCATAGATCTGGCTTTGTCTATGGAAATGAAATAGGGGTCATGACTTAGCATCGCATTCTACGATATGGATTTTAATAATCGTTCGATAATCGTTCTGACTCACCCGGTAAAATGTTAACACAAAAAGAGTAGAAGGAATTGGTTGGATACTTGGCTCTTTTCAATGCATGGATAAATACATGGAATTTGCTTCATCTTTTTGCGCATATGAAACTATGACAGTTTATCAGAAAGCTAAAAATGGATCAGCGACCAAAGATTCAATCTAGAATTTTCTAATCACCATGTACGATAGCAAGACTAATCCTACCAATACTCAACCCCACGGACTCCACGAAATTAACCGCGATTTTTTTCTGTTGCATGAAGATTCAATCCTCCATCTTTTATCTAAACAAGTGTATTTTTGTACAAAACAGTATTTCGCTCCCGTCTAACTTATGGTTATGTAATATTGTATTGAATTCACACACTAAAACAAGGAAGAAGATTTTGTTGTATGAAAAGGGATGCATATTTACTTTTGAATAACAAAAAACAATTAAACTATTTGTATTCATGATTTGATTAAGTATATGTTGTATTTCCTGCTGCAAACAGGGAGAATCCCCCCATATGGTGAACAAACATCTTTCATGTTTCAGGCTTTAATTGGTACTAACAACGATAAAAAACAGTCTGCATGATTTTGTTCTAAATCGTTTTCCAGCGAAAAATTCGTTCTCACTGTTGCTCACTGTATTATTGGTCAGACCAAGTCGATATTTTTGGAATGATTTCCTTTTCTACCTTAAGTCGACAAATTGATTGCCACCAATCAGTGTTGCCACTTTTAATTTCATTAATTATTTGCACTTGGGGATTCTTCCGTTCCACTATGCTAGATTTGGCCTCCATCAGTAATTATCTATTCCAAAAGCTGAAGGAATATTCACCGAGAGTTTATATTTATAACGACGAAAATATGATCGGTGCTATCAATGTGAAAAAAAAAAATAGAGAATAATAGTTACATTTGTGTCACAAACGAGCACAGAGAGCATCTTGCAGGCCCGAAACTGGTTTCATAATGAATGACACTACAAAGCAACCGCATTATCAGGCTAGGCCTTGGATACTCCGAGCTCACATTGCCGTTCTAATATCGACTACTTGGCTATAGTATCTTCCCTACTACTTGCGACAGATGTTTGTATTGTGTGCACGACATTGTTGAAATTCTATATTTTCAAAGAGGTTACTGCTCATCTAATTTACCTAGCCGTTTACACGCGAGTTTCCCCATGCATTGAGTGTACAGCAAGTATGGTTTGGCCAAGAAATAAGTAAATGACGTCATTACTGTTAATCCATTCGAAAATTCAGATCAACAATATTTTATTTCATGATATAAATTAAACAAATCTTGTTTTGAGAACATATTATTGTGTTCGTATTCTGATAGCACTAATTCAATAATATGAAAAGAATTTTTATCTTCCCTGTCTAGAAAACAACAGACAGTACCGGGTTATCCACAATACTTACTATGCACCTGTCTAGTACCCCCCGAATACAGGGGTTCCTAACTAAAATATTCTATTATTCATCAATTTTTTTTTTCAACAAGGCACTGAAAAAAAACATAGAGAAAAAAATTACTTCTTTGTTTTTCATGGTAGGGTTTCAAATAATATGGATGTTAGTGAAAACATGATTTGAAAAAACCTCGTAATATATGAGATAATATTTTTTTTGAATTGGGATGCTGTGTGGAAGCTTTTAGTTGCCCTCAAACTGTAAGTCTTATTCTTCAACAAAAAACGCACTAGTAGTCTAGTTCATACTATAAATGTAAACTATAGTAGAATTTATTGAGAAAAAATTTTTCACATCGCTATTAATTTTAGGAGAGGACATGAAACAAAAAGTTAATTGCTATCTCCAACTTTCTGATATTACTGACATCATTCATGTATTTACCCACTTCTATTTTACTCTCCGCCTCTAGGGACTCACAACTTTCATTTCACATATTCTCAATAGTTCAGGGAGGGGTGAAGGGGAGTGAAAGAGACATTAATTATTATGCTCAGGGATCCCAAATTGCCTCAATCCCACACTGTTGTTAGATTAAAATTCCAAGAGCAAAATAAAGTGTGTAACTTGTACTAGAAACAGACAGTTGTTATTCAAAGTAAGATCGGGTTCAGTATGAGAGCCAGTTTTTATTTTGTTGTGCTGTCTAGTGTTCTTGCGCAGGATTTGAAACATATAATTTGTGTTCAAAGTAAATATAATTTCTGTACTCTGAAAATCGTAATTTATGCAAGTTTGTATACTTGAGCATTATTGAAGTACATTAATTGTTATTTGCATGCTTATTTACCCACGTGAAAATTACAACACATTTAAACTCTGAAAATAACCAGGGGCGGATTAGGAATTCAAAGCGGCCCAGGAAAATTATTTGAAAACCGGTTAGGTGATTATTGATTTATTCTGTGAAAATTCATCTCACTGGCCCAGTGCCGACCCAAATAGTCACAGGTCCACCAGGAAATGTCCCAAAGTTCAGATTATCAAATCACCCCTGCTAATAACCTAAGAAATTAGTCGACAGGTACTGCAAACAAGAATTCATTAAAAAACTAAATTTAGATTATAAAACCTGACTGCCACACATTTAAACCTACTTTATTTTTATAATATCCTGCTATTCAGGCTCTCCTAATTTCGATGAAATAACATGACAAATTTCTGAATTATTAGAACTACGATTTTAACTTTTGTGCTCATTTGAAGGACCACCCCAAAGTTGTATTCTCACCATTCACGTGACTTTCGTCAGTTTTATTATTCTCAAATATATGCTTAACAATCGAATGACGAGCAAAATTATTGGTACAAAAATGTTTGTAATATTAGCTAACTAGAGAATGGATTGGAGGCTTATTTTTGAGATACGACTTATATGATTGAAGTTATCTAATGGGCGCCAATTTTGCTCCACACTCTCGAGGCAGTTGATAAATAAATCAGTGGCGTGACAAGCGGAAGACAGTTAAAATAAATACGTTGTTGAATAAGGATTTTATGTCCAGTCTAATTAAAACTACTATATCTTTATTATCAACTATATTATCCTATTGAAATCGGGACATGCATTTAAGGAATAGGAGTATGAACGTGCTATTTTAAAGAATTTAGTAATAAGTTTCAACAAATGAAATTCAGTTCTTCCTCTTGCATCTGTTCATCAAGTTTTATCGATTCAAGAATGTGCAGAATATGGTCAAAATATGAAGAAGCCTTGCATAACAGAAGATGAAAATTTACAAGCTCTTTCAAAACCAAGGGAATTTCCTCATATGGTAAGTTAATTGATATAATTTTTTTTTACCTTGCTCGTCTGGTTGCCATATCTTTCTCAAGAGGATATTCTAGGTACATTACAAATATTTAATATTGATGGCTGAGTCATCTCTCATCTTTAACATGAGACATATATAATATATTTCTCATCAGTTTGAGTGGACATTCTAGAATCATAGGAACAAATTAACATGAAAAGTCCTCCTGAGATATCCTCCATACTACTCAGTTGCACATTCAGAAATAATTTGTAAAACCTAAGATGGTATAATGTTTTATTTTGTTAAATCGCACAATAACTTAGGACAGACTAGATATTTGACAATTGTTGACAATTTGTGGCCTCATCCGTTGCTGGGTTTGGGATTGGACAAGTTACGTGTAAAGACAAATCGAATTCATGATTATATTTGCAGAAAGAATGCTGCAATTCTGTGCAAATCCATAAGATCTATAATTCCACAGGTAACTGATTCAATTGATCAATGTCAATTCATTCATAATAATGACAAGTTCATTGCGACTCCGTTTCAAATTTATGAATCTATAAGATATACAGAATCACACAGAATTGCAGTATCAGGCGCTCAAAATATTGCTCACTAAAATCATTATTTACATTTAGGCATTGATTGGACATGGAACAGGAGATGATATTGAATGGTTTTGCAGTGGATCATTGATAAGTGATCAATACGTCTTATCAGTTGCACATTGTGCTGCATCTATACCAATTAAGTATGTAAAACCCGTTATTTAAATCAATGATTCAAAGATAGTTCTCCGTTATATTAGGGGTCGCCCAAGATGGATCCGTTTAGGCGAGCTCGACGTATCCTCAACCTCCGACGATTCATCCGTCCAAAGATTTCAACGTTTCTGACATCATTATCCACCAAAATTACTCCAGTCCGAGTGTTTACAACGATATAGCTCTTTTTAAACTTGACCGCTCGGCCGAATTTTCTGGCTACATTCGTCCAGCTTGTTTAGCGAACAATCAACAAGAAATAGACGAAAATAAGAGGTTTATTATATCAGGATGGAGCGAGGGACACGGAGAACCACATAAGCACATGAAACAGGATAAAAATATTGGAATAATCGAAAATGAAGGGTGTAATAAGGTGTATGAAAAACTGATCTTTTCAAAAAGATTGAATTTGGGGGTAATGGAGGGCATACAAGTGTGTGGGAGTCCATCAACTACTGCTGCTTGTGAGGTGACAATTTTTTAGATTACACGAATAGTAGTAAATATGTAAATACGTAATAAGGAAGCCACTCTTCCGAGGCATCATGGATTCAACTTTACAGAGGTACTAGCGACCTCTATCAAGTTAAGAGCTCCAGATCCTACGTCGTCAGATTTTCTTTTATTTTCTTATCTATTTTGTACGGATCACTTTGAAGCAGGGAACAAAATTAACTTGATATCACTATTTACGTAAGAGAAGTTTGATTTGCGCTAACTAAAGCAGCAATCAGTGATTTCTTTTTGCTGATAAAAGCTCTCATAATATTTTGATGTCTACATATATATATATATATATATATATATATATATATATATATATATATATATATATATATATATATATATATATATATATATATATATATATATATATATATATGAATTTAAAGATTTTCAGAATGTATTGGGTATTTTTATACCTTCATGAGGACAAATTCGTGATGCATTAAAAATCAGCAGAATTAATAAAAATATTTATAACTTATCACCAACATAAATACAATTAGTATAATGTATAAATCAAAAGATCAAGATCAAAAATAGTGATAAAAACTGTGTAAGTATATATATTCAATCAAAATATTATATAATATTAAAAAAAAAATATTGACAAAAAAAAGAAGATAAATTATCTTGTATTATATCATATTTCGACTGATTATATATATTTCCACAGTTCAAATTTCAGTCTGGTTCTTCTTATGAATTACATATTCTACTAATTGAATTGAATGTTAATGATTCAAATTAGGATTATCATTATTAATTTGACTGATTTTTAATGCATCACAAATTTGTCCTGATGAAGGTATTGAAATATGTCCAAAGCCTGACAGCTTCAAAGAGTCTACTCATTCTATTGCCAATAGGACTGAACCGGAAATATCCAATAAATTCCCAAAATACTTATATATATATATATATATATATATATATATATATATATATATATATATATATATATATATATATATATATATATATATATATATATATATATATATATATATATTAGTGTAAAGATTGTGAACTAAAATACGTGGGTCAGACCTCGAGACCGTTAAAAGACAGAATTATAGCACATAAAAGTGATGCTAAGCATAAACCGAATTCTACAGCTTTAGCAGAACACCTTACAAAAAGCAAACACAATGCATCTTATGACGAGGCTGTAATTTTAGACAAAGAAGTAAATTGGGTCGAAATGAATGTCTTGGAAATGATTCATATTTTCAATACTGATAACACTATGAATAAACGTACTGATGTTGATGGCTTGAGCAATATTTTCATTTTTCTACTACATTCAATTAAAAACAAGCATATAAAAAATAACACTTCTCAAGTAACATAACATTGTTGTACATTTTACTTAATTTAAATATCAGGGTTGTGTTAGATTATCTTAAAATAGTTTTTTAAAATTTTTTCTTTTTTCTTTTTGAATAATTTGTTCTTCCTACTTTAATTAATTTTTTATTCAACTTGGTTTTTTGAAACTTGTTCAAATTCTGCCGCCACTTGACTAGTAACTTTTCTAGGGACTATTTTTGTCTAATTTAGTTTTAAATTTATTTTTTCGGACCTAACTTCGTTGGTTGACTTTGTTGAATCTTGTTGGTTGCAAAATGGCTGGCTGTCATGGTTCCGTTTGGTGGTCCAACATGTGACTAAGTCTTACTTTTTGAAAAACAATTGTTGTTCAAATTTTTAACATGTATTTCCAATTCTTGTACAAATATGTTGATCTGTGATGAAAATTTATATATTCTTGGAATCTCACTGGATGTAAGTGCAAAATGTTTTTTAAAATTGTTATCAAAAAATTGTGATTGATAATAACTATTTTATTATGAATTCTAGAGTCCTGAGGATGGTTTTAATTAAAGACCGAAAGCTTGACTAATCTAAAAGAGCGTTTTTTACTTGAGCCCACTCACAAAATATTTTTGACTGTTTAACCTGCGTTATTTTTGTTTCCTTATATACTTATATATATATATATATATATATATATATATATATATATATATATATATATATATATATATATATATATATATATATATATATATATATATATATATATATATATATATATATATATATATATATATATATATATATATATATATATGTTATGAAGTTTATTGGGTAGTCAGTCTTTAATTATTCAAAAATTCTCATTTATTCCAATGACCCAAGCTTTCACCAATAATTTTTGGCTTCTTCAGGGGACTGAAGTAATGTAAACAATAAGACAGTAAAATCAAATGAACATGTAAAAACGGATAAACTTCAACTCACAGAAAAATAGAGAATTAATTATTATAAACATTCAGAAAACTAACAACAACTGGACAAGAGTAAACCAACCATAAAAGCCATGAAAAACCATCAAAAACTCTTGAAAAATCAATGAATAAAAAAGGATGGAGGAATAAAATAACTGACGATGATAAGAATATAAAAATATATTCTTCGCAACATGTGTAGAATTTGATACATAAATAAATGAATAATCAACAAATGAATAAATTCTTTGAAATTGAAAAAATAAATGAACATGGAGTGTCATGAATATGAACACTTGATTATATTCGAATAATATGAACTTGAATTTTGGGTATCTGTTTTTTTATTAAGAGTGTTGCTATGGAAATTTACATGATACATTTCAAGAAACAGACGTTTGACATAATTATCACTCCTGTCAAGAATTTCAACATTATCAAAATATGGATGATGCTTGGATTTGCTAGTATGAATTGATAACGCACAACAGTTGACTTTTCTAGGATTATTACAATCACTCCTATGGGCTATAATTCTTGACTTCAAAAGCCTACATGTCTGTCCAATATAAATTGAAGTGCAGTCCTTACAACTGATTTTATAAATAACATTACTTTGATTATCAATAGATGCGGAATCTTTAAGTTTGGTGTAAAGACTTCTGAAAGTGAGGTAATTCTTAAATGTTATAATGGAATAATCATTCTTTAGAATTTTCCTAATTTTGTCAGATAAAAAAGGTATATATAGTAAAGATTTATAAATGACAGCATCAGAGGAAGATCGATTGCTCAAATTAGAAGGAAGAGAAATTGATAAAGTACAATCACTTATATTAGAATTGATATTGCTCAAAAAATCATTATTATTATTTCTAAAAATGTATTTATTGATAAAATGTAAGGGATAATCATGATCTAAGAAAATATATTCCAATTTTTGCAGATTTTCATGGAGATACTTATTATCAGAAATATATGAAACTCTGTTTTTCATATTAACCAAAGTATTAATTTTCTGTTTTAAATTATGTTGAGACAAAAAATGTATGTATCTCTTAGAAGATGTAGGTTTCACATATTTTTATATTCTTATCATCGTCAGTCATTTTATTCCTCCATCCTTTTTCATTTATTGATTTTTCAAGAGTTTTTGATGGTTTTTTATGGTTTTTATGGTTGGTTCACTCTTGTCCAGTTGTTGTTTGTTTTCTGAATGTTTATAATAATTAATTCTCTATTTTTCTGTAAGTTGAAGTTTATCCGTTTTTACATGTTCATTTGATTTTACTGTCTTATTGTTCACATTACTTTATTCCCCTGAAGAAGCCAAAAATTATTGGTGAAAGCTTGGGTCATTGAAATAAATGAGAATTTTTGAATAATTGAGGACTGACTACCCAATAAACTTCATAACATATAATATTTACAGTCGATAAACAACAATTTTCTTAAATATATATATATATATATATATATATATATATATATATATATATATATATATATATATATATATATATATATATATATATATATATATATATATATATATATATATATATATATATATATATATATGGAGTGTGACAGAAATAAATACATTCAATTTCTTAATTGATTTTGCTGAATTTTTGTAGTATTTTTATCATTTTTCATAGTTTAACAAGTCGTTCAGTTGCTTCTATGATCATTAGATCCAGTAACTGTAACAATTGAACAATTCATATTGACAAATGTACCTATGTAGATAAATTGTCAAAAATCGATCGATAAATATCACAAAAGTTTGAACTTGTAGAAATATATACTTTCGGTAATAGCGATTTCGTAGGCAGTTCAGAATTAGCCTACTGAGTTTATTTGCCATGCTTCCCAAATAGTAATTGTTCACTGAAAATAAAATGGATGTGCCTATGTGAACGTATTCCAGGTAAAAATTGCATCTAATTATACATAATGATGAAAATACAATAAGATATTCAGAATTAATTGTTTCTCTGAAACGTAGAAGAGCAGATAGAGAAAAAGTTAATGAAATAAATCAATTTTACAATGAAGTTCGTTTATTTTCATACTTATTACATATTTACATTCAGGTCGTTCCAATAATGTGCGCTTCGTAAATTAATCTGCTGACAAATAGAATGTATGTGATATTGCATCTGATATTTCAGAATACCGTTATTCACTTACCAAATTCAGTTCAATCATATTTGTAGGTTATGTCTCACGTGTCTTCTGTTCTATGTTTAGAAATAGAAGCTTTTAGAACATTAGCCATGTATTCAAATGAATTCACTAAATTCACTATCATATGTAGCAGCACATGTTTCGACTGCCGTACTATCAGCTGTTATAGGAAAATGCAATCAACTTGCAGCCATTTTATTTTGTGAGACATCTACTAACTATCTGGTAAAATATTTGAAATCTTCTTAATAGAAATCAATTCACTTGACAGTGAGATATGAATATGAGATAGATCAAATGGTTGATTTCATAGACGTTATTCGGTAAATTCAATCTATCTACCACATTATGCAAAAATAGTACAGAGGTAAGCTGAAATTTCAGTTTATCGCGAGGATACAAATATTGTTACAAATTAATAATTGACATGACTACGATCGTTCTAAGTCACAAAATACTCCTTTCAAACAACAACTGTCATTCCTTCAACAAATGTCAAACATTCATATCAATGCTTAGGCATAAAGTGAAAGTTTTGTCAATGATGAATTTCAACTGGATATTCTGAAGGTTTACGGTAACAAGTTATCAGTAAAACTTGTTCTACTTGACGAATTCTATCGATGGTTAAAATTAATGTACCTATTTCTGTTACATCCTGTACATATACATATGTATATATATATATATATATATATATATATATATATATATATATATATATATATATATATATATATATATATATATATATATATATATATATATATATATATATATATATTATAATGTTAAATATTCAGAATAAAATGGTTCTTTGTACTTGCAGATGAAAAGTGGAGCGCCCTTGCAATATCATAATAAAATGGATTGCATATACAATATCGTTGGTCTCAGTTCAGCTGGATTATTAACCTGCAGTTCTTCTCCAGATATTTATACACATGTACCTGGATACGTTGACTGGATTTTGGCAACGGACTAGGAACAAGTATCAATATTGTTCTACCGTCTGTCGACATCTTCTGTGACCTGATAAAATAGCATAAACAATAATACCGATAACAAATATATACTGTCTCTAAATATAATAAAAAAGTTTCGTAATAGAGAATGGCTGTTGCGTCATAGAGTTTATCAATGTGTGGTTTTTAAGATACATTAATCAAATTGTGCTCACTTCTACATTATAGGGAGTTTATCATTATAAAGAATTCACAATGAATATAGGATCAGCACAAAGAGTGAGTGTTTTTCCAACATACATAATTAAATTTCGTCTTCAGAAGTTTCTATCAGGGCTGATTATGTTTTAGAATATCAAGAATAAAACTAATTATTCGAGAAAATAAATATTCGTAACAGATGTGAAATATCGGACAAAATGAATTGGTAACTAGTAGAGGTAGTAATAGATTTTTAGTCTCAATTCTTACATATGCAGTAATCTTCGTGAAGTTCCAAACTACAGGAGGTCTGTGGCAGTACTCTATAATTTGACAAATTTGATCATCCGACACCACCTTGCAAAACATGTGTCGTATTACTGCTGGTCAACTGTACATTGAGTTCACACATATATTTATACATGTGTGACTTGCCACAGGTTTTTTGATCACTCCGTATGCTGAAGTCATCGAGACTCTGAAAATGCATTGATGCTTCAATAAATCAGTGTTACGAGAAACCCGTGTGGAGCATAGCATTGTTCAGTATTCAAATTTCTTTCTTAGCCTCTGGCGTTGAACTTTATCTTTATCTTGGATAGTCAGAATTATTCATGAAATTATAACAGTGGTCATGGGTATGGAGATGAAGCTGATGCTCAAACTATGAACTTGATACTATATACAGCAAGAAAATTTACAAAAAACCCGTCTCGCATAATTGTGTTACTGAACCTATCTTAATCTAATGAAACAGTCTGATGGTTATTTACTTACAGTGCAGCTTTGGCTTCTACAATTTATGTTGTACATAAGCTACGAATGTGGTAGTATGGTTATGCACGGCTGATGACACGCGACGGACGAATAATGGGAGTGTTTGATAAGATAGCTAATGTTTAATGAGGAAAGGGGCATTGTGCGCTCTGATTTTTGTCAATTTTTGCGTGGAATTATTGTTTTTCATTTGCGCTGGGAAGAATTTTATCTACGATTCTTGTAAAATGGTTTACGTTATAAATAAGACTTATTGGGATCTAGCATCGTGACTTCACGATCCAACATAGCCGCGCTATGCCACAGCTCAGCATTTATAGAATAGGCAACACGTATATTTCATTTTTATTTTTGATAATTATTATCATATACATGAAGTTTATCTGAACAAAACTTCTCATCTAATATTTTTAAATTTAAATATTGATTGGCAATACTGATTTCAAAAGTTGAACGGGTGAAAATTGCCAGTGTGAATTATTTAGTATAAACTGGGAAATATTCTATTTATTGGAGTTTCATTTACAAAAATTCACGGGAAAAACTACAAAAACTGCAACATAACCTCACATTCAACCAAGCACGTGGACAACTATGGATGAAATTCTGGAAACAATTGTTTCTATAGAGAAAAAAGTGGACGAAATCAAAACTGAAGTTGTTAAACTTGATAAAGCTTTCGATAAAGTCCGGTCAAACCACAACGCTTTGGAGATAAAAGCAATGCAGCAACAAAAAATAATCAACAAACTAGAGCGCCTTGTAAAGAGGAAGAACCTAATTTTTCTGGGAAGTGAGGAGAATGGTAGTAATTAATATACTGAACGAATAGTTCTTGACATAATAAGAGATATTTTTGAAGTGTAAGTCACAGAAGAGAGTATTGAAGAAGCCTTCAGAATTGGTACTCCCAAGAAAGGTCACTGTAGACTTATCCTTGTTTGCTTCGCACTCTGTGAAGTGAGAAATAATATTCTGGAACAAAGAAACCTCCTTAAGGGCACTAACGTCTTCATGAATATAGATCTAACCACTGAGCAGCTTGCCGAAAGGAAGTACCTTTTAAAAAAGAGAAAATCTCTTATAGAAGAGGGAAAGCAGGTCAAGATGATTCGGAATAAATGATTGGTAATAGAATAAGGCGCCGCAGACAATCGCACAAGCGACAAAAGACAACGTGAAAAAATTAACTCTCCAGCAGATTCTCCTAGAAAACCAAACGCGAAGAATGTGGAGCAAGGAGCAATTATCTCTTTATTTCGTCCCTTAATGAGAGCCTGATAGTGTTTCTTCATTGAATAGTATTAATTTTAAATTAATTACTCCTAAATTCATATGTAACATCTTGGTAACAAAAATATTTTTGGAGTTATTTTTTTGCAACGTGAATAGGTACAATTGCTTGTTCAACTCAAATTCTGAGACTATATAGTACCTATTGAAGACAGAAACATGGCTTACATATTGAATATTGATTTTATCTGAATTTCTGAGATCATGAAAATAATATATTTCAAGTACCAACGTCTAAAGATAAATCTAGAGGTTACGCTAGCGGTGGCATATTGATTCGTCGTAAATGTGCATGATACATTCCGTACTATTAATATTATCGAATCTTGTAATAATTGGTTATTCTTGGGAATCAGTACGCGAAAGTATGATTATTTTAATGGAACTGTTTATTTAAAGCCCGCTCTAGATGACAATATTTTCCTTGAATTATTGGAAGATTTACTGGATTTGGTTTCAGGTTCCTGGAATTCTGGCACAAAGATGCACGGAAAAAACTAAATGTCAACATTTAGTAAGATTGCTACTAGTTTTTGGTGTTTTGAATGCGATCCCGGAGCCTGCCTCGAAATTTGTCACTTATTACGAAGTGAAAAGTGGAGAAATATATCCTTGATTCCCTAAAATGTATTATCTCTAAGGAAAAATGATACAAGGTCAAGATACAAATTTTAAAGTTCCAAATGATAAAGTTCTCCATTCCGGTACATATAATTTCATATAGTATATAATATGTAACAGGGACTATGGTGAATAATAATTCTCAACCTTTGAATTTTAATGTTTCAAACACTACAAATCGTCTATCTCATTTATAGAATTTCACGTACCAACATTATTTTTTGAATATATATAATAGTAAATACTCCTATCTTGATTCTATATTTCGTCATTTCAAACAATAAAAAGTAGCAATTCTTCTAGTAAAATACTTACTTATACAATATACTCATTGATGTTCAAATTTCCATTTTGCTCAATATTGATAAATATTTTTTCTATTAATAATTGGTTCTTGAATGCAATATTGTATATATTTTCTCATTTTAGTTTGACATTTCGATCTTTTGACCAAGAGTCACCATCAGAAAATGATGATAAAAAGCAAGTATCAAGATAATGGAAAATATACAGCAGATCAGATGAAAACGTAGATTAAACATCTAGGACAAAAAAAAATGAACTTCTCACCTTTACCCAAAGTTTAAGAGAAAACAACACAAGAGAGCCCCAAGCAGAAGAATTTATAATATTAGTCTTGCCAAATATCATTGTGACGAATTATTTTTTTCCTTGTTTGCGGTACTTTCACATGGTTTTACCTAAGACTTGAGTGAATGACAGAAGATTATTGATTTTTTTTGTTGGAAATGTGGAGTCCACGTTTTCATGTCTAGGCTTTTGTAGATTTTTTACTATCCAGATTTTTGCTTAGTTTATTTCTGTATTATTGTTTTTGATGATGATTATCGGTTGAAGGATCAAAACGTCAAACTGGAATGAAAGAAATACACAGAATTATAATCCAAGAACCAATTATCCATAATTGAATTTCGACGATCGATTTTTTCTCTTATCCTGCATTTTTGTGAACATGAAATATGCTATAATAAAGCTCAATAATTCGTTCGGTAAGTAGTAATTTGTCAACTGAAATAAATGAATAATATATTCACAGCCTTTGTTTCAAATGTAGTACTTTTTACTCAAGAAAATAATATAATCTTACATTTTCAGTACAAAAGTGGAATAAAAAAATAAAAATAAAAACAATTATTGAAAAATAATATCAAAGCGATGATCGACTAGATGGGTGATGAATGAAAACGATGACTGGAAGTCAGTCACAGTTTAAAACTTTATTCACATAAAAACCGACGTTTCACTCACATTGTTGCCTTCTTCAGGGATATGTGTGGTCTAGAAATAGAATAATTATGGCATGAATCAAGTATTACACAAAACGGATATCTCACATTGAGAAAATAATTTGACACACTGTTCAAATTGAAGATAGTGCAATAAATAAATAATTTAGAGTCTAAAAGTTTCTATAGAAGTCGCGGAGCTTAAATCACAGATCATTTTCATAGAAAACTTCATTATTGTTGCAGGATATTATCAATCTAACCTAATTTTTTTGGACAAATTATGTTATAAGATCATGAACTTCAAACATTTCGTGCAAAAGTCAACTTACATCGTACTAATTGGACATTAGCAACATCTCAATTTGTTCAACTTTTGGGGTTTAATTTATCAATTCGTTCGTAAGAGTTAAAACTTCCTGTGTAACCTCCAGGATTTGAATTATGAATACAAGTTGTATTTATTATGGAATATGGATGAAAATATGATTTGTATTGAAAAGTTGGCAAGTAGGACTAGGAACACGTGATCAAATATTTGACAATGTGATTAACCTTAACAATGCTTTATGCAACTGTAAATAATTAATATTTCAATGCTACACAACACTCACCTTTTCTGTCAATTTTCCTTAGAGATAACCATTTATTATAATTATAAATTATAATGCAGATGATAAAATTGTTGAGCTCAAAATATACTGTAACGTGCGAGAGTGGGAAAGCTCGAAAAGACGTCCTTGTATGGATGAACCTTTCGTCCTCGTTACGTCGCGCCGCGTCGCAGTATTTCACCTCTCCCGAAGGAAGCCTCTAGCAATATTCGGTAAGTAGAAAATTCCAGAAGTGGAACATTCGAGAAATGGATTTTTCTATATATAAAGGCAAGTCAAAGTCTGGAAGAGTTGTGTGAAATGGTGAACTAGAACAGTGAATATCGAACAGTGAATTGAACAGTGTATATAAATAGTTAAATATGAATATCTGCGACTTTGTTTAAGATAGAATTGAGTGATAAATAGATAAATATAGTGTTGTTAGTGATATTAAGAATAATAAAACTTTTATTTCAATTTGAATTATTGAATAGTGATTCTTATTTAATTACAAACTACTTGATCAAGCAATAAACATTACAGTGGTGTCAGTAGTGGGACTGACGACATAATCTATGTAATCAGATGCAACCCCAAGAGCACTTCAATCGGCTATCACCATTTACGGGAGACAACAATGAAGATCCCAATGACGCACGTGCTCGTAAGATCCACGCGCAGAAAGATTCATTTGAGGAGTTCATGGAGACTTTTTCAAGTGGACGGCATAATTGAGCCCTCAAACAGCCCATGGGCCTCTCCGGTGGTACTTGTGAAGAAGAAAGATGAATCTACACGATTTTGTGTCGACTATCGCCAGTTGAATAACGTCACCAAGATGAACAGTTATCCTCCACCCAGGATTGATGATACCATGGATACCCTGCACGGTCAAAGATCTTCTCGACCCTAGATCGTAAGAGTGGGTATTGGCAAGTAGCGATGGACGAGAAAGACCGAGAGAAAACTGCATTTACTATCGGCAGTGGATTGTGGCAATTTACGGTTATGCCATTCGGCCTATTGCTCCTGCTACTTTTGAGCGACTTATGGAGACCGTACTCAAACGACTATCATGGAGAACTTGCTTGGTGTACCTGGACAGTATAATTGTGATGGAAAAATCATTTAAAGGCCATTTGAAGAATCTGGAACAGGTATTTCAACATTTGAAGAAAGCTGGTTCAAAACTTAGTCCAAAGAAATGCCACTTATTCCAAAAACAGGTGAACTATTTGGGACATGTGGTCTCAGTAGAAGGCGTAGCAGTTGATACCGAGAAGATTAAGACAATTCAAGAATGACCAGTACTTTCGGATAAACATCAGCTACGTAGTTTCCTCGGGCTTTGTACTTATTACAGAAGATTTGTTTGTGGATTCACCAATATCGCAAAACCATTGACCAGACTGATGGAAGAAAATCGTAGATATAGCTGAGATGAAGACTGCCAAGTCGCCTTCGAGCAACTGAAGCAACTCCCAGTTCAAGTACCGATCTTGAGTTACCCAAGAACGGAAGAACGTTTTATTCTAGACACGGATGCTAGCGACGTCGGAATTGGGGGAGTCTTGTCCCATTTGCAGGATAGTCAAGAAAGAGTCATCGGATACTGCAGTAAAGATTTATCGAAGCAAGAAAGAAATAACTGCGTCACAAGACGGAAATTACTAGCAGTAGTCAAGTCCAACGAGCATTTCTACAAATATTTGTATGGCAGAAAGTTCCTGTTAAGAACTGACAACGCTGCTCTGAGATGGTTACTGAAGTTTGAGAATTCTGGAGGTCAGGTCGCTCGACGGATCGAAAGACTTCAAGAATAAGACTTCGACATATAACATCGAGCCGGTACAGCGCATAAGAATGCTGATGCCTTATCAAGACGACCATGTCTCAAAGATTGTCATCATTGTTCTAAGGCTGAAGCAAAAGCATTCTGGACAACTATCATTGACGATGATTGGCAACCACAAGAGATAGAAGAGGACATAGATGGCGACTTCGAGTTGCGAATCATTCAAGAATGGAAGAAGAAAGGAACAAGACCTACATGGCAAGAGGTGACACCATACTCCCCGACAGTTAAATCATACTGAGCGCAATGGGATTCCATAATCCTGGATGGAGGCGTCTTGAAACGTGTCCTGAAAGAGCCGGATGAAGCCTAGAGTAGAGAACAGCTGATCGTTCCTAGAGGTCAAGTTCCGGAGATCTTGAGACATCTCCATGATGGAGTGAGTGGAGGAAACCTTGGGGTAATGAAAACCCTGCAGAGAGTTCATGAGCGGTTCTATTGGCTGAACTGCAGAAAAACCGTCAGGAAATGGTGCAGGAAATGCAGTACGTGCGCTTTAAGCAACGGACCGCAAAAACGACCAGGAGCTCCGATGCGACAGTATAATGTCGGTAGTTCATCCGAGAGGATAGCCCTCGACGTAGCAAGGCCATTCCCCGAATCAGACTTCAGAAATGAATACATTGTTGTCGTCATGGACTATTTTAGTAAATGGGCGGAAGCGTATGTCCTTTCTAATCGAGAGGCCGCTAGTACTACAGACGTCCTAGTGAGGAACTGGATCTGTCGTTTTGGCGTACCGTTGGAACTCTTTTCTGACCAGGGAAGAAACTTTGAATTCACACTTTTTCAAGGGATATGCGAAGTGTTGAATATTCGCAGAACCAGAACTACTGCATTACATCCGCAGTATGATGGAATAGTGAAACGGATGAAGAAGACCATCAACAGGCACCTGGCCAAAGTTGTCTCTAGTCACCAGAGAGACTGGGACAAATATCTCCATCTGTTTCTTTTGGCCTACCGCTCATCCGTACACGAAACAACCGGACAGACTCCAGCAAGAATTATTCTCAGACGGGAACCTCGGCTACCATGCGACGTGAAGTTTGGCTGCAGAACTGGAGAATCCCAGCGACCAGATGACAGAGACCTATGACGTCAAAGCACGGGGGTTTCCAACAAGAAGACTCTGTGTGGCTTTATAACCCAGGGCGGTGACGTGGCCTGTCTCCAAAATTACAGACATCTTGGAAGGGGCCTTACGAAGTTATCAGAAGGATTCACGACATAATCTATAAAATCAGACGCAATCCCAAGAGCAAATCAAGAGTGCTGCACTTCAATCGGCTAGCACTGTTTGCGAGAGACAACAATGAAGATCCCAATGACGCACTTGCTCGTAAGATCCACGCGCTGGAAGATTCATCCGAGGAGTTCATGAAGACTTTTTCAAGTGGAAGTCGGGCCTGATTCGGAATAACTACTGAAGTTCGGCAGGATCTATTTAGAGTCCCGACCGACTACTCCTTGGCCCATTGTGTATCAGAAGATTTCAAGATGTCCCGAGGGATAGCAGCAGTTTTCAAGAAAAAGTTTGGCAGGCCAGAACACCAGAAGCCTACAGTAGGAAAGACCATCTGTCTAAGGAACAATACGACAAACAAAGAACTCTATATTTATCACCTGATAACAAAAGATGAATTTCATCACAAACCAACCTACCGTTTCATGTGGGAAACACTGCAAGAAATACGAGGCAATCTAATGCAGAACGACATCCTGAAACTGGCAATACCAAAGTTAGGCTGCGGTCTGGATGGATTAGATTGGAAGATCGTTTGAAATATGATAGAGATTATATCCAGAACAGCGGAATTTGAATATTGCTCTGCTGTTTCCACCCAGCAGGCCCGATCGGACCAAAAACTGTCGACTGCTATTTCTACCAAACTACTCGTTGCACCAAGGGCGGCGAGTGTCAATTCCGGCATGAACATGAAGGTATGTTTCGGAACGAAACACTTTTAAGAAGAGGGCAGTGTAACGTGCGAGAGTGGGGAAGCTCGTAGAGACGTCTTTGTATGGGTGAAGCCTTTCGTCCTCGTTACGTCGCGCCGCGTCGCAGCACATCACTTCTCCTGATGAAAGCCTCTAGCAATATTCGAGAAGTAGAAAATTCCAGAAGTAGAACATTCGAGAAATGGATTTTTCTATATATAAAGGCAGGCCAAAGACTGGAAGAGTAGTGTGAAATGGTGAACTAGAACAGTGAATATCGAACAGTAAAGTGAACAGTGTATATAAATAATTAAATATAAATATCTGCGACATTGCTCAAGTTAGAATTAAGTGATAAATAAATAAATATAGTGTTGCTAATGATATTGAGACTTTTTTTTTCTTTCCTATTCTAATATGTTTTTTAATTTACAACTAGCTACTTGGGCTGACCAGCAAATTTTATATTTTATAAAATAATAATTATGACGTTACCTTATATCTTGTGTTTGAGGTTACTACCCATTTATAGATCCTCGTCCTGTATATTTAGCCAGGGACTGGGTCCAGTGGTTTTTCCCTTACCAATCTTCTTACTTCGTCTGAGTTGTTTAAAAGGTTAATGGACAGGTAGTTTGGGTGATTGATAAGTCTTTGCTCGCATTTCTCTGTGTATGGTTTTATTTGCTCTTGCACAGTTTTTATTTTCAGGTCTGGGTGTACTACGTCATTTCTAACAAACCATGGGGCATCTGCTATGGTTCGTAATGATTTGTTTTGAATTCGTTGTATTTAATTTATATTGGACTTTTTGGCACAGCCCCATAACTGTATTCCATAGCTCCAAATTGGTACCAGTATAGTTTTGTATACTAATATTTTGTTGGACAACGATAGCTTAGATCTTTGGCCTAACCGCCTGTTTAATTTTTTTTTTCTAATGTAGGTTTCTTTCTTTTTCGCGGCCATGTGTTTTTTCCATATAAGTCTTCTTTCTGAATGCATGCCTAAATATTTGACACTGTTTCTTTAAGGAAAGTTCTTGTTGTTGATTCTGACCTCGGGGCATGTTGCTTTTTTCATGGTAAATGTTACATGCACAGACTTATCTTCATTTATTCTAATTCCCCATGTGTTGTCTAAAGAGTTCTGTAGTAGTTTTGAGGCTTTGTGCGGATTCGCGTTAGATGCCAATATGGCTGTATCATCAGAAAATGTAGCTATAGTTACTTTTTCATTGTGTGGAAGATCTGCTGTAAATAGGTGGTACAAAATGGGTCCAAGAACACTTCCTTGAGGAACCTCTGCTTCAATTGGTTGAATTCTTGAGTGGCTATCTCCAATAGCTGTTTGAAAATACCTATCTCCTAAGTAAGACTTGAGTAGTAAGTAATACTTATAGAGTAAATTCTATTTTATTTTGTAGAGTAGTCCCACATGCCACACCTTATCAAAAGCCTGACTAATATCCAGGAACGCGGCTGAACAGAACTTTTGTTCTTCCAGAGTTTTCTCGATTTCTTCAGTTACTCTATGGACTTGCTCTATTGTTGGGTGTTCATTTCTAAAGCCAAACTGAAATTCTGGTATCATTCTGTTGTCTTCAAGCCCGTATTTCAGCCTTCTTAAAATCAGCTTCTCGAGCACTTTTGATAAGGTTGGCAGCAGAGAGATTGGACGATATGATGTACATTCATGTTCTGGTTTTCCTGGTTTTAATATTAGAATTACTTGTGAGAATTTCCATGGAATAGGATAATGTTGTAATCTGAGTATTGCATTGAAGATGTTTAATATAAGAGTGAGAGTTTTTTCTGGTAGTTTTTTCATTATTTGTGGAGTAATTAAGTCATATCTAGGTGCTTTTTTATTATTTGGGAACTTTATTTCTTCTAATCTAAATTTTTCTATTGGTAGTGTTAGCTGTAGTGGTACGTCCAAGTATGCGAGAACGTCTTTTTCTTTTGTATTTGTGATTGGAGTCGCATTCGGTTTTAATGTGTTTGACAGATGTTCGGCAAATATTTCAGCTTTGTCATTATCTGATCTAGTCCAGGTATTGTCAGGCTTTCGAATAGGAGGCATAGTCTTCTGTGGTCTTTCTAAATTTTTAGTAGCTTTTCAGAGCGTATACTCGTTTTGTGCCGATGGAGAAAGATTACTTACGAAGTTTTCCAATGATTTGTTCTGCATTTCATATATCATAGTTCTCACCTCTTTACTCAGTTTTTTTAGACGTGTTTTGTCGCTTGGAAGTCTATATAGCTGCCATTGTTTTCTGGTTGTTCTTTTTTCTGCAATTTTATCTTTAATAAACTCAGGATATGTTGTAACTGTTTCATGATCTTCTTGCTCTGGTGTAGATATCCAAGCAGACTGTTGGATATTTTTTATGAATATATCTACAGCGCTATCGATGTCGTCTCCTGTTTCGAGTGGTATGTCTAATCGTGTTCTATTGTCCAGATATTGTTGAAATATTTTTCGATCAGTCTTTTTGTTCGTTAGTGTAGGTTTACAACGCTTTTTCAATATTTTTGAATTCAGTGTAATTATAATTGGAGAGTGATCTGACATGATATCAAAGCATTCTTCAGTTTTTATATAGTTTTGTGATACCCCATCCATAGCAAAAAAGTCTAAGGCATCGGATATTTTTGCTGGGTCAGTTGGCCAGTAGGTTGGCTTTCCTGTGCTGACCTGCTCGTATCCTTTATTAGGCATTGCAGCTTGAAGTTGTTTGCCTTTCGGATTTGTCAATCTAGAACCCCATCTAGGATGCTTCGCATTATAATCACCTCCAGCTATAAATCGATTTTCTAGTGTTTGGAATGCTTCTTCGAATTGTTGCTGTTTTAAAGGATGTTTAGGTGGACAATAGATGGCAGCAATAACTAAGGATTTGTTTGCTTCCTTTATTCTAACGTTTGTTGCTTACATGTAGTCTTTTTCAAATTTTTCTATTTCATAGTGTACAATTTTTTCACTTATGATTATTGCTGTTCCACCGTGGGCAGTGTTATTAGGGTGATTTGTGTGATAAACTCTGTATTTTTTATTGTTAAGATAATTCCCATCTGTGAAATGTGTCTCCGATATAAGTAAAACGACAGTTTTGTGTTCATTTAAGAAATATTCTATTTCTAGCTTATGCTGTTTCAACCCGTTAGCATTCCATAAGCCGATTTTAATATAACTATCCATTTCTTGTATCATCTATTAGCTTGGTGAGTAGATTTATAATGAGTCCATTCTGGGTCATTAGCTGATTGAAAAGAGTTTCGAATATACCAAGAAATTTTTCAAGTGTGTTATTGGTCGAATTATTTGTATCGCTATCGCTTTTTTTATTTTGCGTTGCTTCTGCGTACGTTGCGTAGTTATATGTTGATTGGCTTGGATTTGGATAGTTAGTATCGTTCACCATATATTCTTGAGCTCCGGATTTGTTAAATTGCCATTTTGGAGAAGTTTTTCCTCTAGACTTCTGTAGATCTCTGTAGATTGAGCATCCATTGTAGTTCGCAGGATGGAGTCCGCTACATAGTACACACTTCGGGGTTTTCAGTTTGTTTTAGTTCACAGTCAGATGTCTGATGATCACCTGCACATTTCACACAGTTGTATGGTTTGGAACAATATGTCCGCGTGTGTTCATACTGCTGACACGTCACACACTGTGGTATATCCTTTCTTTAACATGGCTCCTCGATCGTAATTTTTGTTCCTAATATGTGTTCTATTTCGTATATTTTTTTGCTATTTTCGTTCGGCTCTTGGTCAACGAAGTACATTGGGAGCTGTTTTTTGGTTTTCAGATTCTTATATTCATCACATTGCGTATTAGGAGTTCTTTTTCTTCTAGCGCTTGGTGTAGCTCCTCAGGTGTCATTGACTGATGAAGATTTTTTATGATGACTCTGAATGCTTTTTCCTGTCGAGGCTGGTAGGTATGGAATGCTACGTCATGTGTTTTTAGTAGTTGTACTAGTTTTCTATATGCACTTACTGTGGTAGTATTCACTTCTACAACATGATTTGATAATGTTCTGCATAAGGAATCATTTGTTGCAATCACTGTTTTTAGATTTCAGATCATAGCTAAGTAGTTTTCGACGTCTTGAATATATATCGGAGGAGGCTTAAATTCGTCTTTTGGTTTTGTTTTTGGGTTTTTTTCTTCGTGATTGATTGATTTTGATTGTTCTTGGTGCTCGTGTATGTCTACGTAATTCAGTACTGAATACCTATTATATGTTTGCGTTTCATACACGTTATTTTGAGTGGTATACATTCATTTGTTCATTTGTCGTAAGTCTTAGTTTGCTTCTCTTGTTCTTTTTCTTTGGACTTTTTGCCATGTGAAACTAACTTATAGAGAGGTAGCAGTTTGTTGAGGTTCTGTGGAGATGTCCATGGAGAAAGGATAGAATGTCCTTGGTGTTGGTGAATATACAAAATCGCTTAGATTCGTAGATCTCGGAGTAGTGATGGCGGATAGTGTTTCACTGTTTGATGACGGTGATAACAGGATTAGTATAGTAATTGGAGATGTAAAGATATATGTCGTACTAGTTGTAGTGACAATTGCACTTGTTGTCGTGGCATTAGAGAAAGTTAGAGGTATATTAGTCGAGCCGCTACTGCTTTCCGACATATTTAGGCTTTGTTTTAGTAGCTTCTGAGTTATTTATCTGTTTTATTATTCACCGAATTGACGAATAATTGGATAAATTTGGTTAATTAACTAGCTTTTTGATTATCGCACTTCACAGCACTGGCGATCGTTATTTACGTCCGATCGCTTCGGCTTCTAGCACGATACTTGATATTAAGAATGATAAAAATTTTATTTCCATCTGAATTATTAAATAGTTATTTTTATTTAATCACAAACTATTTGATCAAGCAATACACATTACAATACTGTTTACAAGCTGATGATCATTATAAGTATAAACTGAATTTTGTATTGTATAATAAAATACACTATTTCACTTTTTTAGATTTTCATGGATCTCATTGATGAAACCTAATAATTCTTTCAATAATAAACACACTTGAGAATTTATTATTTCGTATTGAAATAGTATAACTTAATATTTATGCTACATAAAATATGAGATCTGCACATGTATATTTTCATTATATATAATATATTGAAAAGTTCAGTTTGACTTACAAATTTTATGTTTTGCCTTTGAATATTTTAGCTTTCAGACTACAAATTTTTACTTCCTAAACGATAAAGATTTGATTTTCAACCAAAATCTATTATAATTTCATTTTTTCAACAAGCACATTGTGATTTTTAGAGTTTATAATACCAGTTTTTTGTATAAGTAGAAACTTTAAGTTTGAGTTTTCAAACAATGATTACTGTGAATTGATTTTGACAGGTTATTATTGCTCAGAAGTGTGATAATTAGTGATCATACCACTGCTTATTGGACATCAATCTTTATTGTGTTCAATTCATTTTTTTCCGTGTGATCATTGCGGGTGATTTTAATGCTAAAATGGGAGGTTTAAGCCAACTTCTCGAAAATTCAACTTAGAATCCCAATATTTATGAACACAGAATCTTCAAACTCGATGCAACGGACTATAGGGGCTCAAAATTAACTGTATTAATGAGAAATTTGAGGTTTTACGCTCATAATAGAAGAGTATATGGAGACCTTTCGGCAGAATTCACCTATATCAGCCACAGAGGTAGAAGTATTATAGATTTGGTATGATCAGACATTTGCACTTTGGAATGTATCAGTGCTTTTGAGGTTTTCCCTATCATGGAACCATCAGGGCATAGTATTTGTAGTATTTCTTCTAAGCTTGATGCTGAAGGAGATCCTAAAATGATAACTCAAATGAGTTAAATCTGATACAAATTGAAATTTGAATTCTGTGAAAGGGAATTCATTCATTTCGTAAACTATTCACAAAACTTGTCTCACATTTATTGCAATAGCAACAGCACCACAGAGCCAAGCTATAATTTATTATCAGCTATTGAGAAAGCAGCTTGTGCTTTTGGTATGCTTCAAACACAAAAATCTGGTCGTGATAATCAGTCAACTTTCTTTGCGTACTCAAATAACAGCGGCTTGATGCAGGCTGTCGCGCTTTGAAGAAACAAACAAAATACTCACTGAGAAAGTATAAAAAAGAGCCGTCTGATACGAACAAAATATTTTAACAGTCTATCTCGGATAAATTGTCTGCCGTAAACAGCAACAGCGAATTTTGGAAAGTGAGAAAACAGCAAGAACCAAATATACCTTGTTCTCACTATATTGAGCATACAGATTACATCAAATTCCACGAACCTATATATCCTACAATAAAGAAGAACCATTCACAATTTCACGATTGTCTCAATCCCAATTTTGATACAAATATTACTATGCAGGAATTGAACAGCACCATTGTTGGTTCCAAGGCAGATAAAGCCCCCGGTTCTGATGATATAAATAATAACTTCAACAAACATTTGTGCAGTATATTTGGCACCATTATAAACCAAATTTTCTCAATAGAGTACTAGAAAATTAGGAAATTCCTAGCCCTCGGTTCGAAGTACTGTTATTTATGCTTTATGAAAAAAGTGATGTGTCTGATCCGTCAAGTTATCGCGGCATTGCGTAATTAACTCCATTGCTAAAATGTTCACTCAAGTTATAGGCGCTCGCATTCGAGAATACTTTGAAAATAATGACATTCTGAGCGAAAGCCAGATACATTTCCGGAGAAATCAAGAAACAGTAGACTGTATATTTTCACTAACTTTGATTATCCACTTGCAATTAAGATTGGTGGAAGATACTTCTTATGCACTTTTTTTGAACTTCAGACTGGCTTTTGATTTAGTGAATCATCTGCTCCTGTGGCATAAATTGTATAGAGTGGGAATAAGTGCGATAATCATAAGAATTTCGCAAAGTTTATACCGTAATGCTCATATAGTATTTAAAAATAACAATATCAATTCTGATACTGAAATAAGTGTTACTCAGGGAGTTTTACAAGGGGATATTTTATCCCCAATCCTTTTTACAATTTACTTAAATGACCTTGATGAATTTTTGCGTGACTCAGGTGCAGTCGGTCTAAATATTGATGGATATAAAGACATCATTCTTGGCATATGCGGACGACATAGTGATTCTATGTAATTCGCCCTTGAACGTACAAAAAAAGTTAGGTTTGTTAAAAAGATATTGTGATGTAAATTTACTGGAGGAGAATATACAAGAAACTGAAATTTTATCGTTCCACAGAGGTCATCCTAAGTAACTGCCGTTTTCATTCAAATACGATACAAAATGTATTGAAGTAGTTAACAGTTTTTTCTACTTGGGCATATTGATTTCTTGCTCTGGCAAATTTCTTGAAGCATCTAAGCAAGCTTTAAAGAAAGCAGGTTCAGCTACTAGCACAATTAGAAATATCTTGATAAAGAGTCGCTCAAGGATGTGGGATGGAAAAATTTAACTTTTGAAGTCGGTCATAAATGCAACGGCTTCATATGCCGTTGAGATTTGGAGCCTGAGGTACGGAGATATGCTCGATAATTGTGAATCGCGTTTCGTAAGATCTTCACTTATGTGCCCTAGAAACACTCCTGGATTCATTCTAAGACTTGAATCAGGACTAATTCATCTAAAAGTGGAAATTTCTACAAATTTGAAATTTCTGGTCTAGAATCTTAGGATTAGAAGGTTCTTACTCCACTGAATCAATTTACGATAAATTAGTTGAATCAGATAAAAGACCGTTTAATGAAATAAAATACAATTGGGTTTCTCAGTTCAAGGGTTTCCTAAAGGACCTCAGCTTTGAACACAAATAGGTCACACAATCTATCAGTAGAAAGCAAATTGAGGATCTGCTATCGACGTGGACGATGAATTTAAAGGAACAAGATAGGAATCTTCTAAGCATCACAACATTAAACACTCTCTATAGAGAAATTACTCTTAGCTCCTCTTATTTTGCTTATCTTAAAGCAAATGTCTCACTCAATAAAAAGAGTATGATAACTCAAATCCGCCAAAGTAATCATTTCATTCTCTCATTCTCAGTAAATAACATAATTTACCGCATAGATTCACGAAGTATTTGTACGTTGTGTAACTGCTAGGTTTAGAAAGATATTTCACATTTCCTTTTTGCCTGTCCGATATACCGTCCATTGAGATCAGTATATCCGA
Organism: Dromius quadrimaculatus; assembly: GCA_963989225.1. Lineage (NCBI taxonomy): Eukaryota > Metazoa > Arthropoda > Insecta > Coleoptera > Carabidae > Dromius > Dromius quadrimaculatus. Next base: position 24,115,423 of record OZ022336.1, on the reverse strand, counting down.
AGGAATATTTTACACAATCGAGTAGTATGAATGAGTATGAGTTTATAGAGATTACGGATATCGAGAAAATTTATAATATTAACTGTTATATAGCCGGTGCTTTGAAATCGAGGAGTTTAAGGGATGTTACGAGCTTCAAACTCGTTCAGGCGCCTTTGTGCTGGGAAGCCCTTGGTCAACTATTGCATCAAATATTTCATTCATGCTGTTCCAGGAGAATGCTTTTTGCTTCCAAAATTGAGGAGAAATTTTCATACTGCTTGGAGAAAGACATTTATATTTCAAAGCTATTATTACAAATATTCACAAAGTATTCAAATTTACAGCTTAGAACCCTTATTAACTTCCGAGTGGTCTACTTTCTTTATGAATGTGTATTATACATGTATATATGAATATGCTCAATTATGTGTTCATATGTAACTATCAGGATTCGCGGTAGCGAATCCGACGAGCCAGAGTGGTAAGGTGTCTCGGCCCAAGCCACACGTGAAGCATTTACTGGAGTTTTATAGCGCTATCTCCTTTCCTCGCGTGTTCGTAAGTGTAGAGGGAGAGAGAGGTCCGAGCCGTTCTGTGACTTGAACTCACAGGCCGCCATGTTTATTCAGTCCTCCATGGTGCATTCATAACAAGAGAGAGATAATTGTTTACGCAACCGCGAGTCCTGACGACGAGCCAGAGTGGTAAGGTGTCTCGGCCCAAGCTACACGTGAAGCATTTACTGGAGTTTTATAGCGCTATCTCCTTTCCTCGCGTGTTCGTAAGTGTAGAGGGAGAGAGAGGTTCGAGCCGTTCTGTGACTTGAACTCACAGGCCGCCATGTTTATTCAGTCCTCCATGGTGCATTCATAACAAGAGAGAGATAATTGTTTACGCAAGGCCCAATAAAGTTTGATACTGTGTAATTAATCAATAAAAATTGAGTATTACAAAGAAATAATTATTTTCAACTTTTAATAGTGTTGTATCATGCCCTGGAAACTTATATGAGGGTTGCTAGACCTACGTTTCTAGTATTTATTTCTATCAACAGATGTCGACACTGCAAAATTTCTTGTTGTTTTGTCCGTCACGTGATCCGTGACGTCATGTGGCCTTATTCGTCGTGTCCACTTGACATGTCTGGCATTTCGTTCGAATCGTTTATTGTGTCAATATCGTGTTTTACATTGAGTTGCTCAGTTTTGTTTCGTTGAAGTATCTATTTTCTTACTCCATCATTCTGCAATTGTGTATTATTGTTGCCTCTTGGTGTATAAAATCTGTATTTTTCAATACAAGAAATAATGCTAGTTACAAATATAAAGTGTTGCATCGTGGACTGCCACGCCATTGGTAAGTACTTTTAATAATAGAGAAATAGAAGTTCTATATTGTAATGCTGATCTGTGAACAAATCTGTGAGTAGTGTAGTTCTGGAATGATTAATATGCATGCAGAAAAATCAATAGTTCTTCTTGAAATACATGCAGATTTGTTCAGAATTGCATCATGATAATGATTTCAAATATCATGTTTTCTGTAAAGGTGTATCCCAACATCGTTTTCCCAATCCTGATAAGGATTTGGAACGTTTTAACAGATGACTGGATATCTTGAATATGGAGGAATTACGCTCTATGGATAAACTGAAGGTGTACAATAATAAACGTGTATGCTCTGTCCATTTTGTTGCTAAATACAAGAGCATTGGAATTCCAAGACTACTCTGGAATGCTTTGCCTTCTCTTAATCTATCAGGTATTTTTATACAATTATTTTCAACTTTATAATAGTCCTACGTGCAGTAGATATTGAAGAATAAAAAATGAGCTACAACAAATGTTTTTATGTATTTCAGAAATTCCACGTCCAACCGTGATTATTCCAGTTCAGCTGATTTCATGTTCGCAGCAGATGGAAGGAGTAGGTAGAAACATACAAAATTATAAGACTTCCCAACCTTCATAGTGTTGCTGTCACAAGGCAACATGAATTGACACCGAAGGCAGAAACTTTATACAAGGCCGCTGTACAGTGAAAGAAAATCGCCTTTTGCTCTAGAAGGAGGATCAATTCTTTTTTTAGTTACAAATGATTTTAGGAAGATGAGCTCATTAACACCATCTGCTCAAATGTTCTTTGAACTTCAGACGAGAGAAACAGGAAAGAAGGAGAAAGCGCGAAGATACACACGAGAGGAGAAGATAATGTGTCTGTCTCTCTTGAAACAAAATGTAAGAGGATATGATTTATTAGAAAAAATGTTCACTTTGCCAACTAGAAGAATGTTTTGAAAATGAATTGTAAATGCTGTTGTTGGACTGGAGAATTAATTTTAAATTGACATAATTCATTTATATTTTTTCTGATTTGTTCTTATTGTTTCAAAGTAAGTCTCTGTGAGGAAAGGGCGAGTTATCATATTTCTATTTTTGAAATAATTTGGACAATAACGATAATGTATGTTTCAGAAATGAATTATAAATGCTGTTGTTGGATCTGAAGAATTAATTTTAAATTGACAGAATTCATTTGTGATATTCATTCTGATTTGTTCTTATTGTTTCAAAGTACGTCTCTATAAGAAAAGGGCGAGTTATCATATCTTTATTTCCGAAATAATTTAGACTATAACGATAATATATGCCTTAAAAATGAATTTTAAATGTTGTTGTTGGTTCGATAGGATTAATTTCAAATTGACATAGTAAATTTTTAATATTTATTCTGATTTGTTCTTATTATTCCAATGTACATCTCTGTAAGAATAAGGCAAATTGTCGTATCTTCATTTTTGGAATAATTTTGACAATGACGATATAGAATGTTTCGAAAAAGTATATTGTGCAACAAGTGCGATAAGTTGTCGATTACCCACGAGAGCGAAGTTCGCTTATTCGCTCAAGTGGGCAATTGACAACACCGCACGAGTTGCAGATACTATTTTTCATTACGAATGCGAGATAAGCACTATTTTGCCCTTATTTTTTCGAGCGAAAAATCGTTTGCGTGCGACTAGCTTACTTGTCGCACTCAAATTATACTTGGCACACTCGAAAGCCAAAGAGCCATGTATCGCCCGGAGAGACGTGCGCAAAGTAGTACTTATCCTGTATGAGTGATAAAAATAATTTTTAAATGCTGTTGGATCCAAAGAATCAATTTCAAATTGACATAATTCATGTGATATATCCATTCTGATTTGTTCTAATTGTTTCAATGTAAGTCTCTGTGAGAAAAAGACTAATTATTGTATCTTTACTCTTGAAATGATATTCACAAGGATAACATAGCGATGAAAAATGTTTCGAACATGCCTTCTAAATTTTGTTTGGTCACTATAAAAATGTCAAATATGTAAAGAAAAAATCAATCAAAATTATTTGTACTGTTTTCCTAATAGATATTGATTATTAACTGTGTTTATTATTGTTATTGTGTGAATTGTACGAGTTTTTTTCAAATATGCGAAATATGGAAAAAATGTATCCATATTTCACATAACTTCCAAAAAAATCTACAAATCATAAATAATAATTCATGTCAATTATATTGTTAGCGAATCTCATTAAAGTCTTGGTTTTATTATACGTAATTCACAAATATTCAACAACTTATTAACTCTCAAGTCTTTTTACTATGCATTCGTTCGTCCAAAACTAGAATATTGCGTCGTTGTATGGAATCCTATCTATGAAAAATACGCTATGGAAATTTAATGAGTACAAAGAAGATTCATTCGATATTGCTCCCGCAAGTTTTCAAGTGATTTTGATATATATACTTATAGTTATACTAACACTCTTAATGAATTTAATATCACTACACTTGAAAACAGGCGTACTATACAGTCATGTATATATTTGTTCAAAATTATTCATCACCAAATTGATGACTGTTCTAGCCTAAGTTGTTTATCTATAAGTGTACCACGACATACTTGTAGGAGTCAATTTGTAACTCTTCATTTAACGATGGTGAGAACAAATTATGAAACCAAGGCACCTATTAGAAGATTATGTTCAATTTACAATGAAATTGCCTCTCGTTTTGAAATAGACATATTCAACCATAACTTTGTTAGTTTCAAGAATGTATTATCACAATTGTCTTAAGCAACAAATTATGATTTTTTTTTGTTGATATTTATACCTAATTAAGCTACTTGTGTCCTTAACTGTAGATATTTGTATTTTTGTTTTCCAACCCTCAGTAATTGGGATCATTTGATCCTGTTGAGTGGTTTATCAATAAATAAATAGATAATAATTATTTAAAAATTTAAATAAATTACCTCCCATCAATTCAAATCGGTGTTAGTTATTATTCCTGTCATCAGATGGCGCTAAAAGACAATTCCAGCTCATAACATTGCAGCTTACCGTCTATAGTTTATAAGTAGTCTGTGGTGCTGTATTAAACACAACCAGAGAGCTAGCTGTCGGCAATTTTTCCACATTAAACTTCACAAAATCCTTTCATTTTGAAATGTTCAACTGCAAAACATATACTTCAGGTTAAACATTTTCTGTGCTTGAAATTTGCGATGAAAACTGTATTTTTCTCATTAAGCTGTGGCGGGAGTGGATTGAATTTGTGATTTTGAAGTGGATATTTCAACATTTTCCAAACTAGATAAAGATTCCTCTACTTTTACACTCGTATTCAACTAAGTAATAGGGATTGAGAAATCTCGAAATTTTGTTAATTGTATATCACCAAAATTTACAAAAGAAACATGTCAAATCATACCCCGAGGCAAACTGAAAAACTTCGAAACATAAATACTTCCATTTCCAAATTCTCAATCGAAAGACACATACTTCTAATCTTGAGCCAATATTACCAAATTTCACACATGAAAGGTGTGAAATCATGCTACGAGCCAGACTCAAAACTCCAAATCATGAATTTTTCAATTGTTCATTTTATAATTCCAAAGCATATACGTATGGTTGAACCAATAAAACTCGAATCATATATGCACCAATTTTTCAATTTATTAAACTCCGAAACATATACTCAGTTCAATTGAAATTGAAAAAATTATCTCAAAAGAGTGGAAACTTTCGAGCCAAAGAGTTAGCCGTCGGTAATTTTTTCAGATATAAACTTCTCAACTTAAAAACATATACTTATGGCTAAACCAATATTATCAAATTTCACAAATGAAAGATGTGCCAACCTAAAAGACACCAAAACATAAATTTTTATGGTGCTCAATTTATAACTCCAAAACGTATACTTATGGTTGAACCAATAAAACTGAAAATCCCAAAATATATATTCTCCCATTTTTCAATTCATAACTTCAAAACAAGTACTTGCCACCAAACACAAAAAGAAGTTAGAAAATCACATCAATGAACTAGCTGTTAACTTATGAAACGACGAGAACGACCAGAAGCGCCTGAAGAGGACGAAACTACTGGACTTGAAATTCATATAGTCATAACATGTATAATATGCTTTATGATATATTATGTAAGCCAATAAAATTATAAATGTCAATAGAGAGAGAACACCACTGGATGTTTTCTCACGCATGCCATGTAAATACTATATCAAATTTGATAGTTGGCGTTAATTGGAGTCAGCTGTAAATATACTGCTGAACAAAGAAAAATCTCTCTGGTAATCATTTGGTACTAAAATCACAGAGAGAAAATTTCTAGATTTGGGACGCATCTGGATATTATAATTATTAAACAACTTTCCGAACGTATTCGTTGTACACGACGGAGATTGAATATTAAAAATAAGATAGATAGATGGATAGATACATATAATGTATTGTGTATGAGATGGATATATCTCACAATAGATTGACAACATTTAATATATCAATATTGGAGTACAAAAATAATGTGTCTCCTATGGAAACTTTAAACAATGGAATAAACTTGATGAATCTGAATTTAACGAATATAAAAACGCAACATAAGAATAGTAGTTTGGGTTCGATAAAAATAAAAAAACATCAAGATACTCAATTCAGTATATTGACCAAGTATTTAGAGTAAATAAAAAAAATTAAGAAAAATCACCTCAAAAAGGTAAAAGATAACGAGCCAGAGAATTGCTCGTCGGCAGTTTTTTTGAATATAAACTATATAAAATCTTTCCATTCTGAAATATGTAACTCCAAAGCGTATTCCACAAATGAAAGATGTGAAATCATACTTCGAGCCAGATTCGAAAACTCCAAAACATACATTTTCAAATTGTTCAATTTATAACTCCAAAACGTATATTTATAACCGCAAGACATATTTTCTTCCATTTTGTAATTTATAACTCCGAAACATATAGAGGAGAGTGACCAACGTGGGATACAATTTGAACATATCTTCTTGTAAGAATTCCTTAAGAGGGTGTGTTAGAAAAATTCAAAACATATGATGTTATTACTCTGTTACCCCAAAAATTCGTTCTCACAAAAATTGTATCCCCAAAATTCTTTTCTCATTAGTTTTTTTTTTCTACTAATTTTCTTAGTTTTGTTGATCAAAGATAAACAATTGATAATCATTTTCTTCCAGAAAAAAAAACGACATACAAACTTGGGGGTAACAGAGTAATAATATCATATGTTTTGAATTTTTCTAACACACCCTCTTAAGGAATTCTTACAAGGAGATATGTTCAAATTGTGTCCCACTGTTGGTCACTCTCCTCTATATGTTTCGGAGTTATAAATTACAAAATGGAAGAAAATATGTCTTGCGGTTATAAATATACGTTTTGGAGTTATAAATTGAACAATTTGAAAATGTATGTTTTGGAGTTTTCGAGTCTGGCTCGAAGTATGATTTCACATCTTTCATTTGTGGAATACGTTTTGGAGTTACATATTTCAGAATGGAAAGATTTTATATAGTTTATATTCAAAAAAACTGCCGACGAGCAACTCTCTGGCTCGTTATCTTTTACCTTTTTGAGGTGATTTTTTTAAATTTTTTTGATTTACTCTAAATACTTGGTCAATGTACCGAATTGAGTATCTTGATGTTTTTTTTTTTATCGAATCCGAACTACTATTCTTATGTTGCGTTTTTATATTCGTTAAATTCAGATTCATCAAGTTTATTCCATTGTTTAAGGTTTCCATATGAGACACATTATTTTTGTACTCCAATATTGATATATTGAATGTTGTCAATCTATTGTGAGAGATATCCATCTCATACACAATACATTATATGTATCTATTCATCTATCTATCTGATTTTTAATATCCAATCTCCGTCGTGTACAACGAATACGTTCGAAAAGTTGTTTAATAATTATAATATCCAGATGCGTCCTAAATCTAGAAATTTTCTCTCTGTGATTTTAGTACCAAATGATTACCAGAGAGATTTTTCTTTGTTCAACAGTATATTTACAGCTGACTCCAATTGACGCCAACTATCAAATTTGATATAGTATTTACATGGCATGCGTGAGAAAACATCCAGTGGTGTTCTCTCTCTATTGACATTTATAATTTTATTGGCTTACATAATATATTATAAAGCATATTATACATGTTATGACTATATGAATTTCAAGTCCAGTGGTTTCGTCCTCTTCAGGCGCTTCTGGTCGTTCTCGTCGTTTCATAAGTTGACAGCTAGTTCATTGATGTGATTTTCTAACTTCTTTTCGTGTTTGGTGGCAAAGAGCCGGATTGGTTTCCTAACGTTTTTGATTTTTAAATCTTTATGTAACGTATGATTACTAACATACCATGGGGCGTTTGCAATTGTTCTTAGGGCTTTATTTTGAAATCTTTGAATGATGTTTACATTGAATTTCTTGGCACAGCCTCACAGCTGAATTCCATATGTCCAGATAGGCACAATTATCGCTTTATATATTGATAATTCATTTTCTAATGATAACATGGATTTTCTTCTCAGAAGACAGTACATTAATTCAAATTTCAGTTCCAAGTGCTATCTTGTGATTGTTAGGTGGGTGTTTCAATTTGAATTTGAGTGTATGCTCAAATAAATTACTTTGTCTTTCGTAGTTAGCTGTTCATTGTTCATGTTAATGGGTGAGCAGGTTGCAGTTTTGCTCGTAAATGTAACGTGCGTCGATTTACTCTCATTCATTTTTATTCGCTGGATGGATGTCCATTTTTGTATTTCGTTTAAAGATCTTTGTAATGCTGCAGTTATCTCAGAGGGCTCTTCATTGATTGCTATAATGGCTGTGTCATCTGCATATGTTACAGTTATGACTTCGTCAGAGCAGGGCATATCGGCAGTAAATAATTGGTAAAGAAAGGGTTCAAGTACACTTCCCTGTAGAACTTCTGCTTTGATTTCATGTAGCAGTGAAGTACTATCGTACTACCTGAAAATAGCAATTCTTCAGGTATGACTTTACTAATAAAAAATATTGATAAGGCAGAGAGCTTTTGGTTTTACACAACAATACTTCGTACCATACTCTGTCAAAAGCTTTGGTCATGTCAATAAATGCCCCAGAACATATCTTTTTATTTCCGAAACTGTTTTCACTTGCATCAACTATTCGGTGAACTTGTTGAATAGTGGAATGTTGTTCACGAATTCCAAATTGGTATGAGACAATCAGGTTCTGATACTCAATTATTACTTTATGTCTTATTAAGTGCAGCTTTTAAAATAACTTTGACATAAGAGGTAACAGTGATATTGGACTAAAAGACGAAGGACCTTGAGCAGGCTGTCTTGGTTTGTTGACCAGAATCATGGTGGCAAATTTCCGATAAATTGGAAAGTGTTGAGTTCTTATGACTGCGTTGCATATTTAAGTTAGAAGGATTAGAGTAAAATATGACTAAATAATCATATAAAGAATAAGTACGATCTCCTAAAATGCTGAAACATAACATCAAATTATGACGTTAGTTCAACATTATATTACGTTACTTCTTGACGTCAATTTATGACCACAATTTGATTCGACGTGTGACGTCAGTTCATCGTCATCTGACGTCACATCATGACTGCAATGACGTCACATTTTGGTCGACGGTCATTCATTCTTACTCGGAAAGTATCTTTATCAGATTCAGCCTTCTAAAGAATTCTGCTTCTAATCCATTCATGTGTGCGTGAGTTTTTTTTTATCAAAAATCACTCCAAGAAATCTTGATTCGCTTGTAGGATTGATATTGTTATATCCCAATTTGAGAACTATGTTTTGATGAAGTCGCTGTCGGCAGAGATGTATTATTTTTGTTGTAGTTACTGAAAATTTCAATCCAAACTTTTTGATCAACGCTGATAATTTGTCTATTGTTTATTGTAGATTATTTTGCACCGTATCGATACTTTCACCCTTGTTATGTATGGTCTTATCATGTAAAAACAATGCTGTTTTGACTATAACCTGAATATCTCTTGTAATTTTTTTTTATAGCGATTAGGAAAAGTTCTATAAGGTATCCTTATTTTTTATCAAAGAATTCAATTATTCAATGAAAAAAAGATGTTCCTCTTGAAAAAATAAAGTTTCATTATGTTTGTAATCTGTAGCTTTGGTGTAGCGTATCTGTCACATTTTTATGAATATCCCATGAATTATTCATCATATTATAATTTAAGGTCTCTCTTATAAAATCCTGTTCTCATATTATGATTATTCAAACTTGTTCCTGAGATACAGCGTTTTAAAGGTCTGTCAGATTTCAGACAAAAATCAAAAAATTGAGTTACGCCGAATATGAGGCCAGCTGCTAAAAGTTTCAATTGTTTCATATGTAAATCTTCCGTTGAATTGAATTAAGTAATAAAAAATGGGGTATTCTTGAAAGTAAGAGAATTGAAGCCAATTTTTCGTCAGATGAGCTACTGGTTTGGAATAGGCATGTTGGACGACACATGGATACCAAATTTTGTAGAAATATATTCAATAGTATCAAAAATATAGACAAAGTGCCTGAATACGTGCATTTTTCAATCTGTTTGTTCGAAACGGTATCTTTTCTTTGCTAGTCCAATCCTCTCTTTTCTTTTTATTTATATGAATAAAAATGCAATTCACTTGAGAAAGTTTTGTATACATATATGCTTTATTAACTCACTTTTATATCACAACAAAAATTTTATTCCAATAGAATTAGTGAACACAAACTTTGTATTGAACTATAGACCGAACGAGAGATAGTATTCCCTGAATATTAAATAAGAATCGCATTGCAGAAATTGATTATGTATTGAATTGGGCGATCAACTTAAATATGAGCATGCAAAAATTTGTACTCTCGCAAAACTATCACGCACAAAAAAAAAAATGTCGCGGGCCCGAACTTATTTCGAGAATAGTTCTCAAATGCAACATGTGCGAGAAAGTAACTCACATGAATCGATTCTTGAAACGGTGAGAAATTTGTATACGTGAGATGAGAAATATTTTCACTTTGCTCTCAACGATAAATTCGATTCTTGAAAATAGGTGAGATTATCTCACCGATCTTTTCGGACATGGTTATGCAGTGAAATATTTCATGCGCGCGCAGCTGATCAATGACCAATCGAAATGGACGACGAGAAAAAGAAATATATTACTCATGAGCAGAAATTGGCTTTGGTTGATTTTGTAGAGTCAAAATCAGAACTAATTAAATGTAAATTTGACTCCTAATTCACTTACAAAGATAGTAACAATAGAAATTCATTATACTATTTTGAGTGAGTAAAACATTATTGGGAGTTCGATCAATTTTTTTATTATATTTCTTTCCTATTTTAAAGTTTCAGCTGTACCTCAGCCATCTTCAGAAGTGCTACAACTCAATTATTCTATTACTGATTATGTGTGCTATGATTGTCGAAAATACTTACAGAAGAATACTAAAAGCGTACATTTAAGTGTGCTTTGAACGTAGTTTTTTCCCTGTATTTTATTACGTTCAAATTACACATGAATGTACACTCTTAGTTTTACACAAAATATTTCTTCTGTATTTCCGACAACCATGAAATACATAATCGGTAATAAAATAATTGAATTGTAGCACTCCTGAAAATGGCTGAAGTATAGCTGAGACTGTAAAGTAGGAAAGAAATATAATCAAAAAAATTGACTGAATTCCCGATATTGTCTTACTCATCCAAATCAACTCATCCAGTCAGCTTCAACAATTTATTCAATATTATACAGAGTAATCAATAATGATTGTCTGTCACGTGACAAGCAAAAGTTCGCATTATGATCGAAACTATCTTCTTGGAATAAAGCTAGTATGAATCTTTTCATTTTGATAACTACGTTACCGACATTTCCAGAACACAGTGGCATATATTTTGCATATTTTGTGACGAATTTATCCATAATCTGATTCAAAGAACAAGGAACTGAGTGAATAGCTGTATTATCGAATGATTATTGGAAATTTATCACTATTTTACCAAATTTTTAGGTTAGAATAGTGTTTTCAGAGGAACTGTCATCTGTCACTTAAAGCTCACTATCTCAGGCAGGCGGCAAAGGGAAAATCAGAGCAAGACGGCACGGACAATCATTTTTGATCACTCTGTACTATATTTGATCAACAAGAAAACTATGACCACGAATTTAAAATAAATATGTCACATTTTATCTGAAATTTTAGCTTTTTATTCATAATTTTACATATATCTATATCCGATGTACTTACTAAGATTTTATTCTGTCAAATAAAATGGCGTAATATAGTAACAATACTTCAAAATCAACACAGTAACTAACATCTACTATGCTCATTCTCACTAGGCAAACGGTGCCAAGAAATGTTACACGTGATGAGAAAAGTGTAAGATAAAAATAGCAGAGAATTATGTTCAAGAATAAGACTTGCATCTCACGAGGTAAGAAATAAGATTTTTCCCATCTCACTCCATTTCAAGAATTGGTATCCTGGATACCGATTCTTGAAATGGAGTGAGATGAGAAAAATGGTCACATGACTTATTTCTCACCTCGTGAGATACAAGTCGTATTCTTGAACATAATTCTCCCCTATTTTTATGTCACACTTTTCTCATCACGTATAACATTTCTCGCCACCGTTTGGCTAGTGAGAACAGTAGATGTCAGTTACTGTGTTGATTTTGAAGTATTGTTTCTATATTACGCCATTTTATTTGACAAAACAAAATTCCGGTAGGTACAGCGAAAATAAATATATGTAAAATTTATGAATAAGAAAAAGCTAAAAGTTGAGAAAAAAAATGTGATATATTTATTTCAAATTCGTAGTCATAGTTTTCCTGTTAATCGAATATAGTACATATAATATTGGATAAATTGTTGAAGCTGACTGGACGAGGTAATTTGAGTGTGTAAAACAATATTGAGAATTCAGTAAATTTTTTTGATTATATTTTTTTCCTACTTTACAGTTTCAGCTATACCTCAGCCATCTTCAGAAGTGCTACAATTTAAGGTTGTTAAGAAGAGAAGTGGGGTTAAGCTATGGTGGCAACCCTGCTCTATGCTAACTACATAGGATGAACATTCATTGCCAACTTCAAATAAACAAAATTTCAATGATTAAAACTAATGGAAATGTTTGTTTTCGGTTGAAAATACATGATATTGAATAATTTGGTTTCTTATTCTATTCTTTTAAAGAGCTTCCATCCGTTGAAATATTCTTTTTTCATATTTTAACAAAGCTATAATATGATATGTATAGCGCGCAACGCTGTAGACTTACAGAAGTTTTTTTGACATTTGGCGTTTAGTAGTGGTACTGCGTTTCATAGCCAAACACACTTATTGATGATAAATCTACATCAAAAAAATTATATCGATGGAAGAATAAATGGGTTACTCAATCAGTATACCGTCTCGTCAGGGAAATGATAAAAAATCTTGTTTATTCTAATCACACACACTCTTCCCATTTCATCTCATGCGGCGATGTTGCCAAGCGTATGATAAATTGCTAAATTTCAGTTGCTTTTGTACAATTTTTTTGAGTAGTAATTCAATTTTCTCTGAAACTATAAACAAGACTTTTTTGAAACTTGGTACACATGTTTATAAGACTTAAGTAGATATTTTGACGATTTTTTGTGATGTTGTCATTTCAGGTAGTCGAGATAATGACGTATAAATCAATGTGAAACACATCGCGTGCATTAACGTAATGTAATAACATGTCACTGAACAGCAACTTTGACATTTTTTATCTCGATAACTAGAAACAAGATTAAGTTCAAACTTTACCAGAATATTCTCCTCTAAACAAATAATATACTGTAAAATTTTTAATAAATTCTCATATACTTTGATTTCCTTCTCAACAACCTTAATTATCTTATTACTGATTATGTATGCTATGGTTGTCGGAAATACTTACAGAAAAATAATTTTGTGTGAAACTAAAAGTTTACATTTATGTGTGATTTAAACATAATAAAATAGCGGAAAAAAATTACGTTTGAAACACACATGAATGTACACTTTTAGTTTTACAAAATAATTCTTTTTCAAGTATTTCCGACAATCATAGCATACATAATCAGTAATCAAATAATTAAATTATAGCACTTCTGAAGATGGCGAGGTACAGCCGAAACTTTAAATTAGGAAAGAAAAATGTAATCAAAAAAATTGACTGAATTCCCAATAATCTTTTACTCACTCAAAATAAACGTTTATTATAACCATCTTTGTAAGTAAATTGGGAGTCAAATTTCCATTTAATTAGTTTTGGTTTTGACTCTACAAAATCAACCAAAGCCAATTTCTACTCATGAGTAATATATTTCTTTTTCTCGTCGTCCATTTCGATTTGACATTAATAAGCTGCGCGCGCATAAAATATTTCACTGCATAACCACGACCTAAAAGATCGGTGAGAAAGTCTCACCTATTTTCAAGAATCGAATTCATCGGCCGTATGCGTGATGAGAGCAAAGTGAGAAATATTTCTCATCTCACTTATACAAATTTCTCACCGTTTCAAGAATCGACCCCCTGGAATATAATCTTCAATGCTTCAAATGTAAGCGGCATCAGGTAATGTCATAAAACTAAATAACATTCCGAAAGGCGGCGATATTTTTCATTTCCAATTTTGCTGCTAGGTAGCTCTCGTTTATGGCAATACTCAATTTACTTGTTAGAAATTTTATTGAATTTATAGAGTTGATATCCCAAGCGCTACTGAATATATTCAAATGGAATAAAGAGTAATCATATTCAAAATGATTCTCTCACATTGGTGCTTTGCTGAATTTTATCACGTTGGTTTACTTCGAGAGAAAATTCAGTTTATTTTAATCACTTTTTTGTGAAGGATTAAGAGAAGCTATTGACTGTTTTTGGAGTTCAAGTTACAGATATCAGAATTCCAATCGATCATAGTTCAATGAGAAGTGTTAAACTTCAATTTTATCAAAAAACTAAAATGAAAATTTATTCCAGTTCTGAGAATTAGGTCCTCAAAAATTAGACTATAAACAACCTCTCAAAAATATACTTGAAGAAAATGTCTGTATTTTTATAAATACGTAGAAAATCGAAGTTCTACTCTATCAATGTTCAACAAAAGGCAGAGCCGGAACTAGGGCGTGGCGAAAGTGGCCCCTGCCATGGGCGCAGACTTCTAGGGGGCGCAAAACCCTATGAACTGCATTAAACAAATCATTTAAATTCAAATTTAATAAATATTTTATGACGGGTTTTGGTTGAGAAAGTTTATACCGTTATATTACCTGCTACCCATCTCATCTTGAGGTCAACTATAAATTTTTACATGTGTTAATTGGTTATTGGAGATGTACACTGCTCTATCAGCAAATAGTCTAGCTTCTGCATTTAGTGCATTGTGTTAGGAATGCCGAGCCACCCGCGACGCTTGATTTGTTAAAGAAGAATATATATTTATCTTTTAACTTTTCATCTAATGCTCAAAATTAATTAATTCTGGTTTTAGACCCTACTGAACCCAAAAGACATAGCTTGAAAAAAGTGGGTCTGTCTGTCGGTTCGTCTGTGTGGAAGCACAATAACTTGAGAACGCTAAATTTCCGAACAAAATTTCATATTCAAGTTTTTCATCAAAAAGCTAAGATACAGTTCGTAGATGAGTTTTTTTCAACCAGTGGTACCAAAACTTTATTGACGGAACCTTTTGATTTTTTGCGTTTATTTTAGAAATGATAGTATTTATCATAGGATATAAAATGACTAGAATTGATGCTCGAATAATTTGGCACAATATTTATCCGGAACATTTTTCGAAATTATCAGCGGTCCATTTATCATCATTAAAATTTAAATTTTTATGAAATTCGTTGTTTTTCTGAAGCAAATAAATAATGAGAATCATAATGTGAAATAAGAATTATTATCACTCATATTCGGACATCACATGCAAACGTTCGTCAATTGTTCCTTTAAATTAGGTAATTTACCTCTATCGTGTTTGGTATCAAATTGAAGCTCTTGCGGAGATATGTAATTGTAGTGGAAGTTTTAAAGAGGATATTTAAACGATCATCAATTGTTTCTTCTACAAATTATTCAAATGATATCTAGTTTGATATCAATTTAAAGCTCTCGGGAAGATAAAATTAGTAGATATCAAGAATGAATATTAATTGGTGGAATTCACGTTACTATCTTTGAATTATACTTCCGGCGATCAAATGTCAGAACTGTATGTTCCAATGAACTGAAGACTCCGAAAATCCAGAAAAGAACAATTTATTTTCAAGAATACTTATTTTAATAAGGACTAAAATATAACTGCCATCTGTCACTTTAACATTGACAGTTATCTCTTTGACAATGACAGCTGTCACTTTGACAATGACAGATGTCACTTTGACAATGACAGATGCCACTTTGAAATATGCAATTAATTGATGCGACACCCTAAATTTCTGCTACAGTGATGAAACTGGGCAGGGACTTTATGGTCGGGAAGTACCGTGTGGCCACAGCAGTTTTTTTTTTGTATTATGAGATCGATTTTTGATTCATTTTTTTGTATTATATCTTTTTTGCCTCATATTCATAATAATACTCTATACAAAAATAGGGGCGCAATTTTATGATTCGCCACGGGCGGCCAATACCCTAGTTCCGGCTCTGACAAAAGGTATTGAACTTTAATTTAATTGAAAAACTGATTTGTAGAATCTCAATAGTTATGAGAATATGGCCTACACAAAACATATTGTATTTTGTCTAAAAACGGTAGAGGCATCTTAAAGGGCATTCCGGAGTAGCTCACGTGTTCGATTTTGAGCCGGATACTTATACTTGTTTGCAGTACTCATGAATATTGCTGGCTGCTGGAATTAGCAGGCAAATGACACACGTTGGAAGGCATCATAAATTAGACTGAACCAATCTATACGGAAAGGATTTTTCATTACGGCAATTTAAGTCGTATAAGCTAAGTAATAGCAACCAAGAATTTGGTTTTTAAAAAAGATTTATTTTACTGAATGACTGTGACAAAGAACTGAACTTGTTACATGTTGTTTTACAGTATTTATACATAATACTTGATGAGTAAGAGAATGGAATCGTCTTACAACTTTAAGCATACATAACTCCTCTCTTCTTTAGAAGAGGATTCCATTCTTCAGAAAGGATTTCTATTTTGATTTTCATTCAAATTTGTTAATTCAATATTATTAATTGGTTTAGAAGTCCTTTCGCGTTTATTTCGAATTCTTATTCTATATACAACATAAAATATTATAAAAATAACAACAAAAATAATAATTACAAAGGAATTAATATAACCATGATAATTTTCATCAACTATAATGTCCTGAAGTCTTGGGATCTCTTTTACAATAAAATTTTCTTCATTCACTTGTTTTAATTTTGAAGTTTTGTTACTAAATTGATTCTTATTCATGCTGAAATTTAGATTTTCAAATATTATTTCCTTTGCTTCAATACCTATTTTTCCCAAATTATAATTATCTATTTTACAATTATCATTTGTTAAAAATCTATAAACTCCCTTGATTCGTTTATGTGTAATACTATTCTTACATTTTATTTCTATATTTCTATTTATAGTACTAGCAATTACTGCCAAATTTTGATTTTCTATTTCAATATTTATAAATGCGTCACTTATCTTGTGATACTCACAATCTTTGTTGTTGTGATTTATAACAATATTCTTTATACAGTTATTACTTTCCATGTAATTTGTTTTGCAAAAATAATGACTATTCGCCTTGTTGCAATCATGTGTATTGAATAATTTATTTTGATACAAAATTAATAATTCCTTTTCTTCATTTACAATAAACATTTCTGTGTTGTTAATATTTGGTATAGGAGTTATTTGCAATAATTTGTAATCTTTGTTACTATCGTAAATAGGTATTTCCAATAAATATTCAATCTGGTTTTGTGTAATTCTACAATGGCTTGTAATTTGTTCAGATAATTCCCAAAAATTTAATGTTTGGTTAGTTTCTTTAATTAATGTATTCAATTCATCTTTAGATATTATAGAACTATGAATTCTATCCAAATTACAGAAAGTTAAACTAATTTCAATTTCATCTAATATTTCAATCAAGTTAATACTTAATAGTATTAGTTGATTAATGATATCTTTAATTTTCGATATATTATGCCAATTCATGACCTCTCCTAACACATTATTCATTTCTGTGATTCGGGACTTTAATACATTTTCATTATACTGAATATTTTGGAATAGTTTATTAAATTTTGAAATCATTTCTTTATTAACAAGGATATTTTCCAAATTTTGTGCTTGAAGTATATTTTGATTATTATTTATAGTTTCAAATAATTTATCATATCTCTCAGAATCATATGAGTCTAAATTCACAGTAATACTTTTGATAATTGATCCTAATCCGTTTATTAATCCACGTTTGCTACGCTCATGTTCAAATAGATTATTAATCTTGTTTTCTAATCTATGTATATTGAAATTCAAAATGTTCAAGTAAGTCTGTGCTTCCTCTTTATAGTTAAAATCTATGGTTTCTTCATTATTTAAATTTGCCAGTACTTCATTCTTATAATCGACTATCTTATGATATTCTAACTCTAAATTATTAATCTTATAATTATATTATGAATAATAAGATGATTTATAAATATTTGCCTGGCCTAAATCTGAAATATTTATTCCAGGATTGTCTTTAATTTCGGTCAATTCTTCTCCTGTGCTTGTGCAGAAGCATCCGCAACAAATAATCGTTTTCTTTTAATTTTATCAATTTTATGTCTTTCATTTGAATTTACTTTTATTGTCCCTAATCTAGGGTTATATTCCTCGATCTTATGGATTTTGAATAATGGCTTTTTTATTTTTTGTATCCTTCTCTTGCCTTCTTTAATAAGTGCTGTATCAAATTTCAAAGTATCTAAATTTAGTTTGGACGGTTTTTGTTTTAAAAATCTCTTATTCTTCTCTACTTGACTATTCTTATTTACATTCTCTCTTAACACAATGAGGTTATTTTGCCATTCTTGTAAATAATCCTCGTTACTATTTTTTAATTTCAAAATATTGTTATCCTTTTCAGAGCCAAATAATATTTCATTTGGTGTTAATTTAGTAGCTGAATTTATAGAATTATTATAAGCTATTAAGGCTAATTGTATTTTTCTGGATATTTTTTGTTCTTTAAATTCAGATCGTTGGTTCAAAATTCTTAAATGCTCGATTAAAGTAGAATGAAACCTTTGTATTATTCCATTTGATTTTGGATTATCAACACAAGTCATGTGAATTTTAATACTATAACTTCTCAAAAGATCTTTTACTAAGTGGTTGTTAAATTCGGTGCCACTGTCGAAGGTTATTTCATTCGGAGTTTGATATTGAGAAAAGTAATTTAAAAGTGCGTCTGTTATTTCTGTAGCTGCGAGTGTTTTGACATAAAATATCTGTCCGAATTTGGAAAATGAGTCTACGAGGGTTAAATATTTTCTATTTTCTAATGTTAGTGTGTCAATGTGTAGCATGTCGAAAGGATATTTAGGGGTTGGTGTGAGATTGTCGGAGACTTGATATGGAGTTCTTTCATATTTGTTTTGCTGACAAATATCGCAATTGTTTATATATTTTTGAATGTCTAGACATATTTTCGGCCAATAGAATCTACGTTTCAATTTTCGATAAGTCTCTAGAATACCTCTATGATTAGTTTTTCCCAAATGATAATTTTGAACAATTTCTAATTGGTCTTCGGGTGTAAGAATGTCTTCTAATACTTCTATACACTGAATAAATTTGTATGTATCTTTACTAAACATTTCGTGTAACACTTCATTTATAGTGATTATCAAGTCTTTATCGATTAAACAATAATAGTTCACGTGAGGTACGCAAAAATCTTTTATAAACTTGAATATTTCATCTTTCATATTGACGCCGCTTAAACTGATGATTAATCTTTGTTTCTGAGTGCCAAATAATTTTTTCAAGGTGCAATTTGTTTCAGCGTCATGTTTTTTGATAATAATTTGATTCTTGCCAACATTAATACATGTGTCCTTATATGATATTCCGTTAGTTTCATTTTCGTCTGCTGAATGTGCCGTATCTGAATTTTCTTCGTCGATATTAGCTATTATGCTTTCAGTTTCGTCATTCATGTTAATTTCTTCGCGAATTTTTTCGTGAATTACTAATTTCACATGAGTTTCTTTGAATATTTCTTGCAATAAATTTTCTATTGAGGGGAAGGAAATCTCATCGCAACCGGAGCAAATTTTCGGCATATGTATTTCGAAAATATCGTTTTTGGTTAAATAGTTCCGTAATTTTATTGAACATTGTTTGATATTATTTAGTGTGGGTTTATCATGATAATTTTGTTTTGTTATCAAATGAAATAATTTATATTTGTCGGAAATAGGTTGAATTGATAAACTTTCGTTTTTACTATTCTTATCTATTAAATAATTTTTGCTATTGAAATTTGCATCCACTTGTTTTGCAAATCCTGTGCCAAGTTTGAAATCTTGTGAAATACAATGTACTAAATTTTGCGGTTTTTCGAAAATATCGTGTTGTGTTTTAAAAATTTGGAATTGAGGTCTTATTCTTGAGAGTGCATCAGCATTTGAATTTAAAGTACCTTTCTTGTATTCTATATCGTAATTATATTCATTCAATTTTATTCGCCATCGCAGTAATTTCGAATTTGGATCTTTTAGACTCATCAGCCATGTTAAAGGTCGATGGTCTGTACGAATTTTTAATTTTGTTTTATATATGTATGGCCTGAAATATTTCACAGCCCAAACTATTCCCAATAATTCTTTCTCTGTAGTGCTATAATTGATTTCGTGATTGTTCAATGTTCTTGATGCGTAAGCAATGGGCATATCTTCACCGTTAATGTTTTGGCTTAAAACTGCACCGATAGCAAAGTTACTCGCGTCAGTGGTAACAATAAACTGTTTCTCAAAATCCAGGTATTGTAAAATAGGGGCATTGATCAATAAGTTTTTACTATCATTGAAACTTTGTCTATATTCATCATTATTTATATTAACTATTCGTCCTTTCTTCAAATATCTGGTTATAGGTTTAGTGAACTTCGCGAAATTTGGAATAAATTTACTATAATACCCTAAGAGGCCTAAAAATTGTTCTATTTCTTTCTCTGTCTTGGGAATAGGGAAATTTTTTACTGCCTTGATCTTTGCTGGATTTGGTTTTATACCTTCCTGTGAGACTACATGACCGAGAAAAGCTACTTCTTTGCGCAAAAACTCTGATTTATCTAACTGGATTTTTAAATTATATTCTTTTAATGTCGAAAATATATTACGGATGTTTTGGCAATGCTCTTGAAGCGATGTCCCTAATATTATGATATCGTCCAAGTATACAAGACATATCTTATTTATATATTCTCTCAAAACATAATTCATTAATCTCTGGAACGTGGCTGGAGCGCTTTTTAAACCAAAAGTCATGCGGGTGAATTCAAAATGTCCTTTATCTGTACAAAAAGCTGTTTTTGGAATAGAATCTGGGTGCATTTGGATTTGATGAAATCCAGAAGTTAAATCTAATGTGGTGTAATATATGTTTTTGCCTAATTTATCTAGTATTTCTGAAATATTTGGAATCGGGAATTTATCGTCAATTGTTGTTGAATTAACCTTTCGATAATCAATGACCATTCTGAATTTTCTTTTTCCGGAGGCGTCTGCTTTCTTCTCAACAAGCCAGACTGGAGAACACCACGGCGAGTGGCTCTCTTGGATAATATTGTTCTCTAATAAATCTTCAATTTGGTTATCAATTTCTTTTTTATAAACTTCCGGGTAACGGTAAGGTCTTGTATAAATAGGGGTGTCATCTTTTGTAATAATTTTGTGTTGAACGACATCCGTATGTGTTAAAATCTCGTTTGCTCTTGGAATAATATTCTCATATTCCTTTAATAATTTATAAAGCTCGTTTCTTTATTCTGAGTTTAAATGTTCGGCTCTAATTTTTATTTCTTCAATACTATTAACAGAATTTTGATTATCAAAATACTGCAATTTATATTTCTTGTTTTGGATTGTTATAGCGTTGATACTGAAATCAATTTTGACTCGCATTTCAATCATGGTTGGCAAACTGAGTAGTAAATTAAATTGACTATGAAAATCAAGTAGGAAAAATTTCAAATCTTTACCTTCGAACTGCAGTATGACATATTCGTTTCCACTGTGTTCTCCGGCAGCAGTTTTGAAATTAAAATTTTCTTTCTGAATTTTGAATTTATTTTTATTTTTATAAACGTAGGTTTTACTAATCAAATTGATGGTAGAACCAGTGTCGATCAACATGTAATAATCTTTCATTTTCAGGAATGGTAATCGAGAGTTTTGAGAAATGTTCAAGATTTCTCGTGGATATTCGGAGAGTTCTCTAAAAAATATTCGTCGTCGCGTGTATTTTCAATTTCGTGGTTATTTTCTAAAATTCCCTCAGTAAAATTGTCGCAATTTGGTTCATTTGAGTTTCCGGGGTCATAATCATTATTTTCGTCGGAGTTTTCTGTATTATTTATTTCTTCAACAATATAATTTGGCTGATACGCTCCGAACTGCCTATTTTGTTGCGTGAAATAGTTGCTAGGGCCTGGTCTGGGTTGGAATGACTGTCTCGTTTGTGTAGACATAGGAGTTGGTTGAATCCTTTGAGCATTTTTGACTTGTTGCTTAGGAGCAAATCTTTGGTTATTGGACAAGTTTTTATTATGGATATTTATCGGTCCAGTCGGGAAGCTTGTACCGGGAAATCTTCGAGGAGGAATGTTTGATAAATGTCTAGTTACGGTATTAGTGATAGGTTTGTTAATTGTATTTGTATTGATATTGATGTTTGATTTTAAATATTGAAAGTCATTTTGTAATAACGTTTCTACGTCCGCTAAGTTCTGTGGATTCCTAGTTGCTAGGTTATTTCTGTATGGATCGCTGATAGTTGAAATAAAATTATTTATGATCAATTTTTCAGCGAATCTTATAGTTACTAGTTTAGTGCCTGGATCGTTCTCTCCTATACTTATTCTAGATTCAAAACTGAGTAATTTCTCCTTCGTGATTTCTAGCAGTTTGTATGGATTTCTAATATTCTGTATTTTCAAAATTTCATTAATAATTGTGACCGAATTTGTTTTATCTTTGAAGTTACTTACTAAGTGTGAACGTAATTCGATCCAGTTGGTGAAATGGAGATCTTTTATACTATCTAATGCTTTATCAGTAATTTTATTTTTAATGTTCAAAAATGTAATTGATTTGTCAAAATCATCTAACGGTGGATTTAACGTGCCAAAGAGATCCTGAACTGTATTTACTGCGTTAATAAAATTACTTGATTTATTCGGATCGCCATTGTATGTTGGAATTGAGTTTAGGGCAAAATTAATTTTTCCGGTTCTATTATCCATTACTGCTGGATTATAAGTAATAACGTTTCCAATTTCTAGAATTGATTCTGATAGCGCCGTACTATCTTCCAGTTTTAATATTTATATTATTTATTCTTATATTCGCAATAAAATATTTCTTTTACTTATAATTACTTGGAATTAATAAGTTAGTTAATAAATGTGTGTAGTGGCTCTGTGCCGGAGCTCGGTTTATGTCTTAACAGCGTTGTTCGTTTAGGAAACCCCTGTGTATTTTGTTGTTAGTAGATAATATTCTATTTTATTTATAATATATTTTTATATATTATTTTGTAGATAGTTTTTTCCACTTACAATGATATTATGCTTACTAATACTGCGAAAGTCTGCATTGGAATTAGACACTCGCTGACTCGGTTTACGGAATCTGAGCGGTGTTGTCTTTCCGAAGGTTAACGGACCTGGCTCTCGTTTTGCGGGCTCTGTGGTACGGAGTTCTATGTACTGTCGTTTCGGCTTGGAAGACCTGGGGCTCTGCTTCTAGCGGCTCTGTAGACTCTTCTTATAATATTTGTATGTGGATATTCGTAGTTAATAGTAGAAACCAAAAAAGCGATGATAATAACGAATTGAACTTTCTACAAGTTTTCGATCAGGTACTTTTCCACGAATCCTACCGACTGCGCCAGCTAAGTAATAGCAACCAAGAATTTGGTTTTCAAAAGAGATTTATTTTACTGAATGACTGTTGACAAAGAACTGAACTTGTTACATGTTGTTTTACAGTATTTATACATAATACTTGATGAGTAAGAGAATGGAATCGTCTTACAACTTTAAGCATACATAACTTATACCTGTTTGCTTTTTTTCAATGATGAGTAAAATCGTGAAAAGACAACTTTTTACAACAAGAAAATAGCATAGTGTAATCTTTGATAACAACGATTCAGCTGATTAAACATGAAAACTTTTACCCATGATGTAAAATTACCAAGGTTTAAGATCAGAAATAAAGTTGTTTGAATCAAGATAATATAAAAATGTTTCCAGGAGAAAGTATCAATAATATGTTGATTTAGACAATAATTTAGTTTATGAACAACATAGTTTCATGGAAATTTCGTATAGAATGATAATCATACTTCTTTTTAAAATTTCATGTTTTTCTAATTCAGTTTTTGCGTTGTGACATGGCAATTTTGTCATTAAATACAAAAGATCAGTTTCACAGGAGAATTTGTTCATGATTCAGAAGTAAAATTGACAAAAACAATTTGAAATATAATCTTTATATTTTTCAGAATTTCATTGAATAAAAATGACTTTTGATTTCAAATTCTGTATATTCATTTGAAACTTTGACGTTTTGATCCTTGAACCAAGGATCTTCTCCAGAAAACAATGAATGAATACTCCAGGTTTTGTGTTCAACTTATGGCTTATTATTATTAAATAGTTAAATCATTACACTTTAAAAATTTGATCGGAGCTCTAAGTTGGGTTACATTAATAGTTTCAAGGACTCCTCTCGTTGGATGTTGGATCGAGACTTCTGCTTTTTGGAAATCAAGCGCTTCTACTTCTCACCCGACGCTTTTGGGAAATACTAATGCAATTGTGGATCTAGGACGTTTCAGCGCCGCCGGTTCGTAGCCGCCGCTTCAGCGCGGCCGCTTCGCCGCCCAGCAAGTTCAACACCGGCCGGTTCGAAGCCAGCCAGTTCAGCGCCGCATATAAATAGAGCATTGATTAATACTTGAACTCTGATTTCCAGTTGGTTCATTGTACATCATTGTGATACACTATATAATTGTTCAACTATTTGTTATCATTTTCAACTGTTGTTCGACTCATTTTACGAATCGTTATTATTTTAATCGCCTCAAATAATTGATTCATCATGTTATTATGTGTAGGTAATGAAGGAGGTATTCAAAAATTACAATTAATGGTGTTTATCAATTATAAATTTATAATATATTGGAATGCATAGATAATTGGGTAGAATATATAACAAAAAGATGACAATATGTCAGTAGGCCATTTATTAGATGCAGTAGAAAAACATATGAAGAGAAAAAACACATATACATAAATATAAAACATTTTCCACATGGTTGAAAGTAAAATGTCAAACTATACAATTATTATTTAAACATGGACATCTATGTTGGAATATGAATGATGTTCTGAAATCTATTAAAATATACATATATAAACAGATGTGATTAATAGAAGAAAATATACAGATTAGAGGTTCATTTGATAGTTATGGGCTAGTCTCCGTAAAAAATCTATGGGCTCCCTATTACCGAAATCTTTCACTATTCTCAAAATTCGCTCATCAGCATCTCGGTACTTTTTTAATTTCTTTGGTGGTTGATAACCAGCAGTTAGTTGTTCCAGGTAAATATTCCTTCCTTTCTGAACTCTCCTTGGGGCATCTATGAATCTTCAAATTGTTGGATGATGCATATTAAGTTTACATCCAAGACGTTTGTAGGCTGCTTCTGCGTGATTATTCGTGCGATCTCCTCCATTCATGGTCCTATGATAGGCATTCCACATATTGTAGTGGAATAACGAAGGACGTCTTCCAACTCCACGCCTATTAGGACGGCCCATATAATTGTCTTCAAACCAGTTGAACAACGGTTGTTATTCGTCTGGTAAATTATTGGAAGCCACATCAATATATTCGTCTAATTTGTACTTTGGCACAAATGCTAAAAAAATTATCAATTTTGATTTTAGCGCAAATTCTGAATTTGAATTATACTCGCAAAGAAGACCCATCTCTCCTAAATGTCTCCTCATATTTTGAGACAAGTGAACGAAACAGCCCTGCACAATTACTCCTGGAAAGCATTCTTGAATAGCGGTTATTGCCGATTGTTCAAAATCACACGTAACACTTTGAGGACTTAAATTTGGTACCATGCCTTTAATTAAATCAAACATCCACAAATCAGTTCTGCGGAAGAAGAGCATACAATATTGGATGAACTCCGCCATGCAGTTCCACCAGTATTCTATATATTTGTAAAAATAATCGCGGGGCTGTCGAAAATGTACCATCCATGAACCATTCAGAACTTTTTAAATGATGCAGCCAAGTCTGTCGCTAAAAAATCAGAATTCTGTTTGGTCCATCTTCATCGTCACGTGAAGAAAACTTTCCGTCGTACCGGTTTCTGAAACATATTCCATATAATGTTGTGGTATTCTCAAATCATCCAATGAAGCAGGATCTGCAGGAGCAGCATTTATCTGGTTCTTCTTTCGTCTGATTATTTTTCTCATTGCGCTATGGTTTGGTAACGAAGCAAGCACACTTCAAGGTAAGTGAGTGACGCAATTATTTATGACTTCCGCAGTACCTTTAACAGTGTCTTCTGGACGGCACTTGATTCTGGTTATGAGCTGTGCTACTTCGATTCCTGCAGCTGATGCACCATGGTTGTGTTTGTTGATAAGCTTCAAAAACTCCCCATTCTTTGTATGTAGTCTTCTTTCACAGCGACCATTTTGTTCACAGGGTCAAAACTTTATATTCTCATCAATTCGGCTGAGTTCATCCAATATATATGTATATATATATATATATATATATATATATATATATATATATATATATATATATATATATATATATATATATATATATATATATATATATATATATATATATATATATATATATATATATATATATATATATATATATATATATATATATATAAATAATATAATGACACCTCCTTAAATTGATATAATTAGATCGCTGACTTTTATAATAACCTTCAACTCAGCGAAATTCAGTATTCTAAAAAACATGTTATTCTCCAAAGTAGAAAGACTAAACATCCCTTAGTCAAAAACATGTTTTTCTCTAATTTAGCACGTTTTGAGATAAGCTTTGCATATAAATACTTTTAGTTTAGAATTTAGGATTATTCTTGTGTTAACCATAATCAATGTAACAACGATTCTGTTTTATAATAAACTTTTTAAAAACAAGTTTAAGAGTTTCAATAATTTAAGTGGCGCAGTCGGTAGGATAGCGCAAAAGATTGTTGATTCGAAAATTCTTAAGAATTCAATTCGTTTGAAATCAGCAACCGTCAGTTTCAACTGTTTAACGCCGCTATTCGAACAAAAATATGAATTTCTCAAGAAGAAACTCGCAAGCAGAAGAAGTAACCCAGAGCAGCACGAGTCGTCGCCATAGTCAGAACTCAGCCTCCTGGACTTCAAGAATCCTGTTCAAAATCAGCTGAGCGAACATCAACTGAGAACAGCACCAACTCCAACCACTGCATCATCGCCAAACGACGAGCAGCGGAACCAGCTGAATCAACTTCACAAGTCTCCACCAGCAGCCGAGCGGAAATCGTCTGGGAGCAGAAGTCACCAGCCCAATGATCAAAGAAATCCTGATTCCAATGTAAGTCAGTTTCACTATATAAATTCTGGATTCAATTACTGAGCAACTCAATAATTTAACAATCACAAACATGCCGCAAGAGCAAGGAAGTATTTTTACATCTTTAAATAAAGACGTATTAAAATTGCTAGAATTAGCTCCAAATTTTGACGTTGATGTCAAAACTCTGTCAAATTTCATAAACACTGTAGAAGATATGATTGCTTTAATAAATCAAACCAATCCATCAGAAATTACCAAAAAACTAGTATTGTTAACTTTAAAGAATAAAATAAACGGAATAGCCGCACAAAGTCTTAACATAAATAGTATAACTTCATGGCAAGAATTAAAAGAATATTCACAACAAAACTTTTCAGATACACGTTCAGAACATACACTCATATATGAAATTAGTCATTTCAAACAGACAAGAGAATCTATTATAGAATACTTCAATAAGTTTAATGATTTATTCCTAATTTACAAGAGTAAAATCGAATGTAGATACGAAAACGTAATCAGTAGAGTTATAGTTGAAAATTCAATTAAATACTATGTACAATGTTTCATAAACAATTGTAAAGATCCCTTCAGAAGTCAATTGTCAGCAAGAAATCCACAGAGACTTACAGAAATATTGAATTTAATCACGAATGACTTACAATACATTCATAATCAACAAAAATTAAATATGAGTTCTCCCATTCCTAGAAATTTACCATCAAAGAACCAAATTCAATTCAACCAACAGAACAGAAATCCTTTTCCATTTCCTCAAAACTCTCAAAGATCACCGAACAGACCCTTTCTTAGACCTTTTGCTCCAGAAGCCAATATTAGAAATGTCGCAAATACACGAACACCCACACCTATGAGTGCACAAACTCAATTAACTCCCCGATTTTCTCCAAGACAAAACCAGTTATTTAACCAGAATTTAGAGAAGTTGGATGAGAATCAGGATAATTCAGAATATTTAGATACGGAAATAGTTTCCGAAAATGAAAACGACGAACGAAATTTCGAAAACGAAAATGAAAATTTTCTAGAACTCGACCCACCAGAATCGAATCCCTAACAAATAATTTGAGTAAATTACCTTTTATAAAAATAGGAGATCTTAAAATATTACTTGATACTGGTTCTATACAAAATTATATTCATTCAAAAATATTAAAACCAGATACAGCTAAGTACCTTGAACATTTTATAATTCATACATGCAATGGTGAATCAACTGGCAATGAATTTACCTTTTTTAAATTAAAAAACTTTAATATAAAAGGTTATATTTATAATTTTCACGAAGATTTTGATGTATTATTAGGAATGCCAGGAATAAAATTATTAAAATCAAAATTTAGTTTCAAGAAAGAAGAAGTTACCTTTTTGAATAGATTTAAATATGAATTTCAATATTTAAATCAACAAGAAAATATTAATTTAAATATAGAAGTAAAAAATCGAATAATTCGTGACGAACACCTAACTGACGCAGAGAAAAGTGCATTGTCAAAAATTTTAAATAGTTACAAGGATTTAATATTACAAGAAAACGAAAAATTAAGTTTCACCAATAAAATTAAACATCAAATTAAAACCACAAATAATATTCCTATCCACTCGAAACAATATAAATACCCGGAAATTTATAAACAAGAGGTTCAAACACAAATCGAAAAAATGCTTAGAGACGATATAATACAATATTCCTATTCACCATGGTCAGCCCCCATTTGGATTGTCCCAAAAAAAGCCGATGCTTCAGGTAAACAAATATTCAGAGTTGTAATCGACTATCGTAAATTGAACGAGAAAACAATAGATGACAAATTCCCAATCCCTGACATAACCGACATTTTGGACAAATTAGGAAAATCCAATTATTTCACAACCCTCGACCTTAAATCCGGATTCCATCAAATTGAAGTCAATCCTGATGATATTCCTAAAACAGCATTTTCCACAAATTTCGGGCATTACGAATTCAAACGTATGCCTTTTGGTTTGAAAAACGCACCTTCCACTTTTCAAAGATTGATAAATTTTGTTCTAAAAGATTTAATTAACAAAATTTGTTTTGTATACCTTGATGACATAATTATTTTGGGAACTTCATTACAAGAACATTTAAATAATATTCAAAAAGTTTTCCAAAAACTACGAGAGGCTAATTTGAAAATACAACTTGATAAAAGTGAATTTTTAAGGAAACAAGTTGCATATTTAGGACATGTTATAACAACGGATGGAATTGAGCCAAATCCTGATAAAATCCAAGCAATAAAAAAATTTCAGATCCCTAAGACTATTAAAGAAATTAAATCATTTTTAGGCCTACTTGGCTATTATCGCAGATTCATTGATAATTTTGCGAAAATTACTAAGCCTCTTACTTCTTGTTTAAAGAAAAATCAAAAAATTGATATTAATAATATAGAGTATAAAAATTGTTTTGAAAAGTGCAAAACCCTTCTTTCCAATGATCTCATACTCCAATATCCGGACTTCACGAAAGACTTTATTTTGACAACCGATGCTAGCAATTACGCACTGGGCGCAGTACTCTCTCAAAGAGACAAAAATAACAAAGACCTCCCTATAGCCTATATTTCTAGAACTCTAAATGAACACGAAATAAATTATAGTACAATCGAAAAAGAACTACTAGCAATTGATTGGGCTACTAAACAATTTAGACCTTATCTTTTGGGATATAAGTTTAAAATAATCACAGACCATCATCCCCTCGTGTGGTTGAATTGATTAAAAGAACCTAACCAAAAATTAATTCGTTGGAAACTCAAATTGGAAGAATTTAATTATACAATAGAATATGAGAAAGGATGTCAAAATGTTGTAGCAGACGCACTATCTCGAATAAAACCAGGATTCGAAATTCGTTACCACAACTCCGATATTTTTGAGTCAAAAAATCCATTAGTCCATTGTATATCCAAAGATATAAAATTAAGTAAAGGTTTTGCAGAACAAGTAAAATTTAAATATCCTTCCGAAAATTTTTATAATTTAGACAATAAAATATTAATCCAAAAAGAACCCAGATTAATTTTACATTTGATAACGAAAAATTTCCATTACGAAAAACCAGATATTTCAAGAATCGAAAAATGTTTACAGAAATTGTTAGAATTTTGTATCCAAAATGATATAACAGAATTGGATCTACCTCGTATATGTTCTGGATTAGATAAGAAACCTTGGCAAAAAATTCAAGATATAATAACAAATATTTTTGAAAATACTTCTATAATATTCAATATTTACGATAAACCCGGAGATCAAGAATTAAATTCAAATTCAGATAATAATTCTATTATAGGTTTATCAGGTTCAGAGCAGGACTTGAATGAAACTATCCATTCCGATTCTGAAAGCCCCGTGAACGGATTAACATATTTAGACACATGTGTGAATACTTGTAAGAATCAAATCATTGTCAAGGAAACTGATGGTAAAAATGAAGTCAAAATTAGCAAATATTTCGATAATAGAGTCAAACGTTTACATTTGTATTTGAATAAAATTAATAGTAATGACACGATAAAGAATTTTATGAAGAATTATTTACAGCCTGGTATAATATACTATTGTTTGATTCCTGAAAAATTCCGATTGTATTTTAACTCTGTACTTCAAACATACTTTCACCCCGGTAGTTATAGGTTAGTATCTTGTAAAAGCTTACTTACGGACATAGAAGACAAAGACAATCAACAATTAACAATTCAAAATTATCATGAGGGAAAAACCAACCACCGCGGAATCACAGAAACACATTCCAAATTGAAAATTTTATATTATTGGCCAAATATGATAAAAGATATTCAGAATTATATTATTAAATGCAACGTTTGTCTTACTACAAAATATGAAAGAAATCCAATCCAAATTCCAAATATTTTAACACCAACAGTTATACAACCTTTCGAAAAAATACACATTGACATACTATCCTTAGAACAAACAAAAATTTTAACAATAGTAGATTCATTCTCAAAATTTGCAATGGCATATGTTTTGAAAGACAAAAATGCAATAACAATTTTAAATAAATTGATTAAATATTTGGTCATTTTGTAATTCCCAAAGAAATTGTATCGGATAATGGATTAGAATTTAATAACAAAACACTTCAAAATTACCTTGCATTAAGAAAGATAGAAATTCATTATATTTCAGTAGATAATCCTAAAAGTAACGGCATAGTTGAAAGATTTCACTCTTCATTAATTGAACACATGCGTATTATTAATCAAAATCCAAATAAAAACA
Source organism: Dromius quadrimaculatus (assembly GCA_963989225.1). Taxonomy (NCBI): domain Eukaryota; kingdom Metazoa; phylum Arthropoda; class Insecta; order Coleoptera; family Carabidae; genus Dromius; species Dromius quadrimaculatus. The sequence continues at coordinate 24,083,848 of OZ022336.1, read as the reverse complement.
TTAAAATTAAAGGAACGATTGAATTATGCATTACTCGCTTATAACAATAGCATCCATTCTATCACAAAAAGAACACCTTCGGAAATAATCTACGGTCGAAATTATGAAACCCAATTAAAACCAGAAGAGATATTGGTTGACGAATATTTAGAAAAACACAAAGAAATATTAAAAGAAATAAATAAACAAGTTAAAATTAATATAGACCGGAAAAAACAAAAATATTCAGAGTCCCAGGATAAAGAATTTGAAATCCCAGAACAGGCCTATGTAAAAATTCACAGAAGAAACTCTGGCAAAATAGAGAAACCAAAATTTAAACAAATTCAAATTGAAGAAATTATCAATGAAAGGGGTCAAGTGAAAGACAACCAAGGTAAAAAACACAAATTATCTCAATTAAAGAAACCTCGTATTGTTACAGGGTGATACCATTCGGGTTATCACAAATAATCCGTGATGACAAAAATACCGGAATTCACATCCTAGAGTTAGGAACTGTTCACATCCAGGTAAATACGCAAATTATAACCGTGAAGATATCTTTAAAAAATTTATTCGAACAATATAATTCATTAGAAAACAACACAAAAATGTTATACACGAAATTGAATAATTATAGATTTTTTGATGAAATTGCGACTAATAAGAATATATTGAATTCATTGCTTGAGCATATTAAAGAAAAAATTATATTTTTAAATTTGAATACTTATAGACCCAAACTTGGATTGAATAATGGGTTAGGATCCATTATAAAAAGTATCACTAGAAATTTAGATGAAAGTGATAAAGAAAGATATGATCAAATTATAGAAAATTTGGATATTAATCAAAAAACGATTTCAAATAAATTTAATGCCATGATTAAAATAAATAATAATATTACTGCCCAATTTAACGGAAAAATAAAAATCATAAATGAGAATAATAATATTTTAAATAATAAATTGAATAATATACAAAGAGATATTGGCAAAGTTTTGGATGAAATAGATATAATTAAGACTCAAAGTTTAATTAACGAATTTGTGCAAGTTGCACAAGATTTATATTTTTCACTAATACAATTAGAGGAAACCATAACTTTTTGTAAATTGAATATTTTACATTTTGGTATCATAAATCATAAAGAATTACTTCACGAACTGAATAAAATCGAAGATAGATTTGTGGGATCAGTAATAACAAATAATTTACAGAACAATAACATTTTAAAAACGTACTGTTCTTACAAAGATCCTGACCTTATAGTCCTTATTGAAATCCCTTCTGTAACTCGTATTGGAGAAGCTATTCAAATAACTTCAATTCCAACAAAAATACGAAATGTTTATGGAACAGTCAATTTAATAAACGGAATGTATTCTAAAAATAATTGTAAAATAAGATTATTAAATAAATGTACCCAATTGAATAATAATGAATATTATTGTTTGTCACAAAGTAGTGAATATGAGAAATGTTTAGAAAACGTTATTTGTTACAAAGATTTCCAATTTTGTGATTATAGTGAAATCTCTCCAATTAATTCGATTGTAAAAATAAAAAATTCAAATATGAATTATCTCTTTTTTCCCAATAAGAAACAAACTAAATTTATTTGTAATAATAGAATAGAGATAAAAGAGTTAGAAGGTATTTATTATACAGAAAATTGTATTATGAATAATAGAATTGAATTATTAAATAATTTTGAAAATATTATAGAATTGAAAAGTAATATGACAAATTCACACTTAACTCGTATGAAAAACGAGATCAAAAATATAACAGAATTTAAAATAAAAACAGAAAATAATATTCAGTTGGATTCTATATATAAAAATATTCATAATAATCATATTATGTTAAAAGTATTTACCTATATTACCTTCATTATTGTAATGATAGTTATAATTTTATATTTTATTAAGAAATGTAAATGCAAAGGCTATTTCAAGATAAATAGAAAACCAAATAGAAATGAAATTGAATTAAATCAGATAAATTAGTAGAAGCAAAAATCATTTTAGCTTTTCCTCTTAAGGATGGAGGTATAATATAATGACACCTCCTCAAATTGATATAATTAGATCGCTGACTTTTATAATAACCTTCAACTCAGCGAAATTCAGTATTCTAAAAAACATGTTAGTCTCCAAAGTAGAAAGACTAAACATCCTTTAGTCAAAAACATGTTTTTCTCTAATTTAGCACGTTTTGAGATAAGCTTTGCATATAAATACTTTTAGTTTAGAATTTAGGATTATTCTTGTGTTAACCATAATCAATGTAACAACGCTTCTGTCTTATAATAAACTTTTTAAAAACAAGTTTAAGAGTCTCAATAATTCAAGTTATACATATATATATATATATATATATATATATATATATATATATATATATATATATATATATATATATATATATATATATATATATATATATATATATATATATATATATAATAAATTGAACGTTCAATAAAATATTATTATTCTAAGCAAAATATAAAACAAAATAATGTTATGGAATTCAAACAGGAAAATACTACTTCAAATAAAATACAAAATGATATAATTTAAAACAAGAAAAATATTAATCAAACTTGACACTCTGCGTCTTCGTGTTCGTCGCGCTCGCGCATCACTTCTTACTGCCACCCTTCTACGACTCGTGGCTTGCCCCGCGCGTCTCCTCAAGGGCGTACAACTCGGCCATTCCTGACTTCGGTTTCGACCTCGAAGCCGTCATCATGAATTTCGTCCTCAGATAGCTCCGACTCGATCTTCCTCCACGGTTTCATGAAGTCGGCGGCTGTTGATGTTTTTTTCGGGCCTTCACCAAGACCAACTTTTTCTACCTGGTATCGATCGCCACGGTTGACACCTGTAACAATATAAGGACCTAGAAATTTGGATTTGAATTTTCCCAAATTCACAAACTGGGTTCTTCGTATGGCAACTAAGTCTCCTATTCTGTACTTTAAAGCCGGTTTTCGTTTTTTATTGAAATTTCTACGATTCTCTTCTTGGACTTTTGAAATTTGCTTCTTCGCATTTTGCCTTAATATCTCACGCTCTTCATCAAAAGTCTTCATGAATTCTGTCTGAATGGCATCTTGTAATTTCAAATCGTCTGGTTGGTGCATTTCAACCCCAAAGAGCAATCGAAAAGGAGAGGTGTTAATACTTCGCTGATGCGTGCGATTCAAGGCTTGTTGCGTCTTTTCGACATGTTTGAACCACTTGGTTTCATCTTCAGCTGCTAATTTTGAAATAATTGGGATGATGGTTCTATTGACTCTTTCTACTTGTCCATTTGCTCGTGCTACACCGGTGGTAATGTGGATCAGGTCGATTTTTTCATCATTACAGTAATTTGTGTATATCCCGGAAGTAAATGCAGTTCCTTTATCAGTTATAATCCGTTTCGGATTACCAAAAACAGTTTTTTGAGCTTCTAGTTTCTTTATTGCCTCTTCACTAGTCACTGTTTTTGTAGGATAGAGCTAAACGAATTTAGTAAAGCCATCCACGACTACGAATAAATATTTGTAACCTTTCTTTGTTGATGGGAGTGGTCCTAGATTATCAACATGGTAGGTAGTCAACGGCAACTCATCTTTGTTTATTGGATTTAGAAATCCTTCTGCTTTTCCTGCTTTCATCTCAAATAATATGCATCTAATACAATTTTTAATGCAATTTTCTATTTTTCTTTTTACTTGTGGGATCCAAAATTCTCGTAATATGATATCTTTGGTTTTCTTTATCCCAAAATGTCCAATTTTTTCATGTGTTGTCTTAATCACTTCGTAATGCATCTGGATTGGTACAACCAATAATTCTCTCCCTTCGTAATTCTTGTACAACAAATTATTCTTGATGAAGAAATTATCATGTTGATGTCCTTCTGCTAGCAATTTCATCGTTATTTGTAGATTACTATCTTGATTCTGAGCATTCTTTATATTTTCAATCAAGTTACTTCCAATTATTGCCATTATACTATTTCTAGATAATGCGTCTGTGTGTTTCAGTTTATTCCCAGCTCTATGTTCTATGGTATAGTTGAATTCTTCGAGTAATAAAGCCCATCTGGCGACTCGAGTTGCTAAGTCCTTCTTCTTCATTGTTAGCGTGAATGCCGCACAGTCGGTTACTATTTTGAATGGAATACCCAGTAAATAGTGTCTAAATTTTTTTAATGCTGTTATTATTGCTAGTACTTCCAGCTCGTAGCTGCAATATTTCTGCTCTGCTGGAGTTGTCTTCTTACTCATGTAATGAATCGGATGTAGTTCACCTTTTTCGTTCTTCTGAAGTAAGACTGCTCCTCATCCATTTTGAGATGCGTCAGTATGTAGTTCAGTTTCAGCGTCTACTACATAGATTGCTAAGACTGGTTCTTCAGCAAGTTTTTCCTTCAGCGTATCGAAAGCTCGTCGTTGCTCTTCTCCAAATTTAAAAGTTATATTCTGTTTCAAAAGATCACTGAGAGGTCGTGCAATGGTTGAATAATTCTTGATGAACTTTCTGAAGTATCCTGTCAGTCCTAGAAAGCTTTGAACTTGCTTCGTCGTTCGTGGTATTGGAAAACGTATAACTGCATCTGTTTTCCACCTCGACGGCTTGATTTCGCCTTCTTCAATGTAGTGACCAAGATATTCAATACTTCTTCGCAGAAATTGGCATTTCTTCCATTGTATCTGGAGTCCATATTCTTCCGCAGTCTTTAGGACATCTCTTAAGTTTCCAACAGCTTCTTTTTCATCTTTGGCCAGGATGATAATGTCGTCCATGTAAACTAGAATTGTTCCAAGTTTAATATGTTCTTTGAACACATCGTTTACAAATCTCTGGAATGTTGCTGGTGAATTACACATTCCGAACGGAGTTTTCAAAAATTCGTATTGTCCTGTAGGTGTTATAAACGAAGTATATTTGCAACTATCCTCATCAACAGGTACATGGAAAAATCCATTCTTCAAATCAATAGTGCTAAAAACTTTTGCACCTTGAAGTCTATCAAGTTGATCCTCAATAAGCGGCAAAGGATAACGATCTTTCACAATCTTCTTGTTAAGTTTTCTGTAGTCATGACATATTCGGATATCTCCATTCTTCTTTTTTACCAATACTATCGGGCTGGCAAAATCTGAGTAGCTAGGTCTTACGATGCCTTCGTCAAGCCATTCTTTCATTTGTCTATCTACTTCTTGTTTTTCTGCATATGCTAATCGTCTGGGCCTTTCAAATATGGGCGCTTCGTCTGTCAAGATAATCTTTGTTTTTAAAGGCGTTGTTTTCTTCTTGTTGTTCTTTGGATCGTAATTCTCGTATAATTGTTGAATTTCATTTTTTAACTTCGGATTCATCAAGTGCTGAAGATCTAGTCCTGTGTTGATATGTTCGATCTTGAGTATTTGTAACTCAAAGTTTTCTTCTTCTTGAGTGCTTTGCTCTTCTACAATTTCGTTACTCTTGATTTTGATTCCGTTTTGGTCGATCATAATTGTTGCTTCTTTCAGAATGTCATATCCTATAATTACTGGCATCTTCATAACGTTATTTGGCACAACGTGTATTTTTGTATCCATTATAACATCTTCAATTTCCAGCTCAGTTTCAGAACTTCCCAGAGTATCTATTTTCTGAGTTCCTATTCCAGTGAGTTGAATGGAATCTTCTTCCAGCAATGGTAGGCCTAGTAAAAGAAATTCTCTCAGTCTGATTAAATTCACGTCGCTCCCAGTATCTAGTAAGGCTTCAAAGGTTGTATTGCCAATTCTGGTAGTTTTATATGCTGAGTTTTCCGCATGTTTTACATTCATTGTATCACCTTTCTTTCCTTCTTCTTTCTTACAATCTGTTGCTTTGTGACCAAACTGGTTACAAGCAAAACATTTGATTCCCTTTGATTTCGTTGGGCAATCATAAGAACGGTGACCTTTTTGCCCACAACTGAAACATCGACTATCTATATTCCTATATTTTTGCTCTTGACTACTTCTTGGCTGAAATTTTTGACATTCTCTTGGTCTTACATCAGTTCTTTTATCCTCTTGATGAGAAGATTTCTGCTTGATTAAATCATACAATTTGATTTTTTCTTTAAGATCGTCGAATGTTTTGGCGCCATACAATGGAAATTTGTTTATGTTATCATCTGATATGCCATCTATCACATATTGTATGACCACTTCAGTTTCTAGATTTACTTGACTTGCGATTTCTCGCATAGCTAAACTGAATTCTTGAATGCTTTCATCCTTTCTCTTTTTTCTTGCCATCAGTCGTTTGTGGATATCGGCAACATTCATTTTAACTTCAAATTCTTTCGTAAGTTGTTCCTTCAACAAGTTCCATGAGGTGATTCCTCTCTCAGCATTGATCAACAGTTTTGCTGTGTCCTGCAATGACTTTTTGGCGAATATCAACTTGTGTAAGTCATTCCAATTCATGAGGTCAGCTAATTCTTCAAACTCTTGTATCCATTTTCCAACTGGATACCCGTCTTTCCCGTTGAACTTGCGGATTGAATCCTCTACGTCACGGAAAGTAAGCGAAAATGCTTCGGTTCTTACTGAGCTCTTGAATGTTCTCCCTTCATTATGTTGGACTTCGGGTTGCTTCTTTTCGCTTTGTTGCTGGGCTTCATCTTCTTGTGTTTCATCTTCTTCGTCTTCCTCTTCATCTTCTTCTTCTTCGTCCTCCATTAATGAATCAAGATTCATTAATGCTAGGCAAATGTGTCTTGCTAATTCAGCTTTGGTACCTTTCGTATTGACAAGCAGAATTTTTGCAATTGCTTGCAATTCTGTTACCATAAAATTGTTCTTAATATATTCTATTTTAAGTTTATACTCATCTGAGTCGTCTTCGAACAGGAATCCACCAAATCGACGTACTGCCTTCCGACATAACCCTGTTCCTTCTCGTTCAAGTAAGAGCTGGTAGAGTCGCTTGATAACTTTGAATGGTGCTGCTTCTATGTTTACTGCAATCGCTCGAATATCTTGTAACGTTGTCATCATTTTGATCAATATTCTTCCACTAATTTCTTGGTGTCTTCTTTCTTTGTCTTCACGTCTTCTTTCTTCTTCGTTATTCACGTCTTCTCTCTTCTTCGTTCTTCACGTCTTCTTTCTCCTTCGTTATTCACGTCTTCTTTTTTCTTCTCTTGTCCTTACAGTGTACCCAAAATCACTTCCTGATTTTACAGTTTACACTTCTTGTTTATTTTAGCAATGTATTATTTTTTGTCCCGCTAACATCAGTCATCACTTTCTTATCAGAAGACCGCGCTTTTGGTGCGTTCACCAAGCGACAATCCCTCGCGTCAGAGATGTTTACGTTTGAGTCCCGTACGATAAATATTTTACCTACGTCTTTTAATATTGTTTCTTGTATTCAGAATATATTTTTACCCGCAAATCTTTTTAAAACTCTTTAAATTCAAACACTTCACTTGAAACAAACTTCACTTATTTTACTCAATTTATTCTTTGCTTATCCCGGTTGAGTCCCCAAAATTATGTGGGAATTACAATTAATAAATTGAACGTTCAATAAAATATTATTAGTCTAAGCAAAATATAATACAGAATAATGTTATGGAATTCAAACAGGAAAATACTACTTCAAATAAAATACAAAATGATATAATTTAAAACAAGAAAAATATTAATCAAACTTGACACTCTGCGTCTTCGTGTTCGTCGCGCTCGCGCATCACTTCTTACTGCCACCCTTCTATGACTCGTGGCTTGCCCCGCGCGTCTCCTCAAGGGCCTACATATATATATATATATATATATATATATATATATATATATATATATATATATATATATATATATATATATATATATATATATATATATATATATATATATATATATATATATATATATATATATATATATATATATATATATATATATATATATATATATATGTTTGGATTAATCGCGACTGCAATTAGTTAAGGAGACAGTAAATTTTGTAGGCTTAGCAGTCAGGTTTTTTTTTGGCAAATAAAATAAAAGATTTCTCTCTTAAAATTTCGTCTAGCTTTCGGCTTGGTTTAAGCCTTCATCAGGACACTAAAATAGAGTTTATTCACAGATCAAAAAATTTTTTACATATTGATAAGTATAAAAAAAAAAAATTTATTGTGAATAATACAATATTACTTACATTTTTATGCGAGATTATTTTTAAGAAAAACATCTGTTAGTGAATCGAACAATATACGAATAAATTTAGAAAAATAATGAATTTTGACACTTTATCTGGTGTACAACAGATTTGTATCATTTTGTAAGTTATAAAATAAAATTTTGTTTTTTTTAAACACATAACTGTTTGAAATTGTTAATATGAATAATTTAATAGATTTTACTTCATTATCACAGAAAATTTTGTAGAAACAGAACTGGTAAAATTTGTCAAGTAACACACATCAGAAATTGATGGATATATATATATATATATATATATATATATATATATATATATATATATATATCCATCGTGTGCCAATTTTTCTCGACCCCTTTTTGATAAAATTTTCGAGTCTCTTTCAAACTATTTCACCAAATTAAGGAAATATATTCAAGGCTCCGTAAACATCGACTAGCGAAAAACTATGACTGGATTAAGAAGGGAACGTACATCAAATTTGAAGTTGAAATACAGTTACAATAGTTCGGCTAGAGCGCATTGATCCTATCGAACTGTTAGTTAGATTTTGTAGGTACCTGAGTAAAATAATTCATAAATTTAGTATTTACTGTTATATTTCTGAGTATAGTTGATTATCAAATTCTTCGTGAGGATGAGAATGTATCTAATCAGATTATCTTTCGCAGCCGCGCACATTTTCTAGGAGCCTCCTATTAAATCGTATCTACACAATCACAGTTCCTACCTGAAAATTTCACTTGATATGGGAATGAGTAAAACAAATAGATTTTGGGGTTCATTTATCAGATTCATTCATTCATATGAATGCAGAATAATAAAAAATGCGCTTATAACAAATGACAATCATCAACAAATATAAAAATTTATAAGTACCAGTTTATTCATTTCAGATTTTTTTTTTGTATTCCGCTGTGCAGAAAAGTATCCCATTGTTCAATACAATGTAAGTCTGATAAGATTTTATTATTCATCCAGCGTTGAACCGATCTGCGTTGAATCGGCTGGCGCTGAACTGACTGGTGCTGAGCTGGCCGGCGACGAAACTGCCGCGCTGAACCGGCGGCGACGAGTCGGCATCGCTGAATGGTCCCATTCCCTGCAATTGTATCTCACACTGGTTTACAATAGCAAGTAAATAACATTTAATGTTAATTTCTTCATTCTTCTCAATATCGTAAAGCCATTCATTGGGCATAATTAAAGAATTCCAAATATTATGTTTGATATTAATTGATTTTACATTCCATGAACTAAGAATTTCATACTCTGAACTGAATAATTGTATTTCACAAGTCTTGTATGAATAAGAAAAGTATAATGGTTGTTTCAAAAGGCATATTTTATAAATTGGAGTTGATTTACATTTATAAGAATTAAATTCATTCAATAATGTGAATCTCTGCTTATATTATCTGCAATTAACATATATTTACTGGCACTCTGAGTATATAGATGCGTATTATTTGTAACAATAATAGATAATGGAATCATATGAAAATCTTGGAATATCTTTCTATCTATAAGTGGAACTTCTACAATATACACTAACTTATTATCTCTAAGGCCCGTATCACACGATGTGGAATTTTATATGAAAATTCATGTATAATTTTGAGTATGGAAATTTATATACGTTAAATTCAATACGGAGTTCTACGTGACTATTTCTTTATAAAAATGATAATTTGTAGCGCATGCGTGCGTACTACTACTTTCGCGAGAACGGATTAGAAATTTGGAGAGACTTTATTACTTTCTGCTGCAACATTGATAATAATTTAGAGACAAATCACTGAATCATTTCTATAATGCTGGAAGCTCCACCAAGTTATAGTTGATAACCTCAAACTCAGCTCATCCAGCTCAGCTCACGTGCGCAGTTCTAATATAAAATTCTGCAAGAAAATAGAGCATGTCATGAATATTTCTGTATCAAATTCTGTACATAGTTTTCTGTGAACTTTCCTTGTATGATACGATACATAATATTTCATACAAATTTTATGAGTATATTTTAATATTGAATTCTGTTCCGTGTAATACGGGCATAATATACACATCAGTATTGGATATAGAATTCAACAAATTGTGCATATCGCGCAAATTGACGTTGAAGGGGAATTCTTATTCCGAAGGAATAAAGTCTTGGATAATCTTCAACTCTTCAACAAGAGTAGAAGGGCGTAACGCACGAGGATCAATGACTTCTAACCTAGCAAATGAAATAGCATCTATTAAAGTTCCACTTTCAATCTCGTACTCATGTATGGAAGAATCAAGTGAAATTGAACTATTTATACCTTACTTACTTAATCCTATGCCCTTCTACCTTGCGGTGTAGGGCGTATTGCGCTTGGATTTGTTTTTCTTATTTATCTGACGGTGCTCTCTTCCAAATTTCTTTCCAACCGCTTCTATTTAACATCTGTTTTTTAGCGGCAGTCCAGGTTAGACCTCTTCTTTCCGCTGCTTCCCTCGTTTCTTCTTCCCACTTCTTAATTGGCCTGCCCTTCCTTCTTTTGTGACACAATTTTGCTTCGTACACTTGCTTCGCTATTCGATTTTCTTCCATTCTTCTGATATGTCCTGCCCATCTTAATTGTACTTCTTGAATAATGTGTTGTACTGGTCTGACTTTTGAGTATTCTCTGTGTACTGTGTTCCTTATTTTGTCCAATTTTGTTTTTCCTTCTATTTTCCGTATGAATCTCATTTCTATATTTCTCACTTTGCTTTGATGTTTTTCTAGCGTAGTCCAGGATTCGCTGCTGTATGTCAATACTGGTTTTGCCACTTTTTTGTACACTTCTGTCTTGACATTTTTTGGAATCTCTTTTTTATTCAGGAATTTTGTTTTTAGGGCCTCAAATAGTCTTCCCGTGTTACCGACTCTTCTATTTATTTCTTCGTCAATACTACCTATCTCATTTATGACCAGCCCTAGATATATATATGTTTTTACTTGTTCTATTCTTTCTTTTTCTATTTCTATATTGTGTAACTTTCCATTTCCGTTAATTATCATAGTTTTCGTTTTCTGATTGTTTATTTTCATATTCCACTTCTTTAATTCTTCGTTGAGGTAGTTTAAATTGTCTTGCAGGTGTTTTTCGTTTTCCGCTACCAAAATCATATCATCCGCATAGCACAGGTTTGTGATGTTGACAGGTTTCAAATTCCAATATCCTATTTTATATGGCTTTAGCTTTTCGTTGATATTCTCGAAGATTTTATCTAAGTAAATGATGAACAGTAGTGGGCTCAAAATGCATCCCTGTCTTAATCCAGTTTTAGTGGAAAATACCCCAGATGTGTTGTTTCTTATTCTTACATAATTTTTATTCGATTTATAAAGGCTTTTTACTGCTTCTACTGTTCCTTTGTCTATACCCCTTTCCTCCAAACTGTCCCACATTTTTATTCTGTCTACCCGGTCGAAGGCTTTCTCCAAGTCTATAAAACATGCATGTATTTCTCTGCCTGTTATTCTTGCTTTCTCTGTCAGTTGACGTATGGTGAAAATGTGGTCTTGTACACTTCTATTTTGTCGAAATCCGCATTGTGTTTCGCTGATGTTGTCTTCTACGATGCTTCTTATTCTTGTTTCAAGAATTCTAGCATATAGCTTACCCGGTACGCTTAGTAACGTTATACCTCTGAAGTTTTTACACTCTTTGTTATCTCCTTTTTTATATATTGGGGATATTATAATTTATAATTGGATGTAATTATTCTTAGTGATATTTCACGAACAGTAAACGTGCGTTAGGTGCAGCCGATAAAAACCACAATATAACGGGACTCATCGCTTTTACCAGAAGCAATTTAATATAGTGGTGAAGTTAAGTAGAGCTTTGTGAAGTGGTGCTAATGTGGTAGATAGGGAAGTGAAACTAAAACAGCATTTGTGACCGAAATGAAATGGAAAGTCGAAATTCACTAGAGACGAAAACTGATTCAATTTTTGCGAATCTTGCTAAGCGATACTCTATTTGGTGACAGTTAGTAGAACTACCGAGAGTGTGATAAATTGTATACGGAAGCATAGATGGGACTCGTGTTGCTTTCTTTAAATTTCGACAAATTTAGGCATTAAATTGTATGTTGCACTATTTGTCAACATGAGTAATGTTTGTTTTTAGGATTATGGATGTAAATCCATACAAAAGAAGACAAGAATTCAAGTTCTCCCTCATTCCCAAAAAGGGATCAATAGCAAGTGAAGATGAAAAATAAATATAGAAAAAATTGTTAAGTTGGAAGTTTGGAGCATGAAATTGAAGTATGATATACCAGCCAATAGATTTATGAAAGTGTGTTCCCTTCATTTTGATGGGAATGACTACCTTTATAGAGGTTAGTTAGTCCAGCATAGTAAAGGAATAGTAAGAGATAATACTTATACTTAAGAATATTATCTGAGATAAATTTCTTAATAACCTATATACCTAACAATATATGTTTTGGGTGATCAAATAAAATAAGTCAAATAGATTCTAATAATGATGAGGTTGGGTAATTTATTCCAAAGTACACCGGAATTTTTTGTAGTCATCCTGCAGGCTCTTGCTTTCGTTTATAATCAAGTGCCAGATTAGGCACTTGATATAATACAAAAGAAGAGCAAATTATTTTTGCATGCAGCTAAATATGACTAATGAAGCACCTGGTAAACAATAAATGTTTGCAACGGCCGATTTTTTCAGCTTTGCAAGAACATGTCATGGTTGAAACTTTCAAGTTATGTATTTACTTTCTTTTTCAGCATAATGTGCGGATATTCCACTAGTGCCGATGTCTGACGGCAAAGTGCGTAAGTATCAATTCCATCTGTTATATTTTTATTGGAAACACTGCATAATAATATATGATGTGAGCAATATTGCTTGGGATCTCACTCACATTATTCACATATCCAGTCAGCGTGACCCATCTTATTCAGTAATAATATATGTCCGGCATCTAAAACTTCTTCTCTTTCGCATACACATCTAGAATTGTGATCTGCATTTAAATGAATGGAATATTTCCTTGATATAAGGTTTACTGGAGTAAACATGCTATAGAAAACAGAATATGTTCAAAAGGCTATCATTTACTGATCTAATGATTCAAAAAATCACCAAAATAGTAGCTTTCGCAGTTCGAAGATTATATGTATAAAGCTTAAAATTGCTGATATTCAAACTATATCCTATAAAATTTAATCAACTTATGAAACTTTTGAGCCTTATAATATATATACAACAAAAATTCCGGAAATAAATAGAACATTCCAAGCACAGAAGACATGGACGAATCAAAAGAAATGATGAAAGCGATGATGAATGGAATGGATGAAAATATTGTAGCGAATTGAGGTCTATAAATTTGTCATTTCGGCTCTACTGGTGCTTAGAATGATTGTGGAATTATTTTACATTTAGAAATAGAGGCTGGAGATGCGCTATGGCAACGCGCACCTCGAACAGGTGTATCAGACGCAACTGAGAAACCGATGCCAGAAATCGCAAGAAACTCTTCAAGAATTTGAAGCTGACATTGCTCGTTCAGTTCACCTCGCACACCCTACCGGCTCCGATAGCGTTTTGGAGGGCTTAGCCACTCAAGCATTCATTTTTGGGGTTCGAGATAGCGAAATACAGCAGGCACTACGGATATATCGTCCAAAGTCTTTAGTTGATGCATTATCGTATGCGCTAGAGCATGAAGCAGCAAAACAAGCATCGCATGGACAGGCCAGAGCTTCTTGGTTTATGCACTTACTATCGACGGTTTGTCCCCGGATTCGCCAATATAGCCAAGCCATTGACACAAATTACTGAGGAAGGCAGAGAATTTACCTGGGAAATGGACTATCAAGCAGCTTTTGAACAACTTAAATAGTTCCTAACTAGCGCACCAATCTTGAGCTATCCTTCGACTAATGAAAGATTCATACTGGACACAGACGCTAGTAACGTGAGAGTTGGTGGCGTCCTTTCTCAAGTACAAGATGAGCAAGAGAAAGTACTAGCCTATTTAAGTAAGACATTATCAGAATCAGAAAGAAGTTATTGCGTTACCCGAAAGGAGTTATTGGCAGTCGTAAAGTCGGTAGAGCACTTCTACAAGTATTTGTATAACCGGAAGCTCCTAATCAGAACTGATCATGCTGCTTTGAAATGGTTGCTCCAATTTAAGAATCCTGAAGGGCAAGTGGCCAGGTGAATTGAAAGACTGCAGCAGTATGACATTGTAATCGAACATCGACCAGGAACCAGCCATCGCAATGCCGACGCATTGTCAAGGAGACCGTGCCACGAAGACTGCAAACACTGCTGTCGCTTAGAAGTAAAACTTATTGCCGTCAAGGGGACAACAGTAGTAGATGAGAGATGGCAACTGGAAGAGCTACGCAAAGACCAGAAAATTATCTGGATTCAAAAATTGTACTGAAGTGGAAAAATGATAATGTTAGACGACCAGCTTGGGAAGATGTTGCACCACACTCTCGGAATGTAAAATCGTATTGGGCGCAGTGGAATTTCATCGTGGTTGAAGAGGGCCTCCTGAAACGCGTCGTGGAGAGCACGGACGGAAATGAGAGCAGGACGCAGTTGATAATCCCTAGGAACAGAATACCGGAAGTACTGGACGGGATTCATGATGAAGCTGGTGGAGGGCACTTTGGAATCAGTAAAACATTGGAAAAACTACGCCAGCGATTTCACTGGATAAATTGTAAGGAGGATGTTAAAGAGTGGTGTAGAAAATGCATGGTCTGCGCCAGTAGTAACGGGCCTCAGAGAAAAAGAAGAGCTCCAATGCATCAGTACAATGTGGGAAGTCCTTCCGAGCGAATTGCAATCGATGTGGTCGGACTGTTTCCAGAAACTAACAACGGAAATAGATACAAAATCGTTGTGATGGACTACTTCGGTAAATGGGTGGAGGCGTACGCTCAACCCAACCAGGAAGCTGTCACTGTCGCCGAAGTTTTGGTGAAAGAATGTATCTGTCGATTTGGAGTACCACGAGAACTTCATTCGGATCAGGGAAGAAATTTCGAGTCGGCCGTCTTTCAAAACATTTGTAAAATCTTGGGAATCCACAAAACCAGGACCACTGCATTACATCCGCAGTCCGACGGCATGGTTGAACGGATGAACAGAACAATCAATCGGTATCTGGCAAAGCTTGTCTCCGACCATCAGCGAGACTGGGACCAACACCTTTATCTGTTTCTGTTAGCATACCGCTTAGCAGTACACGAAACTACTGGGCAGTCACCTGCGAACATCTTATTTGGACGAGAGTTGAGCTTGCCATGCGACCTGATATTTGGTAGTAAACCAGGTGAAGATCTAGCAGGAGAAGACTACGTTACCAACCTCCGAAGAAGACTGGACGACATTCATGGCCGAGTTCGTTCAAACATCCAAAATGCCAGCGATCGAATGAAGGAAAATTATGACATTAAGGCCGAGAAAGGTGGTTATCAACCCGGATATTTGGTGTGGCTTTATAACTTCTAGAAGCGCCGAGGGTTGAACCAAAACTTCAGCGAAACTGGGAAGGTCCATATGAAGTGATGAAGAGAATTAACGACATCATCTACCGGATACGGAAAACTCCAAGCGGAAAGCCGAGAGTCGTCCACTTTAATCGGCTAGCCTTATTTGCCGGCGATAACCATGAAGACTGACATGGAGCCACGGTTCGACGAATTGTTGAGCAAGAACCAACCTTCGAAGAGTTCATGGCCAACTATTCCAACGGTCGTAAATTGCGGTACGGCGTGACGAAAGAAGAACAACAAGACCTGTTCACAATGCCTTCGAACCATTCCCTGGCTCACTGTGTGGAGAGTGATTTGAAGATATCCCGAGGTATAGCGTCCATTTTCAAGAAGAATTATGGAAGATTAGAAGATCTGGCCAACCAAAATCCATCAGTCGGGAGAACACTACACCTAAAGGACACCCGCACGGAGCACAAACGATATCTGTACTATATGGTGACTAAGTCATGCTCCTACCAGAAACCGACATACCGCACTATGTGGAATGCTCTGCTCGATCTCCGGAAGCATCTATTGGACAACGACGTAATGAACCTGGCAGTACCGAAGTTGGGTTGTGGACTAGATAACTTGGATTTGAGGGTAGTAAGGAATATGTTGGGAATGCTCTTCCGGTCTACCGGAATAGAAATCCTTGTCTGTGGCTACAACCCTTAACAGCAGACGAATAATGGACGGACCATCGACTGCTACTTCTACAAAACATTCCGATGTACCAAGGGTGACCAATGTAGATTCCGACATGACTCTTCAGGAATTCGTGAACAACCTCCTAAGGAGGGGGCAGTGTAGCGAATTGAGGTCTATAAATAAGTCATTTTGGCTCTACTGGTGCTTAGAATGATTGTGGAATTATTTTACATCATGAAATGGAAGCGAATATATTTGTTTTCTGGAAAATTACTGGCACCTTCTAGCGTTCTTCTAAGAAACGCCTAGACGTTGCTGGAGGAACGTAGTGGGTAGAGATCCGAGGTATATATATGAGACTGACTGAGTGAGGAGATTATTGATTTTTTGTAGCACAGTGACCTTGCACTATGAATTGAAATAAATTATGTTATTTAAAATAAATCATCATTGACATGAATAATTAAAGTCAAGTTATAGTGTAGTGTATAATAATTTTCAGTTTAAATTAGAAGTAGTAAAAATAGTGTTGGTTATTTAATCTATTGTTTACATAGATCATAAAAATAAATAGTATTGTTTAAAAACTTCTGCTCCCTAAATTAAAATTAAATAACGTTACAATATGAAAACAATGAAAGAAGAGATAAGAGAGAGATTTGATCTGAAATGAAGAAGTAGGAAGGAGAATGAGAAAAGAGAAAGACATGAGCAATAACAGAATAAAGAATCTAGAAAAGAAAGAAAAGATGCGAGAGATTGATGGAAGTGAAAAGTAAATTGACTGAGATAAGAAACACAAGAATTTACATATATAATAATCTCACATAGGAAGAGAGAAGAATACAGAGTGAAATAAGAAGCATAGCAAAGGAAGAAGAAGAGAAAAAGAAATAAGTTAGGTTGAGTATCAAATAATAACTATAGACAATCAAGTTCATGTATGGGACAGAATGGAAAATCATAGGTTCGTTCCAACAAGCAGTTCTAGACTGGTTCTGAATCGGTTTCAGATTTGACTCATTCGCATGCGCGTCGAATGAATCAGTTTCGGACTGAGTCGAACGTAGCGCGTGTTGGAACGCATTTGTAACAGGATTTAACTGTTAACTGTCGAACATATGATTTGAGGTTATAACTATTTAGTTGTGGAAAATAAAATCAAGTGAAAACTAAAAGTATGAAATAGTTTCTCATGTAACCATGTTATTTTAATTCCTATTGACAATAATGGTAACATAGTATACCTGAATTTCGATGGAGAGTCTTGTATATTATCCAAAGTGCTGTTTATCCTGATAATTTCTCTTGAAATTTTCTGCTATATTCTCAGAAATTTCTCTGCTCAAACAAAAGTATTCAAAAAACATGTCAAAATAATAGAGATAAACTATTTCTTCTAAAATAAAATCCAAAAACCACACAAAATAATATTCGATCAATAATCTATACATTTTTCTGAATTTTAATGAATAATAAATTACTTTTGATTTTAAATTCTTTATATTTCATTTTGAACTTTCATTTCAGCATATCAAATGAAAATGCCTATATTCTTTTAATTCTACATGCCTATATAGTTGATATTTTTTATTTGATGTATTCCTACGGCTAAATCAAATTCATCATCGCTAGAATGTAATGAAAATTCATTTTCAGCACTTAAATCACTCATTTTTATTTGAGGTTACCTTATTTGACGAATAGTACAAGCATTGGTCCATGGACTGTTTTGACTGTCCACAAACTAGTTTGCGGATCAAGTCGCACGTTGTTGGAACGCTTGACTAATAGTCAAAATCCACGTTTGAGATCTGTTGGAACGCTTATTTATAAATGCGCATGCGTCTGACAGTTCTGGACTGGTTTCTGTTCTTGTTGGAACAAACCTCATGTTATACTAGAGAGGAACGTAAATATGAGGAATACTGCATAGAACTACAAAGCAACATGAAAACCGGACAGATAATAGGAAAAATGATGAGAGCTTGAGGAAAATTGTGAAAATTGGGACAAAGAGTATGAAAAGTTCAAATGGAAAAAAAAAGAATTCGAAAGAGCAGAATAAGACATACTGCGAATAACGGGAACAAGAAGAAAGGGAAGAGGACTAACTAGAATTAGAAATAGTCACATATTATCATTTAGTGGGATCGACATCACAGACAGAGCAAAAGCCGATGTTGGCTGAATGATAATTGAAAAAAGATTTGAAAATGGGAGTGTATAAATGAAAGGATACTAACAATTGAATCAGAAGGTAACACAATAGTAACAAATGTAATGGTCATGGACAAGAACGAAAGCAGCGAGATTAAAGATGAGTTCTCAGAGCACTTACAGTTAAAATATGAATAACTGAAAAGGCCAACGTATTTAATAAGGTATTTGACCGCAAGAGTAAGAAATAAAAAAAAGGGAATAGAGGAAATGATGGAGGTACAAGGAGAATCAAAGAACAATAATAAAGAAAACATACCTATTGATTTTTGTATATTAAACAGACTGAAAATACTGAATTCATACTACATGCACAAATAAATACACAAATATACCAGAGAAGTAAGATCTAGGAATGAAAAGTCCCCAATAGATTATTTTTCAATTATCAAGTAAAACAGGAAAGACATTAGCAATGTAAAAGTTAAAGGAGGGAGTGGAATAGGAAGCGACCACTTCTTAACAGTGGCAAAAATGAAAATAAAGAAGAAAATTGCAGAACAAAGACAAATATTTGAGAAGGAGGCTAAAATAATGAAATTCAGAGCAGACAAACTGAAAGATGAACAGATAAAGAAGAAATACCGCAATAGAATGGAAGAGTTGATGATCAATACACCACACTCGGATACGCATAATATAGAAGACATGTGAAGTACTTTTAAGTATATAATTTTGGAGGCGACAGAACATACGTGCGGAACAATCAAAAACATGCCCGACGGAAAAAAACCCATTGGTGGAATGAACAGGTTAAAAAAGTAGTCAAAACGAAGAAACGAGAATGGAAAAAAATACTCGAAAACAGAGAAAGAAGAAGACAATAAAGACTACAAAATATGAAGAAAAATAGCTTAAAAAAATTATGGGAAAATCAAAAACAGAGCCATGAAAAGAATTCGGAGAGAAGCTGAAAACGAACTTCAAAGGAAATCGGAAATCATTGCACAGAGTGACAAAAGAAGACAAGAGAGGAGAACAAATAATGTCAAATCAATTGAAAAGTACATAAGGATAAATATTGAAAGAGAACAAGGAAATACTAGAAAGATTGAGAGAAGATTTAAAAGAACTACTGGGAGAAAAACAACTCACAAGCGGAATAGAAGGAAATGGAAGGCACCAGAGAAAAAGAACTCGAATGAATAGGAGAACAAAGGGAAGCGTGAAAGAAGAAATGATAACAGATTCCAGAAAACTAAGAAATGGAAAGCACCTCGACATGACTACATAGGAGAAGAACAACTGTAATATATGGGAGAAGAAGGTGAAGAAATGCTACTTATGACGCTTTATAATATATGGAAAAAAAAACAATACCTAACTGAGAGAGAGTGGTGATATTTCCTATATACAAAAACAGAGACGATAGAGACTGCAGAAATTATAGGGGAATATCACTAATATGCTCATCAGCAAAAGTACACGAAGCTATCTCAGAGAGAAAACTTAGACAATGTACTAAGGCAGCACTGGGAGAAACTCAAAAGCGGATTCAGAAAAGGACACTCCACAGAAGATCATATAATCTCGATAAGAAAACTCACAGAAAAAATCTTAAAACAAAACAAAGAACTATACATTCCATTCATTAACTTAGAAAAGGCGTTCGACAGATTGTCAAGAAGAATTATATGGAAGATACTGAGAGAAAGACAGATTGACAAAGAATTGATACAAGTAATAAAAAGTATTTATAATAGAACATCGAACTATAAAAAAACAAACAGTGGAACATCGGAATAATTTACAACATCACAAGGACTGAGACAAGAAGGAGCTTCGAGTCCTTCACTATTCATCTTGTTCCTGAACAGAATAATAAAGAACATAAAGAACAAAGCGAAAACGGTAGAAGCTGGATATTATAAATTCGAGCAAATGAAAATAGCAGAATGTTCATTTGCAGATGACTTGGCAATTCTAGCAAAAAGCGAAGAAGAGCTGCAGAGCAACTTGAATGAATGGGATACTGTTGGTTTTGGGTGTTGATTAAATAACAAAAACTGTATTCACTTCAAGTTGCTCTAGACTGTACAAATAAATAATATCTCAATATCAGGCCACGTCTTTCTTTCTGATGACGTTTTTACTATGCATACAAATCATATTAATTCTGTGTATATTTTTGTAACCACACCAAGAGCCCGTCGACCCCTTTAGATAGTTAGTTGGATGAAAGTTCTCATATTGAAAGGATCTGAGTTCACAATAAATATTAAAGAACTTATTTACACTCACTGCGTTTCAATTAATTTCTTTAGGTTATAGACCCAGACACCGCGAGTGACCGCGAGTGGGTGTATTGTATTTGTGATTTAGAATAGTGAAAAAATACAGTGAAATTTACGATAACTATTTGATGGTGGAAACTATTTTCTATTTTATGTAGAAATTTGGACTATTAGAAATTATTGAGCAAGAAGGTGCTAGTGAAGTGCTGATTGAAGATCCGCCAACACCAATTACTGATGAGTGGACTAAATGGGAAAGATTTGAAAGGGGAACAATAATTGAGTACCTAGATGATACAATAATTTCGCAAATACCGCCACGTCGTGCGACAGCGCGACAAATCTTGGAGAAATTTGATGGTCTTCACGCCTGTAAAAAGGTATCAACCCAGCTATGTCTTCAAGATCGAGTGTATAATTGCAAGCTTGATCCAGGTACGTCACTGAAAAAGCACATAATAAAAATTGATGAAATGATGCATGATATGATTGCCTGTGGCAGAGATAAGAAATGAGACGATTGAAGTATGGTATACCCTCAACTCATTGCCATCGAGTTATGCGCCAATAAAAGCTGCAATTAAAACAATGAGTGACGATAGACTCACATTAGCATCCGTAGAAGGAATGTTGCTGAAACATGAAGAATATATAGAACGTGAAACTACTAATACAAGTATGAAACCTCTTCATTTTCGCACGACCAATTAATATGAATATAAAAAGAAGAATTGGAAGTTCAGCAAAAGAAATAAGCAAATATTTGAAAATAAACAGGTGCAAAAATGTTTCCAAATCATGTTAAACGCGATTGCTATTTTTACAAGCAAAGTTCAAAATCAAACGATAAACGTAATAAAAGAAGCAATCCTGAAGCCAGTGGGTCAACAGCGGTGATTGATAAATCATTTACTTTCATGATTTGTAATGAAAATCAGTGCGAAGACGTTAACAAAACATCAAGGCGTTTTGTTCTGGATTCCAGTGCAACAGAACACATTATAAAGGATTTCAGTCTTTTTACTGAATGCGAACAGCTGGAGGAGCCAATTTAAATAACTGTGGCGGAAATAGGGACAGTAATCGAGGTGACACATATGGGAAGGATACAAGTCACTACATCACTTGGCTACAATGGCGAGCTGAAGAATGAAGTAAAAGTGTACCAACCAACCTCATCTCCGCAACACGCATCAAGGAGGCTGGAATGTCGGTGTTACTTACGAAAACTGGAGATGTGGAGGTCCTAACAGGAGGTACAACAGTCATTAAAGGTGAACGCATGAATAATTTGTATATTATAGAATTAATGATTCAAAATGCGCATAAAACAGCAAGGGCTGTGAGTCACGTAGCTGAGGCAAATATTATTGATAAAAATGAAATGTCGCATGAGCGATTGGGCCACATAAGTAGAGAAAAAACTACAGAAATCAAAGTGAAATAGTAAGCATTTAATAATATTTGTGTCAAGAATATTAATCCTATTGATTCATTGTGCGAATCTTGTATTAGCGGAAAACAAGAACGTCTGCCTCTCGCCAGATATAATGTTGTGAGAATGATATTGGAAATTGTGTTGAAATATTTTCCACTTTAAAAATGGAATCAATTTGATTTCAAAAAATCAAGCTCTGTATAGTATAGTTAAAATTATTTGGCGATAAGTATCTCAGCGGGTACTCCGCAAGAGGATTAAAGAGATTTATGGTGCTATATTTACCAGGGTAGTATTTATAATATATTTTTCACGTGAGATTCTCATAAAATGATACAAATTATAATAAGAAGAGGAGAAATTTTGCAGGAAACCAAACATTTTATTACAATATAATACAAACATTGTTCGATTTAATTTAAAAATTTACACTTGGTTATTTCAATAAATTTTATTTAAAATCTTCACACGTGTTTCGGTTTTTACTCCATCATCGAAGTTTAGAAAAGTTACAGAATTTTCACCTTGTATACAGAAACATATACAAAACATGTACAACATACAAACAAATACCAATAGAAAACAATAACAGAAAATTAACACCAATTGAACACAAATGTTCACTGCGACAATACTGTTGCACTAATGAATTTAAGATCTTGAACAACTGAAATGATATTTATAAAATTTTCCCAATTAATAGTGAAGAAAATGAAAAAAATAACTCAATCCGCTCCTGAACACAAGTAGACTTAATACCTGCTGAGATAAGCCAGCCCTGATCATTAGCGAGTCAAGTCAATCGTCAAATAATTTCAACTACACTATACCCACAAACCTAGTGTAACCAGTCTTAAGCTCGCTGCACACGAGGCAATTTTCTATGCAATTTTGTTCACTTAATTTGCAGCAAGTTTTCTTGCGCACTGGACCACTTTGAGGTACACTTGGTGTGACACTCATTCTCGCATCACACGATGCAAGCTGCGTCACTTATCCTAACACTAGAACGTAGACCTGGTAGATTTGCACATTACAAGTATGGATGTTGCCGAAAATAATCGCCGGAGGAGAGCAGGAGCATTTGCTGCAGTTATAGCTTGCGAATTACGAAACAGGAAAAAAAAAGAAGAAAAAACTTTGGTCAAGATAGTGATTTTTGAGAAGGAATCAAGGCCGCAGAGTTTTCAACATGTTGTTTGACTAGATAATAAAGTGTATACCAAACGTGAAAAACCTGGAAATGTCAGGGAATTTAGATAAACTGGAAATGTCATGGAATCGTCAGGGAATTTCTGATATTTGTGTGGAAGAAATACATTATAGGATATTCATGCATTATCATTCATAAAAGTACATTTTCAATCCTTAAGATACTAGGGACATCTGTGCAAATCTATAAGTCTTCCAGATCTATTAATTCATTAAAAAAAAAAATTATTAAAGTACATTTACTTTTGTCGATCAATGTAAATTCGTTCATAAGGATATCAAGTTCATTGCGATTTTGTTTCTAATTTACAGATTTATAGGGTTCACACAGAATTGCAACATTAATCTGAGATTATATGTAAACTTGTATCAAACTTTTGTTTCTTACTGTCTGGAATTTTATTGAAAATAACCTGGAAAACCTGGAAGTCAGGGAGTTTTCATTTAATACACCCTGAGCTAGGGTACGTAAACATAACCTATTATAAATTATAGGAAATGAGTAGGTGCTTTAATAATAATTACTAGCAGATATATTGAGGAATACTTTATTAACCTCTCTGGTACAAGATAGACGGCGAACTAAACTATTTTAATAATATTCAAGTGATTCCTTCAGTCTCTTAATATTATAAATTATATTACGTGAGATACTTTACGTCATTGATAGAAACAATATAATAGGCTACATTATATAGTTATTGTTAATAATGTTATATCAAATCCTAAGATTGATTTTGTTTATTCAATACTCCCACTCAAAATTAATCAGCTCTCTTATTGAAAAAAAAAATTTATAATTAATCTTGTACCGTTTTGGGAATTAATCACATTGGTCCAACATTTATTGCTGAGGATTAGGGAAACCCAAATAAAACCTAATCAGACCATAATCAACTTATTTATGTCAATATAATTAAATTATAAACCCTTAAATTTCTCTTATCCACTAATAGTTACATTTTTATTTAAATTCAAAGTTACCATAATATAATATTTATTGAGTTATAGTATTTATTATTATTCTATTAGACCAATCTGTTTTCGGATGTTCATAAATTGCACAGCAGGTAGTGATTTTGTGAAAACATCTGCCAGTTGTTTACCTGTAGCAATATAATTGATTTTAACAATCTTTTGCTCAACTTTTTCTCTCGCAAAGTGATATTTAATATTGATATGTTTCGAACGCTTGTGGTCAATTGGATTATTTGCTATTGCGATACACCCATTATTATCCTCAAATATATCTATTGGCTCTACTATTGTCAAATTTATACTGGATAATAGAGTCTTCAACCAATAGGCTTCTTTAACACCTTTATAAAGAGCCATATACTCAGCTTCAGTTGATGATGTAGCAACTGAGTTTTGTCTCTTTGTATTCCAGCATATTGTATTTTTATCAAATAATTTGGCAATATAACTTGTAGTACTTTTTCTATCAAGTACATTACTTGCCCAATCAGCATCAACATAGCCAGTTAGTATATTCTTATAATCAGTTTTCTCATAAGTTAACCGAAGTTTTAATGTACCTTTTTCATATCTAAGGACTCTTTTCAAATTTTTCCATAATTCTATATTATTTTTCTTTTGATAACGACTCAAAAAATTGAGAGCTACACATAGATCAGGATGAGTACATAACATCGCATACATGAGACAGCCGATCAAATTTTTACATGGAGCTTCGTAATATTTGTCCGAGTCTAATGATTTGTAATCTAATTTGATAGGTAATGGTGTACTGATTTCTTTGCAATCACTCATATTAAATTTCCTGAGAACCATTTCTAAATATGTACTCTGATCTAAAGTCATTATATTATCTTTACGTACAATATTTATACCTAAGAAAAATTTAATCTCATTCCAATCTTTCATTGAGAAGTGTTTCATTAAATACTGTTTAAATCCTCTCATGTTATCAACATCATACGTAATTATTAGAAGATCATCAACATAAAGAATTACGTAGATATTTTTAGTAATATGATCTCTATTGAGGATATATATACAACGATCTACAGAAGAGTTTACAAAACCACATTGTTCAAGTACTTCGTCAAAACGTTGAAACCAGCATCGAGCTGACTGTCTTAGACCGTATAGAGCTCTATTCAATTTGCATACATAATTTTCTTGCATTTTAATTCCTTCCGGAATTTTCATATAAATATCTTCCTTAAGAAATCCATTAAGAAAAGCGGTTATAACGTCCATTCGATGTATTAGTAAGTTATTTTGATTGGCAAAAGCTATCATCAATCTGAAGGTAGTGATTCGAGCGACAGGTGCAAATGTTTCATCGTAATCTAATAAATATTGTTGACTGAAAACTCTAGCAACTAGTCTCGCTTTATACTTCAATGGATTTCCCAAGGCATCGTTTTTTATGGTAAAAACCCATTTACAGTCCACGATATTTGTATTTAGAGGGCAAGGTACCATATCCCAAGTATTATTTTGTGAGAGCGAATCAAGTTCTTCTTTTATTGCAGTCTCCCACTTAAGCCTGTCATCACGATCTTATTCTTATACGAACACTACGCCGGAGTTTGGTTTCGTTTACTTCTTCATCGGAATCTTTGTTCAAATTTTCATCTAAGCTAGGCTGATTATTCATTCCTGTGGGTGAGACTTTATTTATGTCTCCTGTTTCAGAAGTGTCTTCATTTGTATTACTTTTTGGGACTTGACTAATTTTTTTGTGAACGTCATTAGTCTTTTGTTTTTTATTATCACAACTTTCTTGTTCGATTTCTTCTATGAGTACAGAAGGACGTGAATTTTTGAAATTCACTTCATCAAAAATAACGTCACGAGCTATTATGATTTTATTTTATTCAGTATCCAGTACTCTATAGCCATTTTGATGGTATCCCACAAGCACACCTTTATATGATTTTTTATCAAGTTTATCTTTCTTGGTTTTATCAAGTACATAAACTGTACACCCAAAGATTTTTAGGTGATCAAGCTTTGGTTTTTTACCATGCCAAAGTTCATAAGGTGTTTTGCTTTGTGGAATGGCTTTGGTAGGAGTTAAATTTAATAAATAAGTTGCGGTTAGAATTGCTTCTCCCCATAATTCTTTGGCTAAGTCAGCACCGTATATCATACTACGAGCTTTTTCAACTAATGTTCGGTTCATGCGCTCAGCTACAGAATTTTGTTGGGGAGTATATGGTACTGTTAAATGATACTGAATTCCTTCCTGTACACAGAAAGTTTTGAAATCGTTTGAAAGGTATTCTGTCCCATTATCGCAATACAAATGGGCAATTTTCAAATTGAAATGTGCTTCACACTTCGCTGTAAAGTCTTGAAAATATCTGAATACTTCTGATATATAAGTAAGTAAATAAACTACAGTGTAATGAGTATACTCGTCAATAAAAGTTACAAAATAATTTTTGTTATCAATAGTTGAAGGTTTGAGTGGCCCACACACGTCTGAATGAATTATGAACAATGGTCTAGTTATATAAGTTTTATCTTTTTCTTTCGAAAAAGGGAGTCGAGTTTGTTTTCCATAAATACAAGCTCCACATAATTCATTCATCAGTTTGATTGACTCTAATGAGTTAGTATCATGAAGCAAATCATTATTATTTTTAATTTCTGAAAATTTTGATTTTCCAATATGACCCAAGTGTTCATGCCAAAGTTCATATGTGTTCATTAATACGTTTATTACCGTATTTATTTGATTGCACATATTTCTATTGGTTGTAAAAGTTATTGATATTGAGTTATACAAAGGCTTACCAGTGATGATGATTTTATGATCTTTTTGAATCATTACTTCACCATTTTCACTGAAAATAACTTTCATTCCAGCTTCCTGGATTCGCCGTACTAATAATAAATTGTACGGTATTTCCGGTGCGTACAAAACATCTACCAGGGTTCCTGTTACTCCTTGGTTTGAGGTGACTTTTATTGTTCCTATTCTTGTTGCGTATATGAATTCTCCCTTTTTTGCTATTGAAATTTTGATTTGTGTATAAAGATCCTGTAGTGTAGTGAATACATCAACTTTATTCACCAGATGATCTGTCGCACCAGAGTCTAGCAAAAACACAAGTTCATCTGGATAATTTTTAATTTTGTTTAATGATACACCGCTTCCACTGACAAATGCATAACTCCAACTATCTTCTTGAGTTATAACATTCTGGATTGATCTTGGTTGTTGTTCTGACTGTTTCAAATGTTTCCTATAATAAATACAGTTTGCTTTATCATGATTTCTCCTTCCACAGAATTCACATTTTTGAAAACCTGATTTATAAGTATTTCTAGGTGTTTGATTTTTGTCTTTTGATGAATTAAAACTGTTTGTATTATTTTTATGATGTTTTCTGTTATTTTTTGACCGATAATTGTTCTTGTTTCTTTTAAAATCATTTTTAAATGTTCGATTATTATCTTGATGCTTATAAGTCTCCGCATATTTGTTAGTATCTACTTGTAACACTTTAGCACTTGTTTCATTCCTTTCATTACGCAGTTTGATCTCATAGTCAAGTAATCTTGTTTTTACAAATGCGAGACTCAAATTATTGTCAGGTATTGTCTGGATTGCAGTTACGATGGCATCATAAGAGCTAGGTAAAGTTAATATTAATCTAGCAATTTTATTTATTTCAGTCAATGTTTCACCAGATGCTGCTTCATATTCAATAATTAATTCATCAAAATCCATTGAATGATTAGCAAGAGAAGTATCAGTTTTGAATTTGAAAGTTAACAACTTTTTCTCCACAGCTAAGTGCGATGCCAAACTTTTTCTTTCGTAGATCTCATCTAATTTCTGAAATATTTTACGAGCAGTATTTTGTGTTGCAAAACTTACCATGGAATCACTTAAATTTTTGATAATTGTCCCTTTTGCTATTTTCTCTCGCTTCTTCCATTCGCCGGATGTTTCTTTTGGACACTCTTTATCGATAACATCAAGCGCATCTTGTTCATCTATTAAAGAACGAACACGAAACTTCCAAATACTGTATTTATCACCATCGAACGGTTTAATATTGTTTTTATCATTTTTTGACGCATCTATTTTGGTCACTTCAACTTTATATGAACACAATATGAAAAATATTTACCACTTGAGTTTTTACTATTAACTTTTTTTTTTTGGATAATATTGATTTATACGTTGCCTGGGCCCATAACCTATTATAAATTATAGGAAATGGGTGAGGTGCTTCAATAATAATTATTAGCAGATATATTGAGGAATATTTTATTAACCTCTCTGGTACAAGATAGACGACGAACTAAACTATTTTAATAATATTCAAGAGATTCCTTCAGTCTCTTAATATTATAAATTATATTACCTGAGATACTTTACTTCATTGATAGAAACAATATAATAGCCTACATTATATAATTATTGTTAATAATGTTATATCAAATCCTAAGATTGATTTTGTTTATTCAATATAACCTCATTTCCACTAGCCATAATTTTTACTTATTATTTACAATGTACTAATGAGGCACAGCATTCTGATGCGACATACAACTCAGTGATGTAATCACCTGATTTCGTCGTCTGCTTTGATTGGCTGTGGACAGCAGCCAGTGGCGCAGCAAGTGCGTAAAATAGCACCGAACCTATCTTGAAGAACAAGTCTTGTGGTAAGCCTAGCACCCCGCATCGCACCAAATTTCTTGCATCGGAGCAAGCGTGGTACCCAGCGCGGCGCCAAGTGAACAAAATTGCTTGAAAAATTGCATCGTGTGCGGCGAGCTTTAGTATGCTCATTCTTATTTATGACGGATAATATTTTGGGTTTCTTTGAGAACGTGAATGGAAGGCGTTTAATCGTTTTATGCTAACCGCAAGGTATTTGAATCCAGATGGTTATCATTCCTGTCGTTACTTTGGTGGCATTTTTTTATACATATGTAGGAGTAAGAATTTGAAATAATTCAGCAAAATTAGAAAGCTTGATGACAAGATCACTAGTTTTTGAAATAATCCAACAATAATCTGTTGCACAGAAAGTTTTTAAATTCAAAAATCTTCTTTTTTATATACAACACACATTTGTATATGCTCTTGAGTTCTCTAAAAATAAAGAAACCTGTACACATAAAATCTTCTATAACTCGTTTATTGTAAGCTTTGTCAGAAATCTGGTTCGCCAATTCTTTAATTTTGTTACAACAAATACCTGTTTGAAGAATGAATCAGTTTGGTTTGCTGGATTGATCAGAAAACGCACCTGAAAATGAGCTATTTGGAAACATTTCTGAGGCAGTTCGGAGCGGCCTTAAGGCTGTAGTTCACCTAAATTTTATTTCTGTCAAGCTTGAACAAGGGGTTTTCAGTGTATGCAACCCAAATATTTTGCTCAATCTTTTGGTAGTCTATATTTGAATTTATTCAAAAGCAGGTAGTTCTCCCAATAAAAAGATTGATGATAGGTTTTGGGTTTATTATTTTCCGACTCGTATAGCACCTGAACTTAATGTTTAGTTCAATGTATAAAATGTTATCTGCAGATATTTATAAAAAATTGTTCTAGAATATTATTTTCAACATAGGGACAAGATGTAAAATGAACCAGATATTTTGTGAATAAAACCTTTAATTGAATATCCAATCAACGCTTGTATATAATATAAATTATCAACTGAATTTTCTAACAAAATGATAATCCTGCAAAGTAATTTTTCCCGGATTTATGGAGCTATAAATAATGTATTATAATGATTTCAATCAAACTAGATTCTATAATAAAGTTGAATTATTCTTAATTTATAATAATTGCCAAGTCCAGGTCGTAATGTGGGTAATATTCTTATTTGATAAGCCATTTTATAAGATATATGCAAAAAAAATTTGGACAATCTTTTTCTTTTTTTCCTCGTTCACAAACTTAGATACTTTCACAGGTGTTTCGAAATCTGCTTGAGATTTCTCTGAATTGGTTAATGAAGGCCTAGAAACTTGTTTCGTTGAACTAAAATATTTTCAAGATGATATTCCTTCCAGCTAAATTGGAATACGGCAATAATTTTCCTATTTTAAATAGATGATCTTTTTTGTTTTATCATTCGATTATAGAAATAATTCTGCATATGGAATACTTCAATAGTAGATTGTTTGATAAGTAGAGAAAAGTGAGAGTTTATCAGCAAGTATAAATGTTTCAATTCACGAGCAAGAGCAACAAACGAGAGCAACGAGCGAGTGAATTAAATTAGATCAAAGTAATATCGCTTTTCTTACGTTTGGACATATTATTTTTTTGTATACTTGCTGGAAAACCTTGAGTGTAAGGCGCCAAGAATAGGAATAATTTTCTACAGAAATACTAATCAAGGTTGTGTTGTTGCAAAAACGTAGAAACGGTTTTGATAACTGCCAAGCAGAAGCATGGTAACAAACAAACAATATTGAAAATAAATTTGTCAGAAACGTCGAAAGCTAAAGATTATCGCGAAATTCTGGATGCAGCTAAAGAAACGACTTAACATTTTTCCCGGCGAAATCGAGAGAATTTTTGTTTTCTCATATGTTAAAGCTGTAATTTTTTCTTAATTAGATCAGAACTGTCATTTGAGCGCGTGTCATAGTGTGCTTTTTGTTGGTTATTTTTTGTTGCTTATTAGAAAAGTATTGCTAATTGGAGAACTGGCACTTTCCTCCAATGATTTCTACATATTAAACCTGATGTTTTCATATTAAGTATACAAAAAACAGTATTTTCTGTATATATTCTCAGTACGGGATTGAATATTATGAATCTGTGAACGGAATGTTATAGAGCAAACTTGTAGCAGTGAAGATAATAGTATTCCTTGAAATCAAAAATACTAATTTTGAAAATAATATTTTTTTTCCAATTCATTGATAATCTACGGCAAGTTTAAAGTTGGAAAAATAGCTTACTCATTTCTTGAAAAGTATGACGAACATAATGTGTCAAGTCAGACTTTGAAATCTTAATACTGTCAAAAAATATGCTAGGATTTCAAGTAAAATCTGCTGGAGGACACCTGTAAATCTGCATTATTGATGAGCACTATATTTTTCTTGTTTGCTTGCATCATCGTAATTAGAGATAAACATAGTTTACATGATTGTGTTGAAAACTCATTCTGATATTATATGAAAGTGGCAAGACGAAAATAACAGAATGAAATACATATTCGACCGCTCTGAGAAAGGTATCTAATAATAGAACAGGTAGTAAGGGATTATAAATATATGTAACGCACAGATAATATTGACAGCTCCAAGGCATGTGTCAAGCTGGTTGCAGGGGCTGAGTACAACAGGCGAAATATTTTAAGGAATATATTCTGTTTTTTTGCAACAAGTTTTTGCGTTTATCTGATAATACAATGGAATGGTTGAAAATTGGAGTAGTGTTTTCTACAGACTATTCTTGAGGGTAGGTAAATGTAATTTTTTGCATCTTGAAATATCATAGAATGTCACAAAATCACATTTGTTTATTTCAATTAATGTGCTTACTTCTCAAAAAATATAAACAATTTCAAGATTTCGCTCACATGATATAGTGATGTACAATGTAGTGAGGAATAGTTTGTCAAAACAGTAGACTAATAAAAGCAGAAATTTGATATCCGTGTGAAGCTTAATTTTTCAGTTTCTTGTTCATATATTTATAAATAAATAATATTGAAATGATGCATACTCATTGTCATATACTAATAACGTATATACAATATATTATCGAATAAAATCCAATAGAATATTCAATATAAGCAACTTACAGCAAAATTATTAAATTGCTATGTGAAATATGTACGTAGAAATTGCAAAATGTATGACTCTTTTTAGAAGTGGATCAAAATTTTGGAAATCGGGGGAGCAGATTCCATGCTTTCAAGACTTATTCATCAAAAGAACTACTTGATCACAAAAAATAATCTATGTGACAAGATATAATTAGACATGCGTAGACCATGTTTTCATGATTTTGGTAAACAACACACTTTACGCATATCTGATTATTTCACGTCACATAGATTATTTTTCATGATCAAGAAGTGCTTTTGATAGATAAATCTTTGATGCATGGAACCTGCTTCCCCGATTTTTGAAATTTCCATCCACTTCTTGTAAAAAGAGTCATACATTTTGCAATTTTTACGCACATATTTTTCATAGAAATTCAATCATTTTGCTGTAAGTTGCATGTAATTATAATTTTATATGATTTTTTTTTGTTAATATATTGTATATACGTTAATAGTAGATGAAAATGAGTATGTATAATTTCAATTTTATTTATGTATAAATATATGAACAATAAACTGAAAAATTGAGCTTCACACGATATCTAATTTCTACTTTTATGAGACTATCATTTTGAAAAACCTTATCTCAGTACATTGTACATCACTATATCTATGGAATCATATGAGCGGAATTTGAAATTGTTTATATTTTTCAAAGA
The DNA here is from genome assembly GCA_963989225.1 of Dromius quadrimaculatus. Lineage (NCBI taxonomy): Eukaryota > Metazoa > Arthropoda > Insecta > Coleoptera > Carabidae > Dromius > Dromius quadrimaculatus. The sequence goes on along the minus strand of OZ022336.1, from coordinate 24,050,891 downwards.
ATAAGCACATCAACTGAAATAAACAAATGTGATTTTGTGACATTCTATCATATTTCAAGATGCAAAAATTTACATATACTCACCTCCAAGAATTGTCTATGGAACGTACTACTCCAAGTTTCAACCATTCCACTGTAATTACAGATAAACGCAAAAATTTGTTGCAAAAAAACCGAATATGTGTTGCGTGTTGCATAATCAAATTAATACAAAGTAACTCGAAAATCTCTAATAAATGATAGATCATATGAGGAAAAAGTATGTAAAAACGAAAAATATATTTTTTTTCTAGGAGCAATAGCTATTTTCTATCAACTGAATATTCTGAACTGAAGAAATATAATTCAGTTCTTCTATTAAGAGGGTTGGCGGTGACTAGAAAATTAAAGGTCTAAGAAAGTTTCAAACTACTCAAAATCAGATAAACTTATCATCTTCAATCAAAAACTCTTGGGAAGAAAAATAATACATTATAACGGGATGCCTAATAGTTTTAGTTATTATTTGTTTCTAGTATTATAAATTTTGATCAAAAAATGGCTGAAAAATATACTCTTTTTAACCATACATTTGTCTAATTTGTAAGACATTCATGGACTTTATACTAAGCATCCCGTCGACATATATCCTTAATTAATTATTTTGTGAAACAAAAGTTTGAAAATACGACAAAAATAAACCGTGGTTTGTAATTTTGACAACACAAAATTTACTGAATTCTAAATACACATTGCCTACTTACAGGTGCAAAATATTCAAGCATGAAAAGTAGGTGGAGCAAATATTTTTCATCTTTCTCACTACATACAAGTTCCTCTCTCATAACAAGAGTATCGATACCTGATAAATTCTTCAGTCCATCTTATGAAAAAAATTAGAATTTGTGATTTTGAAAAAATAAACGACAAAATATATATCTTTGTGAAAAGAAATGAGCTGAATGAAAAAAAATTCAATGACTATGAGATTGAACTGCATAATGTGATTGATTAAAAATATGATTTATGTCAGTCCAACTGATCTGTGTAAAAGTTTACATGATCAAGTCAGAAACAAAACAAGGAAGTTAAAAGATTTTTAAAGGAAGGATACTGATGATTTGGATATTTTAAAGGTGAAAAATAATGAAAAAATGATCAAAGTTCACTTGATTGTAATTGTAAAAATAATGAATCAATTCTGCTCAATGGTAATAAGTGTTAGAAACTTCAGTTTAGTTGAATCAAATAAGCTTTATTCATGAAAGAAATAGAATACATACATATTGTTGCATAATAATAATTCTGTTAACTAATACATTAGATAATATGTTGATCATAAAGTCTCCAAATAAAGATGTCCGGAGTTCAGGAAGTGTGTAAAAGAAAACGGAGATATGAGTAAATCATACTCAGTAAGGATCCATGACTGAAATAAAGAACACAAATATAATCATTCTTGCAAGCGACCCTGAGAAAACAGGAGTTGGTATAAGTTACAACTTTAAAAGAGGGAAAACATCTCACTCCACGCTGCCCGCAGGCATCTATGTGAAACTGAGTTCCGTTCCACGCTAAGCGTGGATCTGCGGGAAAACCTCGCTCCACATCCAGAGGATGTGAAAGTGCGACACTTGCAAACTTTCGTGGAGTGATCTGCGAGGCCATGGAAGAAAGAGTTGAAGCCAAGTTGAAACTCATTCTCCGCCTGCTCACTCAAAGATATGAAACCAAAACGCTGGGCACCTCCTGATTGAACACTAAAAATGGCAGGAGGGCACCGCTGGCCCTGGATTACACCAGTGCATCGTTGGGAGCAACTTAGCAGATCGTTCCCTCACCGTAGTGAGTTCTAGGAACACTCCATCGCTGGGCACCTCCTGATTAAACACTAAAGATAGCAGGAGGGCACCGCTGGTCCTGAATTATACCAGTGCATCGTTGGGAGCAACTTGGCTGATCGTTCCCTCACCGTAGTGAGTTCTAGGAACGCTCTATAACAAAGAATAGATGAATAGCAACACATCAACTCAATCGCGTAACACTCAACATCATACTAAATAACAACAATAGCAATACTCAAATGACATAACATGCAGAATAGTCAACCATGGATAACTCACCGTGAATATCATTATAATATTCGGCATAAGCACTGCAATAAAACACAACTATTCACTTTGAACGACTGAACAAGACTGAACGGAACAGTTATTGAATAAGATTACTGATATGCATGTTATGCTAACGTCATTATCTGCAATTAAATTATTGTTATCTAATACTTCAAAAAAAATCCATAACATTAGTACTAGTGATAACAGTACATAAATCAAGTACTAGGATTTCAAGATATTATTTTGAAATTTGAAACAATTTTTTCCAAAGAATAAACACAGAATAATCCCCTTATTCTAAGCCTGTTTTTAACCGTACCTTGATACATGGTTTTTCCAATCTTCATCAATATTCATTAGTCATAATAAGAGATCAGGCAATAATAATTTACAATAATAAAAATATGAATATAACATTTATCGTCATAAAAGAAACGTAAATCTACGTAAATCTACGTAAATCTACGTAAATCACGTGACTTACTTGTACATCATTGGATATATATATATATATATATATATATATATATATATATATATATATATATATATATATATATATATATATATATATATATATATATATATATATATATATATATATATGATATGATGTGATTTTGTGTTTGATTATATATATATCATTGGATATATATAATCAAACACAAAATCTCATCGTTCCACAGTTAATCGTTTTTGATTTACCCAAGAGATTCTAAGAATCTGTCAAGTAAAATGCGCTTTCAGCCAAGTCGGTTGCTATGGAAACAGTAGGCCATCATCCTTATACTACAACATTCCTTAATACTGATTTTCAAAATTCTACCACTACCAACAGATCTGAATTTATGCGCAAAAGCAAAATAAAAAAGTAAATTCTTACTGAAGGGCACTTCCGGCTTAGTATATTGTTATGAAAATTGTAGGCAATCATTCAGATGCTACAATAGACTGAAATGCCAAATTTCAATATTCTACACCTGATCGTTTCGAATTTATGCGAAAAATTCCAGAATACTGTCAAGTTAAGTGCACTTCCGGCTTGATGAATCTCAATAAAAATAGGATATGTGCATCTGGACGGTATAATCGTCATAAATACTGAATTCAAACAATCTTCGTTCAATCGTTGCGGATCTATGCGGAAATTCAAAAAATGTTTTGAATAAAGTGCTCTTCCGGTTTGGTCGATAGCAATCATTATGCAGGGTGTACAACTAGATATTATAAAAGTGCCTAATACAAAATTTTAATATTCTACGACTGATTGTCTAGAATTTATGTGGAAAATACAAAAAGTCTGTCATATAAAGTGCACTTCCGGCTCAGCCGATTGTTACAAAAATAGAAGATGACCATTGAGATGCTACAGCAATTTCAAATGCTGGATTCCATTATCCTACTGCTGATCATTCTAGATTTATGCGGAAAATTAAAAAAAAAGTCTTAATTAAAGTGCACTTACGGTTCAGCCGATCGCAATCATAATGCAAGATGAACAATAAGATGTTATAGAAGTGCTCAATACTAAATTTCAATATGCTATGGTGGATCATTCTATATTTATGCAGAAATTAAAAAAAAGTCGCAAGTAAAGGGCACTTATATGGCCTGGCCGATTCTCACAAAAATAGCAGATAACTATTCTGATACAGCATCAAGTTCAAATACTGAATTTCAACATCCTACGGTTGATCATTCTGGATTTATTAAAAAAACTCGAATAAAGTTACAAGTAAAGTGCACTTCTGGTACAAACGATTGGATTCATAATGCGAGGTGCACAAGTAGACCCTATACCAGTCTTAAATACAAAATTTCAACATTATATATGTTCAACCAATTTTGAGATTTGCGAGTTACGCACGCACGAACATACGTACCGACATCAAGCCAAAAATAGTCAAAATGGATTCAGGGATGCTCAAAACGGATATTTCCATCAAAATCTGTTTAACAATACTTACTTGTTACTTTGTACAAGTAATTAATAAGAGCATGAAATCTTTCAACAGAAACACATATAAGTAGACAATTTTTTTTTCAGAATGAACATGAAATTTATTATTAAATTGATTATTCTATTCAGTTTGGGATTCAAAATTTCTGGCAACAAGTGATTAAAATAGAAATTCTGGAGTGGGGAAGTAGATTTTCTTGCCTACAAGTGCAAAAGAGCTCATTTCCCCCTTCACATTTACAAAATCTTAGATGGTTGAAGATTGCAAGTCTACCCTCTTGAAAGGCTGTAGTCGCAATCCGGTGAAGTGAGCTTCTTCGGGACGTGAGAGATGAAGAAGTCAGAAGGCGTAGTCGAAAGAGACCTCTCACTACTACAGCTAATAATGGCGAGGGTATTTTATTCATTTCAACTAATGTTCAGCAATAGGGATAAGCTACTACGTAAGGCAATAGACAGATTTGGGAAAACTCTGATAAGATTATTTTTAAATAAATATTCCAGAACGTACATATATTGAGGATGCGTTAGATATTATATGTGGGCAAAATCCCTATTGTATTCATTATATCAATGGCATTTATATCGGAATGTGAGTGAGTGCGGATGGCCGAGCGTGTTTGTTCACCTATACATGCTGTGAGGTCACTCGACCAAGAGGTCGCAGGTTCAAATCCACTCACCGACAATGTGTGATTTGTCGTAAAATTAAAAAATGCAGCTACTTGCATCATCACACTCAGGTGCTACAGGTTGTCAGCCTATACACCTTAAAATATGTGGCAATGGCACAAAATTCTGATCGGCAGTACAGCGATGTTATACCGCGGCTCGGTGATACCGATTAGAGAGGCCCAAGCCCTTACAAGGGCTGTTGCGCCAGTGATGACGATTTATATCGGAATTATTCATTCTGGAATCTGTGGCTGTATGCGAGTTGGGCATTTCACCTGAGATAATCCCTTGCAACCAAAAAGGTAGGCGTAATTAGCTCTTCCAGTTGGGCATTTCTCTACCTGTATTTTTCTGCAGATAAGATAGTGAGTTCAAACTATTTTTATTTGCGTGTCGTCAAATTTTAATTATCAAGGGAGACTCTGAAGTTATGATACAATTTATAAAGATTTTGTGTATTGTGTACATCGAGAAAACATAAAATATATAGATAAAACATAATTGGCTGTAAAACAACATATAGATTGTCAATAGGTACATATTTACATAAGGATAGGAGATTTTATATACATATATATATATATATATATATATATATATATATATATATATATATATATATATATATATATATATATATATATATATATATATATATATATATATATATATATATATATATATATATATATATATATATATATATATATATATATATATATATATGAGTAAATTAATTTTTGAAAAAGTCTTGTACAGCGCACTTTCATTCAACCGTCTGGCTTATTACGGATTCGCCAACTAGATTTACATTCAGTATATATATATATATATATATATATATATATATATATATATATATATATATATATATATATATATATATATATATATATAAAAGTAAATTAATTTTTGAAAAAGTCTTGTAAAGCGGCGCTGTACAAGACTTTTTCAAAAATTAATTTACTTTCATTCAACCGTCTGGCTTATTACGGATTCGCCAACTAGATGCACATTCAGTATATATATATATATATATATATATATATATATATATATATATATATATATATATATATATATATATATATATATATATATATACATATATATATATATATATAAGTTAGGTTAACGATTATTCGTTGACTTTCAAAAAAACTATTTACTTTATTACAAGTACAGATTTCAGAATTTATTAACAACAATATTAGATGTTAACTACTTAAGATACAAAATGTGACTAACTAATATGTTTTACAAAGTTCATAAGGTTGACACCTTACACGCTTACACGTGTTTGGACTTTGGTCTCGCAGAAATGTGGAAACCATGGTGTCATCAAGAATTGCTGGGAAGTTGTTACTATAACTCCTCCCTCCTTAGAACTGGGCATCGCCGGGAAGTTTCAGCTCTTGCATAGGGGTTGATTGATTTTGGTCCTGTTGTCCTCGCTGGATTAGTCTACGTTGAATAAACTTTTTCCTGAGATAAACTGTGAACATGATAACGCCAAGAATTATAAGAATGATGTACAATATTATAACTGAATAATTGGTGTCATCAATGTTGATTTTTTCCTCTATGTCTTCATATTTGTTGATAGGAAATTTTAAATCTTCTATGCTGTTGAGCTCGATGACTAATTTTGGGATTTGTGTCTTGTTCAAGTCTATATTGAAGTTTTCAAATATTACAGGCTTGCCAAAAGTTTCTTCTTTCAATTTCAATAATTTATTTCTAAAATTCAGTTGACATTTGTTATTCTTGAGAAGAAATATTCCTTGTGGATTTTTTATTTCATCGCTTTTGTAACATGACAGATGAATTATTTCATTTGTTGGGAAGACAAGCAAAAACTGATTGATATCTTCAATTATTTCGATGTGGTTCTTCTTAATGGTGAGTTTTGTATATTGACAATTTTTATTGTTGCCGTAAAATATGATATTTTTCTCGCATGTTTCATTGTTGACTTCGTTCGCTTTGTTGACACATTGAAAGTTTATTCCTCTCGTACAAGCTTCACTTGAAGGTATCAAGTTACCATCAGCTGATTTCAGAAAGTAGTTCTTATCAGGGATAATAGTAATGAATTCGTCACGATATTTAGTTGGGATAGGAACAAATGATATGATTCAAATTGTTTGTCATAATTTATCGGGATCTCTATGGAATAAATAATTCTTTCTAATTCTAATTTACAATTAACATCAATTAATTTCTCAATTTCAAACAAGTTCTCTGGAATGGGTTCAAAAGGTAATTTATTATTATAATACTTATGAATTCTCTCTAACTCTGATTGAAGATCATTAATTTTGATTATGCTAGGATGCAGGGTATGAAGCTTACAAAATGTTAGCGAATTTTCTATGTCTTGTAACGTATTTAATATCATTGTGTGAAGAATATCAAATTGATTATAAATATCTTGAATAAAAAGTCTATCTATATTATCGGTTTCGCTGATGACAATATGCGATAATTGCTCAATTTTTGATTTCAATTCTAACTCATTATGTCTTATTGTTTTGATAGTTTTATTAAATTTTTCGATAATTCGATTATTCACAGAATACTGATTTTTCAACTGATTATTAAATTTCTTCTGGTTATTTTCCAAATGATTCAAAAATTTTGTATATCTTTTTTCATCTTCTGCGTCTAAATTACCAGTTTTTGACGTAATTATTGAGCCTAAGCCATTAATTAAACCTCTTTTTTGTCGGTGATTCTTAGGGTAAATATTTATATAATTGAATTTGATATCTATTGAACTCCGAATATAGTTTATAATTTTTTCATAATTTTAAAATTGTTTTTCCATAAGTGAATTGTTGGAAATTGTATTTTGCGAGTTGTAGTGCTGTACGTTCAATCTTTCGTATTGTGTAATTATTGGTTGGAAATCATAATAGTGAAGGAAGGTATGTTTTGTCTTTTGTAATTTGGCTGGTCCTAAATTTAATGTCAATAGTCCAGGGTTGTTTGTAATGTCCTTTATTTCTTGTCCAGAGACGTGTGCGAAGTAGAAGCACCTGGAAAGTTAGAATCTTTGTTAATTCTTTTTCTTGGTCTTTCAACATTACTTAAATGAATTTTAGATTGCTTTTTATCATTCGGTTCTGTTTTAATTTTAGCTGTTTTCAACTTTCTGTTTACTGATTCTACCTTTTCTCTTCTATATTTGGGATTTTTCGTTTTGTTCACTCTCTGTTTATTGTGTACAAATATGGTTTCGGGAATTTCCGGTGTAATTTCACGATGTTCATTTAATTCATTTATTGTATTTGTTTTTCGTAACTGCAAACGTTCATTAATATTTTTATATGCTGATTTGGTTTTTTCTTTATAGTTCTGAACATATTCTTCTGTAATTTGTTTCTCTAGTTCTACTTCTAGAGGTGAATTTGTGTCTAAATGACCATTTATAATTTCAATTGGTTTGAATGTAAGTTAAATAGTCTTATATGCTCTATGAGCGTAGAATGAAAACGCTCAACTAGTCCGTTGGAGTTGGGATGTTGCGAGCTTGTGAAGTGTATGTCGATTTTGTGCAAACTAAGCGTTTCTCGTAGAATGTTATTTTTGAACTCTAATCCGTTATCGCAAATGATTAATTTTGGGATACCGTGATGAGAAGAGAATCGTAATAGCTTATTTGTTATTTCTATCGCATTTGTGGAATTAACTAAATAGGCTTGTGCGTATTTCGAAAAAGCGTCAATTATTGTTAGAAATTTACAATTTTCAAGACTTAAAGTGTCTATATGAATAGTATCGGAAGGCTTGTTTGGAGTTGGTGTTATGTTGTACGTGGGTTTCAATGGATTTCGCTCATACTTTGAGTTTAAGCATATTTCGCATTGATTAATGTATTCAGTGATTGTTCTTAATTGATTGGGCCAATAATACAAATTTTTAATTTGGTTATGTGTTTCGTGAATACCACGATGATTGGTCTTTCCTTCGTGATAGTTCCTAATCGTGTCTGTGATGTCATCTTCTTTTTCAATGTCTATCAATTTATTATTGCATTTTGTGAAATTTATCTCCGAATTTTTAAAGTGTTTTTGTAACACACAACTAAATTTTTCATATACTGGTTGTTCAAAAAATAAATAATATTTTACTCTAGGTACAATATAATCTTTTATAAAATTCAGAGCGTCGCTTTCAAAGTTGTCTTGTGAGAGTTGTACATTAATTCGCATTTTATCTACGTGTAGTTTAGTGATTTTTGGTTGAGAGGGCGAATGTATTACTTCTGTAATAATCAATTGATTTTTTCCTACATTCACAGGTGGTTCGCTAATTGGTATGCCAATCATAGGATTTTCATGGTTGGAATGAATTGTATTGTCTGAGTCACATGAGTCGTCGTGTTCTGCTATCATTGACTGAGAATCTTGATTCGGTTGGAAGGTCTCATTGAAATTTTGAATAAATTCGAAGAAGTTTTGAGTTCCGGAATCATCAGAATTCACGTTTAATTCAATTCTAGAAAGTGCGTCAGCATTTTTATTCAAAGTACCTTTCTTGTTAATGATTTCATAGTCGTATTCTTCTAGCTTAAGACGCCAGCGCATTAATTTTGAATTCGGTTCTTTTATTGAAAACAACCACTGTAAGGGTTTGTGATCTGTCACAATTTTGAATTATCGTCCGAAAAGGTATGGCCGGAAGTATTTTGTAGCCCAAACTATGGCAAGAAGCTCTTTTTCTATAGTTGAGTAGTTTTGTTCCGAATCATTTAAAGTTCTACTCGCATAAGCGATCGGTAAGTCTGTGCCTATCGGTCCTTGCGATAAAATTGCTCCTATAGCATAATTGCTTGCGTCTGTAGTAAGAACAAAGGGTTTGGAAAAATCTGGGTACTGTAATATCGGTTCATTGATAAGCAAGTTTTTACACGTATTGAAACATTCAACATATTCGGGGTTCTTGATATTAATTTCTGCATTCTTCTTTTGTAAAAGGTTTTGTGATTTTTGCAAAATTTTTAATGAATTTACTGTAATAACCGAGTAAGCCTAAAAATCCTTTGATTTGTTTGGTTGTCTTAGGTATTGGATAATTTTTAATTGCTCTAATTTTGTCAGGGTTCGGTTTAACGCCTGCAGGGGTAATGACATGGCCTAAATATGCGACTTCACGTCGGAAAAATTCAGACTTATCGATTTGAATTTTTAAATTCGCTTTTCTCAATCTTTCAAATACGGCTCTGAGACTTTCAAGATGTTCTCGAAGACTTGTGCTAAAAATGATCACGTCATCTAAATAAACGAGGCAAATATCATTTAATAAATTACGTAAAACATTGTCCATCACGCGTTGGAAGGTGGCTGGGGAATTTTTGAGCCCAAATGGCATTCTGAGGAACTCGTAATGTCCATTCTCGGTGTTAAACGCGGTTTTGGAAATATCATCTCTGTGCATCTCTATCTGATGGAGACCGGATGCCAAATCGAGTGTAGTGAAATACTGACATCTACCGAGTTTGTCGAGTAATGTATTGATGTTTGGGATTGGATATTTGTCATCGACCGTTTTTTCATTAAGCTTCCTATAGTCAATTACTATTCTCCATTCTTTCTTGCCCGATGCATCTAGTTTTTTAGGTACAATCCACACTGGGGATGACCAGGGGGAATGTAAAGGTCTAATAATATTCTGTTTTAACATTTTTTGTATTTGATCATGAACTTCCTTTCTATGAATTTCGGGATATCTGTATGTCTTAGTGTATACAGGTATCTCGTCTTTAGTACGTATTCGGTGTTTTATTTCGTTGGTAAATGTCAGGGTTTTGTTTTCTGTATGAAATAAGTCAGCGAATTCTTTTATCAGCTGAGAAATTGCTGCTCTCTCTTCTAAGTTCATATGGTCAGTACGAATTAAAGAAATATCAAAGTCATTGTTGCAATTATTTTCATAAAAATTTATATTGTTTATTTCATAATTGTCTAAAAATTCTACTTGAAAGTTGTGAGTCAAATCTGTTACACATTCGTTTTCCGTGGCATTAATAACTGGATAGTAAATGATGTTGTTTTCTACTTTAGCTATTCCTTCAGGTATTATTAGATTATCTACATGTGTTTCAGGGATGAAGACATCGCCATTGTCAATATTATTCACATGAAATTTTGTAACTGTTTCCGAATTAGCTGGAATTTTAACATATTGTGAACGTGTTACAATTCTATGATAATTTATTTTGATTTCACTGATCGGTGTGATAATTTTATCTCTTGTTAAATCTATTATAGCTTCTAGAGTCTTTAAATTGTCTAATTCGAGTAAAATGTTGAAATTATTATGAAAATCGAACAGATGGTATTTCAATAAAGTATTTGGTTTCTTAAAAATCTTTGAAAACGGCAATATTAGACTAAAATTTCCTACTGATGTTCCATGTGCTGTCGTGATCTTAAAAGGATCATGAGTTATTTGATTTTTAAATAATTTGTTCGCAATGTCCGGTTTCATGAATGAGCGCGTGCTACCTGTATCTATCAAAGCTTTCAAGTTGTATTCAGGTAAAATTACAAAGGGTAATTCGCTCTGGTTGTAAGTTAAGTTTAAAAGTTCTATTTGGTTTCCGAGGCATTTTTCTCTAAAAATAATTCTCATCGTTCTCTTGTTCGTCATGAATGTCCTCTGTTTCTGTTTCTGGTTCATAAACTAAATAATTTTGATCGTCTTCAAATTGTTCATATTCTGTCATTTCTGTGTTAAATAACATGTGTTGTTGTTTGGGATGGAAGTTTGAAGGACCTGGTTTTGGATTAAAGGTATTGATCGGACTCATACCCATTGGAGTAGGTCTAGGAGTAAATGATTGTTTTGTACTCGTACTCATTGGGGTAGGGGTGTTAAATTTCTTATTGGGATAAGATTTGAATGCATTGTAATTTGTTTGATTATTATTTTGTTTGAATGGTGGAGGTCGGTGAATCAATTGTGGTGTCTGTATTTGCGGCAAATGTGTGGGTGTATTTTTATATTGTCGCATCATATTGTGAGAAGTTTTTTTTTCGTAGCAAAGCTCCTAAAAGTTTTTTCAAGCAACGTAAAAGTATTCTTACTGCATATGTTTGGAAGTAAGCTATTAGAATATTTTTTTCATCCGGATCTTTTGAATGATTCGTGATGTATGAGGTTTGTAAATTCAATAATTCTTGTACTTTGTGCAGGAATTCAAACGCAGATTCATCTGTTTGTTTCAATTCTGACATTTCTATATTTAATGTGAAACAGTCGCGTTTGTCAGCATAAGTGTTTAATAAAGCTTGTTTCAAGCTTCTCCAATCAGAAACTGTGCAACTAGCTATATTTACTGCAGCTTCGCCTCTAATTTTCGCTAAGATGCTAGACATAAGCCATTCATTCTGGAAGTCTAATGGGTCTGCTATTACATAAAATTTGTTTACAAGTTTTTCGCAAATTTCGATGAAACGTGAAAGTAATTTTGTATCACCGTTAAACTCCGGGATCATTTCTAAGTATCCGCGTTTCAAAGTTGGGGTAGCCATTTCTTGTAAATTTAAGTTGCTTATTTCTTGGGAAAGGATTTCAAAAATTAAATTGTTGCGGGGATTGGGATCAAGGATTGAGTCACAGGAATGGGTTGATTCTGCATCTGAACTATTTTCTAAATCTGAAGTAATTAGTGTTGTGTTATCTCTAAGTGACATTCGTGTACTTACAGAATAACTTTCAACGTGTGGTCCATGTGTTCCTTGGTCGTATTCTTCGATCTGGAACTGAACGTTGTCGTGTAGCTCTGTGTACTTCATGGCCTGGTGACTTCTCGATGCTGCGATGTTCGCTCGCGGTTTCAGAAAGTCTCTTTGACGGTTCACGGACACTTGTTCGATATCTAGCGAATCGTAGAAACGAAACGAAAAATTATTTTTAGATCTCGCCTAGATATCCTACCGACTGCGCCAGTTAAGTAAACGATTATTCCTTGACTTTTAAAAAAAACTACTCATTTTATTACAAGTACAGATTCAGAATTTATTAACAACAATATTAGATGTTAACTACTTAAGATACAAAATGTGACTAACTAATATGTTTTACAAAGTTCATAAGGTTGACACCTTACACGCTTACACGTGTTTGGACTTTGGTCTCGCAGAAATGTGGAAACCATGGTGTCATCAAGAATTGCTGGGAAGTTGTTACTATAACTTATATATATATATATATATATATATATATATATATATATATATATATATATATATATATATATATATATATATATATATATAGCAAAACTTTTTTATATACTCTGATATATTAATGATGAGAAAGTATTATTAAATATTCAATAAAAACATAGATATATTCTGAAGTAGCAATTTTATCATACCTAATACCTTTTTTCTACAACTGTTATCAAAATGGAATTTATAAAACAGATCTCCAGTGAAAAATAACATCCCAAGAAAAAGTGCTGGGCTTACATTAATTTCCAACAAACTTTTTTTTTGTACAGGTCTTGAAAATGTAATTACAAAATTTGTGTCAAAAGTCTCTTTTGATCTCGCTTGTGCGTTGCTTCCATTCGAGGTCAATGGTCAAAAATTTTTGTTTTTTGTGTGAATCTCTGAAACGGTTGAAGCTACTGGAGATATAAGTGGATAAAAATTCATAGATCTTGAAGTTTTCCACAAAAAAGTTTCAATATTTTATTCCCTACGAAGCGTCGTTATCGAGCTATCGCGATTTCAAAGCTAGTAAATACGAATATGCACTCATATGAGACCAGTATGTATCATCAGGTCATCCATTTGAAGAAAAAATATTAGAGTATTGATTTTTGTGACTAATGCCCTCAAATACTGCACGACGGAAATATACACCCGTCCTCAATTCCATTAGTCGGTTGGCCTTAAGTAACATCATCAGGATCTAACTGATATATCTCTCCTCTTAGAACAGTCAACTCAATTGAGTAAGAAGAGAAAGCAAATCTTGCTACTATAATTTTCATTATATCAATAAATTATTGTTCCATTAAATTTCCTGGATCAAAATATATCGGGGAGTATTCCTACCGGAGGGACACAATGAAAAAAGCGCCAAGTACACTACAAAAGTGGTGCGGAAATGTTGACATACCTACGGTTCGCGATCGCGATAGCTCGAAGACGGTACTTCGTAGGGAAAAAAGTAGTGATATCTTTTTTGTAGAGAATTTCACTATCTGCAAACTTTTCCTGTGAATTTTTTCAGTAGCTCTTACTGTTTCAGAGATATACGCAGAAAACTAAAATTCATGACTTTGACCTCGGATAAAAAGCAACGCACAAACGGGATTTATTAGGACTTCTGACATAGCACCTGTGATAGGTAACGTATTCAAGACAAATACAGAAATCTAGCTTGTTGGGAACTAATGCAAACTGGAATGTCCATTTAGCTGTACTAAGACACGTGGCTTCAGATATTTCAAGCACATAAGTAAGTAAGTCAAATCTATGAATAATAAAATGACACAAAATAACGGAGTTTCAATCGTGATAGACTCCATTAATAAATACCAACTCAATTTGGAAAACGCGATTAAATAATCTCTTCTTATTATTGACAGCAATAATAATATCTCCAAATTAAAATTAATTCACAAGCATCGGTTTTGAGAGATCTACTTAGAATTCATAAAATCAACATACCAATAAGATCTTCAGTGAACTCCACACTAGTATATATCTAAAACACTCGCGTAAATAGTAAAAACAGAAGTTAAATTAGATAATGAACACACGGTCAAAAATAATACTGATTTGTGAACGGAACTGAAAATCTCAATATGAATATAACCACTTGACTAACATCATTTGATATAACTAATTTATACTTTAAGATCCCTTCAAATAGAACAATCATTATAATAAAAAGTAACCTCAGCGACAAAAACTTCAAAATTGATTTACTGAGCAACTAACTAATCTCCCTACTACAGTAATTAATCAAGATTACTTCAAGTTGAATAATAAATATCATAATCAAAATAATGATCTGGCTATGGATAGTCGTCTTTGGATACGTTACGTCGACGATATATTCATTTATTCATTTATTTATTGGAAAAATCAATCTACAGGACTAATGTCCCAATTACAGAGGGTTATAATATATGTTAAAAATATACAGAAGGAAAAAGTGAGCTAGCGTAACAAGAAAAAATAGATAGATTTTTAAATGAACAATAATAGCGAAAAGACCAATTATAAAATAATAAATAATATACAAAATTCTTCAGTTTGAGTTACTCAAGTACAAGTGAATTTTACATTTAAATGTTGCAAGTTTGTCGAATCCAATATCAATATCAGCGTCCTTACTAATGTCGTTGAAAAAAGAGCACATACGGCGAATAAGGCCTTTTAGTTCATAATGGGCTCTAGCCATTTGAAGAGTAGAGAGGTACTTTTGTCTAGCATTACTAATGCGGGGAATACTAAACTTGATAGATTTATTATATTGTTGATCAATTTGAAAAGGAATACACATGATTGTGAAACTCTAATATTTTCCAACGACAGTAGATTAAATTCCATAAGGGCTTTGGAGTAGTGGAAATTATCATTCAAAGTAGCAACCAAAATAATTTATGCCAACAGTATCTGAGGAATTTTTATTGAACTGCCTCTATTGCCCTTATAGAATTTTTATAC
The DNA here is from genome assembly GCA_963989225.1 of Dromius quadrimaculatus. Lineage (NCBI taxonomy): Eukaryota > Metazoa > Arthropoda > Insecta > Coleoptera > Carabidae > Dromius > Dromius quadrimaculatus. The sequence goes on along the minus strand of OZ022336.1, from coordinate 24,035,461 downwards.
AATGGATTCAAAATTAAAAAAACGATATTCAAGTTTTGCACGGATGGAACAATTGTATGAGGACATAAGAGTAAGACGGTTGTGAAAATGGCGACAATTTCTTATAATGAATCCCAAACTTCTATACGATGACCTGACAATTTCATTCACATGATAATTGAAATGACATTTTGGATCAAAAAGAACACCTAGATCCTGGCACCGTATAATCCTAGACAATGTAGAATCGCCCATAATATAATTATGAACGATGTGTTGTTCCATAGAGTATGTCATTACATTGCATTTACTAATATTAAATGGAAGTTTGTAGGTTAAAGACCAACTTAACAGATTATCAATATCTTCTTGCAGCAGATTGCAATCATGTGCAGAATTAATTATTTTATAGATTTCAATATCATCAGCATAGAGCGAAAATTGGGAGTGATTGATAGAATCAGTGATATCATTGATAGATAAATTAAATAGAAATGGCCCGAGACTACTTCCTTGGGGAACACCAGATGCGGCAGTAAAGGGAAGTGATTTATAGTTATTCAAGTCAACATACAGATTACGATCTGTCAAATACGAGAGAATAGGTCAGTTATCTCTTGAGAAAAATTGAAGTGGTATATGACTTTGCGGATGAGTTCAGAATGATTCACGCTGTCAAATGCTTTTGCGAAGTCTGTGTAGATCACATCAACCTGAGCATTATTTCGCAATGAATTTATGGTAAATTCAGTAAATGTCAAAAGATTGGTAGATGTCGATCGTCCTTTAATGAATCCATGCTGACTATCAGATATATTACCATTCACCGCCCTATATATGTGTCTATATAGTACTTTCTCAAATACTTTTGAAATATTCGATAATTTTTAATATTATCAGTATCACCTGACTCCAAGATAGGCGTGATATAAGTTGTCTTCAAAATTGTAGAAAATGTGTTCGTAGACAAGGAAAGGTTAAAGAGAATCAAAAGAATAAAAAAATTCTGAAACATTTTTTATTCTAATTGTTCCACAGCATAAACTTTGTTACAAATAATTTGTGACATCTACTTTATTTACATGCCGTAACTGAATTAATGCTCGATAGATGGCGCTGCATATAGTTTTTACTTTTGCCGTACATCTATTTTTATGAGTTTAAAGACTTTGGGATCCAAGCCTTGACTATCTTGGGTTCTTGGCTATACTGTACTGACGAGTCCTAATAAGGACGAAACACGTGTATACAGTTGCTCCCCGATCTAAGATGATGGTGTCAAAACCGATTCTTAGATTTGAAATTTTGTGGACAAATAATGAATGTTTCAGAATTTTTTTATTCTAATTGTTCCACAGCATAAACTTTGTTACAAATAATTTGTGACATCTACTTTAGAATCAAAAGAGGTTCAATAAATGCCTCACGACACATCTCCAAAATATAGGCTTGGAGAGAATCAGGACAAGGATTTCGTGAGGATCTCGAGCTATCTATGGCAACAATTATATCATCTCGAGATAAAGATTTCATAAGAACTGGTTCAAGGAACACGTTAGAGGAGGAATGTGATAAAGAAGAATGAAGAGAATTTGTATAAACAGAAGAGAAGTAGTCAACAAAATCTTGTACAATAGTTGATGTAGTACTAAGAATTTTATCATTATAGTGCATTGTACCAGGAATACGAGTACCTTTCTTCTTAGAATTCACATAGCTCCATAATCTTTTGGGATCATTTGAAATATGATTTTCAGTATCTCTCAAATATATATTATAGGCTGACTTAACATCACTTTTGATTTTCCTTCTCAATTCTTCATAAATATTCAAATGATATGAGTCACCAGTTTGTCTAAATAATTTTCGATTTTGTTCTTTCAATTTTATATTCTTCAAAATATCTTTAGTGAACCAAGGAGGTACGAAGATGTTTTTCTGACTGTTTTAACAATACATTGATCAAAAATTGCGTACAAGATATTATAAAACTTTTCGAATACCTCATCCACTTCACTATATTCTAATAAACTATCCCAATTGGTCGTATTTAACAAGTGATATAAAAGCTCATAGCGTGCCCAGCGAAAGTTGTACGTGAGTACCAAGTTGAAGGAGGAGTTCTGAAAGTAAACAGGAGAATTCAAGGGAATATTGAGTGAAGTATGATATTTGTCTTCAGGAATAAACGGATAGGGATCTCTGAGTACAGTGCATGTCAAATTTGAGACAACTACATCAAGAAGCCCACTATCAGAATTATGAATGAAATTATATTGCGAACCAGAAAAAGGTAATTAAAGAAATTGACAAAAGATGTTATAAAAGTGTAGGAGGAAAAGTAAGTGTAATAATCTGACAGCTGATGAATGTTTAGATCGCCCAGTATGACAAAGTCATCACTCAGCAAGTTAGGAATAGACTCAATGCACTCATAAATATAATTTTGTTAAAAGATGTTGACAAGAGGAGGAAAGTAAAATACAATTATATATTAAAAACTTATTTTTTGAAATCTGTACACGAACGTGAACTATATCAGCTAAAGATAGGGGATTCAGAACTAAAGTAACTGCAGAAGAGTGGAATCTGTTATGGACAGCACATAATACACCATCACCATGATGTTTGCCTGTTCTAAGAGCAACTTGATCACTTTTAAATACGGTATATGTATTATTAATTATCTCAAAATCATAAATTAAAGTTTTCCACCATGTTTCGCTCAATGTGATAACAGCAAAATTGGAAGAAGAAGAATTATTATAAAAATCTGATAATTTGGTGTTCAGCTCGCTTACATTTTGATAATACAAATTTATGAATACAAAATTGGCAACAGAGCAGAATGAATACATGTAGTTTTTTTCAAGTAAATTCAAGTAACTTTAAACAAGCAAGGTCAACAAACTTGAACGACATGTACTGAAGTAACTGATTATAAATGGAGGTGATCGAAGCCAAAATTGCCTAAGAGTGGAATTAAATAAAATAATAGAAAAAATGAATATATGCATTCAAAGCAGCTCTATATAATGACCAGACAGGAAGTAATATGACAAAATAACTTAAGAGCTTATACCATTTAATGTCACTAATATGTGACACTTTTATTATTTTATTAGAAGCATCGGATTTAACAAATATATTTCCGTCCTGTGTCCACGCATTTTTTTAACCGACTTTTTTGGAGTACTCTTGAAACAGTTTCAAACGAGTTCAAGTGAGGTCTTCCTTGGTAAAGATATGCGTACCCTTAAGATGCTTACGGTTTTTAATAACACTGTCACGAGTCTTATATGACATAAATTTCACTATGATGGGACGCGGTTTAGTGGAGTTCTTAACAAATTGGCCGACACGATGACAACGATCAATGTGATCAGGTTTAACACTGAGGGACAGTTTATTATTGAGTAGATCACATACCATATTTTCAGTATTTTCAACCCTATCTGAAACTTCAGGAAGGCCAAACATACGGATATTACTTCTCCTACTATATATTGTTCGAGATGATCCACTTTCTCCTTGAGCACCTTGTTCTGCTGACCCATATCTTCAATGATTAATTCGTAGAGCACCTTTTGTTCTTCAAATTTCTTCTCAAAACGCTAAAATATTCTATCGGCCAAATATTTTAACTTGACAATTTCCAAATCATCTGATGGAATCGTCTATAATATATACCTGAACCTACTCAAATTGAAACTATACTCTCAAACAGAAAAAAAAAATCAAAACAAGAGCTTCAAACCAACGCGACTAACAACGAATACTTCAACAACACAATAAATAGAATTAATAAACTAATAGAAAATGAGCTGAATTTTAACTAGATTCATATATATCGGTAAAAAAAACAAACTCAATAACCAAATTATTCAAAAACCAAAATATAAAGAGAGATAATTTGAGAAACAAAATGAGCTGACCATCGAAATCAATGATAAATACAATTGAAGCGACGTCTATAAATCAAAATGTGCAATTTATGGCTTAAACTATATCGGATAAGCGTGACATTTCTGAATCCAGCTTTGTTAGTTTCGTACACAATTTTGGGTATTTTTTTTTCGTCCATACGTATTGATATGTCCAAACCGTTGCATTTGTGCTTACATTATATATTGATTTAGGAAAGTGGCTTGGCTTGGAGACTGTGTCTTATATTTTGGTTTCTCATGAGGTAAAAACATGGCTAGAAAACTGAAAAACAATACCAAAACTTGTAAAACATCAAGAGACCGAAGTAAGAGAGCAACTGTGACAAAATCAAGAATTAGCCATACACTTGTAACTCACGATTACATTTACTTAGAAGAAAAGTTCCAACAACATGGGACAGATGAAACAATTGAAAATTTACTACTGCATTGTATCAAATACGACGAACCAAGAAAAAGACAAAATCTACCACTATACTTGAAGAATGCCTCACAATGACGATAATCATAGAAAACACAATGAACTATCTGAAACCAATACAATTAAATCATCTATTGTAACAAATTAAATGCTTTTTGTGATCACGAATAGTCTTGCTACTGAAGTGCTCGGAAAATAAACAACAATTCAAAGAAAAATCGTAATCAATCTGTGATAATAGTATCTAACATATATTCATTCTAAAACAATTTGTGCTGTCTCAATTTGAGTTTTTGAAAAAAACTAATCCAACTTTCCTTCATTTATCAAAATCCAGAGGGAATCTGTCATAAAGATTCAAAATATTTTGATGGCAAAAGTCATGGAGAATTTGATTCCATTATTTATTGTTTTCATGCATTAGAATATAGGACAGCTATCATTATTATACATGTAAAATTATCCTTCTATATTTCATGTTTTTGTTCACAATAATTGTATGTTACAACTTTTTTTTATGTAATGATCAGAATTCTCCCGTCATGATATCATACTGTATAAGTATAATTTCATATTTTACAACAGTAGCAATAATCTAAAATTAAAATGAATTTCATGAATTAAAAAAGCTTATGAAAAATTACGATACAAATATGACTTACTTCAAATATAAGTGCGTAATTCATGTTGAAAATCCCACAAGAGTTAAAACCAGGTTTAGAATGGAGAAGTTGCAAGGAGGAAAGCTTGAACTGGAATTAAACACAATTAGATTGGCTTCTAGTTGAAATTTCAATAATATACTGTATCAAAATTTTGTTGGAGAAGTGGTTCGCTGCTTCGTTCATTCCATAATTCGTGAACTATTTGACCAGTTTTCATACCCTGTAAAAAAATTATCGCAGCCTTTATCCTTGGTTCATTACATTTATGAATATAAAGCCGATTATCATTCGAACTAATATAACGTGAGTCATGAATTGATCAAAGAGAGGGAATCGTAGATCCCTACCCAAGGGGAGTACTCTGTAAGGGACAAGGACCAATAATCTGTGAAATTATTGATAAAGTTTGAAAAATAATAATTTGGTCCACCTTATGGTATTCAAGATATCAAAATTGGGTGAGCTGAACGACTTAATTTTTTATAATTGCCACTTGCCACTTATTTACTACCTGATTAATAGAAATCATACCTCCAAAGAAGCTCTATCCCACGCAGCTACAATAAATCTAATTGCAATAAATGACATAGCAGTCCATACGAATCCAGAAATCAGACAAATTATTGCCCACATTTCTACATATGAAGACCTGGTGGGATCTACAATATCTAGTAAAAACTTGCTTGCATTATTACAATCATATAATATGCCCAAGATATTGATACCCACAAATGCAATTAATTGCCATTTACAAGTGTCACTTGAATCCATTGCAATATCATACACATCATTATGAAATTGTGTTAGTTTTACCAATCTGCGTCTCAAGAAAAATCTATTGGATACTTCCAAAAAAGATATATCAATATCGAAAAATATGTCCCCAATAATATTCAAATTAAGTGTTATGAAACAAGCATGCAACCAAGAGATATAAGAGCTCAGACTAGTAGACATGTAATAATACACAGGGAGATGACCAATCGCCAAATCCCACAGAAAATAATCAATTACTGAAAATGTTGATATTGCTGCAAAAATAGATATTGTCTTTCTCAAGAAATTATTCTCTCTTGACGGAACAATATATTTTATGTGTAGAATATCAATCTGTCTAGCCACATTATACATCCGCCTGGTGCTTACAAAAAATGATATAATTATTACTATCATATAAACACAATTACTATTGATAATGATTATATCCAATAAGAATTTTTTTTCAGGATCTAGTGTACATTTTATGAAACAATAGAAGTAAAATATAAGCACTGGTGAAATGCATGAAAAATTGTGAGATATTTACTGGTAATTATTATCCGTATTCACAAAAGAGAATTCTGGAAAAATCAATAGTTTTTGCCAATATAATATCTGGTGATATTCACGCCGGAAATCGTATGTTTCCGGATACATTATTACTTGTCTACTAAATTATATAGAATAAATCAATACTTTATATATTCAATAAAATCCTTTTTTTTTAATTAGTATGGAAGACGTATTGAATTTCTGTTAAATATCTAAGATATGAATTATGTATAACACAGAAATTCTATAATATTGCAACATTTATTACGGTTCATCAATTTTATAGTGCGTCTTCATATAAAATACATGAATTTCAAATTGTCTATGCGTTTGTGCACGCTAACCTCTATAATGGCTGAACCAATTTCAATGTGATTTTCATTGAAGTATTGCGATAAGCCTAGGCTCACATCAAGTTTTTGATCCATTTGAATCGGTCAACAGATTGGAAGAGAAAAAATGATAATACGGACATCAAACACAAACTTCAATTTTTCCACGGCTAATCTTTTAGATTCATCCAAAAAAAATTAAAAAATCTGTCAAGTGAAGAGCGCTTTCGGCTCAGTCTATTGCTTTGGAAACATCATCATTCTTATGCTACAACATTCCTGAATACTGATTTCTAAGATTTTACGGCTAGCCAGTTCTGAATTTATGCACAAAATCAAATATAAATTCCAACTGAAGTGCACTTCCGGTTCAGTCGATTGCTATGAGAATAGTGGGCAATCATTCAGATGCTACAGCAGACTACTACAGACATACTAAATTTCAATACTCTACAGCTGATCGTTTTGAATTCATGCGAAAATTCTCAAAAGACTGTCACGTAAAATGCACTTCCGGTACACTCGATTTCAATGAAAATAGGATATGAGTATCAAGACGGTACTGCCGTTTTGAATACTGAAATCTAACATTCTACATTTAATCGTTTTGGATCATAATGCATGGCGTACAACTAGATGCTGACATCATGCCAAAAATAGTCAAAATAGATTCAGAGATGCTCAAAAAGGATATATCCATCATAATCTCAATATGTAAATTCTTTCGGCTTCTCAATAGTTCCTTGTACTTTGTACAAGTAAGTAAGAATTGGATTGTAGGAGAATGCAGACACAAAAATTATATAGATGCATATTTTCTTACTTCTTCATCATCTTCCTCTTTGCTTTCGATTATACTTTCCAAATATTTGTAATTTGCTACTTGTTCGTTTTTTTTTTTTTTTTCATTCAGTCTAATTTTTATTGTTTGATCTTCTCTGGGAACTGCCATTACTTTTGTTTTCTCGGTATAAATTATCATATTTGCTTTCGTCAATTCATCATTCCACACCTACAAATTTGTTTGAAGTTTTTCTTCTGTTGTTTTGAATATTGCCATGTAATGTTTCACAAGAATCAAGAAATAGTCTAATCTTGTCTTGATCTTGTCTTGAAATCAAAATAAGACCAAGACAAGAAGTATTTATTTATATTCCAAGGCAGGACAAGAAAGTAATATCAAGAATCAAAATTTCTTGTCTACAATTCTTGATATCTTGCCAATAAATTTTTTAAATCTGCATATTTATTAATCAATTATCAAAATATCAAAATCTGCTGTGGCCATTACAGTTTCTCTCCAACAATAAATTTAATGGCCAGTTTCATCACTGTTCCATGAGTTTAGTAATGTCATACCAACTTTCAAAGTGACATTTGTCATTGTCAAACTGATAGTTAAAAGTGACAGCGTCATTGTCAAAGTGACAGCGTCATTTTCAAAATGACAGCTGTCATTATCGAAGTGACAGCTGTCAATCAAGATAAGACAGGGATTGATCATCAAGATAAGGAGTCTTGTCTTCATAAAACTCTGTTGCCATGTCGTCAGCAAGTTCCCCACTTGTGCTTTTTTCAGACTTGGGTTAAGCATTTTTCATATTTTATCGGTATATATATCACAAATAGAAATGGACTCATATTTCTCCCTTGCCTTAGTCCTTTAGTAGCTCTAAATTCTTCGAATATATAGTTACCGGTACGCATATAATTCCTGCTGGTTTTATCAAGTGTTTTTATCGCATCTAGTAATTTATGGAATATTCCTCTCCTTTTCAAAATATTCCATAGTATTTCTCTATCTATTCGATCAAATACCTTGTCTAGATCGATTGAGCGTATGAACAGTTTTTTGTTATTGCTCTCTCTATCAATTGGCGGATACTGTATATGTGGTCCTGGGTGCAGTTTCCTGATCTTCTCCAACTTCTCTTTTCAATTTTGTTTCTATTATTGTCTCGTACAAATTAGCAGCTAAACACAAGAGTGAAATTTCCCTGTAACTTTTGGTATCTTGGAGTATGTTATCCTCTTCCCAGGTTTCATTAAATAACCTGTACAAAATATCTATTCCTGATATGCTTGAATATTTTATTTTATCCGATTTAATTTTGTCGAAGTTCGCTGCTTTACCATTTTTATTTCTTTATTTGCATCTGTAATTTATTTAAATGCTATTTCTTCCCCACCTTGAATTCCCTCTTTATGTATCACTAATATTTCTTGTTGCGATTTATTAATTTCGACTTTCAGTAGCTCTTCAAAGTGTTGTTTCCACCTTCTGATAATTTCTTCACCCTTTTCTAATAATAATAAATTTGTTCATTGCGAAAACCGACTCCTGGTATATGTTACCGACCAAATCCGATTCCAAGCCAAACTAATTTGTCTCAGGCCAAACTGGTTCATCCTAAGCGTGCTAGGATATACTAGTTCAGCCCAGGACAATCTAGTTTGGTCTACATATTTCAAGATCAACTAGTTTGACTCAGACCGAACTGATAGAATCATTACAAGTAACAAGATAAACACATTGTTACCTGTTAACGTGGGAAAAACAAAAACCACTGTCTATAAACATTGGGTATGGAACGTCGAGCTTGGTCAGAGCGGACAAAGCCCGCCTGTAGTTGGGTGCGAAGCACCGTCGATTGAATGCAAAAACCACTGTTCATAAACATTGCGTATGGTACGTCGAGCTTGCCGATCTTTACACGCTTAAGTTGATTGGCCTAGGACAAACTGGTTCCTCCTGAAATCGGGTTCGATCACTAACACAAACATATCAATCGGCTGACGTCTCTCATGACCATTGTGTCATTTGAGGGAAAATGTGTATTGTGAAAAAAAGTTTCTTTGAGCTCAATTTTTATTATCACTTTTTGACTCCTATAATGTTGAATTAATATATTTCGAGCTCATATTTCAAATAATAACTAGATTCCTCCCGTCATGTTGTAAAATTGTATAACTGTAATGAGATATGTAGTGGTAGTAGCAACAACCTAGAATAAAAAACCATGTTCTACAACTTATTCATGTAAAGACTATCAATGATGTTGATCAAACTTACTTTGAACATAAGTACATAATTTAAATTGAAAAATCCACAAGAGTTGAAACTAGGTCTGGCATGGAGCAGTTGTAAGGACGACAGTTCGAACTGGAATGAAGTATTATTAGATTTTGTTTTGATTGAAATTTCAACAAAATACTGTATCGAAATGTTGCTTTGTTCGTTCCACAATTTGTGTACAATTTGAGCGGTCTTTATACCCTGGGAACAAAATAATGTATGTATATTTTTCTAATAAACGGATGCAGCTTTGAATTGAATGAAATGTTCTGTTGTAACATCACTTCGTTGTTATGGCTTCCTTGAAAGTGAGAAGTACTAGTCCAAAGAAATGGGTATGTCTGGACGCAAAATTCAGTCAAAGCTATTCATTTTTGAGGTAGTCGAACACAAACCAATGTTATTGGACGATGAAAGAGCAATCAGGTTATACTATTTTTTCTCTGTTAATTCACAGAGAAAACTTTGAGATATTGCTTCTTCCTCTCATTACTCGAAAACCGCAACTCTTCGTTATTCAAAGTAGGATTTTTTTTTCATGAGATTGAAATTGAATAAGCCAATTTTTCTCTATTACTACCTTAGATATACTCATAAAATGTGAACATACCTCGGATGAAGCTTTATCCCACGCAGATACAATCAATCCAATTGCAGTGAATGACATAGTAGCCCACACTAGTTAAGAAATCAAACCAATGACTTCCTATGCATCAACATTCAGAATTCTACTGGGATCCAGAACATCTTTTAAATATGTGCCTGCATTATTACTATCGAATACAATACGTATAAAATTAACTGCTACTATTGTAAATAACTGCCATTTTGAAGTGTCATTCAGTTCCATTGCGATATCATACACATCATTATGAAATTGTGAAAGTTGGACGAATTTGTCTTTCATGAGATATCTATAGTTTTCTTGGACGATTCCAAAAATGATTCGTTATTTAAAAAAATAATTTTTTCATAACAGTGAAATTAACGGGTATAAAATAGGCATGAATCCAAGTCATAAAAGAGCTCAGACAAGTAGCTGTGTAATAATACAAAGTAAGTCGTGGATGCATTTTAAAATACCACATAAGAAAGTCTGTTGATGAAAATATCGACACAGCTATAAGGACGAATGTAACTTTTTTTAAAAAACCCATTTCCTCAGGTTCGACAGAATATTTTTTGTGCAAATCATTAATTTTTCCAGTAACATTATATATTTGATCACTGCTTACAAAAAATATTATAAAGATCACTAACATATAAACAAAATTCATATATAACAAAGAATCATCCAAAAAAAGAGTCTCTCGAGGATCACGCATACTTTTTACAAAGCAATATATATATGATATAAACATCGGTAGAATGCAAAGCGCATCGCGAAAATCTCGAGAATAATTATACGTGTCTACGAAAGAGAGAGCTGGAAAGAGTAGTAATTTTGCAAGATGTATAAACTGGTGATATTCACGTCTAAAATCATCTGTTTCCGGTAACATTTTCACTTATTCATTGAATTACTATCATATATTCTATTAATCTTGAACATACCGTTTGAAATGATTATATTGAAAATATTATTTACTTAATATGCAACAGCTCTGTGAATTACTCTAATAAAACAAATTTATTATATCGCATGCATTTATCTAGAATACAAAATGAACTTACATATTCACTTCAGTTTCAATAGCAATTCAAATGAAAATTATCATTGAATAATAATTGCTCCTTGAATTCATCATGATAACGAAATTCAACTTGTTTGGGGGCTTACTGAATTTATTGACACTTGATGCTACAATAATATCACTGGAAATCTGTTTATAAATATTTCTATTCACAATCGACGATATGAAGTAAACACTGTCACTATACTTATTTATTATTTACACAGTAACATTATCTGCTATTTATTTCTACTCCGTATCTGGATTACCAATAAATCCTTGGCTCGGCCGAATCTAGATTTTATATTTTTCCGGGAACTCTAGAAAGTTCTAGTGCTTTCCAGAAACTCCACCAAACGTCATCACGTCGCTGGCGCATATGACTCAGTTAGGTTTGCCACTCGTTTATCCGGCGTATTGAAATGGAAGTCTAGCCTGTAGGAGCTCTGTTCGTTATAATATTTCAAACTAATATACTTCATAAACAAATTCTTGAATAAATCTGTCAAATAGTAACTAGACTCCTCCTGATATAATCTCAAACTGTATCACTATAATCAGATATTGTGTGGTAATAGCAACAATCTAAAATAAAAATATATGTCCCAAACACTTCTTCAGAATGACTGATTGAACTTACATAGAACATGAGCTCATAACTCGTGTTGAAAAATCCACAAGTGTTAAATCCAGGTTTGGTATCGAGCATTTATAAGGACGACAGTTTGAACTAGAATTGAATATCATTGAATATTGTTCCAGCTGAATTTAAACAGAGTACAGTATCAAAATGTTGTTGGAGGTATGGCTCACTGCTTCGTTTATCCCACAGTTCGTGCACTATTTGAGCAGTCTCCATACCCTAGAAAAAGTAACACAAGAATCAGTCACGAAGAGGCATCGAAAACAGAAAAGTTCAATATGCGAAATGACGAATGCAGGCGAACACTATTCGTTCGAAATCGTTTCTCAACATCCAATCGTGCCAGCCGTATGACGAGCGGCATCATCCATCGAACATATCTTCTAGATTTGTGGCTTCAAATCCTTCCAAAAGACGTTAATGTATCTATAAGCGTTAATAAGTTTGTCAACGAAGTGGAATTGTCACCCTCTCTAGTTGACATGGATCCTTGAATCATCACAGAGGCTGGAAAAGAGAGGTTTTTCTAAAGGCAATTAGTGTGATATATCTTTTCTGAATGCCTTATGATTCTACCCCAGCTATCACGAAGGTAAATCCCAAATCTAATTCATTCTAATAGCGTCACTTTATGAATCAAAATTATATGCATAATGGTAGTTCAGAATTATTATTATTTGATTAAAAATTACGTACATAATGATAATTCAGCATGAAGATTTGTAACAAAATCTTCAAGGATCGCGGAACTAAATAAGCTTCTTCTTGAATCCTCCGCAAACTCCCCTTTGAAATGGCCAAGCTCAGTATTAATCCAAAAAAATTGAAATCATAATCCCAGGGCCGGACAGGGTTGTTGTGAGGTTAGCTTTAAAAAAAACAAATAGGGCGCCACGCAATTGTTAATTCTCTGTTCCCAGGCACACAGCTGCGAGAGTACCTGTAAAAAATAATATGGTAGGATGGACTGGTAGAATATTGTATCTCAGGATAATCAGATCTGTCGGCGTTGATCTAGATGTCGCAGAACATAGAATAAAACAATCTCAAACAGCCGTACCTATACACCAGCAGTAAATTAACACACTGAATAAGTAAATAACAAAAATAGGACAACTGATAAAATGATAGAACAAAATGACAGAGATTCGCGTCCCTAACGCTCATAAACCTACTCCCAAAATAATACAAAAGTAATAAAAATCAGGTCCGAGATCGATCGACTTGGTTCACAAGCGGACGTAGCGTTCATAACGTAACCAGAAAAGCATAGAAAAAAATAGAGGCCGTAGAAAAAGTTATGCTAAAAAAATCTTGATACGTGGTGGAGCCACAAGATGCTCAATTAAGCAAATTACCACAGAAAATAACAAAACTGGACCACTTTGCTGGCGGCATCGCTGAAGATCCTACTTGACTTGTCTGCCTGGCGTCCGGATCTTGGCCTCAGATCTAATTGAGTGGATTCCGGATGCTTGAGAAAGCCAAATTAACCCAAATTATATTTCAGAATTTAATCCAAAACAAAAAGGACAAAAAGCCAAATTAGCACGTAACAACTCATGTGGCAAAATGATATGGAACCGTCAAATTTTAATGTTCGAATCAAAATTATGTACATATTACCTTGCGAGATAATTCGAATTTATTGAATTTTCATGATTGGATCAAAATTATGTACATAATGAAAATTCGAAGGTATCATATGAAATCAAGTACATAATTTCAATTCAATCACAGAAATACAATGAATTCGAATTATCTTGCAAGATAATAATAACTCTGGATTTCCATTATGTACATAATTTAAATTCGATTATAATAATTCAATGCATTAGAATTATCTTGCGAGATAATAATAATTCTGGATTTCCATTATGTGAATCATTTGAATTCAAACATAAAAATCAATGCAAAAGTATTATTTTGCAGGATAAAAATACCACTCACTGATTCAACACAAAATCTTGAAAACTGTCCGACAGATATAGCTGAAATTAGGCAGGTAGGTGGTATGTCGTAAGTAGACGTCAGCTAAGAAAGGATTTCGCGAACAAGGCCGAACTACGGGAGGTTTATATGGAAGCTCTATTTTTCTGTTCTCGTGATGTTTACGTCAGATTTTTTGATTCTCTGTCTGTATGTCTGTCTATTTTTTCGTCCAACCTGATTTTCGGAGCGGCAATATAGAATGAGTTGAAACTTTCTATAGTTGCTGTTGACACTTGCGGACAGTAATATCAATGTAGAGTAAATAGCGCACGAGTCGTAATTGTTTGTTCACGCATCACTTATCCGTTTGGCTTGAGACTTTGTACAGATATTGCTGACATACTTATGTCAAGATTTTTGGCATAGTTTTATCAATGTACAATAGGTAACGTGTGAGTCGTATTGAATAACTTGCACTGTAGTGTAATGTCCAGTCTAATTGCCGAAAAGCATTTATCAACTAAGTTGAAACTTCTTACAGCTGCTGTTGGCACTTGTGTGAAGATCTCTAACATTAAATCATCAACATATAGTTAGTGATGCACGAATCGTATCTTTTCGCTCGCGAATTATCCATCTGGCTGAGTCAAGACTTGGTTGAGAGAAAATTTAAAATATCCAGAGCAAATTTTACGATCGGTTGCAGCATCCGATAGAACAATAGCAGCAGTCAATTATTATATATTGATTTCATTGTTTCCAAGACAGCAGGTAACAGCCAATTGAATTATAGAAACACAATTTATTGAAATCATCATCATTTCCATCATGTACGTACCTACTTTCAATCTAATCATGAGAATCCAATGAATTAAAATTATCTAGCAAGATAATGAAAATGTATAGTATTAATTCAACTGGAATAAATTGTCGTTATCAAATAGCAGAACGGCGTGCCATAATAACATCAATTGCCTTCAGAAAAACATTTTTCAACCTTTGTAATAATTGGGGATCTATGTCAACCAGAGGAAGCGACAATTATACTTGTAGATGACATTATGAACGCTAATAGGTACATTAACGACCTGCAAAAGGATTTAAAGCCACAAATTCAATTGATGTATTCAAGAAATACTAAATGTATCTTTGGACAAGATAATACTGCTTGTCATTCACCTGGAATCGTTGAAGACTGGAAAATTATATCATGATAAAGAAGTTCCAATTACAGCACACACGAAAAGTTCCAGAGTTACGTGTTCCAAAGTCTAGCTGAATAAGTAGAAAGGTCATAAAGATAAATAGTATAAACAAATCATCTCCAAGAAATTGCTCTAAAACAGGCTGAATCTCGTTAAAAATCATATTCTTGTTGGCAATGCCAATCCATCTAAGACGGCGCTATAACCATTTTTCGTTTCCCTGAGATATTCCAATTATCAAAATTTCATTAAACATGATTTGTCCATATAGCCTGCTTACATTCATAAATAAAACAAAAATATACCTCGGAAGAAGCTCTTTTCCATGCAGCTATAATAGATCCCATCACAATAACACCCATTTTGAGGTGTCGTTCTACTCCATTGTGATATCAAAAACATCATTATGTAATTGTGTTAGTCTCACGAATTTGTCTTCTGCAGGACATTGAATATCTTTCTCGATTTTCAAAATTAACTCGTTAATGTGATAAAATTATTTCTCAACAACAGATAAATTGACTATTATGAAATACGCATGCATCCAGGTCACGAAAGTGCACAGACTCAAAGCTATGTAATGACAAAAAGTTGGATCACTATACATGGAGCTCCAGAAAAGATAATCCACTAATATAAATAATAATATCCCTGCAAGAGCGGTTATAACTTTTTTCAATAAATTCATTTTTCCAGCTTCAACAGAATATTTTCCTTGTAAATTATTTATTTTTCTGGTCACATTACGAATTTGCCTATTATTTATGAAAAATATCACAGAAGTCGTTAACTCATGAATACAACTCATATATAACAAAACATTATATAAAAGAAACATTTTGTGTGATTCCAGTGTACTTTTCACAAAACAATAGAAATATGTCAAAAACACTGGTAGAATGTAGAGTAGATCGTAGTAAGTTCGGGAATAAATAGACGAATCCACGAAAGAGAGAGCAGGAAAGAGTAGTAATTTGGAAAAATGTGAGAACTGGTCATATTCACGTCTAAAATCGTAAGTCTTTGAATACATTATCACTCACGCACTGAATTATCCAAAGTAAAAGAATTATTATGAATATCAAGATTTTGGAACTACCTTTGATGTTATTATATAGAAAGTATCATCTATCAATTATGCAACGACTCTATTAATAAGTTTGATGCAACAATTCTATCATATCGCCTACACTCAATTGGAATACGAAAAGAATAAATTACAATCAACTAGAATTTAAGTAGCGTCTTGAGCAAAGAAGATTTCAAGGTGTTCTGAATTCGGTGAAAAATCTTTGTTTGGTATGAAGGTAAATATATTGTAATGTTTATTGCTCTTAAAGAGATTGATTATTATCAAAATAGAAGTCACTATTCAATGAATGAAATAAAATAAGAATTCCACTTTTGGATGCAACACCAAAACAAACACTACACAATTTATTTCCTACTTACCACTATTACCCTTCAACTACAAAGCCACAAATTATTCATTTATTACATTTCGTTTTCAGCAGATCAAACTCTGGATATTCATTAGTACTTAGTCAGGTTATTTACTTCTATATATTCGAATATCCATACGTCTAGAAATTTCTACGTCATTCCAGCAAGCTGCTCGAATGAACCATATCACAAAATAAAATTCCAAGGTGATTCGTGGAGACAACTGGTTTGGAAGAGTGTTTCCCATCAGTCAATATCTTCCTTCGTCAATCGTCATGCATAATTTTATATTCAACGATTTCCTAAATATTGAAAAGTGAACAAGATGTGTGATGTCCATAACGATTGAACATCTCATATAATAAGAGGGTAATATCAGGATGAACAAGTATGTACATATTCAAACAGTCGAAATTCTTATTTGTTTGATTGGACAGAAAAATAGTTGATGTTTTACCATGGCTGACGTCGAATCTCTTAAGGTCCATTCACAACCGAATTTGAACATGGCACAATTTCATGCTAGCTTAAAATTCAAAGCCAAGCGTATGAGCTCAGTAGTAACCAATCACAACTAAAATTTGTAGTCTGCGTACTTTACGTTCGGATTGAAATGTTTGCAACGTGCAAACTTTCACTTCAAGTCACCAGCGAATGGGCATGTGCATTGCATCTTCCGATGATTCAACATGTGTTTTTGACGTTTAAAATCAAATAAAATAATGGAAGCCATATGCAAACAGTGAATTGACGGCGATAAAGCTTGGTTTGATATTTCATTTATCGATCATTTCTTTTCTTTAATATGGACGAGAGATTATTGAATTTAGATTTATAATGTTTGTTATCTTATTATATTCATTTACCTTATAACATTCTTCAATAAGAACTGAAATTCAAATAAATAGTTAACTGTAACTAACAGCTATTCTTCATGCCCCGCAAGGAATTGACCACTGAATTTGAAAATATATTCTTTCAAACGAAAAGAAGAATAAAGTATTTGATATTTGCATTATTTTGTACTTGTTTTCATAGATGGCATTACAAAATTCAAGCAATGTTGAAACTGTTTGTGAATGCTACAAATTTTAACCCTGCGAAAGTAGAACTTCAAGTGCAAATTAAGCAGAGTCTAAAGTGGTTGTGAATGCAGCTTCAAGGTTCATAAAGTCTACTATCGAGGTCACCATCAATGCCAATTTCAAAATGGATATTCAATAGTTCAGATCGTAGTCTTGTGGCTCAGATTACAGCTTGCATAAAAAGTTCTAGAGCAGAAGTCACGTTCTTGTTCAAAAAAATTAGAAGCAAACATCAACTGATACTATGTTGGAATGTTTCAAGGAGGTGGAGACTCAAAATAAGCCCTCAATGGCATATGGTATTTTTTTATTTGATTTTGAAGCACGGGATGTATTAGGGATACATGAAAATAATACGGTATGGCATGACGTCAAAGTTCCACAATCTTTTTTTGGAAATTACCTCAAATTTGTAAGCAGAGAGATGTTGATAGAATCTTATCACCAGTGATGTTTTGACGTTTGAGGTTATGGTGTTTCATATTTTATTTTGAGATGGATTTGATATTTAGTTGTGGGCTAAAGTACACAAAATTCTTGTGTATAAACCCACCGTAAGATAAAAATTCATAGTAATTGTGAACGAATATCAATTTGAAATCTTAATTACGTTAATAATGTAGTAGGTCAAATTCAAATGACTGGTAATATTACGCAGCCATATTTTAATTCTAATTGATGAATACTGTGAAATATGGATACTCATTATATTGTTTATTCACATTATATCTGACAAATTTCAAAACTATAGGTACATGGTGTATCAACATAAAAGAATATTACCAGAAACTCAAGCAAGTACGACTAGTACGAGTTCCTTTAGATGCTCCAATGGTGGAAGGTGATATGGCGTTATTCATATAACACCTCAAGTAGGTGGAAAGTCATGAAAATTATAGAATAGGTATCCTGGAGTGATTCTTCCTTTCACAATACAATTTTTATTCTCGCGTTGAATACACACATAACCTATATCATTATCACAAAATGACTCTCGACTGGATTTGTTCAAAAAGATGTAACAGCATTTGCATATTGAGAAAATAGTTTCAAAAAACTGCTCACATTGATAACTAAATACCTCTTGAGTATTGAGTTTCTCATACACCACTACGTATTCATAAATCATAAATGGATCAGCTTCTGGTACTTAATTTAAAATTAGCTTTTGTGAAATTATCTTTGACACACATTGCTTGTATTAGAATAGTTGTCTCCAATAAAAAATTGATGACATACAAGGAAACTTCAATTAGGTATATAACTGCTGGATTGCTTATTACCAAAGTGACGCTACGTAAATGTCGGACCAATCAGAAAGTGTTTCAACGCTCCTTTCATTTATCCAAAATTCATTGAATTTTAAATATCAGTTTTAATTAATATACTTATTTATAAATTATAAGAATAATTTTCACACTCATAGTTGGATATTATCTATTGGAAAAATAATATAAAATCACAATTTATTTTCATGACACAACTCAATTGAATGATTCAATCTGTATCTATTATTACCTTATAAAATGTGAACATACCTCCGATGAAGCTTTACCCCACGCAGCTCCAATGGATCCAATTGCAGTGTAGTTCACACTAGTTCAAAGATCAAGCCAATGACTTCCCATGTATCAACATTCAAAATTCTACTGGGATCCAGAACATCTTTTCTCCAACACTGATTTGGAATTTGCATATTCCATAACCAAAAATTATGTTGGAACGAATGAAATTCCAATAAATCGCTTAGAATGATTCCGTATGCCGTTTAGAATAATTTCGACGAATCATCAGAAGCTGCTAGTTTGGTTACTACCATGGTTACTTCCTAACAATTCAAGTATTCATACCTAGTTTTACGTTTGACGTTAAATAATTTTTCAAGTTTCTTGTGAAATATTGATGAGTTTCCAAAACTTTGTTGGAGGAAGTATAGTCTACAACATGTTTGGAATGGCGTATTCCACACTCGCGAACCGTAATCCTCGCCTTCGCCTTTTCGCTTGTTTAGAATATGGGCCATTCCAAAACTTATAATATAATAATAATAATAATAATAATATTTATTAATTAGCCTCGGCTAGTTACAAAATCATCACAAATCAAACCCAAAAAAAAAAAAAAGATTGTTATGTATGGTGCATCAAATAATATTCCTTCAAATTGTGTTTGAATGCTTCAACAGTATTACAATCTTTTATAACCTGTGGAAGATTGTTGAATGTCAATAATCCATTGTGAATATATATATTGTAGAATTTATTATTCAATATGTGCTTGCATTATTACTATCAAATACAATACCAATAAAATTGACTGCTACTATAGTGAATAATTGCTATTTCAAAGTCTTATTTACTTCCATTGCGATATCATACTCATCATCATGAAATTATCTAAGTTTAACGAATTTGTTTTCCAAGAGATATTTAATTTTTTTTTTTGATGATTCCAAATATGATTCGTTAATATCGTGGAAAAGTTTTTCAATGAAAGAGAAATTAACACGTATAAAATAAGTATGACTCCATGAAAAAGCTCAGACAAGTAGCTATGTAGTAATACATTTTTGGCCAGTTGCACTGCTGCCCCTTAAATTTTAAGTGTCACTCAATTGAACAAGATCATATCAAGATTCGAAAGTCAAATGTGACATAAACATTGCTGTCATTATTCTGATTCGATATTTTTTGTTTAAGCGAAACTAAAAATTTTAGCTAAAGCGGTGCAACTGGCCATTTAAGTCGTGGGCTCGTTTTAAGGTACCAGATAAGAAAGTCTGGTAATGAAAATACCAACATAGCTATTAGCTGGGTGCGTGATGACAATGCCCTCTATAACGCACATTTTTCCATGCTTGTCAATATGTAACATCATTGATACTTGTGAATTTAAATTAAAAGAAAAGAATTGAGAGCTCAGTAAATATTGAAAATTAATGAAATTGAAGAATTGATAGAAAGAACTACTATTTCTATGAAAGAAGTAGGTATAAAAATATTTTTGAGCATGATACATACATTATTTCATGTTTGTTGAGTTTAGGTTACCCAAGATGTCAAAATGATGAGAATAAGAAAAGCATAGTAATGAAAATTTATATAAAAATTTTTGGAAGTAGTTTATATAACAACTAGGGAAAGTGAGTAAAATAAGAATAACTAATGGAATAGTTTATTAAAAGAGCATGGAATATTGTTTATTTTGTCCACTGCTCACGCTGCAGTCGATTCAGTTACCCCCACTATGTACTTCGCACTCTGCCAATAAGGACAAGTGCAATTTTTTTTCAAAAGTCCATTTTCTCAGGCTCGATAAAATATTTGTTATACAAACACTATCGAAAGTTCAACTTTTAATTGTTGCTTAGCGTATTAAAAATAACAATCTATGACACTGTTATCACTTTTAGCAGGTTACCATTAGCGACGTGTTATAAGTGATTCACTTTTAACACTAACATATAATGTTCACTTAATCTTGTTTGTTCTTTATTTTCATCATAGTTTTTTGCATACCGAGTAATTCGACCATAGCGTTGACGATTTCCACAACTTGGATTTACCCTTAAAGTACGCCTAAGAAACAGTCTCGTAATATTTACTGAAAACATTTTTATCTTCGCACCATTTTAAAAAACGTAGGCGTCCTCGTACTGTTGCCTCGACTTCGAAGGTAATAGATAATGAACAGTTCTAGAAGCTGCTCCCTCGATTCCAGCTGGAATTAATTTCTTTTCCTGACTATCCATTTCATTCAAAATATACGTCAAATTATGTAAATAACAACAAAACATTGGTTCCTATCAAGGAGTACATAGTTGGTATATGAATGACAGTTCATCTAAAATGTCTTAATTTGTATCAATTTCTACCAATTTCGCCTCATAAACACTATCAATAGTGTTTGTATAAAAAATAGTGTATGATATACGTGTTAAAAGTGATTTTATTTTGTTCCAGAGGTTACGCCATTCCGCTGCGCGACGTGTCTCAAAATTTCTTTGTCACAAAATAAAATGACACTTTCAACACTTATATCATAAATAACTATTTCGTGTGAATTATATTATTTTCCAGCAACATTATATATTTATAAGGATCACTTATATATAAACAGAATTTATATATGACAAACAATCATCCAATAAAAGAAGCATACTTCCTACAAAACTATATGAATATGTTATAAACATCAGTAGAATGCAAAGCAATTCACGAAGTACTCAAGAAAAAAATGAGAGAGCAGGAGAGAGTGGTAATTTGGTGATATTTACGTCTAAAATAATTTGTTCCGGGAAACATATTGATCTCAAGCGTACCATTCGAAATGATTATATAGAAAATATCATTTACTCAATATGCAACAGCTCTGTGAATTAATCTAATGGAACAAATTGATTATATCGCATACATTTATATAGAATACTCAATGAATTTCAACATCAATTTAATTTTAAATAGTAATTCAAATATAAAATTGTCATAGATTAATTGCTTCTTGACTTTAACATTGTAACGAAACTGAATTCGTTTGTGGGTTGAGTGAGTTAATTTTCACCTATGGCTACAATATGGCTGAAAATCTACTAATAAATATTTCTACTTATAATCGACGCTAAACTAAACACTATCACTATATTTATTCATTTCTCACACGTTGGCACTGTCTGTTATTTTCACTGCTTTCTATACATTTCAACTGGTTCGCTTATTATATTTGATCTTACTTTCTTCGTATATGGAATATCAATAATTTCTTGGCTCGACCGAATCCAGATTTTTATATCCCTATCCAGAGTTTCTACCTAGAAACCTCTAGAAAGTTCTTGTCATTATCTCAAACTGTATCACTATAATCAAATATTCTGTGGTAGTAGCAACAATCTAAAATATAAATATATGTCCCAAACACTTCTTTACAATGACTGATTGAACTTACATTGAACATGAGTCCATAATTCATGTTGAAAAATCCACAAGTGTTAAAGCCAGGTTTGGTATGAAACAGTTGTAAGGACGACAGTTTGAACTAGAATTGAATATCATTAGATATTGTTTCAGCTGAAATTTGAACAAAATACTGTATCAAAATGATGTTGAAAGCATGGTTCACTGTTTATTTTATTCCACAATTCGTACACTATTTGAGCAGTCCTCATACCCTGAAAAACTAATGGAAGAATCAGTCAGGACGTAAATATATCTATAAGCCAAAATTATTTTGTCAACGAAGTGAAATTGTCACCTTCTCTAGTTGACATGGATCCTTAAATCATCACAGAGGCTGGAGAAGAAGGGTTTTCCTGAAAGTAATTAGTGTGATATGATTTTTCTAGTTTTCATTGACTTATTCCACGTAATGACCATTCAAATTTTTATCTGCAGCTACTTTCAGAATTAACCACCCTGAGCGCTAGAGTCGCTCCTCAACGTTTGTGCAAAGAGCCTATTGGATAGCATAATGCCTAAGTATTCAAATTAATTCACCTCCTCAAACTGTAGGTTACATATTTTTATATTTCTATTTCCTGATTTTTTTCTCATCCTCAATATTTTAAAACAAGCTAAATTTGGATAAGAAACATATTTTCGTTGGCTTTTCCAATTCATCTAGGACGGCGCTCTGAGAATTTTCCGTTTTCCTGAGATATTCTGATTGTCAAAATTGCATTGAACATAATTTGTCCATACAGCCTACTTACATTTACCAATAAAACAAAAATATACCTCTGAAGAAGCTCTTTCCCATGCAGCTACAATAGATCCAATCACAATAAAAGGGATAGCTGCCCATGTCAGTTCAGAAATCAGATCAAGTATGTTCCATAAACCTACATAAGAAATTTCGCTAGGATCTAGAATAAGCTTTACATATCCGCTAACATGATAACTGTCGAATATAATACTAACAAAGTTAACTGCTACAATTGTTAATAACAGCCATTTAGAAATGTCATTTAACTCCATTGTGATATCAAAAACATCATTATGTAATTGTGTTAATCTCACGATTTTGTCAATTGCAAGACATTAAATATCTTTCTCAAATTCTAAAATCAACTCGTTAATGTGAAAAAACAATTTTTCGACAACAGATAAATTGTTTTTTATGAAATACGCATGCATCCAGGTCATGAGAGTGCTCAGATTGAGAGCTATGTAGTTATGCATAAAACCATCAATCATGGACTGCCAGAAAAGATAATCCACTGATACAAATATTAATATCACTATTAAAACGAATAGAACTCTCCCAAATAAATTCATTTTTGGAAGCTCAACAGGATATTTTTCCTGTAAATCATTCATTATTTTAGTAACATTATGAATTTGCCTCTTAATAATAAAAAATATTACAGAAATCATTGACGTATAAATACAACTCATATGTAACAAAGCTTCATCCTAGAGAACAATTTCATATGAGTCCAGTTTATTTTTAACAAAACAATATAAATATGTCAAAAGCACCAGTAGAATGTGAAGTAGATCGTAGTATGTTCGAGAATAATCAGACGAAGCTACGAAAGAGAGGGCAGGAAACAGTAATAAACTTGACAGATATTAGAACTGATCATATTCACGTCTAAAATCGTGAGTTTTCAAATACATCCTCACTCGGGCACTGAATTATTTGAAGTAAAGTAATAATACCATAAATATCCATTACTTTAATCTTAGTCTCTCCAATAATTACTTAGGTACCCTATCCAATAAATCATATAGAAATTCAATATGTTACAACTCTAGGGATTAGTTTAATGGAACAATTTTATTATATCTCATATATTTAATTTGGATACAAACTAGATAAACTACATTCTACTCAAATTCTAGTAGCCTTTTCAACAAAATAGATATTTACAATACCAGTGTAATAAGTTATTATTTAATGTCACAAGTTACAGATTTCTTACACGTGTGTCTTCGATCGACCCAATTTTCGTGAAACAGTCAAGTTTCGAAAGGAAAATCTAGAGAAAAAGTACATCCCAAAAGAGTTAAACAAAGAGATAGAAGAACAACAGAAGAAATTTGAGTTCAACCAATGTTAGAAGGTGGTTGAAGAAAAGAATCATGCATAGCACAGAGCTAGGCTACAGAGAGAAATATACAGTTACATACAGAATATGCAGACAACAGAAAAGAGAATCCATTCGTAATAGCTTAGAAGAGATAGAAGAAGCACACAATGCAAACAAAACGCGAGATTTATATACAAGGATGCAACAAACAATATGGTCCTCAAAGTCCACAACGACAATGATTGGAAACAAAGACAATGATATCATTAGCAATAAACAAAAAGTATCAAATACGTGAAAAACACACTTTGAAAACCTCCTTTACCTGAAGCAATATCGAGAATTATAGCTATATTATATTAATTCAAGCACGGTGGAAGTAGATACAGAACTGCCAAAAATGATAGAAGAACAGGAAGCTATAAACAAATTTGAAAATAACAAAACTATAGGAAGTGACAATATGAAGACTGAAATTCTAGAAGCAATAACCGAAACGACTATGGAAGCATTCCACAACATAACCACAGGAGGTCATGCCGAAGGAATGGAACATCGCCATCATTTGCCCTATACACAAGAAAGACCACTTCCTTCTATGTGATAACTACAGAAGCATCAACTTCCTAAGTAACTGCTACAAAATTCTATCATGTATACTGTTTGACAGATTAGAACAGCATAGTGAGAAAATGATCGGAGAATATCAATGCGGATTCCACAACGGAACAAATGCGTTATCTGCGTTTTCAGCCTTCATCTGTTTTTGATAGGTATTCAATATTAAACTCAATAATTTATTGATCAGTTATTCATTTTTATTTACTTGTACAAAGAAACAAGTGAGTATTGTGAAACCGACAGAATTCACCTATCAAGAGTTTGATGGAAATATCCATTTTTAGCATCCCTGAATCCATTTTGACTATTTTTGGCTTGATGTCGGTACGTATGTTCGAACGTGCGTTCGTGCGTAACTCGCAAATCTCAAAACTGGTTGAACGTATAATGTTAAAATTCTGTATTTAAAACTGATATAGGGTCTAATTATGAACCTTGCATTATGGCTCCAATCATCTGTACCGGAAATGCACTTTACATGAAACTCTTTTCGAATTTTTTCAATAAATTAGAATGATCAACCGTAGAACGTTGAAATTCAGTATTTGAGCTTGATGTTGTACCAGAATGGTCATCTGATATTTTTGTAAAAATCGGCCAAGCCGGAAGTGCACTTTAATTGAAACTTTTTTTGAATTTTTTGCATAAATCTAGAATGATAAGCCATAACATATTGAAATTTCATATTAAGCACTTCTATAACACCTTATTGTACATCTTGCATTATGATTGCGATCGGCTGAACCGGAATTGCACTCTACTTGAGACTTTTATTTAATTTACCGCATAAATCCAGAATGGTCGATCGTAGGATACTGGAATTCAGCATTTGAAATTGCTGTAGCATCTTAATGATCATCTTCTATTTTTGTAGCAATCGCCTGAGCCGGAAGGGCACTTTATATGACAGACTTTTTGAATTTTCCGCATAAATTCTGAACAATCAGTCATACAATATTTAAATTTTGTATTAGGCACTTTTATAATATTCAATTTCACACCTTGCATTATGATTGCTATTGACCAAGCCGGAAAAGCACTATATTCGTAAAATTTTTTGAATTTTCCGCATAAATCCAAAACGATTGAACGTATATTGTTGGAATTCAAAATTTAGGACGATTATACCTTCTAGATGCTTATATTCTATTTTTATTGGGATCCACCGAGCTGGAAGTGCACTTTACTCGATAGTCTTTTGAAATTTTTCGCATAAATTCGAAACGATCAGGTGTAGAATATTGAAATTTGGTATTTCAGTCTGCTGTAGCATCTGAATGATTGCCTACTATTTTTATAACAATAGACTGAACCGGAAGTGCACTTCAGTAGGAATTTATTTTCTGATTTTGCGTATAAATTCAGATCTGTTGGCAGTCGCAGTATTTTGGAAATCGGTATTTAGGAATGTTGTAGTATAAGAATAATGGCCTGCTGTTTCCATAGCAACCGACTTGGCTGAAAGCGCATTTTACTTGACAGATTCTTAGAATCTCTTGGGTAAATCCAAAACGATTAACTGTGGAACGATGAGATTTTGTGTTTGATTATATATATCCAATGATATATATGATCAAACACAAAATCACATCGTATTATATACATACAGGGTGTATCACGGAAAGTGAAACATAGGCGCTTAATTATTTCAGAAAAAGTTTCAGATGGATATAGTAAAAGAGAAATTTCTGCATCCGAATCGATAAAAAAAAATAATAATTTCGGCACCTCTATAACAGCAGAAATAGAATTTAAAAATTCACAAAATTACAGCTAATCGTATAAGCCATGGAATCAGAAATTAGAGACTAACAAGAGCATAATGCTTCATACGTCAAATTATTATCATTCATTTTGACAGATTGTAATATTGTAATAAAAAAAAGATATTAAAGTTATTCTCAGAAATGAATAACTATTCAAATGAAAAAAGGCTACAAATGATTAAGTGGTATTAATCTGGCAATAGTTCACGGCAAATTCGTGATTATATTAGTACTCTTTGGCAAAATCATGATATTCCGGGGATGTCTACCATTCAACGATTCATTGCCGAGTTTGAGAAGACAGGTACACTCAATTTTAAGAAAGACGAACAACATATCGAGGACTACAATGAAAATGAAGAATATGTTCTTGCTTTGATAGAACTAGAACATACAATGAGTGTAAGAGAAATTTCCAGGGAACTGAATATTCATTTTATGACATATTATTACAAACTTCACAGTCAGGTCGTTTCAATGAAGTATGCCTTGTAAATTGATCTGTTGAACAAATAGAATATTGTATGTTTTCTGTTTTTCAAGAATAAGCTCTTACAATTTTTGCAGGAATATTTTCAGTTGAATTATTCATTAAATTAATTATTTAAGAATTGCATTCCATCTCATATTCCACCGTTCACTTTAAATAAATCGTTGAATGATTTTCTTTTTATGTTTGAGAGCCAACAGTAATGAAGTAAGCTGAGAGCAGCCACTACTTTTTAAGTTGATCGTAGATGGCAGCACAATCTGACCCATATTCTAACTGTGTTACAGGCTGTATTCAGACTATTCAAATCAGCTGATCCAAATGCAATGAACTCGTGTTGACAATCTAATGTTCAAGAAATGTACCAACTATTTGAAAATATACGTGAAACTCCTGAATAGAAATAAAATCTCTCAACAATAACATATAAATACGACCAATATACCAAATTGTTGATTTCAGAGATAAATTTGATCTTTCTTGCAACATATACAAAAATGGAATTATCGAGGTGAGCGAATATCAGTGTATTACTGTAATACTGTTATTCTTTCAGTTTCAAATGAATGATTGATAAGACTATGATGGTTTGAAGTTTCAAAATAATCATTTCAATCGACAGCTGTCATTCTTCCAACAAATGAGAAACATCCAGTTCTAACCATAGACGCACTATGGAATTTTTGACCAAACTTTGATGAATTTTCACTGGATATCCAGGAGACTTACAGAAAAAAGTTATGAAGAAAAATTGTTGGGCTTGAAGAGATCTATTGCAGGTTAAAATTAATGTACTTATTTCTGTTACACCCCATATATATATATATATATATATATATATATATATATATATATATATATATATATATATATATATATATATATATATATATATATATATATATATATATATATATATATATATATATATATATATATATATATATATATATATATATATATATATATATATATATATATATATATATATATAAGTTACATCACCTCAACATCCTGAGAACTCCTAACGTTAGCAGAAACCAAGCACATTCTGCTGCTGTTTGTGTAATATGAACTTTCATGTATTTTCCCACAGTATATTTTACCTTACGTAGTTTTGTAGTTAGTAAGTTAGTCTGAATCTGTTAGCTATCCAGTAAACATAAGAATTGTAGTCCTTGTGACAATAAAGTAACTTTTTAAAAACATAATGACAAAGTATAAAACTATAAGTGGCGCAGTCGGTAGGATTGCCAAAACAAGATTAACGAATATAATTTTGTTTCGTATTAACGATTAATTTGGCAATCAATAAAAATCTTGTCGTTACAAGAAAACGTTGTTCGTATTGTGTCTGCTGTGTACCTGTCCGCTGAACGAACATCAGCCAAGCAGTCCAGAGCCAAACGAGTCAAAGTTCTTCACCTCCCATCTACAACGAGGCGTTCGAGAGAACATCGAGCCTAGCAGCTGTAGAAGACGACGCTACAATCTTCAGGACCAATGTACTGGATTCTGTCGTGAGTACATGTCTTTTAGAGGTTCACCTTCAATAATAAATTCCGATAGTTCTGAAATATCAGATTCTGACTCCGATCTAGACGATCGTATAATACATAGAAATTCCAATAGAATAAATTATATTCTCAAAAATCCAATTTTACTCCCAAGTAAAAACAATCAAATCAAAATGCCAGAAACCGGAATACCCGCCGCTGTACCTATTCTAAAGAAAGAATATCTAGATATGGTACCGGACTTTCACGGTGAAGGAGAATTATTACCTAGATTTTTGAGTTTTAGTGAAAAGTTAGTTAATAAATTTTATAATGCAGTTAACCCTGAAGATTTCCAAAATGAATTTTTAATGTTAAGTCTTTACAATAAAATAAAGGGTGAAGCAGCAGTAAATATCGCATCTTGTGAAATAAAATCATGGGATGACTTAAAACAGGCATTACTCAACACATATGCCGACAAACGAGATATCTACACATTAAATGTAGAATTGACAGAGCTTAAACAAAGCCATAATGAAAACGTTTTTGACTTTTATATTAAAATACAGCACATTTTAAATTTATTAGTTTCCTATATTTCAACTCATGAAAATTTGATATCAGCACCAGTTTTAACTGATTACTTTAGGAATTATGCTTTAAGAATACTATTACGTGGACTGAAGGAGCCCATCGGTCAATTGATGCGTGCCAAAAATCCTTCGAGTTTAAATGAAGCATTAAACATGCTTACTAATGATTTTCAGTTTGATAATACAAAGAATATAAAATTGCCTCAGAATAATTTTCCTAAACAAATAGCAAAGCCTCAGACACAATTCAATCCTGTAAGAGCCCAACAATCAAATTTTGCATATAATTCACGACCTGCACAACCAAATTTTGCGTATGATTCGCGACCTGCACAGCCAAATTTTGCATATAACTCGCGATTTGTGCAACCAAAAACGCAACCTAATGCCAATCCTCAGTATTCAGGAAATAAAATAATTCCAACAAATAATTTCAAACCTTTCACGCAAAATCAAAATACAAAATTTGCTACTTCTAACACATACAAACCCACACCTATGAGCATATCAACAAGAAATACGATCCAGCCAAGAGCAGGACCGTCTCATAGTTTTTCTAGACCCGCTGAACTTTATAATATCGAAAATGATGAAATAAATTTGCACGTTGATTCGACTCAGAATTATGAACATCCAGTTGAAAATTATTCCAACGAGGATACCGACATTGCTGACGAAAATAATTTTTTAGATGTAGTAGCCTCGGAAACAGAGGAAGAAAATTATCAAAACTCGAATTGATGAATTTGACCAATAATCAAAGTAAACTGCCGTATATAATTTTCCCTGAATATGATTTAAAAGTACTTATCGACACCGGTAGCACTAAATCATTTGTAAAACCTGATATTGCAAAAAAGTACTATGAAAAATTTATTATTAATGATCCATTCCAAATTTCAACCGCTCATGGTACTTCAATTGAAAATTATAGCACGAATATACCAGTTTCAAAAATCTTTAATTCAAATGAATAATTATATTTAAAATATCATTTATTTAATTTTCATGACCAATTCGACATTTTGTTAGGGCTAGATAATTTAAAATTATTGAAAATAGTGATCGATTTAGATCAAAATTTAATCATAACCCCAAACAGTAAAATAAAGATTCATCATCATAATTTTATTAATAAAATGAACACAAATAATATTCTATTTTCTGAAAATAAAGTTACTCTGAAACCAAACAATGAGAAACAAATTAAAATTCAAGTAAGTCAGAAAGAAGGCACTGTTTTAATTCCCGAAGTAAAAAATCATAACTTAGTTATACCTGAATGCATTGCTACAGCCCAAGACTATCAAGCTTTTTGCACCGTTATAAATTATAACAATACCGAAGTTAGTTTTAAACAATCCAAGCCCATTCCCGTTGAAAACATGGATAATTACGAAATACTTTCCAGCCCAAATTTTAATTCAATTCATTCAGAGAAAATCAGATTTGACATTTCAAAAATACGTACCGATCACATGAATGCCGAAGAAAAATTAACTATAACTAAATTGATTGGCGAATACTCAGATATCTTCCACTTAGAAAATAACAAATTGTCATTCACCAACCAAATAAAGCATTCAATTAAAACCACAGACGAAATTCCCATCTATACCAAGTCATATAGATATCCGGAAATTCACAAGGAAGAAGTACGTACCCAAATTCAAAAAATGCTTAGCGATAATATTATTAGACCTTCATGTTCACCCTGGTCATCTCCTATTTGGATCGTCAAAAAGAAATTAGACGCATCAGGACAAAGAAAATGGCGCATAGTAATCGACTACCGTAAACTGAATGACAAGACTATCGATGACAAATACCCGTTACCCAATATAACAGATTTACTTGACAAATTAGGACGCTGTCAGTACTTTACCACCCTAGACTTAGCTTCTGGTTTTCACCAGATAGAAATGACTGAGACAGACATTCAAAAAACTGCTTTTAACACCGAAGACGGACACTATGAATTCCTCCGTATGCCATTCGGGCTGAAAAACGCCCCCGCGACATTCCAACGCGTAATGGATAACATTTTGAGAGGGTTAACTAACAATAAATGCTTAGTTTATCTTGACGATATAATTATATTCAGTACAAGTCTTCAAGAGCATGTTAATAATTTAAAATTAGTTTTTGATCGTTTGAGACAATCCAATTTCAAAATTCAATTGGATAAATCCGAGTTTTTAAAAAAGGAAGTTTCGTATCTCGGACATGTTGTAACTCCTGATGGCGTAAAGCCAAATCCCGATAAAATTATCGCGATACAAAATTACCCTATTCCAAAATCAACCAAGCAAATTAAAGGATTTTTAGGACTTTTGGGATATTATAGGAAATTTATTAAAGATTTTGCGAAGATAACTAAGCCTCTCACAAAATGCCTGAAAAAGGATGCGACAATAAATATAACTGACCTAGACTACGTGAAATGTTTTGAGACTTGCAAAAACCTACTGATTGACGAACCAATTTTACAATACCCAGACTTTAGTAAAGAATTTAACTTGACCTGTGACGCAAGCAACGTAGCAATAGGAGCCGTCTTATCTCAAGGCACTATAGGCAATGACCTACCCATTGCATACGCAAGCAGAACTTTAAACTCAACTGAGACAAATTATTCTACGATTGAAAAAGAGCTTCTAGCAATCGTATATGCAACACAGTACTTTAGACCTTATATTTATGGACGAAAATTTAAAATATTTACAGACCACAAACCCTTGCAGTGGTTATTTTCATTAAGAAATTGTAGCCAAAAGTTAATCAGATGGCGTTTGAAGCTTGAAGAATTTGATTATGAGATAGTATATAAAAAAGGGAAACTAAATACAAACGCCGATGCATTAAGTCGCATGCCTGATAATTTAAATAGTGTTGTTCAAATTAACGATGAAAATATTGAAAATGAGTCACACCTTTCACAGTATCAGAATTATTTAGAAAGTAAACAAACCAATGTACATAATGATTATAAAATATTTGAAGTTTTGGGAAATCTTTTTGATGCACCGAAAAATGAAACTTTAGCACATTGTGTAAGTAAAGACCTAGCAATGTCAAACGGCATAGCCAAGCAATTTCGAGAAAAATTCCAGAATGTAAATAAATTGAAAGCTCAAAATCCAAAATTGTACGAGTTGGTTTATTTGAAAGATAGATCAAGATTTATTATTTATTTAGTGACAAAAAATAATTATTTCGATAAACCTACAAATCAAGATATATTTTATAGTCTTTTGAATTTAAAAATATTTTGTTTGAAGAATGACATAAAAAATTTGAGCATCCCCAAATTAGGATGTGGTTGTGATCATTTACTTTGGTTTAATGTAAAATCAATGATAGAATATATTTTTAGGAAAACTGATATAATGATAACCGTTTACTATCAAAATGAAAAAAACGATGATGATCAAATATCAGACATTGAAATGAATGTCAACGAAAGCGAAAATAAAGGTGACGCATTTTTCGAGTACATGAGAAACTTTAACCAACAGTTAGAGAAAAATGTCCAAAGTGACAATGTATCTTTAGTTGTAGAAGTAGATAAATCTTGCATTCCACCTGACGACCCGGATAGTGACGCAACAATTCACTCAAATGCCGAAAACCCCATTGTTGGAATACCAATTGTTGAATGCCCTGTTAATTACGGCAAAAATCAGATTATTATATCTGAAGTTGAGCATAGCCCCACCGAACCAGTCATTTTAAAAATCCACGAGAATAAACAAAGATTCTTAGTACAGTTTTCGAAATCAGGATTTGAACAAGAAATAATAAAATTCATAAAAGAATATATTGTGCCGAAAGTTAAATACCATTTATATTTTGAAAATGATATTTATGAAAAATTCAGTAGTATCCTCCAAAATTATTTTAAAAATTCACAAATTAAGCTGGTAAAATGTAATCAAAAATTAATGGACATTTTTGAGGAAGATGAAATTATCCAAATTATTCAGAATTTTGGTTTGAACGAGATTTTGTATGCAAAGGATTTATTTAATCAACTCACAACGCTTTTTAACATAATATTGAGTATTTTACAAGATATCGAAAATTCCATAACATTTTGCAAGATGAGGACCATTCACCCCTCTATTATACACCCACAACAATTAATTAAAGAGTTATATAAAATTTCAGGTTATTATGATGGTCAATTACCCTTCGAACCCAAATCGGAAAATATTTTAGATCTTGAATCGTTGTTGAAAATTAATTGCAAAATTTCACCAGATCAAATTGTTTATTTCATTTCAATTCCAATAAATTTTGAAAAAGATTTTGAATTGTATTATTTACATTCGTTACCAACTAGACATGAGTCAGAATTTGTCACAATTATTCCAGAAGTTAATTATTTTCTAAAATCAAGCGAAAATGAAATTATACCTCTAAACGGCAAATGTACTAAAAATAAAGTTTATCAGTGTCCCAATGAATATCATTCTCATTACAATCCGTTTTGTGAAGAAGAAATTTTGAATGAAAGAAATACCAGTCGTTGTCATTATACAAAACTCAGTGTTATTGAAAGCCATGTTGAAATTATTCCAGAAACAAATCAATATTTAGGAATATTTCCAGATGAAGAAAAAATAATTGTTCAGTGTCCAGACAGTACTAGTGTGAAAATATTAACAGGTGTTTATTTGATAAAAGGAGATAAATGTTTCATTATATTCAAAAAGAAAAAATTAACATTTTTGGAGAAGACATTTGGAAGTCCTTTATTATTACCCAAGTTGGATTTCAAAATCCAAGGAAATAAAGTTTCAAATATGACAATTAAATTGAAGAATATTAAAATTAAAGATATTCCGATAGATTCTTTTGTGATAACAGAGAATAAAGAAATAAAAGATTATGATTTTAAAATTTGGACAGTAGCGTCGTATTGTGGATTATTGATTGCGATAATTTACCTTATATCAAGACAATTTAAAATAAACTGCTCTACACAACGAGCCAGGCAACAACCCCAAAGACAGCCGATTGAACTTGAAGAAACTCGACTTCCTGGGGGAGCTTCAATCTGATAAGGGAGGAGTTACATCACCTCAACATCCTGAGAACTCCTAACGTTAGCAGAAACCAAGCACATTCTGCTGCTGTTTGTGTAATATGAACTTTCATGTATTTTCCCACAGTATATTTTACCTTACGTAGTTTTGTAGTTAGTAAGTTAGTCTGAATCTGTTAGCTATCCAGTAAACATAAGAATTGTAGTCCTTGTGACAATAAAGTAACTTTTTAAAAACATAACGACAAAGTATAAAACTATAAGTTATATATATACAAATTGTGTGCAACAAAACGATGCGCAACGTTGCGTTGCACAATTGAGTCATCCATACACTTGTGAATTCTATTCAGGCTTTAGTTACAAATTAGTAATTGTATGACAAGCATGTCCTCAAGTATAAGATGTGTCTTAGATGATGACGATGTTATTAGAAAACAAAAAGAAAAACAGAGAACTTGGATGAGAGAATGGCTAATGACTATTCCACGATCAGCTCCTGGCTCAATTTCCCCCAATTTATCTGATAATTTACCGTGAGTAGCACCTTTCAGGTTCCTATTTCCATGGATGTTGCTCTAAATTTTTCACACTTTCAGTGAATCTCTGTATGTTTGAATGAATTCTTTATTCTTTATAGTCGTCATGGTCACAAGTGGTTCTTTCATCAAGAAAATCGGCCGATAACAGAAAAATATTGCGCAATGGAGCGTAACATGCACATACACAACACAACGCGGTGCGCAAACGTTCCCGTTGCACAACAGGTTTTTACATATTTGAAACTATTCAAACATTTGTGTAACGTATCAAACACTGCCATACATTGGCAAATTATTGCGCAACAGCATGTGTTACGCAATTTGTTTGACAATGTATCAAATTCATATTGGGGAAACTATGGTCGGTATTCTCACCTTTTGTTGAAGAGCTACCTAAATAAAAATTGGAATAAATGAAGACAGCGCTACTGCGAAACTAATGAAATAAAGACAATACATCGAATTCAGGAGGTGAGAATACATCCCAATATCTCTATTTGAGGATGACATTGTTGTTGCCTATTTGTGTTCCTGCGTCCTTGCCTTCTCTGCTCCCTGACTAAGGCAAGTCTCACTTTAAAACAAACCATTGCGCAGCATAGGAAACGCTTCGTCTATGTTATGTTTCGTCTGAACATATAACATTCTGAATTTCAGGAAAAACGAATACCTCTTATAATACATGAACTATGGAGTGAACACGCAGAAGGATTTGATTTTGAAATGAGAAAAGATGTAATGAATTGATTAAAATAACGGGAAACTATCAATAAACTTTAATTATTCAGTTTCAGTGTCTATCTTTATAAATGGTACACATGCGGCCGAATTTGATGGCATGTGGATTATTTACGCTGGATAATTCTTCATTGTACAACGTACGTATTACAAAATATGGAATGAATAAAAGTAGCTTTAAAAATTTTTACAGATTATTGAAGCACAGGCAACTTATTTGATGATTAAAATACAATTCAATGCTATGAAGACTAATTGATATAAGAATAAATTAATGTTACACAAAGGTTATTGTATAGAACATAAACTTGTGACGAGTCCTTCCCTCAAAGTCACGCCTCATTTACACATCCTAGAGCCTTCAGCTACCGTCACAACTAGTTTTCACATCTTACTTGCCCTGGAAATATTAAGGCTGTTGTCATAGTACATTATTGTCAAAAAGTGAAGTCTGGCGTAACTATAAAAATCGCTTTCCAAACTGATATATATATAGATGCTTGTTATTCTTGTCAGAACGTGTTGATAATACAGATACTTCAGTATATAGATTTTAATGATAATATCAATGGATAAAGACTAAGAAATTTAGAATAAATTTAGTGGATGCCTGAATTTTTTGTCGGAGAGTGTATCTCAAACACGTTCATCGTAGTGTGATATACACGATTACTGGCCGGAAAGATAGCTTGGCAACAATGTGTTTAACTGTTATTTCAGTATAGAAAACATGACCAAAAATCTAACGTATAAAGGCAAATTTTAAAACAAAAAATCTTAGATAGAATTTATTTCATTCATAATAGATATTATTGTTTAACTGGAACCATCAATGAGCAACTATTCTAATCTCTTTCCATTTGAATTTACAGGTCGGATAGTACAATGCAATGTTTAGTGATGTACAGTGTTGCCAAGTTGTTTCTGTTCAACGTGTCGAGACGTATTTTATATATAAAATGTTCAACTTTGCGCTCTCATATCTAAACAAAGAGGTGGTGAATAATTTCCTTTTCATATCCAAGTACGCAAAACATATACATCAATTCACAGCTAGTTTTCCACAAGAATCTGACTGTTAGTTTTTTCATAAAAAATTAAAACTGATATAATTGCTGCCTAAAATGTATACTCTCCATTGCTCTCCATATTAAAAATTTTAAATTCAACTGCGTTTATCTAGAGTTTGAGATGGTCAATCGAC
This sequence comes from Dromius quadrimaculatus, assembly GCA_963989225.1. Classification (NCBI taxonomy): domain Eukaryota; kingdom Metazoa; phylum Arthropoda; class Insecta; order Coleoptera; family Carabidae; genus Dromius; species Dromius quadrimaculatus. Next base: position 23,998,219 of record OZ022336.1, on the reverse strand, counting down.
TTCAAATTTCAGGGATTATCGTATAATAATATTCTGAATAAGTGTACAAAAATTTGGAACATTCTGATACTATGCCCATAGCACGACAACAACCTTAAAGAACTGTAATTCGGTTTAAACACTACACAACCACTCACCGTAGCGTCACCAGCCATCAGCTTGAATAGATATTTTTCAATATCTCAATGCATGTGGTTGAATATAAGTTATGATTTGTAAATTTCCTGAAATACAACTCTGTAATTGTATGATCTGTGTTTATGTCATGTACTCACCATAAATGTATCTGACCGTTGTTCTGTGGAACATTTTGTATATTTCCGCTTCTGATTTTGTTTACCGTGACTTTGACTTGACAAATAAAGATTTGACGTTTGATATTTTTGACCCTACCGACAAGTGACTAAACTACCAACGTGAACAAATAATTTTGGTGTAATATTATTTGTATGTCTTGAATGATTTATAACTGTTGTAAAGATGTATCAAAGCTGGAAATTTAGTCGAAAAATTTGTGTAAAGGAATTAGTACTTTGGATATAATTTCTTCGTTTTTAAAATACCTCTTCTTCATCTTACTTTGAGTGCTAATTCGAAATTAATTTGTAAGCCGCGAGTCAAGTAACGTTTCATTAAACTTTAATTATAAATAAGGCCTTGCAGCCCATTTAAGTCACTTCTTTCAAAAGTTAGCTCTTCGAGCCATCTTCCAAAGTATTCCAGTGTTTACCGTTCGACGTCCGTTAAGTTTCGTGCTAAAGTCCGTTTAGTGCGATTGTTTGAGAAAAATTAATTGTAAGTCTAAATTTTTTTTTTTCATTAAGTCCGTAAAAAAGGACTTAGTTTATTTCTGCCGTTGTGTTGCCATATTTTGAGCTTGGAATATTTTTCTCAAAGTTTAACTAAGAGTCATTCCGTTTTAATTTTTTTGCCGTTCGTTCCGCGAACGTTGGATTAACTTAACCGCTAGAGAAGTCTTTGTTGATTTCACACTGTTAGATTGTTTTAATGTATACATAATCATCACTGGAGAAGTCCTTGTTGGCTTCACAGTGTTGAACAAGATTAACATAGAGTCACCGCTGAGAAAATCTTTGCTGATTTCACAGTGTTAGATTGAGTTAACGTAGAATCACCGCTGGAGAAGTTCTGGTTGGCTTCACAGTGTTAAACAAGTTTAACATAGAATCATCACTGGAGGAGTCTTTGTTGATTTCACAGTGTTAGACCAATTTAACGTAGACTCATAGGCTTCACAGTGTCAGAAATATTCAACGTAGAATCACTGCTGACTAGGTCAATTGAAGGCTTCACAGTATTGGAACAATTCAACGTAGAGTCACTACTTGGAGATCAGTTTGATTCCACAGGCATAGAACGAGTTTTAATGTTGATCCACTGTTCGGGAAATCGCTTTACAATTCCGCGAATGTCGATGTCTTGGGCAGTCGCCCCATCGTCGTCTTCAGCCTTCAGTCAATCTTACTATGTGCAAATTCCTGCAATATATGTGTATGCTCACCAGCTTCATTCTCTTGTGTGCAAATAAATCTTGTAGTGACATTTTGTTGTTACAAGTGATACAAGGAATCTGACGTGAACATCACGTGACTTACTTGTACATCATTTGATATATACACAAATTTATTCAATAGAGTTTTTTGTCACTTCAGATTAGAATTAATATAATTTTTATAATATTTTGTCATATACAATGTCAAACAAAATCAAGAATTGACAACAGATTATCATTGCCTACCTTATCATTTCAATTAAACTGATTGTCTCATATGGCAAATTCTGAATGTCTGTTATGCATATAAACTGCACTTCCGGATCAGCCGATTGATACGAAAATAGTACTCAACTATTTTGATGCTACAACAAGTTCAAACACTAAATTTCAATATGCTATGGCTAATCACTCTATATTTATGCAAAAAACTCGAAAAAAGTTTCAAGTAAAGTGCACTCCTGGCTTAGCTGTTTCATGCAAAAATAGCAGATAACCATTCTGATACAACATCAAGTTCAAATACTGAATTTAAACGTCCTACGGTTGATCATTCAGGATTTATAAGAAAAATTAGAAAAAAGTTCGAAGTAAAATGCACTTCCGGTACAGGCAATTAGAACCATAATGCGAGGTGCATAAGTAGATCCTATACCAGTCTTAAATATAAAATTTCAACATAAAGGTCGGGCCACACAATACCGCACCGTATCCGATCCGTTGGCCAAGCAAATGTTGGCCGTGCCACGGCTCGTTCATCTAAACACCACACTTGTCCGTAGCTCGCCCATTTTTAATACATCAATAGACTCACCAGTAACCTCCAAAGTAGTGGATATATCATGGCAGAATTTATCCTAGTACTCTGAATTTCTATATTCATCACTCTTTTGATCCTGAAGAATCGAAAAGTGTCAGACTTTCCCATTTCCACTATTGTATTTCAACATATATGCTTCTAATTGTCAAACAAAACAGAAGATAGTCTGGCGACACCGCACCGTCACCGTTAAAAAGTAAAAATTTTAAATCGGACTAGACCGAGTGTCGGTGAATCTGGTACGCTTGGGCGTGATACGGTTATGTTTGAACAATCGTATTTGTGTGCATAGTCCAATTTTTTGACCGTGTGATGACCAAAATTCGGCCGACTGATGGATCGGATACGGTGCGGTACTGTGTGGCCCGACCTTTGTCGGTCGAATGTTGGCCGTGCCACGGCTCGTTCATCTAGGAAATACACTTCACCGTAGCTCATCAGTTTTCAATAGATTGATATAGACTTACACTTAACCTCCAAAATAGTAGAAAAATAATATTTCAGATCTCATCTTTGTACTGTAAGTTCCTATATTTATCCCTCCTTTGATCTTATAGGACCAGAAGCTTCCAAATTCTTCTATTTCCACCATCCTATTTTGACATATATGCTTTTAGTTATCAAACAAAACAGAAGATAGTCTGCCAACATCGCACCGCCACCGTTAAAAAGTAAAAATTTTGATTTAGACTCGACCGGGTGTTGGTGAATCAAGTGCGCTCGGACGTGATACGGTAATGTTTGAACAATCGTATATGTGATAATGGTGCCATTCTTCAACCGTATGATGACCAACACTTGGCCGACTGACGAATCGGATACGGTGCGGTATTGTGTGGACCAACCTGCATACGTTCAACCAGTTTTGAGATTTGCGAGTTATGAACGAACAAACGAACGGACGCACGAACGAACGCACATACGTACCGACATTAAGCCGAAAATAATCAAAATGGATTCAGGGATGCTCAAAACGGATATTTTCATATAAATCTCGATAAGTGATATTTTTCGGTTTCACAATACTTCTTTGTACTCAGTACAAGTAAGTAAAACTAGGATCTCGACAGTATTCCCTTGCACGCATTTTTTTGTTCAAAACTAAGGAACGATTATATTGCGACGTGTTACTCGGGAAGTTCAATCACATTTTAATCAGAGTGTTATTCAAAACAATGAGAAGAATGATCTTAGGAATTACGAAAGCAAAGTTGTTCAGGTTCTTTTGAAATTCATGATCTATGTAGCTATTTATAATGCTGTTAAAATTACTTTGCTTAGGCTAATTCAGACATTTTAAGGCTATAAAGGATATCGTCGTTGGCAACAAAAAATCAATTAAATTTTCAGCAAGTGACATATTTTATGAAGAAGATGAATAAAACAAATTACCTGACTCAATTCTTGTGGGTGTTAATATACGAGTAACACAGTATGATTTTTTGTCAAAATGCTTGTCACATGAAAATCTGTGTTTCATTCTTCGTACAAGAAACATTTTCGATTTACCTATTAACCATTTTATCAGTCTATTTCATTTCTATAATGTAACCTTTATGTTTGAACTATATAAATGTAGATATTAGTCACGAGATCATTAATAAATTCCGCTCTACAATCACTATATTAAAAATAGTTGGAAATTGAGTTATTGGGGATACATCATTAATATTAGTTATTACTTTTATATACCAATATTAAAGCAAGTATTAAAAGAACAAGAACTTCGCAGGAATAGTTGATAACTTTGTATATTACACTGAGCCCATAGCAATAATATTGAGACTATTTGGATATTATTTCTTTCCACTAGAGTCTTCATAGAGTTTCTTTTCCATTTTTTTGCTTTCAAGTTTTCGGTGGATTACATTTAATTAAATTAAATAACACCATCACATGAAGCTTTTAAACCGTTCACCAGTGGGATGGTACTGTATTATATTTGCAGTATTCTTACATTTAAATTGGTAGGAGCATAGAGGAAGACTGGCTTTGAGAAAAAAATTTATAATTTTGAAAATACGACGACGTTTCGGCCATTGTTTGCGGCCATTATTCAAGTCTACAAAACGGTTACAATTGATGATGAATAAGTTTACAAAATTTGAAGTATAAGTAACTTACCAGCTGGGTAAACATTGAAGTTTAATATAAAAATATAAAAAAGGAGTTAACTCCTTTATTATTCACATGGTTTCAAAGTAAAAAGTGAAAACAACATCGTGGAGTCACAGCTCCTACGAGTCAAAACAGACTGAAGTTCAAACGTGAAAAATTACAAAAAAGATGACTACTACAGACCTCTGTACAGTAAAATTGGAACTTACAAAATTTGAAGGTCACAATTGTCAAAAAGAGGAACAAAATAACCTATGAAAAAAGTTTTATACATTTTTTGTAAACAGAGCCGGAATTCAAGGAATCAGTTCTTTGGTTTAAGGTGTTATATGTAGAATTCATATAGCAAGAATCAAGGAACAAGCGCTTGTAACGATTTTTTTCAAGATGCAAAATTTTTACATTGTCGAAGTTAATTTTGTGATTGCAGTTGATCGCATGGTCAACAATGGCACTGTGGCAGTCGTTATTCCTTCTATAATTGTAAGCGTGGTTGTACATACGAGAAGACAACCGTTGTTTCGTTTCGCCTATATAGACAGAATCACAACCACCACAGCCCAACCTGTAAACCAGAGAACTTTTATCCCGCGATTCAGCTTTAGATTTTAAACAAGTGAAAAGAAAATTGGTGTTCGCACTAGAGGTGTACAGGTGTATGCTACGTTTGAATTAAGTAAAGCTCCTATTTCTGTTAAGGGACGTTGTAAATGTTTATAGAACGGTAAAGTTAAATATTTATCTTTAGCACCCAGTTGGTTGGCAGGAACAATTGGTTGTGTGTTATTGTTAGCATCTGTAATATTGTAAAGGTGATCTAATCTGTGTTCAATGGTATTGTCTATAAATTTAGAAGGGTAACTATTCTGTAACAAGGTAGTTTTAATTAATTTTAAATTAGAGTTGTGATAAATACTCTCAGATAATAATATAGACCTGTCCACCAAACTGGTGATAACTGCTCTTCTGTATTTTAAGGGATAATGGGAATTGAAATTCAAATATCTACCTGACCAAGAGTCTTTGTGGTACCAATTGGTAACAAAATCATTGTTCCCACTCCTGATGATAGTTATGCCTAAATAATTGATTTTGTTATATACTTCAGATTCCAAGGTGACCTGTATGTTAGAATTAAAGGAATTGGATTCATTTGAAATAGTATCAAGGCTGTTATCAGGAATACAACAAAGGATGTCATCCACATAACAAAAATAGAAAAGGAAATCAATTTGAGTATTATTCATGATATTAGATTCTGAATAAAACATAACTAATTCAGCAAGAATGGGAGACAAGGGGCTGCCCATTGGTACACATAAAATTTGTAGGTAAAATTCATGCTTATATTAAAGGTAGGAAGTATTTAAAATGAGATGAATGCAACGGATGAATTCATCGAGAGGTAAGCTAGTACGAACAGCAATTTCGTCCCATCTATTAGTCAATTCAAACTTAGCATGCACCTCTAGTGCGAACACTAATTTTCTTTTCACTCGTTTAAAATCTAAAGTTGAATCGCAGGATAAAAGTTCTCTGGTTTACAAGTTGGGCTTCGGTGGTTGTGATTCTGTCTATATAGGCGAAACAAAACAACGGTTGTCTTCTAGTATGTACAACCTCGCTTACAATTATAGAAGCAATAACGACTGCCACAGTGCCATTGTTGACCATGCGATCAACTCCAATCACAAAATTGACTTCGACAATGTAAAAATTTTGCAACTGGAAGAAAATCTTTACAAGCGCTTGTTCCTTGAGTCTTGCTATATAAATTCTACAGATGATACCTTAAACCAAAAAACTGATTTCTTGAATTCCGGCTCTGTTTACAAAAAATGTATAAAACTTTTTTCATAGGTTATTTTGTTCCTCTTTTTGACAATTGTGACCTTCAAATTTTGTAAGTTCCAATTTTACTGTACAGAGGTCTGTAGTAGTCACCTTTTTTGTAATTTTTTCACGTTTGAACTTCAGTCTGTTTTGACTCGTAGGAGCTGTGACTGCACGATGTTGTTTTAACTTTTCACTTTGAAACCATATAAATAATAAAGGAGTTAACTCCTTTTTTATATTTTTATATTAAACTTCAATGTTTACCAAGCTGGTAAGTTACTCATACTTCAAATTTTGTAAACTTATTCAATATCAATTGTAACCGTTTTGTAGACTTGAATAATGGCCGCAAACAATGGCCGAAACGTTGTCGTATTTTCCAAATTATAAAATTTTTTCTCAAAGCCAGTCTTCCTTCATTCTCCTACAGATTCAACTTATTATCAGCTTTTTAAATTCTTCAACGTATATTACAACGCCAAGGACCAAGAGCATTTTCAAAATTTATATTCGTCTGCGTCATGACCTTCTACAAGAACCTACGTGAAAAATACCATCCAGCTACCATCAGTAACTTGAAGAAAATTTCTACAACTTTAACTAGACTTTCCAAAATGAGGAACAGAAGAATTTTTCTGCTGAAATGCAAACATATGAACATCATTCCAAATGGTTGTAAAATCAAGGTACATAATAACTTTAGAACTCATGATAAATTTAAAAATGCGGAATTTGATTTTTGTTACAAACTTTTAATCATACAACTAGACAATACATTTAAAGATATCAATTTTTTAGAAAGAACTCTACAGAGATTGAAGGACACAGTTTTCAAATATTTACTTTTAGATACTTTTATTGACTTTTTGACTTTTGAAACTGCTGATAGTTTGTGTATTCTGATTTGTATCTGTGTTTTCTTCTTTGGTCTCGATCGTTGTTTGAGATAGTGGTCTTTTTCTATCGTTGTTGATGATTAGTTGTGCCAGTGGTGTTTGTGTTGCGTTCTGTTGTGTATTGTTTGGACATTGAGTGCTATTATGTTCTGATTTCTTACAAATGAAGCATGTCATATCATCATCTGAGATGAAGATTCTATTCTTCGTGTTTCAATAGTACGCTTGCTGGAATTCCAGTATTTTCATCAGGGGATATGTATACTTGTCTCCTAAAACTTAAGACGTGCTGGTACTCTGATTCCTGCATCCCAACTCTTAAGAAGTTAATAGGTGATACGAGTTTTAGATCTGTACTTTTAAGGTATTCTTCTATGACTGTGTGCGGGATGAAAGGGTATACGTTCGAGAGTATCAATCTTTTGGCTGGGGTAATTAATCTTCTGGTGCTAATTGTATGCTCGTTTATTTTAACTTCTTTGTAGGCGTCAATAATTTTATCAACGATGGTTTTAGTTTTCAAATATATACATATACAGTTATTTGAAACTCGAGAAGCAAATAACACATTTTGCGGGCCGACAATGTTCCCAATACTCAAGATAAAATGAGTTCATAATAATAGCTTGATTTTTGTCTGAGAAGCTTTCCGCTATAGCGACTGCATATGTTTTTTGCGAGTTTGTGTTTTGACTAGTTGTGTTGGTAATTGGTTGGTTCATGTTTGTTCAATATGGTGACCGTGCAGAGCAGCGGTGGTTTTCAAATGTTTAGTGTTTAGACTATTGCTTGATAGGTGGGGATAGTAGTAACATCAGATAGAATTTTAGGTCTTTTTTATATCAATGGGGAGGATAAGAAGAAAGGAGTTGGATATCAAAAGTATAATTTGAGCTCTACCTTAAATTTGACTCACGTCTAACTTGTGTCCTGTGCTTGATTCATATTCTTGTTATATTGCACTTCTAGATACAGCGTTTAACACGTGATTGTTACTTGTCACAACTCTCCACTTGAATCTTTGAAATTTTTAATTTTCATTTCAATCTGAATTTCCCTGTTAGAAAAATTATATCAGATGAAAACAATATCCAAAATTACGTTGATAATAGCATTTTTGATTCCAGTAATAGATTGAAATCTCTCTTCCAGATAACGTAGACATTTCCAGAATTGATACCTGCTCATGAAGTAGCAAAAAAAATCACATCCATTTGGTGAAAACAAATAAAAAAAACTTCTATCAGAATAAAACTATTAACTCAGACAGCATGACAAGGAGCGCCTGGAATATTATAAACTCTGACAGTAAGTGACACAATAAAGTCGGGCATGAAATCAATCATGACGAAGAACAGATTGAAGATCTAAATGTTATTGCAAATTTATTCAATGATTATTTTAAGCATGCACCCTAGAACATCTCAAAACTGCTTCCCGAAGGTGTTGCAACTTCAGATGATCATAGATCTAAACATAATCATATAAATAGTCTATTTTCAAATCCTTCAATAGAAACTGAATTAGATGAAATAATTATGGGTAAACTGAAAAATAAAAACTCTAGTGGGCCAGACAATGTTCCAAATTGTATCATACGAGCCGTTGCTGATGAAATTGCACCTCCTTGAACATTTTGAGTCAATCTGTCTTCCCAATATGGTACTTTCCCGCAAAGCTCAGAGTCCAATAAAATAATACCGGTTCACAAGAAAGGTGACAAGAAAACTGTGGAAAACTACAGGCTTACAGCTCTAGTTTCAGGATTCTTCAGAATTTTTCAATATTGCCTCCTTAACAGACTTGAAAATTTCATCAGACAGAACTGTGCTATCGAGAACAAACAATTTGGTCTTTGATCTAATAGCTCAACAACAGAAGCTTTGATGTATTCCTTCAAGATAATTGATGAAAGTTTAGATAGAGGAGAGCACCCAATTAGTATTTTCTGTGATTTTACTAGAGCGTCCGACTGTGTTGACCATAATCGTTTGATAGATAAACTGGAATGCATTGATGTTTGTGGTGTAGCCCTAAATTGGATTTCTACTTTTTAAATAGATCGGCGTCAGTTTGTTTTCCTTACTCATACCGATGAATTATCAAATAAACACACTACGAATTCTAATGTAGCACATATAAATATTGGTGTACCACAGGGTACTGTAGTTGCACCATTTTTGTTTATAATTTATATAAATGATCTTTGTGAAGTCTTTTCTGGAAACTGCACTCCAATTCTTCATGCTGACGACAAAACTTTGGTCATTTTGGATCCCAGAAAAGAAGAGCTTATAGGAAAAAGTAATCAGAATATACAATATCTAAGTTCATGGTGTTTACACAATAAACTTTTTTCAAACGAAAACAAGACAAAAATTTTGTATTTCCATATGCGTCCTGTTCACAAAAATATTGATCTGATACTCGGGGAAAAGGGAAAAAAACGATATTTCAGCATACTTGTCGGGAATGTTATTCACCAAAAATATGAACTGGAAGCCTCATTGTGACAAACTTGTGGTTAATATGAATTCTATTTGTTATCAAATGCGTCAACCTGAAAATTATTCGAATATTAAACAATTTCTAATGTTGTACTATGCCTGCTTTGAATCTCGCCAACGCTACGGTATATGCTTATGGAACTCTTCCAATTCCGCAATAAATGTTTTTGTTGCTCAGAAGAGAGATATACGCTGTATGTCTAGTTTAACATACAGTTCCTCCTGTAGATCTTCTTTTCGAAAACTCAATGTCATGACTTTGACATGCATTTTTATTTATGAAATTTGTCTTCTTATTCGTAGAAGTGAAACATCGTGCACTGATATTTCAAATTTACATCCGTATGATACTTGATATGAGAACTATTTCTATATTCCAACGTCTAGAATAAATGTTGTTGAGAATTCTTCAACCAGATTAGGTCTAGAAATCTTCAATAACCTGCTAGATCAAATTAAGACAGAAAACAACGCAAAAAACTCAAAAAATATTCGAAACTATATCTTTTGTTTCAATTTCAAGTTATTTGTATCTACGAATCCACTTGCAAGAATTACTTCATCACCACCTCCTGAAGATCTGTGGATGGTCCAGTTATGCGCCAAACCAAAAAGAGTAGAGCCAGATTGACCTAGAACCACAAGGAGTTGACAATTTCCCTATTCAGACCTTCGTTATTATCTCCTGAAGACCTGTAGAGATTGAATCATCAATTACAGGCAGAGCTCTACGATCCTAGGAGTTAATATATTTTAAACTAATCTAGTTATGATTTGTACTTTTATTTTTATTTTTGTTGTCTTGACAATTTTGTTTATTCATATTTATATTTCTTTTCACTTGAAAAAGGCAGCACTTTGCTGTTGAAACGTTGTGTTTCCAATAAATTACGGAACTTATACCCAATAAAACCTATTTAATTCGTTTTTTATATTGACATTTATTTGGGATCAAAAGATTAAAGTAATAAACTTGGCTCAAACGGTATATAGGGATTGAAAGAAAGAAGCTCGAATGGTCTATGGGATCAAGACAAAACTGACCGCCGCACGCAAACAGTATATCCCCAATTGCGCGACTAAAACTTCCTACAACCCCTTGAAACTTTTGTAAATATCCAGTAAATCACTTTGTCACCATACCGGGAAGTGTTCTTTCTACGGTAGCGTTCTTCGCCCTTCAAAGAGCAGTCTTCAAGAAAATGAATTCATACAATCCCTCTGTGAATTATTGCGCGACTAGAAGCTTCCCTATACATACACGATAAGTTCCTCGACGACCATTTTGAATTCTTGTAATTATTTGGTAAATCAAATTGCATCTTCTCCCTCCAATAACCATTTTTTTATTATACCGGAAAGTGTTCTTGTTGAGAGTGGCTCATCAGAAAGAAATTCTCGATGGTGATAAATTCATACAACCGCTCTGTAGATTATTGCGCTACCAAAACTCCCTTTCACATACTCATAAAAATCCCCAACCACCCCCGCTGAATTCTTGTAACTATTCAGTGAATCAAATTGCATCTCCTTCCTCCAATTACACATTCTTTGATGATACCGGGAGGTTTTCTTCCTCAAGGAAGCGTTTTCCGCTTCTCAGAAAGCAATTCCCAAAGGAAATAAGTTCACATTAGATTCCTCAACAACCCCTCAAATTATTGTGATCATTCAGTAAATCATATTGCATCTCCTTCTTCCAAATATCCCCTTTTTACTATACCGCTAAGTGTTCTTTGCGAGGGGGACTCTTCAGAAAGCAATTCTCGATGGAAATAAACTCATACAACCCCTCTGTAAATTATTGTGCGACTAAAAACTCCCCTACACATACACATTGAATTCTTCAACAACCCCTTCAAACTGTTGTAGTTATTCAGTCAATCAAATCGCATCTCCTCCCTCCAATTACCCTCTTCTTATTATACAGGAGAGTGTCCTTTCTGAGAGTGACTCTCAAGAAAGCAATTATCGATAGGAGTGAGTGAATACAACCCTTTTGCGGATTATTGCGCTTCTGAAAACTTCCCTACACATACACCTTGAATTCCTCAACAACCCCTTCAAATTCCTGGAATCATTCAGTGGATCAAATCGCATCTCCTCCCTCCAATTACCCCCTTCCTAATCATACCAGAAAGTTTTCTCCCTGAGGGTGCCTCTTCAAAAAGAAATCCTTGATGAGAATAAACTTATGCAACACCTTTGTAAATTGAAGCGCGACTGAAATCTCCTCTACACATACACATCAAATTCCTCAACAGCTCCTTTGAATTCTTGTTTTATTCAGTGAATCATATTGCATTTTCTCCACCCAATTACCTTCTCTTTGATTACACCGAAAGATGTTCTTGCTGAGGTCGACTCTTCGGAAAGCAATTCTTGATGAGAATGTATCCATTCCACCCCTTCGTGAATTATTACGCGACTGAAAACTCCTCTACACATACACATTGAAATCCCCAACGATCCCTTCAAATTCTTGTAATTATTCAGTAAATCATATTGCATCTTTTTCTTTTCTTTTAATTATACCGGAAAGTTTTCTTCCCAAAAGTGACTTTTTAGGAAGCAATTCTTGATGAAAATGAATCCATTGAACCCCTTTGTAGATTATTGCGGGACTCAAAACCTCTCTAAATATACACAATCAATTCGCCAACAACTCCTTTGAATTTTTGTGATTATCCTGTAGATCATATTGCATTTTCTCCCCTCAATTACCCTCTTCCTAATTATACCAGAACATGTTCCTCCTGGGGGTGACTCTTCAGAAAGCAATTCTCGATGAAAATAAACTAATTCCATCTCTCTGTGAATTATTGCGCGACTAAAAACCCCGTCACTGATACACATTCAATTTCACAACTCCTTTCAATTCTTGTAATTAGCCAGTAAGTCAAATCGCGTTTTTTTCCTACAATTGCCCCCTTCTTAACATACCGGGAAGTGTTTTTCTTGAGGGTGGCTATTCAGAAAGCATTTCCCGTTGAAAATAAATTCATACAACACCGCCGTAAGTTATTGCGCAACAGAAAACTCCCCTACATATACACATCAAATTCCCCAACAGCCCCTTTGAGTTCTTGTGATTATTCAGTCAATCAAATTGCATATTCTCCCTCCAATTACCCTCTTCTAACTATACCAGGAAGTGTTCTTTTTGAGGGTGACTCTTCAGGAAGCAATTCTTGATTAGAATTAATTCATACAACCCCTTTGTAGATTATTGCGCGACTCAAGACTTCCTACACATACACAATAAACTCCCCAACAACTCCTCCAAATTTTTGTAATTATCCAGTTAATAAGATTGAGTCTCCTTCCTCCAATTGCCTTCTTCTTAATCATACCGGAGAGTGCTCTTTCTGATGATAGCATTTTCCACCCTCCAAAAAGCAATTTTCGACGAGAATAAATTTAAGCAATCCCTCTGCGAATCATTGCATGACTTGAAACTCCCCTACACATACATATTCAATTCCCCAAAAACATCTTCAAATGCTTGTAATTATACGATCAATCAAATCGCATCTCCTCCCTTCAATCACCTACTTATTATCATACTGGGAAGTGTTCCGTCTGAGGGTGACTCTAAAGAAAGCAATCATCGATGGGAATGAGTCCCTACAATCCCTCTGTAAATTATCGCACGACTTAGAACATTCCTACACATACACATTAAATTTCACAACAACCTCTTTGAATTCTTGTAATCATTCAGTGAATCAGATGCATCTTTCTCCAATTAGCCCCTTCTTATTCGAACCAGGAATTTGTCTTTCTGACGGTAGCGTTTTTCGCCCTTTGAACAGCAATTCTCGAAGGAAATAAATTCATACAATCACTCTGTAGATAATTGCGCGGCAAAAAACTCCCCTACACATAGGACATAGAACAGCTCCTTTGAATCTTTGTAACTATTCAATAAATCAAATTGCACCTTCTGCCCCCAATTACCCCCTTTTGATTATACCGGAAAGTGTTCTATCTGGAGGCTGCTCTTCAGAAAGCAATTTTTGATGGAAATCAATACATACAACCGCTCAGTAAATTATTGCGCCACTAAAAATTCCGCCAAACATACACATTGATTTTCCCAGCAACCCCTTTAAATTCTTGTAACTATTCAAGCGATCAAATTGCATCTTCTCCCTCCAATTACCCTTTTTATATCATACCAGGAAGTGTTTTTTCTGAGGGTGGCTCTTCAGAAAGTAGTTCTCGATGAAAATTAATTCATACAACCCGTCACTGAGTTATTACGCGCCTCAAAACTCCTCTACACATGCACATTATAATCCTCAACAGCTCCTTCAAATTCTTGTATTTATTCAGTAAATCACATTGCATCTTCCCCTCCAAATCACAACCTTCCTAATTATACCGGAAAGTTTACTTCCTGAAGGTGGCTCTTCATAAAGCAATTCTCAATGAGAATAAATTCCTACAACCCCTCTGTGAATCACGGCGCGACTAGAGACTCCTCTACAAATACACAATCAATTCCCTAGCAACTGCTTCGAATTATTGTAATTATTAGGTAAATCATATTGCATCACCTGCCCCCAATAACCTTCTCCTCAAATATATCGGGAAATTTTCTTTCTGAGAGTGACTCTTCAGAAAACAGTTCTCGATGAGATTAAATTCATACAATTTCTCTGTCAATTATTGCGCGACTAATTTTTTTGAGTTTTTTGGACTGATAGTTTTCCATTGGTTTTCACTCTAAATTTTCTGTTTTGTAGGAAACTTTTTATGAGTTGCAGTATGTTACCGTCTATATTCAATTCTTGTAATGGTTTCAGTATGTGATGTCTCCATGTCATATCATATGCTGTTTCTATATCAAGAAATATTGCTTTAAGGTGGTGTTTGCGTTTAAACGTTTCTTGGATATCTGCTGTGAGTTGGAGGATGTTGTTTATAATGGAGTGGTCGTTTCTGAAGCCATTTTGTGAACTCGTGATCAATTCGTTTTTTTCAAGGAACCACATGATTCTTTTGCTCAACATTTTTTGAAGTCTTTTGCCTAAAGTGTTTGATAGAGCTATAGGTCTATAGCTGGAGGGATTTGTCTTGTATTTTTTTTAATTTGAGTATAGGTACAACAGTAACTCCTTTCCACTTGTCTGAGTACTCTTTATTTTGCAGTATTTTGTTGTGAATTTTCAGAAGGAACCACATGATACATTTTCTCAACATGTTTTGAAGTCTTTTGCCTAAAGTGTTTGATAGAGCTATAGGTCTATAGCTGGAGGGATTTGTCTTGCATTTTTTTGATTTGAGTATAGGTACAGCAGTAACTCCTTTCCACTTGTCTGGGTACTCTTTATTTTGCAGTATTTTGTTGTGAATTTTCAGAAGTTCTTTTTTCGCTGGTTCTGGTAGTTGTTTGACAAATTCGAAAGGTATTCCATCTGGTCCAGGACTGCTGCCTTCTCTGATCTGTTAAATGGTGGATTCTAGTTCATGTATCTCGAAGGGCGCGTTGAGCTGATTGTTGTCTCCGCTTCTAGTGGTGGTTTATGCGAGCTCTGTTCTTTCTCTATGTTGCAGAAAATACTTGTTGTAATGTGTATTTGACGAGTTTTATTCAAACTGTTCAGCTAAAGTGTTTGCAATCTCTTGTGGGTCTATACGGTCATTGTTAATTTCCAGAGCGTTTGTCTGTTTCAAAGACTTACCGTTCTTAATTTTTCCTATACCTGTTGTTTGGTGTGTTAGTGGTTATTGTCGATACGTAATTTCTCCATGATTGTTTTTTACTGTTCAGAATAGTTCTTCTTAGAGTGGCTTGTGTTTTTTTCAGTTTGATTAGGTTTTCTGTAATTTTGTTTTTTCTGTATCTGTAGAGGGCTCGTTCATTGTTTTTCATTGCTATTTTGCAACCTTCGTTCCACAGGGGACAATTTTGTTCAGTTTCCTCATTCCTCTTTCTCCAAATGTTTTGTCTGCTGCATTTGTAATGATGTTTGTGAGGTTATTCTCTACTTCGTCGATATTCGTTTTTCCCTGCATTGTTTTCATTTCTGAGATAATTTCTGTTTCGAATTCTTCCCATTTGCTATCATTTATTCTCCATTTGGCATATGTCGGGTCTACTTCTGTGTCACAAGGATTGAGATTTGTTTTGATGAAGATGGGAAAGTGGTCTGAGTTATATAGGCAGGAAGCTGTGTCCCATGTGATATTTGTGGATATGGATGGGGTACTTAGTGTAAGATCTATTGCTGGAAATTTCCCCATGCGTGTTGAAAAGTGTGTTAACGAGCTATCGTTAAGAAGTATTAAATTGTTGACATCAATGATTTTTTCTAATATTTTATCTTTGTTGTCTGTGTCGTCCGATCCCCAGATGATGTTGTGGGAGTTGAAGTTTCCGGTGATGATGAATGGTGCTGGTAATTGATTTATCATGTTATTGATCTCGGTTTCTTGTACTCTATAATCTGGTGGTATGCAAATATTGCATAACGTAAGGTTATTTGGAGATGTTATTCTGACTGCTACGACTTCTAGGTCATTATTAAGTGATAATTCAGTTGATGGGACTTTGCTGCTGATTAGGGTGCATTATTTACCACTGGCGTTATTGTCTGTGAATCTATCTTCTCTGAATATGTCGTAGCCTTTTATATTTATTGTTTGGGATTCTCTGAGTCGACTTTCTTGAAAGCATATGTACTCTGGAGTGTAGTTTGATATAAGTATTTGAAGTTCGCCTCTATGTGCTGTGATACCGTTACAATTCCATTGAATTAGCATTCTGATAGGTATTCTGATCTTGAATTCGTGTCAGTACTGTACTTTTCCACCAGTTGTTTTTTTAGAGTCTTTTGTATTTTGGTGAACCGTGTTATCATTCCCCTGCTCTGTTATAAGGGGTATAGTTAATTTATCATTTGAATGAGATTGGTTATATCTGGTGTGAACTCTCCGGCGAGTCTTGGTTGATCTGCTTCTCCAAAACCGTCTTCAAGAATTTTTTTGAAGGATTCGTATGAAATCATTATATCACTTCGATTTCTCTTCATTTCTATCTCAATTGGTTATAGAGAGATGTCTGGTGGCTCTCCGGGACTGAGTGCTCTGTGCTTTTTCGTCACTGGTTTCGACATTGGTTTCGACATTGGTTTCGACATTGGTTCCAGCGTTTTTTCTGCTTCTGGTTTGCCAGTTTCTGTTGTTGTGTAAGGTATTGTAAAACCTGGAGGAGTAGTTATTCGTTGATTGTGTTCAACGATTTATGATGTGTCTGATTCAGGTGCTGGCCGTTTCTTGGCGTTGTTGCTCAAGTTCTCATTCAATTCGTTGATATTAGTCATTCTGATGATTTCGGGGTCGGGTGTCTTGTTGGGTTCCGTGTTGGTTTTGGTTGGATGGATTTCGTCGATTGGGTTGTACGCTGTCCTTATTTCATTGCATTAGTTGCTTGTGTGACCATGTTTCTTACAGTTGAAACATAGTACTGTTTCTTTGTTCAAGAATATTCTATATACTGTGTCCTCATGGTTGACTACTATAGATAGTGGAAAATAATATTGTTAATCTGACGATACAAACACCTGACGTCTGAAACTTAGTATGTGAGAGTAGTCGGCATCCTGTATTCCCACTCTTGAGAAAGTTATTGGTGTGATCTTTCGCAATCCAGATTTTGTGAGTGCCTCTTCTATTATGCAATGAGGGATTGAGGGGCAGACATTAGATGATATAATTCGTTTGGCTGGTGTTATCATGCGGCGGATATTGATTGTTTTTCCGTCAATTTGTGTTGTATTGTGTTTCGTTACAATTATGTCCAATGTTGATTTTGATTATAGATAAATGCATATCCTACTTTTTGATATTGTGGAAGCGAGGAGAATTCCTTCCGGTCCCACTTTATTGCCTATATGTATGATATAGTCCTTTATTTTGAATGTGTCGGCTGCGTTCATGATAATGACTTGGTCTTTTTTCAAGAATGTGTCGATTATGGGCTTTTTTATGGCGTTTGAGAATGATTTAGTTTGTGTGCTTGTTTGTCCGTTTTGGGTCATGTTGATGGAGTTTTCGTTCTTGTTGGAGGTACTTGTGGTTTTGATTCAAGGATGCGCCTTTGTAGTCAGGAGGTGCTCCTGGCTCCAAAGTATTGTCTGTTTATTCGTAGTTGTTATTTTTGGAAACGTATGCACACTAATTTAATATATTCTGTGATGTAAGTTGTTACAGTCACAGGCACACTTAAATAGACCAATGTCGTAACGACGGGTTATGGTTTATTTGTTATTGGTTGTGTTGTCACTTGAGCTTTCGTAATGCATATTGTATTGTATACATTTATATTTACACTGACACGTTTGTTCTCGATAAGAGGTAGACACTGAATGAGAGGTAATTTCACTAGTCAAAGATTATTTGTTTTCTCAGCTCTTTCATGAGAATTATAGTAACACGGTGAATACTACTTGTCGAAAACAAGAAACTCAACTAAACATAATAGTTTAAATGTACTCTACGAACGTATTTTTTCTATTTAAACCTCAAAAGTGTTAGGACCAATGATTTTTTTCTGTGTGTATGATCGCTTCAACTTCCAGTGATTATCGATTTCACTCGGGATCAAACAAACTTGTTTATATAGATGTTAATCTTTGGAAATATAAACTAGATTCTTGCAAGTTTGGAAAATGGTTGTTACGAAACTAACGTGAAATTTATATGATGGATTATAGTTTCTCAAAGAGAGATATTCGTCTTTAGATAGAGTTCATTCTTTCTCCAATGGGGTGTACATTGGAGATTACAATTTTATCTGTATGCGAAACAGCGTTTCAGATATCAATATCAATCCTTCTCGTTGTCCAAATTCAATAGATATACAATCTACGGTGCTCCTCCTTACGATCAGGATCAATATGAAGAAATGGAATATTTGAAGCTTCATTTTGTCGTGAGTAGATCCCACTGCGTCCATTTTAAAAATCGCGAGTCTATTCCCATATTCCATATTTTTACATGTCTCTCAGTCAGATGCAAATGATATTGAATAATGTGATAGTATCAAGTTATAGTCAAGCATGTTTCCACCAACAAATTCAAAACAAATATACCATAATAATTATCCCCACAGTTTCAATTTTCAAAATCCTTGTTGTTCTTCTTCTATGCAATTTTTATGTTCGAAATCCACCTCAGCAGGTGCCTTCATTCTGAAATAATAATACACGATTCACAGCCGGCAATGACATATTTTAGCATCTCAACTTCTGATATACTAATTATCGGTCGTAAATGACACCGAGAACGTTGTTGGCAGCAATGTTAGGAAGCTACTGTCCTTGTTAATTATTTTCGAAGCGTCTCTCCACATCAAAGGAACTTAGCCTGCAGGACATCGTTATATTTTTCACATATAGTAACGCATGGGAAGTAGTTGAGGAAAATGTATAAATCTAATAGTTGGTATAAGAGTATGTCACAAAGCAAAGTTATTTCTAATAAATTTTAATCATAAGAACGAGCTTTTCAGGGCATTGGTCACTAAAACTACTACAGATATATATTGGAAGCTCAAGAAATATCATCATAAACTTGAGAGAAAGGAACAATTTGAATTATCATACTCTTCAATCATTTCTATAGAAAAATGGGCGAGGCAAATTGATTAACTGAGTGATAAAACTCCAAACTTTGCTCACAACCATTGGAACAATCCCAAGGAACACTATCCAGTTCAGCCACCTATCTAACTATGTTATACGTTTTCTTATAACATGCTTCCATCTTATTTTGTATCTAGTAGTTGAATGATAATCATGATCTTGATGATCAAAGTGTGATTCGCAGGACACGTGCATACCCTTTACCTTCTCTTTGAATGGTGCTAACCATTCGTGCTCATCCGCTCGATGGTATTCAATTATTAACGGTATTCAAAATGATGAGATGAGATGAGACGGAGACATTGAGAGAAAGTGATTGACTGGCTGTGAAAGTTATATAAGAGATCTAATCCAATCCTCAATTGTACTACGTTTTGAATATTCCCGAGAGAATTAGCATTCAAATTGAAAGTTTCATATTTACTGCGTCATTTATAACAATAATAAAAATCTGCTCTTTACTAGAAGTTATATCTCCAAATGTGATTGTATATTGCCTGTACCTTGTAACATCTTAGTAAATTATTGATTCTTCCATCAGATCTGAGGATGAGATAGGCTGTGATTCTTAGTGATGCTATTTTGCCGCTAGTCCAAATTGAATGGCAACGCGATCCAGCTGGATATCTTCATAAGCGGTAACAGTAACCGTTTGTGTTGCGTTTTGTAGATGTGATATGCAGCATGTTTGATACATACTTTCTTATAAAAAATTGACAAAGTTTCTAGTAATGTGCATCATAAAAATCAGCTAATTTGTCAAAGTTCCATCATGTCTGCAATATAGTTCTTCTCAGCGAAGTTGAGTACATGTGTTTTTTTTGCTTTCCTCGTTATAAAGTGAATTCATAAGGTTTAATTCATCAAAAATTATTAAATTTGATATAAGTCAGTGCATAAGATTGTGGTGATTTTTCCTATGATAGTTGCAAATCGTTTGAAGTTTGCTAATAAGCATAAATTATAAAAACTATAACAAAATCTTGAACTGTCTTAAGAAATCTATAGAACAAGTTATCACTTACTTAAGTCACAAATTTAATTAAACATAATAATTTGTTCGTCATGGCTCCGCAGTGCAGTTCGTGTAAACGCGTAGTGAGTCAAAAATATGCCAGTGTTACTTGTGCAGATTGCGAATCTGTTTTTCATCCAATGTGCGTTGATATAGATGAAGAACAGCTCAAATTGTTCACAAATAATGCTGTGTAATGGTTCTGTGATAAATGCCGCAACAAAACTACCAATACACCTACGAAGACTAGCAGTCCCGCCGTCACTGCGACTGGTGATCTCCAAAATATATTCAAGTTATTCAAAAAGGAATTATTTGCTCAAATGGATGATAAATTCAAATCTCTTTTGAAATCAGTGACTTTCTGCAGTGATGAGATTACTGACTTTGAACATGACCTTAAAGTTATAAATGATAAGATGAAATCATTTGAAATTTTAATCAAAGATAATGAATCCTTGAAATGTGAAATTAATTCTCTGAACATAAAAATTGATGAATTGGAACAATACTCGAAATTGAATAATATTATAATAAACAATTTGCCTGAATCAAATAATGAAAACATCGATAACCTAGTGTGCCAAATCGGAGACAAATTAGGTGTTAAAATGACCAATAATGATATTGATGCCGCCCATAGACTAAGATCTATCCAATCACGGAGCAACAAACCCAGGAACATCGTGGTCAAATTTATATCTCGTAGAGTCAAAGATGAGTTCCTGTCTACTGCCAGGAAGGATGAAGCTTTTTCTGCCGCAAGTATTGGACTCGGTGATTCCACCAATGAAATCTATTTTAATGATCATTTGACCCCAAAAATAGTGAGATTTTCAAAAAAGCGCGTGATGATCTAAAATCCAAAGGCTACAAATTTATTTGGTCTAGAAACTGCAAAATTTATGCAAGAAAATCTGAATTAACTAGAACTCATTATTTGTGTAATTTGAGTGACATTGAAAAGCCGCCCTGATTTCATCCGTTTTCTTTGTTCCTTAATTCGTTGTTACCATAAGTAAGTTAATAATAGACTTATCAGTATATTATCAGAACGTTAGGGGCTTGAGAACTAAAACAAATTCATAACGTCTGAATACTTTTTCATGTGTTTTCGATATTATTTGTTTTACTGAAACAAATTTGAATACTTCTGTTCATGATGGAGAATTATTCACTCCAGAATACAATGTAGTTCGGCGAGACAGAACCAACATAACTTCTAATGACTATGACTCACCACTTACTAAAATAGATGAGTCCCATCACCCTCCTCTTGAAGTTTTAATCAGGCATGAAAGTTTATCAAAAATGCCTACTTTACAACATAATTTCTATTTGTATAAGTTAGCTGATTATCCGCTCATCAATGAATTATTATGCCATCTAAACTGGGACGAATTATTTCGCAATTTAGATACTGAAAGCATGGTCACTGTGCTATATAATTATTTATATTCTTTGATTGAAAATCATGTGCCAGTTGAAAAAAAGTACAATCACAGTTTCCTATTTGGTATACAAAAAAATCGAGTGTGCTTTAGACCACACAACTGAAGTAAAACTTCTTATACGGAACAGTAACAAGGGGAAAGAGAGAGAGAGAAAGAGAGAGACAAGAAAAGAATCAAACGCGCCCCAATGTCGAGAGTAGAATGCTGTGTATTAGTGGAAGAAGAAAGTAGACAAGAAAAAAGGAACACTGTATATGACGCTACGACACCAGCAACTAGTATGAGATACGCACTCACCTTCGTGATTCATTATCAGTTGATTGGGTCTCACTAGGTTTAAAATCTTGCCTTGAATATGTTGTGACACACTTTTTATGCACAATTTCCGTACGTAATTTCTTCTTAGTTGATGGTCCTGGAGCACCGCTTTCATATTTAGAGTCTGTGTCACTTCCTGCCATAATTTGTTATTATTCACCCGAAAATTAACAAAATAAGAACTTTAAAATGAATTTACAACTTTATCCACTTTAAAAGTAAAATATTTGATGTATTGAACAGAATATATTTAATATATAAAATTGTTCAAGAATGAAAAATCACCGTTCGCGTAACGCCAGTAAACTCGCAAACCATACCAGCTGATCTATGTATATTTCATGCGCTGGCTACGAGAGCAAGAGAGAAAGAAAATGTGCGCGCGCACTGTTCTCTCTTGCTCCTACAGTGTGATACAGGCAAAAGGCCGGCACTGTGCTTAGATACAGGAAATGTAATGGGCTATGTGAGGAAGAGAGAAAGAAAATGTGCGCGCGCACCTCTCTCCCTCTCTCTCTTGTCCCTACAGCCACATACGAAACGTAACTCTCTCTTTCCATCTTTACTAACATGTAACTCCATATCTCTCTCTTTCAACTTCCGTTCGCCTCGCCCGATCACACTTTTAGTAACGCTCTCGTCATGCATTCGCCAGCTTACTCCCCAAGCCAAGCGTGCCTAAGGAAGTTTTACTTCAAAAATCAGATTAACCTAATAAAAGCAAAAAGCAAAGCTCACGGAAGATTTAAACGATTTAGAACATCTACATATTACAATGAATTCTCACTATTGAGAAAAAAAGTTAAATTATTGCAAAATGAATGTTATGATACGTATATTAAATCTGTTGAAAATTGTATTCCTCATAATAGTAAGAAGTTCTGGTCGTTTATATCATCTACTAAATCCAATCACAGTGTACCAAGTACAATGTATTACCATAATACTACTGCAAATAGTGCACAGCAGGCCCTGTAAACTTATATGGGGGTTGCTGGACCTACGTTTCTAGTATTTATTTCTATCAAGAGATGTCGATACTGCAAAATTTCTTGTTGTTCTATCCGTCACGTGATCCGTGACGTCATGTGGCC
This sequence comes from Dromius quadrimaculatus, assembly GCA_963989225.1. Lineage (NCBI taxonomy): Eukaryota > Metazoa > Arthropoda > Insecta > Coleoptera > Carabidae > Dromius > Dromius quadrimaculatus. Next base: position 23,974,995 of record OZ022336.1, on the reverse strand, counting down.
TTGTTCGTTGTGTCCATTTGACATGTCTGGCATTTCGTTCGAATCGTTTATTGTGTCAATATCGTGTTTTACATTGAGTTGCTCAGTTTTGTTTTATTGAAGTATCTATCTTACTCCATCATTCTGCAATTGTGTATTATTGTTGCCTCTTGGTGTATAAAATCTGTATTTTTCAATACAAGAAATAATGCCAGTTACAAATACAAAGTATTGCATCGTGGGATGCCAGGCCATTGGTAAGTACTTTTAATAACAAAGAAATAGGAATTCTATATTGTCATGCTGATCTGTGAACAAATCTGTGAGTAGTGTAGTTCTGGAATGATTAATACGCAGGCAGAAAAATCAATAGTTCTTCTCGAAATACATGCAGATTTGTTCAGAATTGCGTCATGATAATGGTTTCAAATATCATGTTTTCTGTAACAGTGTGTCAAGGACTTGGAATGTTTCAACAGATGACTGGATATTTTGGATATGGAGGAATTACACTCTATGGATGAACTGAAGGTGTACAATAATAAACGTGTATGCTCTGTCCATTTTTATGTCAAATACAAGAGCATTGGAAATCCAAGACTACTCTGGAATGCTTTGCCTTCTCTCAATCTATCAGGTATTTGTATACAATTATTTTCAACTTAATAATAGTCCTAGGTGCAGTAGATATCAAAAAATAAAAAATGAGCTACAACAAATGTTTCCATGTATTTCAGAAATTCCACGTCTAACCGTGATTAGTCCAGTTCAGCTAATTTCATGTTCGCAGCAGATGGAAGGAGTGGGTAAAAACATACAAAATCATAAGACTTCTTGACCTTCAAAGTGTCTCTGTCACAAGGCAACATGAATTGACACCGAAGGCAAAAACTTTGTACAAGGCTGCTGTACAGTGAAAGAAAATTGCCTTTTGCTCTAGAAGGAGGACCAATTCTTTCAAAAGTCGTCTAATGGGTGCGGATCGTTTCTTAGTTACAAATGATTCTAGGAAGATGAGCTCATTAACACCATCTGCTCTTTGAACTCCAGACGAAAGAAACAGGAAAGAAGAAGAAAGTGCGAAGATACACACGAGAGGAGAAGATAATGTGTCTGTCTCTGTTGAAACAAAGTGCAAGAGGTTATGATTCATTAGAAAAATGTTCACTTTGCCAACTAGAAGAATGTTTTGGAAATGAATTGTAAATGCTGCTGTTGGATCCGAAGAATTAATTTCAAGTTAACATAATTCATTAATAGTATTCATTTTGATTTGTTCTTATTGTTTTGAAGTACATCTCTCTAAGAAAAGGGCAAGTTATCATATCTCTATTTTTGGAATAATTTAGAGAATAACGATAATGTATGTTTCGGAAATGGATTGTAAATGCTGTTGTTGGATCTGAAGAAATAATTTTAAATTGACATAATTCATTTGTAATATTTATTCTGATTTGTTCTTATTGTTTCAAAGTACGTCTTTGTAAGAAGAAGGGCGAGTTATCATATCTTTATTTTTGAAATAATTTGGACTATAACGATAATTTATATTTTGAAAATGAATTTTAAATGCTGTTGTTGGTTCTATAGGATTAATTTTAAATTGACATAGTTAATTTTCAATACTCATTCTGATTTGTTCTTATTATTTCAATGTACGTCTCTGTAAGAATAAGGCAGATTGTCGTACCTTCATTTTGGGAGTAATTTTGACAAAGACGAGATAGAATGTTCCGAAAATGATTTTTAAATGCTGTTGGATCCAAAGAATCAATTTCAAATTGACATAATTCATGTGTAATATTCATTCTGATTTATTCTTATTGTTTCAATGTACGTCTCTGTAAGAAAAGGACTAATTATTGTGTCTTCACTTTTGAAATGATTTTGACAAGAATAACAGCGATTAGAGATATTTCGAACATGTTTTCTAAATTTTGTTGAGTCACCATAAAAATGTAAAATATGTAAGCATAAGATGAATCAAAATTATTTGTACTGTTCACCTGATAAATATTGATTAATAACTGTGTTTATTATTGTTATTGTGTGAATTGTACGAGTTTTTTTGAAATATGCGAAATATGGAGGAAATATATCCATATTTCACATAACTTTCAAAAATGATCTACAAATCATAAATAATAATCATTTAAAAATTCAAAAAAACTACCGCCTATCAATTCAAATCGATGTTAGTTATTATTCCTGTCATCAGATGGCGCTAAAAGACAATTCCAGCTCATAACATTGCAGTTTCCCGTCTATAGTTTATAGGTAGTCTGTGGTGCACAGGAAATTTGTAATATTTTTGCTGAATTTTTCGAATCTGTTTTTAAAACTAATGTTATAGGTAATATTGATTTGCAAAATACTGAGGATTCTAAGGCTGTTGATACTTTTATATCAAACATTGTTTTTAGTGCTGATGAGATCTCCGAAATTATCTCTCAGCTTGATATAAATAAAGGTGTTGGACCGGATGGGATTCCAAGTATATTTATAAGAAGCTGCTGTGAATCATTAGCTTATCCTCTCATGCTGATTTTCAATAAATCGTTACATGATGGTCATTTCCCGGTAATGTGGAAGAAATCTTATGTCGTTCCTATATTCAAAGGTGGAAGAAAGAACTTCGTAAGTAATTACAGACCAATATCAAAACTATCAATACTTGAGAAAGTTTTTGAAAAACTTGTCTACAAAGTTCTATTTTCCAAGGTTAAAACTTACATCATCCCACAACAACATGGTTTTTATTCTGGTAGATCGGTTGAATCAAATCTTGTTACTTATACAAATTACATTCTGGAAGCAATGGACAACCAATATCAGGTTGACTCGATATACATCGATTTCAGCAAAGCATTCGATAAAATTGATCATACGTTATTAATTGATAAACTTGCAGGAATCGGTGTGTGTGGTTCTTTTCTGAATTGGATTAAGTCATATTTGCAAGGAAGGACTCAACAAGTGACTATGAATGGTTTTCGGTCTCGTGAAATGCATGTACCGTCTGGAGTTCCTCAAGGTTCTCATTTGGGACCGCTATTATTCAATATTTTTATTAATGATGTTATAAAATGTTTTGAATTTTGTAATTTTCTATTATATGCAGATGACCTCAAAATGTATCATGCAGTAGTAAACATTGATGATTGTAAAGCAATACAATCCGACCTTAATCGATTCTACCAGTACACTGAAGGAAACAGATTAGAGTTAAATATAGGCAAATGTTATCATATGATTTTCACTAGAAATAGAAACAATATCAACTTTTCTTACTCATTGTCGGGAACTAAAACTAAAGTTGAAACTGTTGGTCTAATCAAGGATTTGGAAATGACACTTGACAGGAAAATGATCTTAGATGTACATATAGACAATATTATAGAGAAGAGCTATAGAATGCTTGGATTTCTCATACGTTCCGCAGGAAATTTCAAAAACCCCAATACTATGGAAGTTTTGTATTACACTCTTGTACGTAGTCAACTTGAATTTGCAACTGTCTGTTGGTCCCCTCAATATGAGATTCACATGAAAAGATTGGAAAATATTCAACACAAATTTATAAGGTTCATGAATTATAAATTTCCGCTTTACCCTTTTCATCTTGTTCCTTTAATAGTAAGACGAGAAATAATGGACCAAATATTTTTATACAAAGTATTGAATAATATTATAGATTGTCCTTCTATCTTGCATGAACTCTCATTCAGAGTACCTAATTATACTACAAGAGAAGCACAATTATTCACTGTGGGATTTAATAGAATCAACGCTGCCATTAATGCCCCATTAAATCGATTACCTTTAACATATAATAAACTATCCAATTGTGATGATTTTCCAGATATTTTTTCGAATAATTTAGCATCATATGGAAAAAGGTTGAATAACATTATTATTTCCAAATATTCAAGTAGTCCGTAACTGATAATAATGAATTTTATTTTTTGTATCAATGAAAAATTTAATCCATAACATTTGAGTATATGTCTAGTTAAGTTATTGTTAAATGAATATGTTTATTATGTTCAATTTCTGCTGAGTATAAAACATGTTTTATTTGTGTATTTATGCCATTCTGTCATTGAGACATTAGTCCTGTTGAATGGCTGAATTTGGATGATATAAAAATAAAATAAAATAAAATAAAATATGTAAAAAAGTAGAAAAACAGAAACTGTGTCAATTTTTTTTCCTGAGACCGCAACTTGTACTTTTTCATAAGCCCAGTTATAATATTCCACTGTAATTTTTTGAGTTGAATCCACAAATGTCAAGGTAACTTTTTGAATATGTTCTGGTGACAGTTGTCCACTAAAAAAAGAAATAATTAGGAAAATTCTCAATATTTTAACGGAATACTTACACAAAAACTTGGGTGGTCAAATAATGATATCCATTGATTGACTATTCAACGATTGCAAAAAACTTTTCCATGTTTTTAAACTGTTGTAACAGTCCTGGTGCTTGCTTCTTAATCTAGAATGAATGAAATTTTAGTATTTCCTCTGGGAATATTGAAAATAATTCTCACCATTTCAAGAACGACAGGTACTCTCTCTTGAACTCCTATGGCAACATTTTCTCCGGTATTATAAGCAATCTTCCCCAAATCTTTGGTAATTTGAATATAGGGTGCAATTAAAACCATGGTTAGCATTGTCCCATGCTTTTTCACCATATTCCCAAACACCTATTTGTTTGAGAGTTTGTGCAGATTGAGTTTCTAGAACATCAAAATTCTAACCTTTTGTCCAGTTTCGTTGACGTTTTATAAGCCACCTACTTTTCCAGTTGCCATGTTTATTAAGATCATAAACTAGTAGAGATATTGTAGATGAAAATACAACAAAAGAGAAGAATTTCCAGGGGAATGATTTGGAGGCGACCATTTTTTCTAACAAGGCTTACAAAAAAATGTAATGAACAAAAATGCACAAATCAGAATGAAATGACCGACACGTCAAGCAATGCTAGTTTTTTATCACACCAGTAATCAATTAACTCAAATCAGAAAACGAAAACCAAAAATCAATAGAATTTACAGCTATCCCAGTTTTTTTCAATAATATATCACACTATTTTATCTTATATTGAAAACAACTCTTCAAAATCACTTACAAAATGCACCTCAGCAGATATAAGAAAATTGAAACAGGTTGACAGCTACGAGCGGAAAAAATGAAGTGCGATAAAGATAACCTATAATGTTATTTCTTTTTATGGCAGTAACATTGCGCGGTAAATTTAAGTTGACCAAAAGGTCAAAGTCAAGGATATTACATGTTAAATTTAAGCAATTTGTTTCTATAAATAAATATGATGAACCATAGTAAAAAAATAATACCATTAACACATGAAAGAGAAAATAAAAAAGGCAATGAAAAACCTGGAACATTTCGTAATTCATGCCCGGTTTCAAAAAGAGCTGAATAATTTATGTTGCAATTCATAAATTCATCAATTATGAATTAAATCACAATTAACTTATGACGTTTGAAATAAAAGTCGATGCATTTTTATCAGTTTCTTATGAATTTATAGATTTGTAAAACTTATGGATTTGCAGAAAATTGGAAAATTATTCTCCCAGTATATAAAATTTACTTTGATGATTATTTGACTGCAATTATTATGTTTTCATGTGACATTGAATAAATCTACTTGGTCTTTTTGGGAACCAGTAATAAGTCCAATGAACCACTACTAAAACAATGAATTACGAACCTGGCAGAGCTCATTATTACTCGTAATCGTTGAATCCTTCTAATGTTTTTCCTGTAGTTCAGTATTAGTAATTAGGAGTGAATTCAATAAATCCCTGAAGTGTTTTCTCTCTAGTTGACTATTGAGTCTTCTCCAGTGATCACCTAAAACATTGTAGGAAAACAGAAATAGTGATTAGTTTATATTAAACCACTAATAAAGAAATAATACGTAACGGATGACGACAATGTGCCTCGAATATAGGATTTATATGTAAAATTCTGCTTCCCTCATTATTAATTCTACATTTATAGCTAACTTTGAGCGAATACATTGTTATTTTAAATAGAACTTCACAGAAATCAGTTCACACAATGGGCCGAATTCAGCACTCTTCATTACTTGAAGAAGCTTCACTAATGTATGCTAGAATAATTGAATAAGATGAAGATAGAAGACACAAAGGAAACGGAATTCATCTCAATGTCTTCTCGTACAGTTGCTATGAAAAAAATGTTAACGCTTTCATTTATCAGCACAACGTTGTCGTTCTTCGAAGAGCTAATTTCGTCCCACGCTCGCTCAACGACTATTCTTGTTAAACTTGAATTATTTGGACGTTTGACAATAAATCCTGATAATAGTTATGTTTCATATAGAGAGTTTACAGTACCATTTTACGAGTTCGCGGGAATTCATAATATTTGTAGAATTATGACAATAGCATAATAGTACTTTATGCAACAAGTGTAGTGAGGCCAAGTATTAGGTTACTAGCTTTTTCCCGCGACTTCGTCCGCGTGGAATAGTCATTTTGGACAGCATTTTGAATTTTTTAGGATACTTATTTTGCAAATAATGAACAAACACACTGTTCGCTGCGCAGGCGCTTGGATTTCAATACAAACTTTGATCTCCTACTTCATCCCCAGGTAGGTCGAAATCACAAAAACGCTAAAAGAAATGTATGTTCACTTATTATAAAGTTCCTGATGCCTGAATACAAAATTTCATGGTTTTATCTTCGGAAATGACGAACTTACATACATATTATCATCCCCCATTTTAGCCCCCTAGCAATAAAAGGTAGCCTATGTCCTTTCTCAAGCTCTAGTTTATCTCTGCACCAAATTTCAACAAAAACGGTTGAGTGGTTTAGGCATGAAAACGTAACAGTTAGACGGACAGAGTGACTTTCGCATTCATAATATTAGTAACCGCTATAACTATTTACAATTTATTTTACTTATAAATTCAATCAAAGCAAAAATTAATCAGAACTATGGATTACGGAACAACTCATTCAATTTAATATTCGCTCTCGCCTGCCCTTAAGTGACTGGCCGTTCGGGTAGCTACATTCAGTGATACTCCTTCCACCAGGCCGCGCTGCGCAGGCGCTTGGATTTCAATACGAAATTTCATCTTCTATTTCATCCCCATGTAGGTCGAAAATCACAAAAACGCTAAAGAAATGTTAGTTCACTTATTATTAAGTGCCTGATGCCTGAACATAAAATTTCATGGTTTTTTCTTCGAAAATTACGAAGCTCCATACATACTATCATCCCCTATTTTAACCCCCTCGCAAGAAAAGGTAGCCTATGTCCTTTCTCAAGTTCTAGTTTATCTCTGTACCAAATTTCATCAAGAACGGTTGAGTAGTTTAGGCGTGAAAGCGTAACAAAAAGACAGACAGAGTGACTTTCGCATTTATAATATTAGTAAGGATAAGGTTGCCGAGTCACTAAAATTGATGGCATACGAAACTTTGTTCTACGACCCTTAACTTCCATACTTTGACAATTATTGAGTACACAGCAAGGGAGTCCACAGCACAAGTTGACATTTAGAATTAACAAATATAAATTCACATAAATTTATCTGCTACTCGTTCAAAGTACGTAGTAGTACAGACAGTCATTGCGTGCGGTTGTGTTTTAGAATCGTACAAGTATATATTTTATTTTGAAATAGTATCTCTACCTTTATTATATTGGTTTTTATATGTTTCGAAGTGTTTAAAGTTGATGCTCTAATTAATATCAATATTTTTGTTTGCAGTAATGGAAAAGTGACTTTTTCACGATATATCACTACTTTGAGCAACGTTTTGTATAAAATCTAATTGAACGTGTCTTATCTACCGTCTTAACTTCAGTGAAGTTTTGCAAGGTTAATTCAATTATGACTATACTGTGCGGTGAATGTACATGGGCGATTGGCACCAGAAATCTCGGAGTGAAGAGTTTTAAGTGTGCTAAAAGTTCTCATCCGCTCTGTATACATATGGCTGATGATGCATTTAAGGTGAAACATCACCCGGAAGAACTATTTTAGCGCGAAATTTGAATTGATGAATCTTGTAGCAATATGTTTGATAAATACTTTCTTATAACAAATTAACAAAGTTTTCAGTGGCGTGTATGTTTAAAATTAGATGATTTGTCAAAGTTTCATTATGTCTGAAATCAATCTGTATGAAATAAGTATGCAAATCCTATATCTCGGAGACTTTGATAACTACTCATTTGGAAAAAATATATATACTAGGCGCTATACTTGCAGTTATCATATGAAAATTTTCATGGAAATTGAACTTGATTATTTCGAGAAAAAAAATAATTAGTGCTGAAAATAATAATTCCTGAGAGATTATCTAATTTTTTGGAACAAAATTCAGTAGACTTATAGATGACATTATTCTTCATAGTGCTGAGCAAAAACTAGTGATTTTTACTGATTAATATTCCGTTCATAACCCTATCTGTGCACTTCCAAAAGTATAATATTTATATTGAAAATTGAAGGAAAATCAAAGTCTTGTATTCAAAAATTATATATATTTGAATAATTGATTTCTTTTGACATCGGTCACTGGATTTTGGGCTCAAAATTCTCGATATTTTGGGTACTTCTCTGATGTCCATTTTCACCTTCCTTATTCCCTGCAAGGTTAATTTCCACAAGAGTAATTCCATTCCATCGCCAAATATTTCTTTGAGATAATATATTTTTTTGAGAGTCGTTAAATTTCAAGTTTTCCAGAAATTAATTTTTTTTGCTCAAATCATAGATTTTGTTATGAAGAAACGTCAAATGAACAAAAAGAAATATATTTATTATATCTAAAAATTATGAGCAATATTCTACAATATTTCCCGGAGTTTCAGAGGGCTGTTTATTCCAAAATAATAATTTAGGAAAATATTTTTCAATATCTGTTCTACAAGTTGATTTATTCTGTGGCGCTATTCAGTATCCAAATAGTGTATCAATTAGATGACAAATGTGAAAGCTTGTCAACCTATATAGATTAATTTAATCATGTATTTCTTTATTAGAGAATGAATAGCCTATGGCTGATTTAAGTAACAAAAGCCATTTTGAATATCTGCTTCTGGCTGTGTTTGATAAAATGCTATCTATGTATATGATATTTTAGTACTGTATTCAGCTTTACATATTCAAATATCAATCTTTCAAGAACTGGAAAAATTAGTTTTAATTGTAGCTTTACCGATCTTGTCATACTAGTTAAAAGAATGGTTTAGATTCCAGGATATTTGACAAATCTGACTTACAATGTTACAGTAAGTTCATTGGATAAATACATTAAAAAATCAATCTTAAAATTTGATTTTGTGAAACTTATCTCTTCTAGATCTCTAGATACTACTATAGCTGGAAGAGTACAGATGAGAATTTCAAGATATCAATATCATATTTCTCAAGTTGTATAAAGCGACAAAATATTTTATTCATGACCATCAATTGTTATTGGGCTCTGTCATTTTACAAATGATAATACTTGATCCGAGTCTGCATTGCTCTAAGGCCCAAGATATTCTTCTTCAATTAAATAACAAGTAATAATTTCTTAGTGAATACATCAAGGGTAAATACTTTAAAGAAAACATAGACTAACAGCTTTAAATTTTGGTCTAGTCTGTAAGCAAAAACTGCCTACTGGACCCCCAGTAGAAAACAAACTATATGTTCGAAATCTATCTACTAGTGTTACGGAATGAGGTAAGAGTCATGAGCAAGTAGCAATATACAACTATGAAAATGAGAAAGGTGTTACAGTTGCACATTGTGGTTTGTTTGTCAGTTTGGAAGAGATTTTAGGTTTTTTGGCTGCAACTCCTGACGGTTTAGTTGGAACAGAAATGCTAATTAAAATAAAATGTCCATTTGCAGCAAGACATTTATCACCTGAAGAAGCTAGTTTAAAAATTAAAAATTTTGGGACTTTTTTATGTCATAACTTCATATTCTCATTATGAATAATTTCATTAAAACTTAAGTCTTTGATTAATTATTTTGTATGCGAGCATTGATTACAGTTTTCTCTTTGAAATGTTTCTCTTCTGAAATGTCAAATATGAATTATTATTGTGTATCCCGCCGTAATCACTGACCTTCCATGAGCCTCACTTACTCCAAAACAAGATTAGACTAGACAGAGGCAGCTAGTATTTCCGGGTGATGTTTCACCTTAAACTGTGCAAGACGGATGAATTTTAGTGGCGATGTAGGGGTTGCCGAAATAGTGAAGCTTCTTCAATTGTAACAACTGATGAACCTGATTCTTCAAGCAACATAGCTGAACTTTTTGATCGTTTTGAATCTGAGATTTTAGCAGATTTTAATAATAAATTTGATATTATATTGAAGTCGGTGCAATTTTGTAGCGATAAAATAACGGACTTTGAGAATAAAATGCTGGAAATGGATCAAAGAATCAAAGTAGTCGAGCAAGTACGTGGTGAAAATCTGGAATTAGATAAGAATGTAACTACTCTTGCTAAGAATATCAATGATCCCCGGCAATATAGCAGAATGAATAATGTCTTAGTTCACAATGTATCGGAAAGTAATAATGAAAATGTTAACAATATTAAGGAAAAAACTTTTCAGAACTCATTTTTAAATAAATATGTTTTATTGGGTATAAGTTCTGTAATTTATTAGAAACACAACGTTTCAACAGCAAAGTGCTGCCTTTTTCAAGTGAAAAGAAATATAAATATTGAAACGTTGTGTTTCTAATAAATTACAGAACTTATACCCAATAAAACATATTTATTTAACAATATTATTTCAAAAGTTGCGGAAATTTCTGGATATAATTTGAATAACATATACTTGGATGTGGCTCATAGATTACCATTTTCCACGTCAAATGGAAAACCTCGGACGATTGTAGCCAGATTTACTAATCGTAATGTTGAAGATAATTTTCTAGCAGCTGCTAAAAGGTGCACTTCACTTAGATCCTGCAAACTCAAAGGTGATGATCTTGTTGCAAATATTCTTGTAACTGAACATTCAACTGCTTCAAACAGTATTATTTATAAAAAATGTCGTGATGAATTGCGCACTAAAGAGTATAAATTTATTTGAACTAAGAATTCTAGCATTTTTGTGCGGAAAAATGAAACATCACGAATCATTCAAATTCAATCGGAGAACGATTTGAAAAAGTTGTAGTTTCTTCAATTAATCGTATTATTTTCTAAACCTTCCATAGATCTTTCACTTCATAATGAGAACGTTCGTGCTTTCAGGACAAAAACCAACTATATTCGCTTGAGTTCAAGTGCTCGTGAATATGATATAATTTGTTCGTCTGAGACTTATTTGAATGCATCAGTTTTGATCATGAAGTTCTTGAAGAAAATTACAACATCGTTAGACGTGATAGGTCGTCCTCTGAGTGCTTGATGTCAGAAGGAGGTGGCTCATTAATTGGGATCAACAATAAGTTTTCGCTTACGGAATTATCCGATTGGAACCCTGGTGCCGAGGATGTGTGGATTAGTTTGAACTTGAAATAACTCTAAAACTTACATATGTTGTGTATACGTTCCTTCTGAAGATAAAATAGCTATGTCACATTTTCTTGATAAACTATCTACATTTTCGATAGTGTAACGGAAGGCAAATTCATTATATGTGGATATTTTAATATCACTTATTCACAGTGGGATTATTCTGATAATTCTCGTTCAAATCTCAAACCAAAAAATAGGTACAGCACAACTTATAAGGACTTTGTGGACAATATTAATTATTGTAATTTGAAACAGTTTAATTCCATGTTAAACAAGAACGGCAGAAACTCAGATCTTGTGTTAAGTAATATGGAAAAAACTTATGTCAGTGAATGTAATTTCCCTCTCAGTAAAATCGATGAAATGCATCATCCTCCTCTCGAAATAGTGGTTAATCTTGGGGTGTTAAAGTTTCACAAAATATACCACGGCAAATTGATAAATTTGGATTCTGTAATTATGATATTATCAATAATTATTTGAGTACTATTGACTGGAATAAATTGTTTCAAAATAGTAATACTGAAGAAATGATATCGTTATTTCATGACAAATTATGGTTCGCCATTAACGAGTTTACTCCCAGCAAAACAATTTCAACGAGATCATTTCCTAATTGGTATACACCTGACCTGATTGAATTTATTAAGGAGAAAGACAAGGCACATCGCAAATTTAAAATCTATAATAATCAACTGTACTATGATGTGTCTTCTGATCTTAGAAGAAAAGTGATGAGTTTGATTGTAGATTGTCACTATAATTATGTCAAGAGTATTGAAGAACAAATAGTCACTGACAATAGGAAATTCTGGTCGGAAATATCGTCCTTAAAATCCAACAATATTCCACTTCCCATGTCTTTCGACAATTTACAATCAAATTCTGGTTTAGAAACTTGCAACCTATTTGCCAGTTACTTCAAATTGGTCTATGTTAGTGAATCTTGGGCCGAAATTAATGATGAATTGGAATGCAGTCACAACATCTTTCCAAATTGTTTGTTTCCTATAGATATGAATGAGAATATTGTTTATGACACCAACATGAAACATGTGTATCACGTCAGATGGCCCCATACTTAAAATGAAAAAAAAAACACTGAGTAGTTAGTGCTAGGTTTGTGCTGGTTTGTGCTAGAATCCTAGAGTTTGTGCTATTGAATTACACTTGTGATTAACAATCGATAGTGCGAATCTGGCGTGACACTAAGAGTGAATCTCCACTATTTATAGCAATATTCGACCAATCATAGTACAGGCACTTGGTGCTAGGTTTGTGCTGGCTAGATATGAGTTTGTGCTATTTATTTGTACATAATATTAACAATTGGGAAATCTGGCATGGCACTACGAGTAAACCTCCACTATTTATTGAAATATTCAATCAATTATCAAACAGGAACTTAGTGCTAGGTTTGTGCTACTTATATATGAATCATGGATATTTGTGCTTTCTGCTAGCACATGTCATTAGCAATCGATAGAGGGAATCTGGCATGATACTAGGAGTGAACTTCCACTTCTGATCACAATACTTGATCAATTATGATACAGACACTTAGTGCTAGGTTTGTGCTGCCCATATATGAATTATGAAATTTTGTGCCATCCATTTGTACTTAATATTGAAAACAGAATTTGGGAATCTGTCGTGACACTTAGAATAAACCTCTACTATCCATGAGAATATACATGCCAAAATAATTCTGTAACTTAGTTCTAAGTTTGTGCTACTTAATTACAAATTTTGAAAGTTTGTGCTTTCTGTTAGCACATGTTATCACTAATCGATAGTGGGAATCTGGCGTGATACTATGAGTAAACCTCTACTTCTAATCACAATACTAGATAAATTATGGTACATACACTTATTGCTAGGTTTGTGCAGCCCATATATAAATGATGAGAGTTTGTGCTATCCATTTGTACTTGATATTAAGAATAAACCCATACTATTTATAAGAATATTCATGCGAAAATAATTATATCACTTGATGCTAGGTTTGTGCTACTCATATTGAAACTATGAGAATTTGTGCTTTGTGTTAACACATGTTGATAACAATCGATAGTGGAAATCTGGCGTCACATTAGGAGTACACCTCCACTCCTTATTACAATATCCGATTGTTTATTATACATACACTAAATGCTAGGTTTGTGCTACCTCAATACAAATTATGAAAGTTTCTGCGATTCATTTGTACTAGATATTGAAAATAAGATTTGAAAATCTGGCGCGACACCAAGAGTGAACTTCTACCATTCATGAAAATATGCATGCGAATGCAATACATCCACTTAGTGCAAGGTTTGTGCTCCTAAGATATTGAATGTGGAAGTTCTTGCTTTCTGCAAGCACATGCAATTAACAATTGATTGATGGGAATCTGGCATGGCATTTAGGGGGAATCCTTTCTTCTAATTATAATATTTCGTTTTCTCTCAAATAACTTCGGCGTTAGGACCCTAGATTAGCCGCTCCTAGAGTTTGCACAATTTTAGGAATAGTGTGATACCAGCAACGCACTAGTTGGATGAATCTTTGTCAGTGACATCTAGACAGAGACTGTTTTCTATTGGATTGGTTGTAGGTTGGCTTACACTTGCGATAGCATCTCTTCATAGTACTCAATTGCACTGCACGCCCCTGTGAACTTGAACTCGAGGCAACCAAGAAGGGTAGATTATCATGTTGGGCCGAGATCTGGTCTGTTTGAGAGCGCAAGCCTGCAAAGAAAGCGCCTCTTATAGGACCAAGCCATTGAGTAGCTCTGTACTTTTGGGATATCTATTTGTATTTATATTTTCTACTTGATAAAATCAAATTTCTTTCTCGCACTAAGGCTTCTAGTTACTCAGCTATGCCACTGATTACTGTGATATTCCTATCAGGACCTAATCAGCAGCTTGCTGACTAGAGAACACAGCTTCTCAATGAAGCGAATTGAAAAATTCATTAAATGCGATGAATGTACGATGTTGTGTGAAAATATGTAGACGGAAAATCTCATAATCCCATGGATTCCATAAAACAGTAACATCAGACATGTGTATTGAGAGCTCATCTTCCAGAAATTATCACCACATTTCCTGCATTGGTGTACCTGATTTTGATACTTTTCTCGAGTCGAGAAACTATGTTCGTAGGTTAGTTTATTACGTTTTAAACAGCGAGTTTCAGAATACAGTACCAACAGAACACTTCGATGGATTGGATTTGAACAGACATTCAATTCGGTATAATTTATTTTAACTGTATACCTAGGGTAACAGCAGCACCAAGCCAGTTTATTCAAAAGAACTTTATGGGATAATCATTGAAAATCATAGAATCGTTAGAAAAAAATATGAGAATCAACTACAAGATGGCTCATTGAATCGTCAAAAATTATTATTTCCGTATCTTCTATGGGAAAAGGATTGTGATTTCTCTTGAAGTTCATGTATATATGTAATAATTTGAAGTTTCCTCATACCAAACAGATTTAGATAAGCTTGATATTACTGGCAACCTCATTAATTCCAGGTTTAATAGACAACATGATTCAACCAATCAAAATGTCGGTTACCGGGCTGAAATTCATGAATAGAAGAATAATCAGTAACATTGGCCATGAAATAACGAATAAATTATCCGTTCTCAACCTAATACCGTACTATACAAAAATAACGAATATGCTGATCAAACAGGATGATAGTATGAATTTCATCAAAACATTATCCACATTAAACTTTATTATGATAGAAGAAATCCTAAATTATGAAGAATGAGTATAACGAATAACTCAACAAAAAGATAATTATAATATATCATATAAGTATACATGACAATAGAAGAGTATTTTGGGTCTAATAACATTATTACTATTTTTTGTAGGAAGTTTCAAATCATCGAAACATTGCCAAGAACTGCACACACGCTTACAGTGTGCAACATAATGTCCTTGAGAATGTTGTGCTACTGCTGGAATATATTCTACTATAGTACAAATGAATCGCAGAAACTTCCATAATTTGTATTAGGGTAGCACAAACCTAGCATTCAGTGTATGTTCAATAAACAACCGAATATTTTAATACGGAGTGGGGGCTTACTCCTAATGTGACACCAGATTTTCACTATCGATTGTTATTAACAAGTGTTGCCACAAAGCACAAACTTTCATAATTTCAATATGAGTAGCACAAACCTAGCATTAAGTGACAGAATTATTTTCGCATGTATATTCTCAAGAATAGTATGGGTTTATTCTTAGTGTCACGACAGACTCGTCAATTCCATTCTCAATATCAAGTACAAATGAATAGCACAAACTTTCATAATTCATATATGGGCAGCACAAACCTAACATTAAGTGTCTGTATCATAATTGATCAAGTATTGTGATAAGAAGTGGAAGTCAACTCTTAGTGTCACGCCAGATTCCCACTATCGATTGTTAATAACATGTGCTAGCAGAAAGCACAAATTTCCATAATTCATATATAAGTAGCACAGACCTAGCACTGGGCTCCTGTTTGATAATTGATTGAATATTTCAATAAATAGTGGAGGTTCACTCGTAAAGTCACGCCAGATTCCTCAATTATATTGTTAATATTATATACAAATAAATAGCACAAACTTTCATAACTCATATCTAGCCAGCACAAACCTAGCACTAAATGCCTATACTATAATTGATCAATTATTGCTATAAATAGTAGAGGTTCACTTCTAGTGTCACGCCAGATTCCCACTATCGATTGTAAATCACAAGTGTAATTTAATAGCACAAACCAGCACAAACCTAGCACCAACTACTCAGTGAGTTTTTTTTTTTCATTCCAAGTATGGAGCCATCTGACGTGACACACATTATCAAAACTAGATCTTAAGAAAGGAGCGGGCCCTGATAGTATACCAAGCATATTTAATAGAAATTGTGCGATGTCCTCAAGTCTACTTCTTAGTTTGATATTTGCGGGGTCAATACGGCAAGGTCACTGCCTAATTTTACGGAAAAAGGCCTATGACGCTCCTATCTTCAAAAATGGCAACAAGAGTTTAGTAGTATCTAAACTGTGTATCTTTGAAAAAGTTTTTGAGTCACTGCTGTATAATTCACTACTTACTTTTGTGAAATCTCACATTATACCGGAGCAACATGGTTTCTTTGCTGGCCGTTCTGTTGATACAAATTTAGTTGAGTACACGGAGTTTATTTTAAATTCAATGGACGGAAGAATTAAGGTGGATGCTATTTACACCGATTTCTCAAAAGCATTGGATAAAATAGATCATAAAATTCTAATTGATAAATTATCGAGGATCGGTGTGGATGTGGATGTGGTTTTCTTCCTATTTATCTGACAGGAAGCAATGTGTTGTTGCACACGGATACCAATCCAGCGATTTTTTTGTTCCTTCAGGTGTACCGCAGGGTTCGCTCCTTAGTCCACTATTATTCAATATTTTCATCAATGACATCTCTACATGTCTCCCCCTGTTAATTTTGTGCTATATGCTGATGATTCGAAAATATATCAAGCTGTTCAATCTGTTGATGACTGCGAACTCATCCAGTCTGATTTAAATAATTTTATAGAGTACTGTGACCGGAATAAACTTCTTATAAATATTTCAAAATGCTGAAAAATTGCTTTCACGCGCAATAGGAATAAAATCCAGCATCGGTACAAAATCACGGGAAAAACACTCGAGATTGTTAATCAGGTCAAAGATCTAGGTGTTAACTTGGATATTGAATTGCTTTTTAATTTACATTTTAATTACATTTCTAAGAAAGCATATAAGATGTTAGGATTTTTGATATACACTGTAAAAAATTTCACAAATCCGCTTGCTATTAAAACATTGTACCTTACACTAGTAAGAACACATCCTAAATTCTCTTCTGTAAGCTGGTGTCCTCTTTACGATATTTATATCAGAAGAATTGAAAGGATACAAAATAAATTTTTGAAATTTTCCGTTCATAAATACCCCAATGCCGATGTTAAATTGTTATCTCTCGAAAAACTAGGAGTATTGGCGGATCTCACGTTTTTGTATAAAATATTGAATAACTTTCATGTTCCAAGTATACTTTCACGCTTCAATTTCAGAGTCCATACGTATTCTACGCGATCTAATTGTCTGTTTGTTGTTCCTGTAACTGCTTCCAATTCAGCTGCAAATGCACCTGTGAATAGAATTTCGACTTCATATAATAAACTTGACCTTACATTGCCAGATGTATTCTTTGTTTCTCTCAGTGTCTTCAAGAAGGTTATATCAAATAAATAACTAAATGATGAACTTTTTTAGAAGTAACATTCAGCCCAATTTATCATTTTATATTGAACTTTTATTTTTGTTCTATTGTATTTCTACTTTGTTTTTGTATGTATGTCTGCACTAATTTTTGTATAGGGATCTTATTTTGGTACAAGTCACTCTGTTATTGGGATTTATTTCTGTAAAATGAGAAAATATTTAATAAAAATCTTAACCAATTAAAACAACTTCAATAAAAAATTAGAACAAATATATATATATATATATATATATATATATATATATATATATATATATATATATATATATATATATATATATATATATATATATATATATATATATATATATATAATTCATATTCCAACTACATTTCAACTTGTGAAGCTTCCATTATAAATAATCCCAGCTAATTTTGGGGGCTCATAAATAATAAATGAAAATCATCAGGATACCCCAATATAATGGAGTTAGGAAGCTCGTCAGTTGACAATACCACTGATATAGTTGACTCTGTATCCGATTCTTCAGTTGTTCTGAATGAGATTTCTCGTTACGATATTCAGAAATTGATATCAAAACCTTTTTTTTTTTTTATATTGTCATTTATTTAATTTACAACTGGCTATTGGTGGCCAACCAGTAATTTTGATACAATTTGAGTAACTTGATAGAAGGTAGCTCCCAGTGGTACTCCTTCATGTCGCAGTAAGTGTTTTCTAGGTTGTCAGTTCAAGCGGTTTGGTCCTCTTCAGTCTTCTTGTTTCGTTCTCGTTATTCAAGATGTCAAGCACTAGATTGTTAGGATGGTTATATAGTCGGTTTTCATGTTTCTTTGCGGACAGTATAATTTATTCTATAACTGTTTTTATCTTCAGGTCTTTGTGTAGTGTATTATTCGATACATACCAAGGCGCGTTGGTTATGATGCGTAGGCATTTGTTTTGTACTCGCTGTATGATGCTTATGTTAGTTGGCCTGGCACATCCCCATAGCTGTATCCCATATGTCCAGATTGGGATTATAGCGGTTTTATAAATCAGGAGTTTGTTCTGCAGACTAAGTTTGAATTTTCGGCCTATCAACCAATACAACTTTTTTATTTTAAATTCTATTTGCTGCTTTTTTGCAATGATATGTTTTTTCCATGGTAACTTTGGCTGTAAGTGCATTCCAAGATATGTTACATGGTCTTTTCTCTCCAGGTAAATATTGTTAATTTGCACATTGGAACACTGAATTTGTCTTGTTGTAAAAGTAATATGTGTGGATTTATTGTCATTGATTTTGATTTTCCATTTGCAAGCCCAATTTTGTACATCATTTGTTGAGAGGCTACAATGGGGTTGACATTTGAAGAGAGTATGGCTGTATCATCCGCATATGTGGCCACTGTTACGTTTTCTGCACATGGTAGATCAGCTGTATGAATCTGGTAAAGTGTAGGCCCCAAGACGCTACCCTGAGGCACACCTGCCAAAATTGGGTAATTTTCAGATACTGAGTTTTCGTGAGATACTCGAAATTGTATGTCAGTGAGATATGACTTAGTTAGTAGATAATAATTGTGTGGTGAATGCTGTTCAATCTTGCACAGAAGCCCTGAGTGCCAAACTCTATCAAAGGCTTGACTGACGTCATGGAAAGCTGCTGAGCATACTTTTCCTTCTTCAAGGTCCTGTTCAATCTCTTTTACAATTCTGTGCACTTGTTCAATCGTGGAATGCTGATTTCTAAAGCCAAATTGATGGTCAGGGATTGAATTTTGGTCCTGAATGATTGGTTTTAACCTCTTCAGTACTAGTTTTTCCAGGATTTTGGATAGAACAGGTAATAGCGATATCGGTTTGTAGGAAGAAGGTTCATGGATTGGTTCACCTGGTTTTGGTATAAGGACTATGTGTGATATTTTCCACTGCAGCGGAAAATATTGTAGTCTTAAGATTTCGTTCAAAATTTGGGTGATTGCCAGAATCCCTTTCCTAGTAGAATTCTCAAGTATTGAGGCAGTGATTTCTCCTGGAAAACAGTGCTTAATTGGTAGAGAGAGTTGGAGAGGTGAATCTAAGGATTTTAATATTTCTTCGTCACTAGCTTGATTCAGAGAATGTGGCTGGAAGACACCAGATAGATACTGTGCGAATATTTCCACTTTTTCTTCGTCAGTCCTTGCCCAGGAATTATCATTTGTTTTTATGGGAGGAATGTGCTGCGTTGGTATCCTTATTTTTTTGTAGCTTTCCACAGTGAATAATTGGTATCAGCTTTTGCCGATAGATTGCTAATATACTCTTCAAATGATTCATTTTTCATTTCCATAATAAGATGTTTTAGTTTTTTGCTGAGGTTATTTGAAATGTTTTTTTCTTGAGGGTGTCTGCTTGATTGCCATATTCTCCTAGCTTTTCGTTTTTCATTCACGAGATCCCGAACGAGTTTGGGATAATTTTGTATGTTTTCATTGGGCTTATAGATTTTAGGAGTTGATCTTTGAGCGGCTTGTTGAACAGCGTTTGTAAGTTGTTCTACAGATTTATCAACTTCATCGTTGGTTTTTAGAGGGATTTGTAAATTAATTTCATCATCAAGCAGGTTTTTGAACATCTCCCAGTTAGTTGATTTGTTGCTTAGAGAGGGTCTTATTCGTTTTCCAATGATTGTTGTTCTGATTGTTAATAGAATTGGAGAATGATCGGATGATGAGTCATTGCAGTCTTATATTTTAAGATAATTAGGAGAGATGCCCCTAGTAACAAAGATATCTAACAAGTCTGGCATTCTGTTTATGTCGGTAGGCCAATATGTTGGCTTACCAGTGCTGATCGGGATAACGTTGTTCGCGTCAGTTGCAGCTTTTAGCTCTCTACCCTTTGGGTTAACTAACCTTGACCCCCATAAAGTGTGCTCCGCGTTAAAGTCATCTCCTGAAATGAATCTGGTTTCCATTGAGTTGAAATAGTTTTCGAATTGTTTCTGCTTGATTGCATGTTTTGGCGGGCAGTATACAGCTGAGATAGTGAGCGGGCCATATGAATCTTTGATTTTGATGTTAGTGGCTTGGAGATAATCTTTTTCGTATTTTTCCAGCTCATGGTGTTTGATTTTCGCGTTGATGATGACAGCAGATCCTCCGTGAGCCTTTCCGTCAGGGTGGTTAGTGTAATAAGTCCTGTAGTTATGATTATCAAAGTAGCTTTTTTCGGTGAAGTGAGTTTCTGATACCAATAAGATATCTACTTTTTGTTGTTTAAGGAACATTTCGATCTCTTGCCGGTGCTGTGTGAGCCCGTTGGCATTCCATAGTACTATGTATAGGGTGTAAGACATTATTAGTGAGATGTTTGACTAACGTGGATAACATGTTAATGATATTACTATTTTGGTTCATTAGTTGAGTGAACATAGTTTCGAATTTTTGTAGTAACCTTTGTAATGAAATGTTTTCTTCACCTGGTTGTGCTTGAGTTGCTTGCGCGTAGGTGTATATATCACTATTTTCAGGATCATCACTCACATGTGTATAAGTTGTAACGTGATGTTCATTATCTTGAGCTGACGTGTATCGCTGTTTTTGGAGGTTTGAATTATTGTGGGACTTATTTTGATGTTGGTGTCGTCTTTCTTGCAATATTCGATAGACTGGACATCCTTTATAATTTGCAGGATATGGTCCTTCGCATAATGTGCATACGGGTGAAGTATCTTTGGTCTTAGGGCATTCGTTAGTTGGATGGTATTCTGGGCATTTAACACAACGAATCGGCTTAGTGCAATAAGCCTTTGTGTGCCCATAGTCCTGGCATCTTTGGCATTGAGGTATGTCCTATTTCTTTTTTGGTGCTTCGATTCTTATTTTTGTTTCTAGGAGATTGGTTAATTCATATATATCTTTGTTCTTATCGTTGGGCTCCAAGTCTACAAAGAACATAGGTATCTGTTGTTTAGTGTGCCAACTTTTAATGTTAATTATATTTCTTATTTCAAATCCTTGTTCTTGCAATGCTTCTTTTATTTCTTCTGTAGGCATTGAGTAATGTAGGTTTTTCAATACTATTCTGTAGGCGCGGTTTTCTTTCAACTGATATGTGTGGAAAGCCACATTGTTTTGTCTTAATAGATGTATAAGTTTTCTGTACGCATCGGAGTTTGTTGTATTCACTTTAACTTCGTCATTTACCAATGATTTGCATAGAAATTCATTAGTATTGAGTGCAGTCTGGATACAATTGAGCATGTTAGAGTAATTTATCACGTTCTGTAGAAATACAGGAGGTGGTTTGTTATTTTTAACATCACTTTCGCCTGTGTTATTTTGCGAAGAGTCTTCATTCTCTAATACAGAAAACTTGTTTGTCATGTTCATATTTCCATCGTGGCTTTTGATAAATAGTCTTTTCGCCTTTGATAATGAGTTATTGCTCGCTTCGGCACAGGTGCGCTTTGTTGTTCTTTTATTCTTCATGATTTGCCAGGAGCATGATTGGTCTTCAGTACTATTTATGTTTATTAGCCCAGAGCTCGAGCTTTGCATTGCTAGTTGTGCCGTAATTTGCGCTGAAGATGCCATCATTTTCGTCGCTTGTGTGACAGGAAGTTGTGAAGTTGATTGTTGTTGTACGTATGGTTGAGGAATAAAGATAATTGGAGATTGTGAGGTGGGATAAGAAGTGCTCATAATAGGAGATCCTATGAAAGGTGGTGTGGAGAAGGTTGTTACAGAAGTTGTTGTTACAGTGTCAGCCAGTTGAGTATTGGGGAACATCGTACCACCACTGTTCTCAGGCATTCTATTTCAGCCTTGTAATCACTTACTTGTTTATTAGAATGATCTAATTGGTGTTGATGTTATTATAAATTATGAAATTCAATGAACACTACACGGGCGTTTAAGTTACGTAGAGCAATCGAGGAGAAGCAGGTAGACACGTCTGCTCTGTTCGACAGCTAGTTGAAGAATGATATCAAAACCTTAAGCAAATCTATGTTGTGGTCCTGACATAACTCCAAATATCATAATAAGAGACTGTGCTCACGTCTTATCGAACGCTTTTTATTATCTATTCCATCTCACTTTGAAAACTAAAACTTACCCCAGCTTGTGGAAACGAACCAGGCTGACACCTATTCATAAATCAGGTGATAAAGCTAACATAGAAAACTACCGTCCTACTGCCGTCTCTCTAATATTAGCAAAGTTTCCTAGTCAATAATATACTCAACAATATATAGTGAGATTAATAATTGAATATCATTTAGACATCACGATTTTATGGCAAAACGCTCCACTTCTAGTGATCTTATGAACTGCAGTCATTATATATCGTCAGCAATCGGAAATAAAAGCCAGGCGGACTGCATTTGCACTGACTTTGCTGAAGCGTTTGATAGAATAGATCATGAAATATTGATACATGAATTAGAATCTTTTTCTCTTACTCCCAATCTTCTCACACTTCTTGATACATATCTTCAGGATAGAGAGCTATATGCATAGATAAATGCAAAGTATTATCATTTGGTACATTTGGAATAAGTCGAATCCAATAAGTGGAATCGTACGCACGTTTTGTGACTGTCAACTTTTCTCATTTGCTGTTAGTTTTTGTTGTTTGGTTTATTTTTATGAGTTATCATTCGGATTATAATTATGTGCTCCATCATGTTAACTTCTTGGATTTCTCATTGATCTACGCATACGTAAGTTATTGTTATTTATCCGTCGCCATCAATATTAATATAGTTTGTGTAAAAATTCAATCGAAAACTCGTCAGATATTTGCTTTTGTTATCTATGCTCCGCCTGCTCTTAAAGCTACGTCTTATGATAATCTGTTCCAGTTTTCCGAGAATTCAACTTTTCTTCACAATAACAATTTTTCAATATTTGGCGATTTCAATATTCCTGAATTCGCACCAAACTAGTGCTAAAGTTACAGCCGTCAGCAATTTTTTGTTATTTTTTGATGCTAGACAATACAATTCTGTTCAGAATTATAATAGAAGATTACTTGATCTTGTCATTTCAAACGTGAATAGTGATGTCACTCACTCTGTAAGCTCAATGTTCGATATTGAATACGCTCATCAACCTGCACTTGAAAGAAACACTTCGTTCGCTGAAAATACATCCTCAAATAGAACTCAACATATTTCCAGCTTGGAATATAATTTCAAGAAGGTCGACTGTATAAACATGTACAGTTTGATTGAAACGTACTTGAAACAATCGACAACGTGAATGATGCTTGTGACCTATTTCATAAGCTACTTTAAACCATTTTTGATGAGTGTGTCCCACTTAAACAAAATTTCAAATATAAATACCCTCCATGGTATAGTCAATAAACTAGAAAAATTATCAAGGAGAAGGAACATGTCAGGAAACTTATGCATAAGTTCAAACATAATATACTTATTTTAATATTCAGTAAGTACGCTGTTGGCACTTGTTGAAACATATTGAATGAAAATAATAAAGAACGCTTGATTCAGTTTCAAAATAGATATTATATTGATTACTTTAGACGTATATCGGTTTTTACACCATCATCGGAAGTACAATGATGGTCTTCTTATGATGGTGTAAAAACCGGAATACGTATGAAGTAATTGATATAATATCTATTTTGAAACTTAACCAAGCGTTTTTTCATTATTTTCATATAATACATTTTATTTCTTCAAATTGAATCAATTGCGATCTCGTCTCAAAATAGAAATTAAAGAGGCCTATGACGATTATGTTCCATCTTATTGTGAGAGTACCATTGATACGGATCCAAGAAAAATTCTGGCAATTTGTTGAAAATAAAAAGAAAACATCTACTCATCCAAACACCATGTTATATGATGACAATCAGAACAATAAACCTAATAAGATTGCCAATTCTTTCGCAACCTATTTCAAATCTGTCTACTTGCCTGTTTCTCTAATTTCCCCCCCAGACAATATTTGCAAATCAAACAACTCAGTTTCCTTGAATCATATTACCAGAGATGATATTGCATTATCAATTAGAGATCTCAAGTCTGATTTATGTTGCGGTCCCGATCAAGTTCCAAGTCTTATAATTAAAGATTGTGCTTATCCATTCTCTAATGCCTTGTATCATATTTTCAATTTATCAGTTAAGACAAATATGCTTCCTGATTAGTGAAAAATAACCAGAGTCACATCTATTTATGAATCTGGTGGTTTGTCGAATATTATAGACTATCGTCCGATAGCAGTGCTATCTAATTTCAGTAAAATATATAAAAAAATTACATAGTGTGCAATATACAGAAACATCAAATGTAATATGTCTACTATTTATCACGGTTTCATGGAGAAGCAGTCAACGGTAAGCAATTTGTCGTATTTTACACACTGTTTTTCATCTGTATTGGATAATAAAGGCCAAGTAGATTGCATATATACAGATTTTGCTGAAGTTTTCGATCGCATCGATCATAGGATACTTGTTCATGAACTCACGGCTTTTTCTCTTCCCGAATCTTCAATTTTATTATTATCATTTTTCCTCTTTGACAGGAAACTTTTTGTTAATTTTTCAGTTCATAGATCCTTCACTTTCTGTGCTACTTCTGGTGTACCACAAGGATCAAATCATTGACCTCTTGTATTTTTGATATCTATTGATGACACTACTAATGTATTATTCTCTAACAATTTGCCTTTTGCCAATGATTTAAAAATATTCCATCCCATATCCAGCATAAACGATTGTCAGTTATCACAAAACGACCTTGATAATCTTTCCATAAGGTGCCATAATAATAATCTCTTCTTAAATATTGACAAATGTAGAACCATATGACTTACACCAGAATATATTCCTCCATACAATTTAGCTAGTTACATCTTGTAACCAGCTTGCTTTGCTAAAAATAGGAAACCATATCCTGTAGATAACAAAATGTTATATATAAGACTTTTGCATGTGAAAACACATAGTTGTAGTTATGATTGTAAAGAACACTCGTCAATAAACTCCAACCTGTAATTTTGTTCTCTTTTAAAAACTCATTCCTCTGATCAACGAACAAAACTGGCGCAGTCGGTAGGATTCTCGAAATTGAACGTATCAAACGAGCAATTTTCGTGTTGACGATTTATCGAGAAAAAAACGGTCGATTCGGTAGTGAACGGTAGAAGCAGATCGAGAGCATATCGATTTCCACACCAAATTCACACCTGCCGCCCACAAGAACAACAGTTCGTCAGAAGGTGAGGAAGAAAGAAGAAATTACAACACTGGTCGAGGACAAGCATCGCCGAAGCCAGCTAGCAGTAGAAAGACCTGGGAGAAGAACCAAATCGTCAGAACCTATAGGCACTAGGTTAAGAATGAAAACAACACTTTTATTGTAAGTTGCTAATTTCCTCACATCCAAATCACAATATTAAATCCAGAAAATAATTATAATGAAAGAAATATTACGATTTCACAATTGAAATAATAAATATAAATTGATGAACAATTTAGAGAATTTATCAGATTTATTGAATAAAATAAATATAGCAGACGTAAATATGGCTACAGCAGCACCATCTGTTATCGATTACCAATTGTTACGACTCTATTTAGACTCTATTCCTAGATATGAAGGAAATCCTCATACTTTGAATATATTTATAGATAATTGCCAAAATTTAATTCAGTCATTTACAAGTTCAGATCCAACATTTCACAATTTCTCAATTAGAGCGATTTTAGGTAAATTAACTGGTCGCGCACAACTTTTGATTGGATCCAGAACAGAATTACAAACCTGGAAAGATATTAAAACAGCTTTAAGTCTTAGTTTTGGAGATCAAAGAAATATTGATTGTCTAGTTCAAGATTTAATTTCTTTAAAGCCACAAAAAAATGAATCACCATATAACTTTGGCATGAGATGTCGAGATGCCCGTGGTTTAATTTTTGCAAAATTGAATACTTCACGAATTCCACCCGCTGAAAAATCATCACAAGTTAAAAATTACGACGATCTAGCACTCAAAACATATATTAGAGGTTCACCACCAAACATTCAAACAAATGTTAGATTAAGAAATCTCGATTCTTTGGAAAAAGCCATGAGCCTTGTCATTCAAGAAGAAAACTTCCTTTATTCAATTCAAGAGCAGAATACTTTAAATTTACAAAGCTCATTCAAACCAACTCAAAGAATGGTACCAACAAGACAAACTGTACCAACGAATGCAACATACATTCCTAACTTGCAACAACTTCCTGCAAATCCAAATTCTCATAGCTTTACACAACAACAAAGACCAAATTTGATGCCTATTCGAGTTAATCCGTTTTATAAACCAAATAATCAACCAAATTGGCGTCCTACTCATTATGTACAACGTCAGCCTCAAAATAATTTTGTACGTCCCACAAATTTTATGCCATTACAAAGACAGCCGAATTTTTCTCAAAATTTTACTCGTCCTAATCAAAATCAAAATCAAAGAGAATATACACCAGAACCCATGGATACTACATCTGCCCAATCTAGAATCAAATCACAACAAAAGCCATTCACATCTTTGGCACTTTACAACCAAAATATCAATCAAGAAAATTCCAATATTCATTTTGAAAATCAAAACTATGCAGAAAATGAAACCCATGAGAATTATGCATGTGAACAATTCTGAGACGCACTATAGTTATTCCCACGCTGACTATGACGGATCAAGTTGTACATTTGATAACAGTACATATGACTCTGAGAATTACGAAGGTGAACAAAATTTTCCTTTGGTCCCATGCAACACAAATCAAACCTAATCCAGTTAAATGTATTAAAAGCAAACCTACCCTACATTTATATTCCCGAAATTAACGCAAACTTTTTAATTGATACCGGAAGTACTAAAAGTTTAATGAACCCTGATCTAGCTTACAGATTTTATCAAAATTATATTTTCAATGAGAATTTTAACATTCAAACAGCTCACGATATTCCATTTCACAATGAAGTAGTCGAAATTCCACTTTTTGAAAATTTTAATGTTTCTGAAAGTCATAAATTTTATCTTTTTAAATTTAGTAATAAATATGATGGACTTATAGGCGTAAATTGATTGAGTCAGTTGAACGCAAATGTTGATGTAAATACACAACAATTACGTACTCCTTTCGCAAATATTCCTATAATATTTGAACCTGACAATGACAAGACATCGCGAGATAATTTTAAAAATCATTCCATTATTATTTCTTCACGAGTTAACATGATAGTAAAAATTCCAGTTAAACAGAAAAATGGCATTGGATTGTTAGAATATACAAACTTTGGAAACGGTATTGAAATGCCTAAAGCAGTAGTAGATGTTTCAAACAATTATGCAATAACTTCAGTAATAAATATCGGACAACACCCTGTGAAACTTGATATTCACGGACCTTTAGATATTGAAATTTTAGATTCCATAGATTTAAATTTTGTTGAAGAAATGGAAATTGATAACGACGAATTGGAAATTGAATACGAAAATTTATTAAAGCAAAATTTGAAAAATATAAGAATAGACCATTGTAACAAAGAAGAAAAAGATGCGATAAGAAAATTATGTTACGAGTACAGAGACATATTTTATTCTGGAAATATTCCTCTCAGTTTTTCGAACGAAGTCACACATAAAATTAGATTAAAAGATGGCACCCCTATTCATGTGAATTCATATAGATTTCCCGAAGTACATAAACAAGAAGTACGCGATCAAATTTCAAAAATGTTAAATCAAGGAATAATTCAAAATAGTATTTCACCTTGGTCTAGTCCAATCTGGATAGTCCCAAAAAAATTAGACGCATCTGGTCGTAAGAAAT
This sequence comes from Dromius quadrimaculatus, assembly GCA_963989225.1. NCBI lineage: Eukaryota > Metazoa > Arthropoda > Insecta > Coleoptera > Carabidae > Dromius > Dromius quadrimaculatus. The sequence goes on along the minus strand of OZ022336.1, from coordinate 23,946,335 downwards.
AGAGACTTGTAATCGATTACAGAAAATTAAACGAACGTACTATAGACGACAAATACCCTTTACCAAACATCGCGGATATTTTAGACAAACTAGGTAGAGCAAATTATTTTTCAACTCTCGACTTAGCGAGCGGATTTCATCAAGTGGAAGTAGATCGCGAAGACGTTCAAAAGACAGCTTTCACAACTGAAGGTGGACATTACGAGTTTAAACGCATGCCCTTTGGATTAAAAAATGCACCTTCCACATTCCAACGTGTGATGGATAATGTCCTTCGAGGATTACAAAATGAAACATGCCTCGTATATTCAGACGACATAATAATCTTCAGTACTTCACTGCAAGAACACATAGAAAGACTTAAATCAGTATTTGACAGACTACGACAAAATAATTTTAAAATACAACTAGACAAATCCGAATTTTTACAAAAATCTGTACAATATTTAGGACACATAATTACCCCAAGTGGAGTTAAACCAAGCCCCGACAAGATTTCTGTTATAAAAAACTTTCCTATTCCTAAAACTCAAAAAGAAATCAAAAGTTTTCTTGGATTACTTGGATAGTATAGACGTTTCATCAAAGACTTTGCAAAAATTACTAAACCAATGACAGAATGTTTAAAGAAAGACTCCAAAGTAATACATGACAAAGAATTTATCGACAGTTTCAATACTTGCAAACACCTTTTAATGAATGACCCAATTCTCCAATATCCCGATTTTGACAAACCATTTATATTAACAACAGACGCAAGCAATTACGCAATAGGCGCTGTCCTTTCTCAAGGCGATATTCCAAGAGATAAACCACTAGCATACGCGTCGCGAACTTTAAATGAAACAGAAACACGATATTCAACCATCGAAAAAGAGTTACTAGCCATCGTTTGGGCCTGTAAACACTTTAGACCTTATCTATACGGTCGTAAGTTCACAATAGTCACTGACCATGGACCACTCACATGGTTATTCAATTTAAAAGAGCCAAACTCAAAACTAGTAAGATGGAAACTGAAACTGGAAGAATACGATTATAATATAATATATAAAAAAGGTAAATGTAACACCAACGCAGATTGTCTCTAGCGCATTAATATCAACGCAATAGAAAGCGAATCAGTAATTAATAATCCTGGCGGAATAAATACAGACATTGTAGATTATTTACGAAATTTTGTAGAAAATTTAGTTCCTGATGAACCACAGCCATCCACTAGTACACAATATTTGATTGAGAATGAAAAAATCAAGAAGAGACCAAAATTCCATATAATCTCTGACATACAAGTTAAACCTCCAAACACAACAAACAATCAACAGAACATTGACACTGCAGAAGTAGATAACAACATCCCAGATTCTGAAAGCGTAACTCAACACTCTACAGCAGGTGATACCAATAATGACGGTATTACAAGTTAAGACGAGATTATAAATAATAAAACAAATCAGATTCCTGTATTTCCAAATTTTTATTCTAAGTGTGATTTTTCTCATGAAAATTATGAGAATCAGAGAATTATAAGAGTAAAAATACCTGAAAACAATAATGATAAAATTATATTTGAGTTTTTGAAGAATTTTACAAGTTCAAAAGTTATTTATCACATGTATTTCCACACAGATAAACTTTATAAAGATTTTTCAAGAGTATTTTTAAGTCACTTTTCAGAAAAAGGTCCCAAATTAATTAAATGTATAAAACTTTTAAATACAGTAACTGATAAAGAAGAACAAATAATGTTGATAAAGAATCATCATGAAGGAAAGACTAACCATAGAGGTATAAATGAAACCATTGAATATCTAAAGAGAAATTATTACTGGAAACATATGAAATCAACAGTAACAAATTTTATTAACACATGTCACATTTGTCAGAGAGCTAAGTATTCTAGAAAGAAACCTTATTCGCCTCTGATGTTGACAGGAACAGCAACTAGATCCTTTCAAATAGTTCATATAGATGTATTTGCTTTTGATAAGAAAAATTATTTGACCTTAGTAGATGCTTTTACAAAATTTGCGCAAGCAATCTTTATAGAAGGTAAAACAGCGATTCACATAAGTAATGCTCTAATTAAATATTTTGCTTCATTTGGCGTCCCAGAAAATCTAATTCTAGACAATGGAAAAGAATTCAACAATAGCACCGTACAAGAACTTTTAAGATTACACAAAATTAATATTCATTTTACAACACCATATCACCACCAATCAAACGGTATTGTCGAGCGATTCCACTCAACAATTATAGAACATTTAAGAATATTCAGAGAAACTTTTCCGGACGACAAAAGCGATCAAATGAATTATGCAATTATTGGTTACAAAAATTCGATACATAGTTCAACCAATTTTACCCCTTTTGAATTAGCTTTCGGTCATACAAAATTGAGAGATACAAATGAACTTTCTATGCTAAATTCATTTTATAATTACTATGTTGAAAATCATAACGAGAAATTAAAACATGTTTACGAAGCAGTTTCGAATAAATTGCAAGTTGATAAAGAAGAAGTAGTTTCGAAATCTAATACGCAATGAGATAAAAATAATGAATTTAAATTAAATCAAATTGTTTTTAAACAGAATCCTTTGCATAGGAATAAAAAAAAATCGAAATTTTTAGGTATTTATAAAATTACCAAATTGTTAGATAAAAATTGTGTAGAGATTACAAATCAAAATAAGAAAGAGAAAATTAAAATTATTCGTATAAAAGAATTGAGGAAACCACCTATTGTTACAGATGTTCGTTCCTCATCGCCACCGCAACATTAGAATTACCCAAATACCATAATTTCAACCAAAATCCTGGCCTACTTCCTTTAAAACTAGGTCATGCCCAACTGCAGACTGACTTTTGGACATTTGTACGAATATTTGACATTACTGACATAATAAATGAATTTCATACATTAGAGAGTAAAATAGCAGTTATTAAGAAAGAGATTGGAAATTCAACATTTAGTTACCATTCTTATCGTATAATTGACATTCTCAAGAATAAAGTTTCAACTCAGATAAAACAATTGAGTCCCAACATAATAAATAAACAGAAACGAGGTTTAATAGACGGCCTATGTTTAATTATTAAATCCATTACTGGAAATCTTGATCAAAGAGATGCTGAAAGATATGACGATATTATCTCAAAAGTATCAAATAACCAACATAGACTTAAAATACTTTTTAATAATCAAATGACAATTTTACAAATTTCAATTCAAAAATTTAATGATAATATCAAAAAGCTTTCAAATAATCAAATTCATTTAAATTCCAAAATAATGGAGTTGGAAACAATTATCAATGATACATGGATAAAACATGTAGAAATGAATCATAATTTATCTTTACGAACTGTTATATCACAATATATTTCAAGTTTACAAATAATATATGATCTTCTCGAAAAAATTGAAATTGCTATCACTTTTTCAAAGTCAAACGTACTCCATAATTCAATAATAGAGCCATATGATTTATTTTCCAAAATTATAACAATAAATACACAACTAAAAGCTAGTAGATTCCCATTTGAACCCATACTAGATAATTTATTATTGTTTGAAAAAATCATTAATATAAAAAGTTATAGTAAAAGTAATCAGATTATATTTTTATTACAAATTCCAATTGTAGAGATCGAGTATTTTGATTATTATCACTTATATTCTTTGCCTACTCCAAATCATAATTTATTCAGAACCATAATACCACGCTCTAAATTCCTCATTTCCAATGAGCAGACTTATTCCTTCTTTGATTGAAAATGCAAGGGAATCATACCAGAAGAATACTTGTGTCAAGAAATGCATCTTACCAAGATCTACCAAGACGCCCCTTGTGAGATTCAACTTCTAAGATTCAACGAGAACACAACCAACTGCATTATCATCCCAGCTGTTATTCCAAATATAAAAATCCAGAAGATAGAGAAGAATCAATGGATTATCATCGCCCCATATAGTGTTGTTGCAACTCAAAAATGTGGTAGAGATACGAACAATATCCCCTTGAATGGAACTTATATAATTGAAATAATTAATAAATGTGAAGTGAAAATTAAAGACATGATTTTAAAAGCTTTTCAAAGCACAAAATTTAGTCATATTAATATTAATTTACCAAATTTGCCTGCAACTATTGATCAAAATAATAAAACATATTTGAATAATAATAAAATTAAACTAGATTCTATTAATTTAGACGAAATCAAGAATTTAATTTCAATAATAAATGACGAAAAAGAAAAATTGAATGAAATCAAAGATACACCCATTAACTATGATGAAACTAGCATATATACAGTTATTTTATATACAATTATCATAATAATTATTTTATGTTATATTTTGTATTATTTTGTTCAGCAAAGAAAACATAACAGATCACAAGGACAACCCAATGTGGAAATCGGAATGGCACCGAACTCTGTGGCCAAAACCCCTATAGTTCTCGACTAGGGCTGGAGGAGTTACATCTTGTAACCAGCTTGCTTTGCTAGAAATTGGAAACCATATCCTGTAGATAACAAAATGTTATATATAAGACTTTTGCATGTGAAAACACATAGTTGTAGTTATGATTGTGAATAACACTCGTCAATAAACTCCAACCTGTAATTTTGTTCTTTTTTAAAAACTCATTCTTCTGATCAACGAACAAAACTAGCTACAACATAGATGGCCATGATCTTCTGCGCTGTTATACGATAAAGGATCTTGTTGTTAGCTTTGATAATAGACTAGCACTTACGCAGCACATACACGAAATTATAAAAAGTATTAATAGAATGTTAGGTTTTATCATACGTGATACTCGTGATTTTATTTTTATTACGCTCGTAATTACTCTGTATTACTCTCTCGTAAGGTCAATGCTTGAGTACTGCTCTTAGATATGGAGTCTAATTCATATCGTACATCAAAATAGCATACGAAGTGTCCAACGTAAGCTTGTCAAATTCATTTATTTCAAAACCTAAAATAATTACCCTGATAGATCAATCTCTTATCAAAATCTGCTGCAAATGTTTAGCATGACTAGTCTTTCGAACCGAAGAGATTTTGGTGATATATTTTATCTTTGGAAACCTTATAACAACATATCTTGACAAAGTCTTTTAAATATGTTCGAAATAAAAAGTCTCTATGAGAGAAGGAAGAGATTTTCGGTGAATTATCTGCATGAATTATTGCATGGCAGTATTTATGATCCCTTATCCTTGAGTCCTCTCAACATACACATTCCTCCATATTTCTCACGCTTCAACACATCTTTCTATCTGCCCTACCCACGAACTTATCAATTCTATACTTCTCCGATAAACAGAATGTGTTCTATATATCAGCGTAGTTCCTACAAAAATGATATTTCCAATAACAGATTCAAATGTGTCTAGGTGACTTCATTGTATTCCCTCCATATGGTAATTGCCTCAGTTCGTAAGCATATCTGTATTTTTTTTGTGATTCTAGTGTTTTTTTCTGTTATTTGAATGTATGTATTTTTTCTGCCCATCTATTGGTTTATACTGTGAAGCAGTATTACTCTTATGTTAATAGTAATAATAATATCGGAATTTTAGGCTGGGAGAATGCATATATTATATAAAATAGTATTTTTAGCATTAATATGAAGTTAAATACATAATATATCCACACATGCTGGTATTCTTAAATTCATTCCATCTAGGTAAATTTCAGTTCATTTATAATGACTTTTTATTGCCGAAAGAATACCTCCACCGCAATAATGGCCAATGTCCTGAAATTCACTATCTCATCTGTATGTAAAATGCTCGGTATTACAGAATTCAGAATCAAAAATACCATCATGTAGCCATGTTTTAGTGAAAGCAATAACGTCGTACATAGAAGAAAGCATGGCAGTATAACAGAAATTGAATCTATTCTTTGAACTTTGAATATTCATATAATTAATATTTAGATGAGAGATATATGCTGAACATTCTTTGCTTGATGGTTTATGTATTAGTTTTTTAGAATAAAAGGAGCCGAATTTCTATATTTGATATAAATGCTAGTTTCACCATCTGATTTTTTTTTATTTAGCTCAGCTTCAACATTTTCAAAATAGTCCATCTGTGGACGTGTGTTATCATTGCTTATATGAACATCATCATACTGATCAAGGCCTCTAAGTTTTTTAGCGTTACGAAGAATCACACTAGCACTATCCGCACTATCGAAAACTACTCCAATAAGTCAGGGACGACTGTTTCCAATATTATCGGGAGTACCTAATCTATGTATTTTGTGAAAACAGGACGTAATATAGGGGTAACTGCCGATGTTATACCGAAGATAATCGCTGAGAGATCTTCATTCTCTGTTCCCGAAACACCAGAAACAATTATATTTTTCTCTCAGATATTTTTGTCATTGACTTCGTTGATCATTTTATCAGCTGGAATATTTTCTTTGATGAGGTCAGGCACAGCATTGGAGCTAAATTCTACTTCTTAGTTGATACTTGAAGCTGTTTTAGTAAAGAAATTGTATTAGTTTCTTTGATACAATTATCGCAGTAAATACGAATTGCTTTAGAATTGGTACAAGTTGTACGACTTACATAATCAGTAGTGAGTTTTATACAGTATGGATGAGTTATTTTTCCACATCCATCACAATTAATTGTCTTGTGTTGATCAGCATTCACTGACTTATTGCAAATTGGACAGCTGGAAGCCATAGATGGGACGATATTAGCCGAATATGAACAGAGTGAAGAGATTTTCTGCTCTGCAATTGAGACGAGATAGGGTGTACGCGCACTCACAGTGATAATTTAATTATCAGCAATTTCATAACAACACACAATCATGAACTTTGAGAGCACACGTGATTCTTGGTAGATATAAAATTTGGCAAACTAGGATCTGATTTTCAACTGAACAAATATAGCTTGAAATGATGATCACTCAATAAATAACTTCAAGCCACTTCACTTAATAAAATTATGATATTTCCTCTGACAACTTTTATGCAAATTCATGCATATACCGAACAATAAATTCTTTATAGTAATAACTCTGTTAATTCTGGAGTTAATATGTTGTCAATTCCAAACTGAATCTGTTATCATGAGTATCTAACTCCAAATAACCCACATTTGATGTCAGATTTGACAATACAAGCCCGTAGTCAGATCAACCACTTTTGAGAACAGAAGGTTGCTTCAATTAGGTTTGAATCTGTAATTGAACTCAATATCGTTTTGCAGGATATTCATGCAATGTCTTAAGGACATTGATAACCACAAAACAGCTTTTCAAGAACTTCTTTCGGTAAAAGCTCAACGCTGGAACAAACGGCGGTTAGTTCAATAGCAATTTACTTTAGAAGACTGTCGATATTCCTACAGTCATCGACAGATGTGCACTCAAAAGAAATTGCCCCAATTTGCTATTATATTTGGAAATACTCATCGAACTATGACTTTTAAATGTACGATTAGAAAAGTTCTATTGAGAAATATGAGATTTGACATTCTAGTTACTTATCAATTGACAACTCTCCCGGATAAATTTTTCAGATAATTGATATTCTTTGAAACCATAGGTTCCCATGTCACCATAGAGCACAACCAGTTTCTAAAGCATTTCTTGTTCAACTTATGTTTTCACGGTCTCTCATAGTTCAATAAATCCTCAAAATAAGAATAGAGATTGATATACTGCAGATATCTAACGTTCATCTCATTGAGTAGAACAAGCAAATTGATAAAAATAATAGCTCACTTCTACTCTTCAAGATTTCTTATTTTCATATTGAGAAATCTCAAAAATCATTTGTTGAGAGACTCAGTTCTTCTCAACACATGTAGCATCACGTGTAATGCAAAGACACAAAGGACTCGTCTATACATGTTCCTGCTGCGAAGATGTACAAGTATAGATCAGGGTGGATCGGTGTGATTGACATTGTTCATCACGTAGCCTACTACTCGGGAGAAATTACATAGACCCAGACCATGTGTACTCAATAAAATGACAGATCGTAACTGTGTTCCGTGTCCATAAAATTACAATTGAATTCAGAAAATTTCATAAATGCTACTGGGATGTTATATAGCATCTGTTATGTAGAGAATATAATAGATGAAATTTTGGTAACTGCCAGAGCTTGACACGACGAATATCAATGGTTCATGGGAATTATATCAGATATAGGGCTCCGAAACTGATATGATATAAAAACAAGCTCATCTCTAACAGAGTATTTGTTATTTGTTTTATTTTCATTGGAATACTCGATAGACTGAATAGGAAAAGTGTTTCAATTTAGAATAACAATAATAGTATTCTCTTGATTGAAATCATGACTTGTTGCAGCTATTCATTCATCCATTTTTTTTTTAAATAATACCTCAACAGGCAGAGATGCCCAATTCCAGGAGAAACAAAATTATACTCATCAATGGTTGGACAATCACAGTGATAATAATTAGGGAAAATGGACTAAAATAAATGTTTTGAATATAAAACATAAGGAAATGATTGTAGAGGCAAGGAGCTGAACTCAATTTTAAAATTGGCTTGCGAACATTTTACAAATCTAATTACTCATAATGATACATCCACCCTGCCATGCGAAACGAATGGATTCCAATAAATTAAGACTTCAGCTTGCAGATAATCACAATTGACAATGACACACCATAACTGAACATGTCACCATATCTTCACGAATTAATGAATCATCTTGTTTCAGTTAGCCGTTTATTTACCTTAGCCTCATATAGGCAAGGCGACTGAATGCTAGTTTCGTAATCATAATAATAAGCACAATCAAATCATAAGGTGCCGTGTGTGTCAGGATATGGGAAATGCATAATGACCGAAAATGATACACGTGAGAATTTATAAGGAAACTCATCCAAGAGCATTCATGGAGTATTACAGTTCTCTCTCATGATGTGAAATTTTAATGTTGAAACTATGGGGAAATACCAGTATGAAGAGTTGGACGCAGTATACTTTGTAGCTAGCCGATCGATTTCGAGATCCACGTTATATCAATTCTTTCATTTGGTGTTAGTGATCTCTTTACTGAGAAGTACTATCCAGATCTTATCCAATTGTTTTTTTTTTTTCTGTATTCAATCCAAAGAATATGCATCAATAATGCTGAATGTTGACCAGTCTGATTCAATCACTTATGCACGTGGCATATGGCAAGAACTAAATCAAAATGAACTTATCCTTGTGCGAGCCTAAGATATTCAAGGCACATGTAAAGGGTGAGGAAGTATGTATAGTCGTTACCTTAGTGACGCCCTAATGGACTAATACATAACAGGTGGAAATAATTGTATTAAAATGCTGTCTAGATTATTGTTTTACCTCAAATGCATATCATATAGGAATTTTTGAGTTTAAATAACATCGAATCTAAATTAGTCTCAAATATCATTAGGATCCATACCATCAGGATTCGCTGCAGCGAATCCAACAAGACAGAGGAATTAGGTGTCACGCCTGACTCGGCGCAAAATACACACGAAGAGTTTACTAGAGTTTTGTAGCGCAATCTTCTTTCCGCGCGTGTTCGTTAGTGGAGAGTAAAAGAGAGCTCCAAGCCGTTCTGTGACTCTATCTTACAGGCCGCCATGTTTATTCGCACTTCCATGGTGCGTTCACGACAGCAAAATAACAGATAGAGACCCTTCTATCTTCGCGCGAGTTCTTGAGTGCAGAGAGAAAAATAATTGTTCACGCAACGCCTAATAAAGTTTGATATTGTGTTATTATTATGAATAAAATATTTCAGAACAATTAATATTCTCAAATTTTAATAGTATTGTATCATACACAGCCAGAGGGTTAGCCGTCGGCAATTTTTTTGAGATATGAGCTTTACAAAATTTTCCCAGTCTGTAATATATATAGCTCCAAAACTCATACTGCAGACTGAACAACATCTACTGTATATAAAATATTTTTTCCTAGTGAGCTGTAGAGGGGATGAATCGATTGACTTCGACGTAAAATTCAATTTTTTGCCTTTGAAGTCGATATTTCAACATTTTTGAAACTAGAAAAAGGTTTCTCAACTCTCGACTGTATTCAACTGAGTTATAATAGCTAAGGAATGTCGAAATTTTGTAAATTGAATATGATCAAATTTTAAAACAGAAGGATGTCAAATCATACTTCAAACCAAACTGGAGAAACTTCTGAACATAAATTCTTCTATTTCCAAATTTTCAACTGGAAAACATATACTTCTTGTTTTAAGCAAAGAACACCAATTTCCACACATGGAGGATGTGAAATCATACTCTGAGCCAAATTTTCAACTATTTTATTCATAACTTTATAGCTAAACATATAATACTCAAGATTTCGAAATACACAACCCTCCTGTGGATAATTGTGCGACTACAAACTCCTTAACAAATACACATCATATTCCCCAACAACCCCTTTGAACTCTTGTGAATATTCAGTGAATTAAATTGCATCTCCTCATTCCAATTACTCCTTTTTTATCATAGCAGGAAGTGTTTTTTCTGAAGGTGACTCTCCAGAAGGCAATTATTGGTGGAAATTGATCCATTCGAATTCTGTGTGAATTATCGCGTGACACAAAACTATCCTACACAAACACATATAATTCCTCAACAACCCCTTTGAACTCTTGAAATCATTCATTGAATCAAATTGCATTTCCTCCTCCCAATTACCCTCTTTTTATTGTGAAGTGAGTGAGTGTATTTTCTAAAGGTGACTCCTTAGAAAGCAGTTCTCGATAGAAATAAATCTATATAAGCAGTCTGAAAATTATTGCGCGACTGTAAGCTTCCCTGGACAATCACATTGAATCCCTCAACAATCCCTTTGAATTCTAGTGATTATTCGATAAATTAAATTTCATCTCCTCCCTCCAATCACCCCCTTTTTACTAGACCAGGGAGTATTCTTTATAAGGGTGGCTCTACAGAAAGCAATTCTCGATGATAATAAATTTATACAACCCCTCTGTGGATCATTGCGCGACTTAAAGCTCTCCTTCACATACACATTGAACTCCTCAACAACCCCATAGCATTCTTGTAACTATTCAGTAAATCAAATTGCATCTCTTTCGTCCTATCACCTCCTCTTCATTATACCGGGAAGTGTTCTTTCTGAGGCTGACTCTTCGAAAAGCAGGTATCGATGAAAATAAATTGATACAACTTCTCTGTGAATCATTGCGCGACTAAAACTCCCCTACACATACACATTCAATCCCCCAACAACCTCTTTGAACTCTTGTAATTATTCAGTAAATCAAATTGGATCTTCTCTCTCATATTACCTCCTTTCCATAATACCGGGAGCTGTTATTTCAGAGGGTGACTCTCCAGAAAGTAATTCTCGATGGAAATAGATTCATACAACCCCTCTGTGACTTATTGCGCAACTAAAAGCTTCCCTCCGTATACACATTGAATTCCCCAACAACCCCTTCAAGTTCTTGTAATCATTCAGTTGATCAAATTGTATTCCCTTGCTCCAATTACCCTCTTTTTATCATACCGGTAAGTGTTTTTGCTAGGGGTGACTCTCCAAAAAGCAATTTTTGATGGGAATGAATTCATGGAACCCCTCTGTAGAGTATTGCGCGACTCAAAACTCCCCTACACATACACAATAAATTCCCTTACAACTCCGTCGAGTTCTTGTGATTATTCAGTAAATCAAATTGCATCTTCTTCCTCCAATTACTTTTTTTAATTATACCGGGAAGTGTTCTTTCTGAAAGTGGCTCTCCAGGATGCAATTCTTGATGGAAACAAAATCATACAACTCCTCTGTGAGTTGATGCGCGACTAAAAACTCTCCCACACATCCACATTGAATTCGCCAACATCCCCTTTGAATTCTTATAGTTATTCAGTGAATCAAACTGCATCTCTCGCTTGAATAACTTTCTCCTAATTATACCGTGACCTCGCAGCGGGTGCATGGCTAACTCATGCATTTTGGTGAGAAGCGTCACCACAGATCTCAGCTAATGAACTTCCACTTCTCATCTTCTCCTCCTAGTTACTTTTTTTCAATCATACCGGGAAGTGTTCATTCTGATGTTCGCGTTTCTCGCCCTTCATCAAGCAATTTATGATGAAAATAGATTCATACAACTTCTCTGTGAACAGCTGTGCGATTAAAAACTCCCCAACACATACACATTAAATTCCTCAACAACCCCTTCGAATTCTTGTAATCATTAATTTAATAAAATTGCATCTTCTCCCTCCAATTTATCATACCAAGACGTGTCCTCTCTGAGGGTAACGCTTCAGAAAGAAATTCTCGATAGAAATAAATTCATACAACCCCTCTGTAAATTATTGTGCGACTTAAAACTCCCCCACACATACACATTAAATTCTCCAACAACTCCTTTGAATCCTTGTTATTATTATGTAGATCAAATTGCAACTCCTGCTACAATGACCCTCTTTTTATTATACCATAAAGTGTTCTTCCTAAGGGTGACTCTTTAAAAAGCGATTCTTGATGAAAATATATTCATACAGCCTCTCTGTTATTTATTGCGCGACTGAAAACTCCCCTAATCATACACATCAAATTACCCAACAACTTCTCCAAATTCTTGTGAATATTCAGTATATCAAATTGCACCTCCTCCCTTTAAGTACCCCTTTTTTACTGTACCGAAAAGTGTTCTGTCTTAGAATGACCCTTCAGAAAGAAATTCTCGCTGGAAAAAAATTGATACACCCCCTGTAGATTATTGCGCGACTCAAAACTCCCTCACAAATGGACATTGAATTTCCTAACAATCCCTAGAAATTCTTGTGATTATTCAGTAGCTCAAATAGCAATTCCTCCGTCCAATCGCCCCGTTTCTTTCATACCGCGAAGTGTTCTTCCTGAGGATGACTCTTCAAAAAGCAATTCTCGATGAAAATAGATCCATACAACCCCCCTGTGGATTATTGCGCGACTAAAAACTCCACTATACCTAAACATTGAACTTCTCAACAACCCCTTTGAGTTCTTGTTATCATTCAGTAAATCAAATTGCATCTCCTCCCTTCAATTAACTCTTTTCTAATTATACCGGAAAGTTTTCTTTCTGACGATACAGTTATTCCTCTTTCAGAAATCAATTCTTGATGGAAATGAATTCGTATAACTTCTCTGTGAGTTATTGCGCGACTAAAAACTTCCGTACCCATACACATTAAATTACCCAACAACTCCTTAAAATTTTTGAGATTTTTCAGTAAATCAAATCGCATCTCCTCGCTTCAATTACTCTCTTTTTATCATACCGGGAAGTGTTCTCTCTGAGGGTGGCTCTTCGGAAAGCAATTTTCGATGAAAATGAATTCATACAACTCCTCTGTAAGTTATTGCGCGACCTATAACTCACCTATACACACACATCAATTCCCTAACAACCCCTTAGAATTCTTGTAATGATTCAGTTAATCAAATTGCATCTCTTTCCTCCAATTACGCCCTTCCTAGTATACCGGGAAGTTCTCTTTCTCAGGGTAACTCTTCATAAAGCAATTCTTGATGGGAATGAATTCATACAACCCCTCTGTAGATTATTGCGCGACTTGAAACTTCTCTACACATACACATTGAATTCCCCAGCAACCACTTTGAGTTCTTGTGATTATTTAGTAAATCAAATTGCATCTCCTCCCTCCAATTACTCCCTTTTTATCATACCAAGAAGTGTTCTTTCTGAGGGTGACCCTTCAGAAAGCAATTCTCGATGAAAATAAATTCATATAACCTCTCTGTGAATCAATGCGCGACTAAAAACTCCACTAGACATACACATTGAATCTCCCAACAACCTCTTTAGATTCTTGTAATTATTCAGTTGATCAGATCGCATCTCCTCCCTCCAATTACTCCCTCTTCAATTATACCGGAAAGTGACTTCTCTGAGGGTGACTCTTCAGAAAGCAATTCTCGATGAAAATAAATTCATACAAACCTCTGTAAATTATTGCGCGACTGAAAACTCCCCTACACACACACATAGAATTCCCAAACAACCCCTTTGAATTCTTGTAATTATTTAGGTTATCAAATTGCATCTCCTCCCTCCGGATACCCCGTTTTTATCATACCAGGAGGTGTTTTTTCTGTGGGTGACTATTCAGAAAGCAAATCTCGATTGGAATAAGTCCATACAACTCCTCTGTGAATTATTGCAAGACTAGAAACTCCCCTACACATACACATCAAATTTCCCAACAACACCTTGGAATTCTTGTGATTATTCAGTAAATCAAATTGCATCTTCCTCCTCCAATTACGCCCTTATTGATTATACCGGAAAGTTTCGATCCTGAGATTGGCTCTCCAGGAAACAATCCTCGATAAAAATAAATTCATACAACAACTCTGTGAATTATTGTGCGACCAAAAACACTCCTACACACACAATCAATTTCCATACAAATCCTTCGAGTTCCTGTAATTATAAAGTGAATCATATTGCATCTCCTCCCTCAAATTACTCTATTTTTGATTATACCGGAAAATGTTCTCTCAGAGGGTGACTCTTCAGGAACATTCAACCTCTCTGTGGATTATTGCGTGACTGAACACGCACACAACCCCTTCGAATTGTTGTGATTATTCAGTGAATCAAATTGCATCTCTTTCTCCCAATTACCCCCTTTTAATTTTATACCAGGAAGTGTTCTTTCTAAGGGTGATTCTTGAAATAGCAATTCCCGTTGGGAATAAATTCATACAATCCTTCTGTAAGTTATTACGCGACTAGAAGCTCCCCTACACAAACACATTGAATTCCCCAACAACCTCTTTGAACTCTTGTAAGTATCCAGTATATCAAATTGCAACTCCTCCCTCCAATTACCCCCTTTCAATAATACCGAGAAGAGTTCTCACTGAGGGTAGCGTTTTTCGCTCTTTAGAAAGCAATTCTTGATGGATATGAATCCATACAAGCCCTCTGTGAATTATTGCGCGACAAAAAACTCCCCTACATATACAAATTGAATTTCTCAACAACCCCTTAGTGTTCTTGTAATTATTTCGTAAATCAAATTGCATTCCTTCCCTCCAATTATCCCTTTTCCAATTATACCAGAAAGTTTTTTTTCTGAGGGTAGCTAATCACGTAAAATTTGAGTGCTAAGTTTAAAATGACTTCAAAAATTCTACGCAACTCTAGCTCAGACTCAGAGAAATAATTGGGTGGAATTACGCTAGCTTTAGCAAAAAAATATACAATAAAATATAGTTTCAGAAATAAATAGTAGGGCGCCACGTAGTTGAACTTATATTTTCCAAGGTACTCAACCCCGAAAATACCTGAAACTAAGGTGTTGAAGGGAATGATTGGGGAACAAAAGAATAGGTGTCAATATTCTGTTCGTCAGCGTCAATCTGGTTGCTGACTCCCAAATAATTTAATATAACTCAAACAGCAGCTCACCTCAAGCCTACTGACAGAGATCAAGCTCTCTTCTACACTGCAGAAAGAAAAAATATGGGCAATTTCCATCCAAGAAAAAAATAGTGGATTCACCTAGAATAAATGAAAACAATTAAGTAAGTACGTGATTTATTGACAACGCACCTAAGTACTGCGAAAGTAAAAATAAATGAATCAATGTAATTGGAATACACAATTTTAAATTACTTGCCTAAATAACGCAAAAAAACAAATTAATGAAAGTAAATAGTGGGCCTTACAATGACCCTACGCCTAAGTAGCGCAAAAATAAAAATTAATAAATGTAAGTAAGCTAGGTTAGAGCCCTCTACGTTCTACAAAGGTAAATGAAAATGCGTAACAACTCGCGCGTACAACAACAATAAATTTGGCCCTCCTTCGATCGAATCAAGTTCACAGCGAAGTATACCACATAAGCGTAATGAATAAACAAACTACTTTGTCGACTGACCCTATACAATTTACAGAAAAGCCGTGGTCCAAATGACCACGCAAAAAAAAATACTAAGCAAGAGTGAATTGAATTCAGCCGTGTAGGACGATTTGGCCATCCAAAGTGGATAAGTAATAACAATGAAAAAAAAATATTGGCAGTTCGAATAAAAAAACAAAACCACGAACGTAATACCACTTGGCTGTCACTTCCAGTTGGTTGCTGGAGCTCGTTGACCTCGATTGGTCTGTCACACCAAGATAGACGCCTCAAACAGATATTTTCCGGTCCGGACTGGCTCAGGAAAGCTGGTGACGTCACACCAGGGTCAAAAATTGGAAAAAAGATGCCTAGGTGGTATCAGGCACTTCGTAATCGAGATGTTGGTTCAAAGTAGCTCAACGACGCACGCAGATGATCGGCGAAAAAAAGCGATATCGTGCACAAAATTTTATGATCCCCCAACAATGGAGATGCTTGCAGAACAACACAAACTGCATTAAGTGCCAGAAATGTTCCGCGAAGCAGAGAAAAGCCAGTTTTTATCCCTCCTAGAGGATTGCGCAAGGCAATATATAAAAAGCGATCTTCAAGAATTTTAGTGAACAAAAGGTACTATGGTAGTTGGAGACCAACTGTAGACTGACGACTTCTGTTGAGTCAATTTCGGGCGACCGGACCTTATTAAGAAAAAACCGTTTTTCATTAACTTAAAAAAAAGCTGAGTAGCGTAACTGACTATAGCGCGCGCATTACAACAGCGACAATTTCAAAATCTCGAACTGAGACTTAATTGACAGAAGTAAACAAAAAAACCTGTCTTTAATGTGACCAAAAAAAAAACTAAGCTTAACGAAGAGAAACAAAACTAAAGATTTGAAATATGAATTGAGAACACAAATCTCTTCAACCAAAAGTAAGTAATGAAGTTGACCAGAAAAAAGGCCCAAATTAACACAAATTATAGATTCAGAATTCAACCCCACAAAAAAAAATTACCAAAGGCCAAATTGGCACGTAACAAGCTCTTCAAGAAGAAATTCTTGATGAGAAGAAATTTCTACGACCCCTCTGTTAATTATTGTGCGACTAAAAACTCCTCTACACATACACATTGAATTCCCTAACAACCCCATCAAATTCTAGTTACTATTCAGTGATTCATATTGCATTTCTCCTTTCAATTACTTCCTTTCTAATCATACTGGTGAATGTTCTCTCTGAGAATATCCTTCGGAAACCAATTCTCGATGGAAATAAATTCATACAGCTTCTCTGTAAATAACTGCGCGACTTAAAACTCCCCTACAGATACACATTGAATTTTCCAACAACTCCTTCAAATTCTTGTAACTATACAGTAAATCATATTGCATCTTTACTCCCTAATTACCCACTTTTCAATATTATCGGAAAATGTTCTTTTTGAGGATGACTCTTAAGGAAGCAATTCTTGATGAAGATAAACTCGTAGAACTCCTTTGTGAATTATTGCGCGACTAATAATTTCTCTACACATACACTCAAATTTCTTCAACAACGCCTTCAAATTCTTGTAATTATTCAGTAAATCAAATTGCATCTCCTTCCTCCAATTACCCTTTTTTTATTATACTGCTGATTGAATTCAATAACAACTCCTTTGAATTCTTGTAATTATTCAGTAAATCAAATTGCATCTCCTTTCTCCAATTACCCTTTTTTCATTATACTGCTGATTGAATCCAATAACAACTCCTTTGAATTCTTGTAATTATGAAGTGAATCTGATTGCATCTTTTCCCTCCAATTACCTCCTTTTAATCATACCCGGAAGTGTTCTTTCTGCAAGTGGCACTTCAGAAAGCAATTCTTGATGAGAATAAGTCCATACAACCCCTCTGTGAATAATTGCGCGACTCAAAACTCCCTACAACCCCTTAAAATTCTTGTAAATACTCAATGAATCAGATTGCATCTCCTTCCTCCAATAACCCCCTTTTCATTAACCAGGAAAATGTTTTTCTGAGAATGACTCTTCAGAAAATACTTCTCGATGGAAATAAATTAATAAAACTCCTCTGTGAATAATTGCGCGACTTAAAACTCCCTAGAATCCCTTTAGATTCTTGTTAATACCCAATGAATTAGATTGCATCTCCTTCCTCCAATTACCCCCTTTTTAACTATACCTGAAAGTGTTCTTTCTGACGGAAGCGTTTTTCGCCCTTCAGAGAGCAGTTCTCGAAGGGAATGAATCCAACAATCCTTCTGTAAATTATTGCGCGACTGAGAGCTCCCCTACACATACACAATAAGTTCCCCGACAACCATTTTGAATTCTTGTAATTATTAGGTAAATCAAATAACATCTCCTCCCTCTGATTACCCCCTTTTTATTATACCAGAAAGTGTTCTTCCTAAGAGTGACTCATCAGAAAGCAATTCTCGATGGTGATAAACTCATATAACCGCTCTGTAAATTATTGCGCCACAAAAACTCCGCTACTCATATACATTAAATTTCTCGACTACCCCTTGAAATTCTTGTAATTATTCAGTCAATCAATTTGCACCTTCTTCTTCCAATTATCTTTTTTTAATTATACCGGGGAGTGTTTTTTCTGAGGGTGACTCTTCAGAAAGCAATTCTTGGTAAAAATGAATTCATACAACCTCTCTGTAAATTATTGAGCGACAAGAAACTCCCCTACACGTGCACATTGAATTCCTCAACAACACATTTGAGTTCATGTAATTATTCAGTAAATCAGATTGCATCTCCTTTCTCAAATAACCCCCTTTGTACTCATACCGGGAAGTTTTCTTTCGGAGGATGGCTCTCTTTGAAGCAATTCTTTATAAAAATGAATTTATACAACCCCTCTGTAAATTATTGCGCGACTAAGAACTCTACACATACACATCAAATTCCCCAACAACTCCTCTGAATTCTTGTGATTATTGAGTGGATTGAATCTCATCTCCCCTCCCTAATTATCCCCTTCGCACTTATACCACGAAATGTTCTTCCTGGAGGTGACTCTTCAGGAAATAATGCTCGATAAAAATGAATTCATACAATCCCTCTGTAAATTATTGCGCGACTGGAAACTTCGCTACAAATATACATTCAATTTCGCAGCAATCTCTTTCAATCCTTGTAATTATTCAGTCAATCAAATTGCATCTTCTCCCTCCAATTACCCCCTTTTTCTCATACCGGGAAGAGTACTTCCTGAGGATGGCTCTCCAGAACACAATTATCATCGGAAACAAATTCATACAACCCCGCTGTTGATTATTGCGCGACTGACAACTCCCCTACACATACACATCAAATTCTCCAACAACTTCTTTGAATTCTTGTGATTATTCAGTTGTTCAAATTGCATCTACTTCCTCCAATTACCCCTTTCTTGACAGTACCGGGAAGTGTTCTTTCTTAAGGTAACGTTTTCCGCTCTTCAGAAAGCAATTCTCAAAGGAAATATGTTCATACAACCCCTTTGTGAATTATTGCTTGACTAAACACTTATCAACACATACACATTTAGTTCTCCAACAACTCCTTCAAACTTCTGTAATCATTCAGTAGATCAAATTGCATCTCCTGCCTCCAATAACCACTCTTTTATCTATACCAAGAAGTCTTCTCCCTGAGGGTGAATCTTCAGGAATAAATTCTTCAGGAAGAAATTCTTGATGAAAATGAATTCATACAACTTCTCTGTGAATTATTGCGCGACTGAGAACTCTCCTATACATACACAATCAATTCCTCATACCCCTTTCAGATTCTTGTAATTATTCAGTAAATCAAATTGCATCTCCTTCCTTCAATTACATTCTTTTTATAATACAGAAAAGTGTTTTTTATTGAGGGTGACTTCTCAGAAAGCAATTCTTGATGGAAATAAATTAATACAACCCTTTTTTGTAAATTATTGTGCGACTCAAAATTCACTACACATATACATTGAATTGCCAAACAACGTCTTTATATACTTGTAATCATTCAATTAATCAAATTGCATCTCCTTCCTCAAATCACCAACTTTTTATTGACCGGGAAAGTGTTCCTTCTGAGGGTGACTCTAATGAAAGCAATTATCGATGAGAATAAATCTATACAACCCCTCTTTAAATTATTGCGCAACTTATAACTTCCCTACACATACACATTAAATTCCCCAACGACCTCTTTGAATTCCTGTAATTATCCAGTGAATCAAATTGCATCTCCTCCCTCCAATTACCCCCCTTTAATTCATACCACAGATTTTTCTTCCTGATGCTAGCGTTTTTCGCCCTTTGAAAAGCAATTCTCGACTAAAAAAAGAAAATTTGCAACCCCTCTGTAAGTTATTGCGCGACAAAAAACTTCCCTACACATAGACATAGAGTCCCGCAACAACTTCTTTGAATTCTTGTAACTATTAAGTGAATCAAATCGCGTCTTTACCCCCAATTGTGAGGGTTTCCCACTTACAATAAATTTATATTTGGTTATTGGGTTCTTTGCTGAACTGTGAGGATATTATATTTTGTACTTATCTGCTCCAAAGTAATACTTCTAAAAAGGGAGAATGGCTTGCAACAGGAACTTTGAACAATCTGCACGTTCAACAAATAATAAAATATATTAAAGTATAATTAAAAATATGGAGGTGAATGTAACAAACTCCGATTGATCACCGGATTTCAAAACTACATTCAAGAATATCTTACCAACTTTTAACTTCTCAACTCACGCACTAACTAACTTATCACTAACTACATTATCACAAACTAACTAACCAACTACTTCTTCTACTGACTAACTCCCTACATCTTCTTTTCACTCACTCTCTACATCTTCTCTTGACTAACTATTTAACTTGACTTTTCACTTCTATATATAAAATCCAAAATGCCAATATAACAATATTCGTTTTTGACGTCAATCGTATTTACAAATAGTTCATATACCTTTATTGCTTGCTTGCAAGAAAAGCACATTCGTCAATTCCGTCAGAGTTCAGCAAACTGTAAATTTCCTGACTCTCACACAATAACCCCTTTTTGATCATACCGGAGAGTGTTCTTACTGAAAGTGGCTCTTCAGAAAGCAGTTCTCGATGGAAATAAATACATACAGCCCCTCTGTAAGTTATTGCGCCACTCAAAACGTCGCTACACATACCCATTTAATTTTCCAACAATCCCTTTAAATTCTTGAGATTATTCAGTCAATCAAATTGCATCTTCTTCTTCAATTACCCTTTTTTTATCATACCTGCAAGTGTCTTTTTTAGGGTGGCTCTTCAGAAAGCAATCCTCGATGAAAATTAATTCATACAACCCGTCTGTAAATCATTACGCGACTCAAAACTCTCCTACATATGCACATTAAATTCCCAACAACCACTCTAAATTCTTATGATTATTCAGTAGATCACATTGCATCTCCTTCCTCCAATTACACCCTTTTCAATCATTCCGGGAATTTTTTTTCTGACGGTAGCGTTTTTCGCCCTTTAGAAAGCGATTCTTGACGGAAATACATGCATACAACCCCTCTGTAGATTATTGCGTGACCCTTGGGATTCTTGTATATATTTAGGTAATCAAATTGCATCTTCTCCCCTAAATTACCTCTTTTTGATTATACCGGAAAGTGTTCTGCCTGAAAGTGGCTCTTTAGAGAGCAATTCTCCATGGAGAAGAATACATACAACCGCTCTGTGAATTATCGCGTCACTAAAACCTCCGCTACACATACACATTGAATTTCTCAACAACCTCCTGAAATTCTTGTGATTATTCAGTCGATCAAATTGCACCTTCCCTCTCCAACCACATTTTTTCTTTCATACCAGAAAGTGTTTCTTTTCAGGATGGCTCTTCAGAAAGCAATTCTCGATGAAAATTAATTCATACAACCCGTCTGTAAGTTATAACGCGACTCAAAACTTCCCTACAAATGCACAATAAATTCCCAACAACCCCTTTGAATTTTTGTAATTATCCAGTGAATCAAACAACATCTCCTCCCTTCAATTACCCTCTTTTAACTATACCGGAAAGTGTTATTTTTGAGGGTGACTTTCAATAAAGCAATTCTTGATGGAAATAAATTCATACAACCCCTTTGTAAATCTTTGAATTCTTGTAATCATTCAGTGAATCAAATTGCATCTCCTCCCTTCAATCACCCCCTTTTTATTCATACCAGGAATTTTTTTGTCTGACTGTAGCGTTTTTCGCCCTTCAAAAAGTAATTCTTGACGAAAATTAGTTCATATGCCTCTGTGAATTATTGCGTGACAAAAAACTCCCCCACACATGGACATTATATCCCCCAACAGCTCCTTTGAATTCTTGTAACTATTCAGTAAATCAAATTGCATCTTCTCCCCCCAATCACCTCTTTTTGATTATACCGGAAAGTGTTCTTCCTGAAAGTGGCTCTTCAGGAAGCAATTCTCGATGGAAATAGATACATTCAACCGCTCCGTGAATTATTGCACCACTAAAAACTCCGCTACACATACACATTATATCTCCCAGAAATCCCTTCAAATTCTTGTGACTATTTAGTCAATTGAATTGCATCTTCTCCCTCTAATTACCCCTGTTCTATTATACCGAGAAGTGTTTTTTCTGAAGGTGATTCTTCAGAAAGCCATTCTCGATGAAAATCGATTCATACAACCTCTCTGTAAATTATTGCGCGACTGAATTGTATTTATTCAGTAAATCATATTACATCTCCTGCCCTCAATAACCCCGTTCTCAAATATACTTGGAATTGTTCTTTCTGAGGGTGACTCTTCAGAAAGCAATTCTCGATGAGAATAAATTTATACAATTCCTCTGTAAATTTTTGCGCGACTGAGAACTCCGCTGTAATACATTTTCAATCTTTCAACAACCCGTTTCAATTCTTGTAATCATTCAGTAAATCAAATTGCATTTTCTTTCTCCAATCCCCTAAAAAATGCATGTGTCATGGCGCCGAGTGACATGCCAATCAATAATGCTGCAGTTAACAATTGTAAAAAATGTGAACAAACTGCAAATAGCGGGGCAAAATGTGTGATATGTGGTACTGTTTTACATAATGGTTGTGTGAAATATTTAAAAAATGTTGAAATCATTGACGAAACTAAGATAAACTGTTGTTTAGTGGATGACCCCGACGATCTTGACAATTCTTTCACATGTGCCTTGAATGTGAATCTTAGTGCATTTGAAATTGAAAATAAATATCTCAAAGAAATAATAATCTTTAGACTGTTTTACCTGTTTAGTCCTAAATTGTTGGGCTTTATCTAGTAAAAAAGTTGACTTATTGTATTCGACGTATATAACTAAATATAAATCTTTGAAATTCCTTTGTCTTAATGAGACTTGGTGTAGAAGTGATACAGTACATAATATTTGCTTAAATAATTATTCTTGTCTCTCAAATTTCTGTAGAACTGAGTTTGAAGGAGAGGGTGTGGGTATCTGGTGCCACAACAGCATAAGTAAAGATATTGTGCCAATAGATGTCTCCAAATTTTGTGTGGGAAAACAGCTTGAAGTTTGTGCTGTTCTGTGGAAACCAGATTGCCAAAACTCTTTACTTATTATTTATATTTATGGATCACCTCAATCAAATTATGAAATTGTCTGTGATAACATATTATCTATTTTAGAATCATTTCATAAATCGAATTATAACGTTTTGATATGTGGTGATTTTAACTTAGATCTAATCCGAGACACCTCTGAATATAATCATCTGCAAGGTATTTTATCAACATATAACTTATCTAATAAGGTTCTAGATCCAACTAGAGGTCCTAATGAACTAGACCATTGTTCCACTGATATAATCAACTGTGTTGCCGTGATTGATGATAATTACATATCTGACCATGAGATTATACTAGTAAAAACTGATTATAAACCTACAAGTCTATAATTGTTTCTTTGAAATATATTTTTTTTATTTAATAATTTGAAGAAACTTCGACAGCTAGGTCACCAGTTCCTCGGTACATCAGGTTTAAATTATAACAGTTTTACATTTTCTCTAAGTTTCCAGTGTCTATAAGATAGGCTATTACGTTATTCTGTGATGTTGGGTTGGTCGCTAGGGCGTTTTTAAGATCGCGTGGAACGTGGTTTTCTGGTCTTTGGTCATTGTATTTTTGACATTCAGTTAGGATATGGCTCACTGATAGGAGTACGTTGCACTTTTCACATATTGGTCGGGGGCTCCGCTGCATGTGGTGTCCATGTGTGAGTCGCGTATGTCCAATTCGTGGTCTTGTTGATATGATTTGGTGTTTTCTGTTTTCCATTGCAGGCCATGTTTGGGTGTCTCCTTTAATGGTTCTGAGTTTGTTGTTTGTTGTTATGTACCATTCGTTTCTCCAGTTTTTCTTTGCTTTGTCTTTAACAACGGCTTTCATATCGTTAATTGGGATTGGTATGTTGGTGACGGTATCTCGTGTTGTGGCTTCCTTTGCAGCTTGGTCAGCTTTTTCATTTCCATTTATACCTTGGATGAGATCCATATAATGTCAATTTTACTGTTTTGTTGCGTAATAGTTATATTTATATTATCCTGGATATTTTGGATTATGGTGTTTTAGTTGTATATGTCTTTTATGCTTTCCATAGCACTAAGTGGGTCGGTATGGATAATGACATTGATTCCATATTCAGTGTTATTGATTACTCCGTCGGTAGCTTGCGCAATTGCGAATATTTCGGCAGTGTAAACACTGCATGCACCTGGGAGGCGGTATGTAGTGGTTGTGTCTCCTATTATGACACTAGCTCCTGTTCTGTTGTTCAGTTTCGATTCATTAGTGTATATGTATAGAGAATTTGGCTTTTTTTTTGTGAATGGTTTTGATAATGTTTCTGAAGAGCTCAGGAGAGGTTTTGTGCTTTGGGTGTGATGTGAGCTTTATGTTGTAATTTGGTTGTGAGTGTGTCCATGATGGATTGTTGTGGTATGTCATTTGTTGTGTGGCCGGGATGCTGATTTGGAGGTTGTTTAGGTAAGAGTTAAGTTTCTGTTGGAATGGTATAGAGTTATTTATGAAGTTGTTATTTTGGAATATTTTACTGTGAGTTGGGTTGTTTGGATTTTAACTGAGTTTGAGGTTATAGTTTATTGCTAGTAGTTTTCTTCCTCCTGAAAAAGGTGTTTCTCCTGCTTCGATGAGAATACTTTTCATAGGGCTTGTTCTGAAAGCTCCAGTGGCTAATCTTAATGCTGTATTTTGAATTGTTTCTAGACATTTTAGTTTTGTTTGACGGATAGTAGATTATACAGTGCATGCGTAGTCTAGTTTGGATCGAATTAGTGCATGGTATACTTTCATTATGGTGTCTCTGTGCGTACCCCATTTTGTTTGGCTGATTGTCTTCATTATATTCAGTCTTTGCATGCATTCTTTTCGGAGGGTTCGTATGTGGGGTGTCCAGCTAAGTTTGCTGTCAAATATTACTCCTAGGATTTTTATGGTGTTTTTGTATGTGATGTTTTGGTTGTTTAGTTCTAAGATTGGGTATTCGTGCGCTTTTTGCAGTTTACAGAAATGAATTGCATTTGTTTTGGCTTCTGGGAACTGGAATCCGGTGTTTTGGGTCCATTCCTCTAATTTATGGATCGCTTCTTGTAGTTTAGCTTTTATTGTATCAATATTTTCTCCGCTATAGTAAATTACTAAATCGTCAGCTAATAAGGATGTTCTAATTCCTTGTGGTATGTGCTTCGTTATTTCGTTTATTGCCACTTGGAATAATGTAACGCTGATTATTTCTCCTTGTTGCAGCCCGTTCTTTTGGATCTTTTTCTCTGATATACACTTGTTGCTCTTGACTCTGAAAGTTCTGTTCTGTAGGAAATTTGATTAGTAGTGTATTATGTGGCCGTTCAATTGATATGATTTGAGCATTCCAATTATGTAATATCCCTGAGTTGTATCGTAGGCTTTTTGTAGGTCAATGCATACTGCTATGAGATGCTGTTTGTTCTCAAATGCAGTTTCCACCGAAGTTTGTAGGTTTATAATTTGGCCTGTAGTTGATCTTTCTTCTCTGAAGCCGCTTTGTTGCTTTGTAAGGATGTTATTCGTTTCTTAGTACCATGTAAGCCTTTTGTTGACAATCTTCTGGAGGATTTTGCTCAAGTCATTGGAGAGTGATATTGGGCAATAATTTGTGGGGTCGGTTTTATTCTTATTTGGTTATTGTACTTGGATATTCCCTTTCTTCCCATATAAGATCATAAATATTTAGTAGGTGTGTTAATACTTGTTCCGGGAGATGGACAATCAGTTTATATGGGACTCCATCCGGTCCTGGGCTACTGTTTCCCTTAGTATTTTGTAGAGCGTGTTGTAGTTCGTCGTATGAGAATGGTTTATTCATCGAGTTATCCAGTTGATCATCTTCATTTATCTCGTTTGTAGTTTTCTGTCTCGTTTTTATGTGTAAGGAATTGTGGTGAGTAGTGTTCATCGGAGAAAACATTCTCGAAAGTTTTTGCAAATGTATCAACTGTTTCTTGGCTGTTTGTGATTATCTTTGACTGGTATTTTATTGTTGTTGTTTGTTGTATTGTTTTCCCCCTTTAATTTTCCTTATTTTCCTCCAGACTGTTTGTATTGGTGTATTTGGGTTTATATGTGAGACAAAATTTTGCCATGACTCTGTTTTACTTTTAAATATAGTTTTTCTGAGTACTGCCTGTATTCTTTTCAATTTGATCATGTTTTCTTGTGTACTATTTTTCCTATATTTGTGGAGGGCTTTTTTGTTTTGTTTTATTGCCCGTTCACACTCGTCGTTCCACCATGGTACTGTTTTATTATCTTGTTTTATTTTCTTGTGTCCTACTGCATTATTTGCGGCTTGTGCGATGGTTTCGATCAGATTTTTTAATCAAGTCTCTATTCCATCATTTTGGTTTATAGTTTCATCAATTTTGGCTAATGCAGAGAATAGCTCCCAGTCTACATAATTAAAATTCCATTTTGTGCATGTTGGATGCAGGGTGTATGTATTTTGAGAATAAGAATTTATTTAGATTGGAAGATGATTGCCGCTGAATGAGGTTTGTACAGTTCCCCATGAGAAGTCTTGAGCTATTTGTGGTTCACATATTGTAAGGCCAATACTTGTGAATTTCCCTGAGTTGCTACAAAAGTGTGTTGGTGACCCGTCGTTGAGAATTACGAGGTCCTGTTTATCTATCAGAGTTTCTATTATGTTTCCTCTTCAATCGTTGTGATTTGACCCTCATACATAGTTATGTGCGTTAAAGTCTCCTAGCAAAATAGAGGGTTTTGGTGATTGGTCTAATAATAAGTTGATTTCTCTTGCTGTTATATTTGAGTTCGGAGGTTGATATAGGCAGCATATAGTCATTTTGAATGGCGCAAGTGTTATGATGGCAATGGTTTCTAGATTTGTGTTTAGGGCTACTTCTTCTACATAGTTGTTGTTTTCGACAAGTATAGCGACGCCTCCGCTGGCTATGTTTGCGTTCGGTCTATCTCTTCTGTGAATGCTGCAGTTTGTTAGTTTGAAGTTTTGTTGTTCCTTTAGTCGAGTCTCCTGTATACAGATGAAATAAGCGTTGTTTTTCCCAATAGAATTTGTAGTTCTTCTCTATAGGAGCAGAGACCGTTACAATTCCACTGTAAAATCATATTAATCTGAATCTTAGCAAGATTTTGTGAGTATGGATTCCATGCTGCTGTGAATATTTGGATTAGTGTCTCTACGGAGTTGTAGTTTTAATTTTTTTTAAGTCTCATTTCGTTGCTGATAGTTTGTGTATTCTGATTTGTATCTGTGTTTTCTTCTTTGGTCTCGATCGTTGTTTGAGATAGTGGTCTTTTTCTATCGTTGTTGATGATTAGTTGTGCCAGTGGTGTTTGTGTTGCGTTCTGTTGTGTATTGTTTGGACATTGAGTGCTATTATGTTCTGATTTCTTACAAATGAAGCATGTCATATTATCATCTGAGATGAAGATTCTATTCTTCGTGTTTCAATAGTACGCTTGCTGGAATTCCAGTATTTTCATCAGGAGATATGTATACTTGTCTCCCAAAACTTAAGACGTGCTGGTACTCTGATTCCTGCATCCCAACTCTTAAGAAGTTAATAGGTGATACGAGTTTTAGATCTGTACTTTTAAGGTATTCTTCTATGACTGTGTGCGGGATGAAAGGGTATACGTTTGAGAGTATCAATCTTTTGGCTGGGGTAATTAATCTTCTGGTGCTAATTGTATGCTCGTTCATTTTAACTTCTTTGTAGGCGTCAATAATTTTGTCAACGATGGTTTTAGTTTTTAAATATATACATATACAGTTATTTGAAACTCGAGAAGCAAATAACACATTTTGCGGGCCGACAATGTTTCCAATACTCATGATAAAATCTTTGATACTGAGGCCATCTATTGAGTTCATAATGATAGCTTGATTCTTGTCTGAGAAGCTTTCCGCTATAGCGACTGCATATGTTTTTTGCGAGTCTGTGTTTTGACTAGTTGTGTTGGTAATTGGTTGGTTCATGTTTGTTCAATATGGTGACCGTGCAGAGCAGCGGTGGTTTTCAAATGTTTAGTGTTTAGACTATTGCTTGATAGGTGGGGATAGTAGTAACATCAGATAGAATTTTAGGTCTTTTTTATATCAATGGGGAGGATAAGAAAAAAGGAGTTGGATATCAAAAGTATAATTTGAGCTCTACCTTAAATTTGACTCACGTCTAACTTGTGTCCTGTGCTTGATTCATATTCTTGATATATTGCACTTCTAGATACAGCGTTTAACACGTGATTGTTACTTGTCACAACTCTCCACTTGAATCTTTGAAATTTTTAATTTTCATTTCAATCTGAATTTCCCTGTTAGAAAAATTATATCAGATGAAAACAATATTCAAAATTACGTTGATAATAGCATTTTTGATTCCAGTAATAGATTGAAATCTCTCTTCCAGATAACGTAGACATTTCCAGAATTGATACCTGCTCATGAAGTAGCAAAAAAAATCACATCCATTTGGTGAAAACAAATAAAAAAAACTTCTATCAGAATAAAACTATTAACTCAGACAGCATGACAAGGAGCGCCTGGAATATCATAAACTCTGACAGTAAGTGACACAATAAAGTCGGGCATGAAATCAATCATGGCGAAGAACAGATTGAAGATCTAAATGTTATTGCAAATTTATTCAATGATTATTTTAAGCATGCACCCTAGAACATCTCAAAACTGCTTCCCGAAGGTGTTGCAACTTCAGATGATCATAGATCTAAACATAATCATATAAATAGTCTATTTTCAAATCCTTCAATAGAAACTGAATTAGATGAAATAATTATGAGTAAACTGAAAAATAAAAATTCTAGTGGGCCAGACAATGTTCCAAATTGTATCATACGAGCCGTTGCTGATGAAATTGCACCTCCTTGAACATTTGTAGTCAATCTGTCTTTCCAATATGGTACTTTCCCGCAAAGCTCAGAGTCCAATAAAATAATACCGGTTCACAAGAAAGGTGACAAGAAAACTGTGGAAAATTACAGGCTTACAGCTCTAGTTTCAGGATTCTTCAGAATTTTTGAATATTGCCTTCTTAACAGACTTGAAAATTTCATCAGACAGAACTGTGCTATCGAGAACAAACAATTTGGTTTTCGATCTAATAGCTCAACAACAGAAGCTTTGATGTATTCCTTCAAGATAATTGATGAAAGTTTAGATAGAGGAGAGCACCCAATTAGTATTTTCTGTGATTTTACTAAAGCGTCCGACTGTGTTGACCATAATCGTTTGATAGATAAACTGGAATGCATTGATGTTTGTGGTGTAGCCCTAAATTGGATTTCTACTTTTTAAATAGATCGGCGTCAGTTTGTTTTCCTTACTCATACCGATAAATTATCAAATAAACACACTACGAACTCTAATGTAGCACATATAAATATTGGTGTACCACAGGGTACTGTAGTTGCACCATTTTTGTTTATAATTTATATAAATGATCTTTGTGAAGTCTTTTCTGGAAACTGCACTCCAATTCTTCATGCTGACGACAAAACTTTGGTCATTTTGGATCCCAGAAAAGAAGAGCTCATAGGAAAAAGTAATCAGAATATACAATATCTAAGTTCATGGTGTTTCCACAATAAACTTTTTTCAAACGAAAACAAGACAAAAATTTTGTATTTCCATATGCGTCCTGTTCACAAAAATATTGATCTGATACTCGGGGAAAAGGGAAAAAAACGATATTCCAGCATACTTGTTGGGCATGTTATTCACCAAAAATATGAACTGGAAGCCTCATTGTGACAAACTTGTGGTTAATATAAATTCTATTTGTTATCAAATGCGTCAACCTGAAAATTATTCGAATATTAAACAATTTCTAATGTTGTACTATGCCTACTTTGAATCTCGCCTACGCTGCGGTGTATGCTTATGGAACTCTTCCAATTCCGCAATAAATGTTTTTGTTGCTCAGAAGAGAGATATACGCTGTATGTCTAGTTTAACATACAGTTCCTCCTGTAGATCTTCTTTTCGAAAACTCAATGTCATGACTTTGACATGCATTTTTATTCATGAAATTTGTCTTCTTATTCGTAGGAGTGAAACATCGTGCACTGATATTTCAAATTTACATCCGTATGATACTTTATATGAGAATTATTTCTATATTCCAACGTCTAGAATGAATGTTGTTGAGAATTCTCCAACCAGATTAGGTCTAGAAATCTTCAATAACCTGCTAGATCAAATTAAGACAGAAAACAACGCAAAAAACTCAAAAAATATCCGAAACTATATCTTTTGCAACATAATTTCTTTGACTTAAACGAATTTTTGGACGTCACTTGGAATTATTTTTTTCTTGTTTTCTGCAGTACTGTCATCCATTTTTACATTTGTTCCTGCACTCTTGTATTCTCTTTGTATTCTATATGTTAGCATTTTTTTTTGACGTTTTCTAAACATGTTATTTTGTCTCTAGAAAATAAATGAATTATTAATTATGAACTATGGAAAACCTTTTTATTATACCGGGAAGTGTTCTTTCTGAGAAAATAATATATCATATACTAAATTGTTGATTATGACGAGTTTTCAATGAAATTAATTGATAGATGTAGTAAATAGTAAATATGTATATATTACGAGTTTTCAATAAAATGAATTATGTTGGTTGTAAAAAAGTGTAAATATTTGTGAAAATATTATATTAATTCTACCTATATAGTTTTGATTAGTCGTTATTTGATTATGATTAAATAAAATTAGTTGATATCAAAGTTCGTTTTTTATGAAGGAAAGAACTTTTCAGAACTCATTTTTAGTTAAATATGTTTTATTGGGTATAATCTGCTGTGGCTGAGCATGCTATTCAAAAATTACTTGGCATTGACTTGAATAATACGAAGCTTCTGGCTAAAGAGAACAATTGGTTCAAGAGGCTTATAAGAGAAGCAATTGAAATTAAAAACTCACCGAATAATTTGAATTTGAATACTGGTTATGAACTTAATCGATCATGGCTACCAATCATTTGTTCATAATTTCAAGTTATTTGTATCTACGAATCTACTTGCAAGAGTTACTTCATCACCACCTCCTGAGAATCTGTGGATGGTTCAGTTATGCGCCAAACCAAAAAGAGTAGAGCCGGATTGACCTAGAACCACAAGGAGTTGACAATTTCCCTATTTAGACCTTCATCATTATCTCCTGAAGACCTGTGGATATTGAATCATCAATTACAGGCAGAGCTCTACGATCCTAGGAGTTAATATATTTTAAACTAATCTAGTTATGATTTGTACTTTTATTTTTATTTTTGTTGTCTTGACAATTTTGTTTATTCATATTTATATTTCTTTTCACTTGAAAAAGGCAGCACTTTGCTGTTGAAACGTTGTGTTTCCAATAAATTACGGAACTTATACCCAATAAAACATATTTAATTCGTTTTTTATATTGACATTTATTTGGGATCAGAAGATTGAAGTAATAAACTTGGCTCAAACGGTTTATAGGGATTGGAAGATTGGAGCTCGAATGGTCTATGGGATCAAGACAAAACTGACCGCCGCACGCAAACAGTATATCCCCAATTGCGCGACTAAAACTTCCTACAACCCCTTGAAACTCTTGTGAATATCCAGTAAATCACTTTGTCACCATACCAGGAAGTGTTCTTTCTACGGTAGCGTTCTTCGCCCTTCAAAGAGCAGTCTTCAAGAAAATGAATTCATACAATCCCTCTGTGAATTATTGCGCGACTAGAAGCTTCCCTACACATACACGATAAGTTCCTCGACGACCATTTTGAATTCTTGTGATTATTTGGTAAATCAAATTGCATCTTCTCCCTCCAATAACCATTTTTTTATTATACCGGAAAGTGTTCTTGCTGAGAGTGGCTCATCAGGAAGAAATTCTCGATGGTGATAAATTCATACAACCGCTCTGTAGATTATTGCGCTACCAAAAACTCCCCTTCACATACTCATCAAAATCCCCAACCACCCCCGCTGAATTCTTGTAACTATTCAGTGAATCAAATTGCATCTCCTTCCTCCAATTACACATTCTTTGATGATACCGGGAGGTTTTCTTCCTCAAGGAAGCGTTTTCCGCTTCTCAGAAAACAATTCCCAAAGGAAATAAGTTCACATTAGATTCCTCAACAACCCCTCAAATTATTGTGATCATTCAGTAAATCATATTGCATTTCCTTCTTCCAAATACCCCCTTTTTACTATACCGCTGAGTGTTCTTTGCGAGGGGGACTCTTCAGAAAGCAATTCTCGATGGAAATAAACTCATACAGCCCCTCTGTAAATTATTGTGCGACTAAGAACTTCCCTACACATACACATTGAATTCTTCAACAACCCCTTCAAACTGTTGTAGTTATTCAGTCAATCAAATCGCATCTCCTCCCTCCAATTACCCTCTTCTTATTATACGGGAGAGTGTCCCTTCTGAGAGTGACTCTCAAGAAAGCAATTATCGATAGGAGTGAGTGAATACAACCCTTTTGCGGATTATTGCGCTTCTAAAAACTTCCCTACACACCTTGAATTCCTCAACAACCCCTTCAAATTCCTGGAATCATTCAGTG
The DNA here is from genome assembly GCA_963989225.1 of Dromius quadrimaculatus. Classification (NCBI taxonomy): domain Eukaryota; kingdom Metazoa; phylum Arthropoda; class Insecta; order Coleoptera; family Carabidae; genus Dromius; species Dromius quadrimaculatus. The sequence continues at coordinate 23,913,233 of OZ022336.1, read as the reverse complement.
GATCAAATCGCATCTCCTCCCTCCAATTACCCCCTTCCTAATCATACCAGAAAGTTTTCTCCCTGAGGGTGTCTCTTCAAAAAGAAATCCTTGATGAGAATAAACTTATACAACACCTTTGTAAATTGAAGCGCGACTGAAATCTCCTCTACACATACACATCAAATCCCCCAACAGCTCCTTTGAATTCTTGTTTTATTCAGTGAGTCATATTGCATTTTCTCCACCCAATCACCTTCTCTTTGATTACACCGAAAGATGTTTTTGCTGAGGTCGACTCTTCGGAAAGCAATTCTTGATGAGAATGTATCCATTCCACCCCTTCGTGAATTATTACGCGACTGAAAACTCCTCTACACATACACATTGAAATCCCCAACGATCCCTTCAAATTCTTGTAATTATTCAGTAAATCATATTGCATCTTTTTCTTTTCTTTTAATTATACCGGAAAGTTTTCTTCCCAAAAGTGACTTTTTAGGAAGCAATTCTTGATGAAAATGAATCCATTAAACCCCTCTGTAGATTATTGCGGGACTAAAAACCTCTCTAAATATACACAATCAATTCGCCAACAACTCCTTTGAAGTTTTGTGATTATCCTGTAGATCATATTGCATTTTCTTCCCCCAATTACTCTCTTCCTAATTATACCAGAACATGTTCCTCCTGGGGGTGACTCTTCAGAAAGCAATTCTCAATGAAAATGAACTAATTCCATCTCTCTGTGAATTATTGCGCGACTAAAAACCCCGCCACTGATACACATTCAATTTCACAACAACTCCTTTCAATTCTTGTAATTAGCCAGTAAGTCAAATCGCGTTGTTTTCCTACAATTGCTCCCTTTTTAACATACCGGGAAGTGTTTTTCTTGAGGGTGACTATTCAGAAAGCATTTCCCGTTGAAAATAAATTCATACAACACCGCCGTGAGTTATTCCGCAACAGAAAACTCCCCTACATATACACATCAAATTCCCCAACAGCCCCTTTGAGTTCTTGTGATTATTCAGTCAATCAAATTGCATATTCTCCCTCCAATTACTCTCTTCTAACTATACCAGGAAGTGTTCTTTTTGAGGGTGACTCTTCAGGAAGCAATTCTTGATTAGAATTAATTCATACAACCCCTTTGTAGATTATTGCGCGACTCAAGACTTCCTACACATACACAATAAACTCCCCAACAACCCCTCCAAATTTTTGTAATTATCCAGTTAATAAGATTGAGTCTCCTTCCTCCAATTGCCTTCTTCTTAATCATACCGGAGAGTGCTCTTTCTGATGATAGCATTTTCCACCCTCCAAAAAGCAATTTTCGACGAGAATAAATTCAAGCAATCCCTCTGCGAATCATTGCATGACTTGAAACTCCCCTACACATACATATTCAATTCCCCAAAAACATCTTCGAATGCTTGTAATTATACGATCAATCAAATCGCATCTCCTTCCTTCAATCACCTACTTATTATCATACTGGGAAGTGTTCCGTCTGAGGGTGACTCTAAAGAAAGCAATCATCGATGGGAATAAGTCCCTACAATCCCTCTGTAAATTATTGCACGACTTAGAACATTCCTACACATACACATTAAATTCCACAACAACCTCTTTGAATTCTTGTAATCATTCAGTGAATCAGATGCATCTTTCTCCAATTAGTCCCTTCTTATTCGAACCAGGAATTTGTCTTTCTGACGGTAGCGTTTTTCGATCTTTGAACAGCAATTCTCGATGGAAATAAATTCATACAACCCCTCTGTAGATAATTGCGCGGCAAAAAACTCCCCTACACATAGGACATAGAACAGCTCCTTTGAATCTTTGTAACTATTCAATAAATCAAATTGCACCTTCTTCCCCCAATTACCCCCTTTCGATTATACCGGAAAGTGTTCTATCTGGAGGCTGCTCTTCAGAAAGCAATTTTTGATGGAAATCAATACATACAACCGCTCAGTAAATTATTGCGCCACTAAAAATTCCGCCAAACATACACATTGATTTTCCCAGCAGCCCCTTTAAACTCTTGTAACTATTCAAGCGATCAAATTGCATCTTCTTCCTCCAATTACCCTTTTTATATCATACCAGGAAGTGTTTTTTCTGAGGGTGGCTCTTCAGAAAGTAGTTCTCGATGAAAATTAATTCATACAACCCGTCACTGAGTTATTACGCGCCTCAAAACTCCCCTACACATGCACATTATAATCCTCAACAGCTCCTTCAAATTCTTGTATTTATTCAGTAAATCACATTGCATCTTCCCCTCCAAATCACAACCTTCTTAATTATACCGGAAAGTTTACTTCCTGAAGGTGGCTCTTCATAAAGCAATTCTCAATGAGAATAAATTCCTACAACCCCTCTGTGAATCACGGCGCGACTAGAGACTCCTCTACAAATACACAATCAATTCCCTAGCAACTGCTTCGAATTATTGTAATTATTAGGTAAATCATATTGCATCACCTGCCCCCAATAACCTTCTCTTCAAATATATCAGGAAATTTTCTTTCTGAGAGTGACTCTTCAGAAAGCAGTTCTCGATGAGATTAAATTCATACAATTTCTCTGTAAATTATTGCGCGACTAATTTTTTTGAGTTTTTTGGACTGATAGTTTTCCATTGGTTTCCACTCTAAATTTTCTGTTTTGTAGGAAACTTTTTATGAGTTGCAGTATGTTACCGTCTATATTCAATTCTTGTAATGGTTTCAGTATGTGATGTCCCCATGTCATATCATATGCTGTTTCTATATCGAGAAATATTGCTATAAAGTGGTGTTTGCGTTTAAACGTTTCTTGGATATCTGCTGTGAGTTGGAGGATGTTGTTTATAATGGAGTGGTCGTTTCTGAAGCCATTTTGTGAACTCGTAATCAATTCGTTTTTTTCAAGGAACCACATGATTCTTTTGCTCAACATTTTTTGAAGTCTTTTGCCTAAAGTGTTTGATAGAGCTATAGGGCTATAGCTGGAGGGATTTGTCCTGTATTTTTTTTTTATTTGAGTATAGGTACAACAGTAACTCCTTTCCACTTGTCTGAGTACTCTTTATTTTGCAGTATTCTGTTGTGAATTTTCAGAAGGAACCACATGATACATTTTCTCAACATGTTTTGAAGTCTTTTGCCTAAAGTGTTTGATAGAGCTATAGGTCTATAGCTGGAGGGATTTGTCTTGCATTTTTTTGATTTGAGTATAGGTACAGCAGTAACTCCTTTCCACTTGTCTGGGTACTCTTTATTTTGCAGTTTTTTGTTGTGAATTTTCAGAAGTTCTTTTTTCGCTGGTTCTGGTAGTTGTTTGACAAATTCGAAAGGTATTCCATCTGGTCCAGGACTGCTGCCTTCTTTGATCTGTTAAATGGTGGATTCTAGTCCATGTATCTCGAAGGGCGCGTTGAGCTGATTGTTGTCTCCGCTTCTAGTGGTGGTTTATGCGAGCTCTGTTCTTTCTCTATGTTGCAGAAAATACTTGTTGTAATGTGTATTTGACGAGTTTTCTTCAAACTGTTCAGCTAAAGTGTTTGCAATCTCTTGTGGGTCTATACGGCCATTGTTAATTTCCAGAGCGTTTGTCTGTTTCAAAGACTTACCGTTCTTAATTTTTCCCATACCTGTTGTTTGGTGTGTTAGTGGTTATTGTCGATACGTAATTTCTCCATGATTGTTTTTTACTGTTCAGAATAGTTCTTCTTAGTGTGGCTTGTGTTTTTTTCAGTTTGATTAGGTTTTCTGTAATTTTGTTTTTTCTGTATCTGTAGAGGGCTCGTTCATTGTTTTTCATTGCTGTTTTGCAACCTTCGTTCCACCAGGGGACAATTTTGTTCCTCTTCCTTATTCCTCCTTCTCCAAATGTTTTGTCTGCTGCATTTGTAATGATGTTTGTGAGGTTATTCTCTACTTCGTCGATATTCGTTTCTCCCTGCATTGTTTTCATTTCTGAGATAATTTCTGTTTCGAATTCTTCCCATTTGCTATCATTTATTCTCCATTTGGCATATGTCGGGTCTACTTCTGTGTCACAAGGATTGAGATTTGTTTTGATGAAGATGGGAAAGTGGTCTGAGTTATATAGGCAGGAAGCTGTGTCCCATGTGATATTTGTGGATATGGATGGGGTACTTAGTGTAAGATCTATTGCTGAAAATTCCCCCATGCGTGTTGAAAAGTGTGTTAACGAGCTATCGTTAAGAAGTATTAAATTGTTGATATCAATGATTTTTTCTAATATTTTACCTTTGTTGTCTGTGTCTTCCGATCCCCAGATGATGTTGTGGGAGTTGAAGTTTCCGGTGATGATGAATGGTGCTGGTAATTGATTTATTATGTTATTGATCTCGGTTTCTTGTACTCTATAATCTGGTGGTATGTAAATATTGCATAACGTAAGGTTATTTGGAGATGTTATTCTGACTGCTACGACTTCTAGGTCATTATTAAGTGATAATTCAGTTGATGGGCCTTTGCTGCTGATTAGGGTGCATTATTCACCACTGGCGTTATTGTCTGTGAATCTATCTTTTCTGAATATGTCGTAGCCTTTTATATTTATTGTTTGGGATTCTCTGAGTCGACTTTCTTGAAAGCATATGTACTCTGGAGTGTAGTTTGATATAAGTATTTGAAGTTCGCCTCTATGTGCTGTGATACCGTTACAATTCCATTGGATTAGCATTCTGATAGGTATTCTGATCTTGAATTCGTGTCAGTACTGTACTTTTGCACCAGTTGTTTTTTCAGAATCTTTTGTATTTTGGTGAACCGTGTTATCATTCCCCTGCTCTGTTATAAGGGGTATAGTTAATTTATCATTTGAATGAGATTGGTTATATCTGGTGTGAATTCTCCGGCGAGTCTTAGTTGATCTGCTTCTCCAAAACCGTCTTCAAGAATTTTTTTGAAGGATTCGTATGAAATCATTATATCACTTCGATTTCTCTTCATTTCTATCTCAATTGGTTATAGAGAGATGTCTGGTGGCTCTCCGGGACTGAGTGCTCTGTGCTTTTTCGTCACTGGTTTCGACATTGGTTTCGACATTGGTTCCAGCGTTTTTTCTGCTTCTGGTTTGCCAGTTTCTGTTGTTGTGTAAGGTATTGTAAAACCTGGAGGAGTAGTTATTCGTTGATTGTGTTCAACGATCTATGATGTGTCTGATTCAGGTGGTGGCCGTTTCTTGGCGTTGTTGCTCAAGTTCTCATTCAATTCGTTGATATTAGTCATTCTGATGATTTCGGGGTCGTGTGTCTTGTTGGGTTCCGTGTTGGTTTTGGTTGGATGGATTTCGTCGATTGGGTTGTACGCTGTCCTTATTTCATTGCATTAGTTGCTTGTGTGACCATGTTTCTTACAGTTGAAACATAGTACTGTTTCTTTGTTCAAGAATATTCTATATACTGTGTCCTCATGGTTGACTACTATAGATAGTGGAAAATAATATTGTTAATCTGACGATACAAACACCTGACGTCTGAAACTTAGTATGTGAGAGTAGTCGGCATCCTGTATTCCCACTCTTGAGAAAGTTATTGGTGTGATCTTTCGCAATCCAGATTTTGTGAGTGCCTCTTCTATTATGCAATGAGGGATTGAGGGGCAGACATTAGATGATATAATTCGTTTGGCTGGTGTTATCATGCGGCGGATATTGATTGTTTTTCCGTCAATTTGTGTTATATTGTGTTTCGTTACAATTATGTCCAATGTTGATTTTGATTATAGATAAATGCATATCCTACTTTTTGATATTGTGGAAGCGAGGAGAATTCCTTCCGGTCCCACTTTATTGCCTATATGTATGATATAGTCCTTTATTTTGAATGTGTCGGCTGCGTTCATTATAATGACTTGGTCTTTTTTCAAGAATGTGTCGATTATGGGCTTTTTTATGGCGTTTGAGAATAATTTAGTTTGTGTGCTTGTTTGTCCGTTTTGGGTCATGTTGATGGAGTTTTCGTTCTTGTTGGAGGTACTTGTGGTTTTGATTCAAGGATGCGCCTTTGTAGTCAGGAGGTGCTCCTGGCTCCAAAGTATTGTCTGTTTATTCGTAGTTGTTATTTTTTGGAAACTTATGCACACTAATTTAATATATTCTGTGATGTAAGTTGTTACAGTCACAGTCACACTTAGATAGACCAATGTCGTAACTACGGGTTATGGTTTATTTGTTATTGGTTGTGTTGTCACTTGAGCTTTCGTAATGCATATTGTATTGTATACATTTATATTTACACTGACACGTTTGTTCTCGATAAGAGGTAGACACTGAATGAGAGTTAATTTCACTAGTCAAAGATTATTTGTTTTCTCAGCTCTTTCATGAGAATTATAGTAACACTGTGAATACTACTTGTCGAAAACAAAAAACTCAACTAAACATAATAGTTTAAATGTACTCTACGAACGTATTGTTTCTATTTAAACCTCAAAAGTGTTAGGACCAATGATTTTTTTCTGTGTGTATGTTCGCTTCAACTTCCAGTGATTATCGATTTCACTCGGGATCAAACAAACTTGTTTATATAGATGTTAATCTTTGGAAATATAAACTAGATTCTTGCAAGTTTGGAAAATGGTTGTTATGAAACTAACGTGAAATTTATATGATGGATTATAGTTTCTCAAAGAGAGATACTCGTCTTTAGATAGAGTTCATTCTTTCTCCAATGGGGTGTACATTGGAGATTACAATTTTATCTGTATGCGAAACAGCGTTTCAGATATCAATATCAATCCTTCTCGTTGTCCAAATTCAATAGATATACAATCTACGGTGCTCCTTCTTACGATCAGGATCAATATGAAGAAATGAAATATTTGAAGCTTCATTTTGTTGTGAGTAGATCCCACTGCGTCCATTTTAAAAATCGCGAGTCTATTCCCATATTCCATATTTTTACATGTCTCTCAGTCAGATGCAAATGATATTGAATAATGTGATAGTATCAAGTTATAGTCAAGCATGTTTTCACCAACAAATTCAAAACAAATATACCATAATAATTATCCCCACAGTTTCAATTTTCAAAATCCTTGTTGTTCTTGTTCTATGCACTTTTCATGTTCGAAATCCACCTCAGCAGGTGCCTTCATTCTGAAATAATAATACCCGATTCACAGCCGGCAATGACATATTTTAGCATTTCAACTTCTGATATACTAATTATCGGTCGTAAATGACACCGAGAACGTTGTTGGCAGCAATGTTAGGAAGCTACTGTCCTTGTTAATTATTTTCGAAGCGTCTCTCCACATCAAAGGAACTTAGCCTGCAGGACATCGTTATATTTTTCACATATAGTAACGCATGGGAAGTAGTTGAGGAAAATGTATAAATCTAATAGTTGGTATAAGAGTATGTCACAAAGCAAAGTTATTTCTAATAAATTTTAATCATAAGAACGAGCTTTTCAGGGCATTGGTCACTAAAACTACTACAGATATATATTGGAAGCTCAAGAAATATCATCATAAACTTGAGAGAAAGGAACAATTTGAATTATCATACTCTTCAATCATTTCTATAGAAAAATGGGCGAGGCAAATTGATTAACTGAGTGATAAAACTCCAAACTTTGCTCACAACCATTGGAACAATCCCAAGGAACACTATCCAGTTCAGCCACCTATCTAACTATGTTATACGTTTTCTTATAACATGCTTCCATCTTATTTTGTATCTAGTAGTTGAATGATAATCATGATCTTGATGATCAAAGTGTGATTCGCAGGACACGTGCATATCCTTTACCTTCTCTTTGAATGGTGCTAACCATTCGTGCTCATCTGCTCGATGGTATTCAATTATTAACGGTATTCAAAATGATGAGATGAGATGAGACGGAGACATTGAGAGAAAGTGATTGACTGGCTGTGAAAGTTATATAAGAGATCTAATCCAATCCTCAATTGTACTACGTTTTGAATATTCCCGAGAGAATTAGCATTCAAATTGAAAGTTTCATATTTACTGCGTCATTTATAACAATAATAAAAATCTGCTCTTTACTAGAAGTTATATCTCTAAATGTGATTGTATATTGCCTGTACCTTGTAACATCTTAGTAAATTATTGATTCTTCCATCAGATCTGAGGATGAGATAGGCTGTGATTCTTAGTGATGCTATTTTGCCGCTAGTCCAAATTGAATGGCAACGCGATCCAGCTGGATATCTTCATAAGCGGTAACAGTAACCGTTTGTGTTGCGTTTTGTAGATGTGATATGCAGCATGTTTGATACATACTTTCTTATAAAAAATTGACAAAGTTTCTAGTAATGTGCATCATAAAAATCAGCTAATTTGTCAAAGTTCCATCATGTCTGCAATATAGTTCTTCTCAGCGAAGTTGAGTACATGTGTTTTTTTTGCTTTCCTCGTTATAAAGTGAATTCATAAGGTTTAATTCATCAAAAATTATTAAATTTGATATAAGTCAGTGCATAAGATTGTGGTGATTTTTCCTATGATAGTTGCAAATCGTTTGAAGTTTGCTAATAAGCATAAATTATAAAAACTATAACAAAATCTTGAACTGTCTTAAGAAATCTATAGAACAAGTTATTACTTACTTAAGTCACAAATTTAATTAAACATAATAATTTGTTCGTCATGGCTACGCAGTGCAGTTCGTGTAAACGCGTAGTGAGTCAAAAATATGCCAGTGTTACTTGTGCAGATTGCGAATCTGTTTTTCATCCATTGTGCGTTGATATAAATGAAGAACAGCTCAAATTGTTCACAAATAATGCTGTGTAATGGTTCTGTGATAAATGCCGCAACAAAACTACCAATACACCTACGAAGACTAGTAGTCCCGCCGTCACTGCGACTGGTGATCTCCAAAATATGTTCAAGTTTTTTAAAAAGGAATTATTTGCTCAAATGGATGATAAATTCGAATATCTTTTGAAATCAGTGACTTTCTGCAGTGATGAGATTACTGACTTTGAACATGACTTTAAAGTTATAAATGATAAGATGAAATCATTCGAAATTTCAATCAAAGATAATGAATCCTTGAAATGTGAAGTTAATTCTCTGAACATAAAAATTGATGAATTGGAACAATACTCGAAATTGAATAATATTATTATAAACAATTTGCCTGAATCAAATAATGAAAACATCGATAACCTAGTGTGCCAAATCGGAGACAAATTAGGTGTTAAAATGACCAAATGCCGCCCATAGACTAAGATCTATCCAATCACGGAGCAACAAACCCAGGCACATCGTGGTCAAATTTATATCTCGTAGAGTCAAAGATGAGTTTCTGTCTGCTGCCAGGAAGGATAGAGCTTTTTCTGCCGCAAGTATTGGACTCGGTGATTCCACCAATAAAATCTATTTTAATGATCATTTGACCCCCAAAACTAGTGATATTTTCAAAAAAGAGCGTGATGATCTAAAATCCAAAGGCTACAAATACATTTGGTCCAGAAACTGCAAAATTTATGCAAGAAAATCTAAATTAACTAGAATTCATTATTTGTGTAATTTGAGTGACATTGAAAAGCCGCCCTGATTTCATCCGTTTTCTTTGTTCCTTAATTCGTTGTTACCATAAGTGAGTTAATAATGGACTTATCAGTATATTATCAGAACGTTAGGGGCTTGAGAACTAAAACAAATTCATTACGTCTGAATACTTTTTCATGTGTTTTCGATATTATTTGTTTTACTGAAACAAATTTGAATACTTCTGTTCATGATGGAGAATTATTCACTTCAGAATACAATGTAGTTCGGCAAGACAGAACCAACATAACTTCTAATGAAGATAATGGTGGTGGTGTTTTAATAGCCATAAAAAATTATATTGAGTTTTCAGAAAGATCAGAATGGAATAGTAGCTCTGAGGATGTGTGGATAACAGTTAAAACAAATAATTGTATAAACAAACAAAACTTGCATGTTTGCTGCGTATATTTACCCCCACAAGAACATGTAGCAATTGACTGCTTTTTAAATAAACTGTCACCAATTGTGGATTCAATGCCAGATGATAAGTTTTTGATTTGTGGTGATTTTAATCTTCCATATTTACAATGGTCACAAGATGATGTAACAATTGGTCTGAAACCTTCAAATTCTTATAATGTCGATTCTGTTAGCTTTATTGATTGTATTTCTTATTGCAATCTTTTTCAATTCAATCATATAAAAAATAACAATAACAGGATTCTGGATCTAATTATTTCCAATATGGAAACTGTTGTGGTATCATTATGTGACTCACCACTTACTAAAATAGATGAGTCCCATCACCCTCTTCTTGAAGTTTTAATCAGGCATGAAAGTTTATCAAAAATGCCTACTTTACAACATAATTTCTATTTGTATAAGTTAGCTGATTATCCGCTCATCAATGAATTATTATGCCATCTAAACTGGGACGAATTATTTCGCAATTTAGATACTGAAAGCATGGTCACTGTGCTATATAATTATTTATATTCTTTGATTGAAAATCATGTGCCAGTTAAAAAAAAGTACAATCACAGATTCCTATTTGGTATACAAAAAAATCGAGTGTGCTTTAGACCACACAACTGAAGTAAAACTTCTTATACGGAACAGTAACATGGAGAAAGAGAGAGAGAGAAAGAGAGAGACAAGAAAAGAATCAAACGCGCCCCAATGTCGACAGTAGAATGCCGTGTATCAGTGGAAGGAGAAAATAGACAAGAAAAAAGGAACACTGTATATGACGCTACGACACCAGCAACTAGTATGAGATACGCACTCACCTTCGTGATTCATTATCAGTTGATTGGGTCTCACTAGGTTTAAAATCTTGCCTTGAATATGTTGTGACACACTTTTTATGCACAATTTCCGTACGTAATTTCTTCTTAGTTGATGGTCCTGGAGCACCGCTTTCATATTTAGAGTCTGTGTCACTTCCTGCCATAATTTGTTATTATTCACCCGAAAATTCACAAAATATGAGCTTTAAAATGAATTTACAACTTCATCCACTTTAAAAGTAAAATATTTAATGTATTGAACAGAATATTAATATATAAAATTTTTCAAGAATGAAAAATCACCGTTCGCGTAACGCCAGTAAACTCGCAAACCATACCAGCTGATCTATGTATATTTCATGCGCTGGCTACGAGAGCAAGAGAGAATGAAAATGTGCGCGCGCACTGTTCTCTCTTGCTCCTACAGTGTGATACAGGCAATAGTCCGGCACTGTGCTTAGATACACGAAATGTAATGGGCTATGTGAGGAAGAGAGAAAGAAAATGTGCGCGCGCACCTCTCTCTCCCTCTCTCTTGTCCCTACAGTTACATACGAAACGTAACTCTCTCTTTCCATCTTTACTAACATGTAACTCCATATCTCTCTCTGTCAACTTCCGTTCGCCTCGCCCGATCACACTTTTAGTAACGCTCTCGTCATGCATTCGCCAGCTTACTCCCCAAGCCAAGCGTGCCTAAAGAAGTTCTACTTCAAAAATCTGATTAACCTAATAAAAGCAAAAAGCAAAGCTCACGGAAGATTCAAACGATTTAGAACATCTACATATTACAATGAATTCTCACAATTGAGAAAAAGAGTTAAATGATTGCAAAATGAATGTTATGATACGTATATTAAATCTGTTGAAAATTGTATTCCTCATAATAGTAAGAAGTTCTGGTCGTTTATATCATCTACTAAATCCAATCACAGTGTACCAAGTACAATGTATTACCATAATACTACTGCAAATAGTGCACAGCAGGCCTTGGAAACTTATATGGTGGTTGCTGGACCTACGTTTCTAGTATTTATTTCTATCAAGAGATGTCGACACTGCAAAATTTCTTGTTGTTCTATCCGTCACGCGATCCGTGACGTCATGTGGCCTTGTTCGTCGTGTCCACTTGACATGTCTGGCATTTCGTTCGAATCGTTTATTGTGTCAATATCGTGTTTTACATTGAGTTGCTCAGTTTTGTTTTATTGAAGTATCTATCTTACTCCATCATTCTGCAATTGTGTATTATTGTTGCCTCTTGGTGTATAAAATCTGTATTTTTCAATACAAGAAATAATGCCAGTTACAAATACAAAGTGTTGCATCGTGGGATGCCAGGCCATTGGTGAGTACTTTCAATAACAAAGAAATAGGAATTCTATATTGTCATGCTGATCTGTGAACAAATCTGTGAGTAGTGTAGTTCTGGAATGATTAATACGCAAGCAGAAAACTCAATAGTTCTTCTCGAAATACATGCAGATTTGTTCAGAATTGCGTCATGATAATGGTTTCAAATATCATGTTTTCTGTAACAGTGTGTCAAGGATTTGGAACGTTTCAACAGATGACTGGATATTTTGGATATGGAGGAATTACACTCTATGGATGAACTGAAGGTGTACAATAATAAACGTGTATGCTCTGTCCATTTTGATGTCAAATACAAGAGCATTGGAAATCCAAGACTACTCTGGAATGCTTTGCCTTCTCTCAATCTATCAGGTATTTGTATACAATTATTTTCAACTTAATAATAGTCCTAGGTGCAGTAGATATCGAAGAATAAAAAATTGGCTACAACAAATGTTCCTATGTATTTCGGAAATTCCACGTCCAACCGTGATTAGTCCAGTTCAGCTAATTTCATGTTCGCAGCAGATGGAAGGAGTGGGTAAGAACATACAGAAGCATAAGACTTCTTGACCTTCAAAGTGTCTCTGTCACAAGGCAACATGAATTGACACCGAAGGCAGAAACTTTGTACAAGGCTGCTGTACAGTGAAAGAAAATCGCCTTTTGCTCTAGAAGGAGGACCAATTCTTTCAAAAGTCGTCTAATGGGTGCGGATCGTTTCTTAGTTACAAATGATTCTAGGAAGATGAGCTCATTAACACCATCTGCTCTTTGAACTCCAGACGAGAGAAACAGGAAAGAAGATACACACGAGAGGAGAAGATAATGTGTCTGTCTCTGTTGAAACAAAGTGCAAGAAGTTATGATTTATTAGAAAAAATGTTCACTTTGCCAACTAGAAGAATGTTTTGGAAATGAATTGTAAATGCTGCTGTTGGATCCGGAGAATTAATTTCAAGTTGACATAATTCATTTATAGTATTCATTCTGATTTATTCTTATTGTTTTGAAGTACGTCTCTCTAAGAAAAGGGCGAGTTATCATATCTCTATTTTTGGAATAATTTAGAGAATAACGATAATGTATGTTTCGGAAATGGATTGTAAATGCTGTGGTTGGATCTGAAGAAATAATTTTAAATTGACATAATTCATTTGTAATATTTATTCTAATTTGTTCTTATTGTTTCAAAGTACGTCTTTGTAAGAAAAAAGGGCGAGTTATCATATCTTTATTTTTGAAATAATTTAGACTATAACGATAATTTATATTTTGAAAATGAATTTTAAATGCTGTTGTTGGTTCTATAGGATTAATTTTGAATTGACATAGTTAGTTTTTAATACTCATTCTGATTTGTTCTTATTATTTCAATGTACGTCTCTGTAAGAATAAGGCAGATTGTCGTACCTTCATTTTAGGAATAATTTTGACAAAGACGATATAGAATGTTTCGAAAATGATTTTCAAATGCTGTTGGATCCAAAGAATCAATTTCAAATTGACATAATTCATGTGTAATATTCATTCTGATTTATTCTTATTGTTTCAATGTACGTCTCTGTAAGAAAAGGACTAATTATTGTGTCTTTACTTTTGAAATGATTTTGACAAGGATGAAAGATATTTCGAACATGTTTTCTAAATTTTGTTGAGTCACCATAAAAATGTAAAATATGTAAGGATAAGATGAATCAAAATTATTTGTACTGTTCACCTAATAAATATTGATTAATAACTGTGTTTATTATTGTTATTGTGTAAATTGTACGAGTTTTTTTGAAATATGCGAAATATGGAGAAAATATATCCATATTTCACATAACTTCCAAAAATGGTCTACAAATCATGAATAATAATCATTTAAAAATCCAAAAAACTACCGCCTATCAATTCAAATCGATGTTAGTTATTATTCCTGTCATCAGATGGCGCTAAAAGACAATTCCAGCTCATAACATTGCAGTTTCCCGTCTATAGTTTATAGGTAGTCTGTGGTGCACAGGAAATTTGTAATATTTTTGCTGAATTTTTCGAATCTGTTTTTAAAACTAATGTTATAGGTAATATTGATTTTCAAAATACTGAGGATTCTAAGGCTGTTGATACTATTATATCAAACATTGTTTTTAGTGCTGATGAGATCTCCGAAATTATCTCTCAGCTTGATATAAATAAAGGTGTTGGACCGGATGGGATTCCAAGTATATTTATAAGAAGCTGCTGTGAATCATTAGCTTATCCTCTCATGCTGATTTTCAATAAATCGTTACATGATGGTCATTTCCCGGTAATGTGGAAGAAATCTTATGTCGTTCCTATATTCAAAGGTGGAAGAAAGAACTTAGTAAGTAATTACAGACCAATATCAAAACTATCAATACTTGAGAAAGTTTTTGAAAAACTTGTCTACAAAGTTCTATTTTCCAAGGTTAAAACTTACATCATCCCACAACAACATGGTTTTCATTCTGGTAGATCGGTTCAATCAAATCTTGTTACTTATACAAATTACATTCTGGAAGCAATGGACAACCAATATCAGGTTGACTCGATATACATCGATTTCAGCAAAGCATTCGATAAAATTGATCATACGTTATTAATTAATAAACTTGCAGGAATCGGTGTGTGTGGTTCTTTTCTGAATTGGATTAAGTCATATTTGCGAGGAAGGACTCTACAAGTGACTATGAATGGTTTTCGGTCTCGTGAAATGCATGTACCGTCTGGAGTTCCTCAAGGTTCTCATTTGGGACCGCTATTATTCAATATTTTCATTAATGATGTTATAAAATGTTTTGAATTTTGTAATTTTCTATTATATGCAGATGACCTCAAAATGTATCATGCAGTAGTAAACATTGATGATTGTAAAGCAATACAATCCGACCTTAATCGATTCTACCAGTACACTGAAGAAAACAAATTAGAGTTAAATATAGGCAAATGTTATCATATGATTTTCACTAGAAATAGAAACAATATTAACTTTTCTTACTCATTGTCGGGAACTAAAACTAAGGTTGAAACTGTTGGTCTAATCAAGGATTTGGAAATGACACTTGACAGGAAAATGATCTTAGATGTACATATAGACAATATTATAGAGAAGAGCTATAGAATGCTTGGATTTCTCATACGTTCCGCAGGAAATTTCAAAAACCCCAATACTATGAAAGTTTTGTATTACACTCTTGTACGTAGTCAACTTGAATTTGCAACTGTCTGTTGGTCCCCTCAATATGAGATTTACATAAAAAGATTGGAAAATATTCAACACAAATTTATAAGGTTCATGAATTATAAATTTCCGCTTTACCCTTTTCATCTTGTTCCTTTAATAGTAAGACGAGAAATAATGAACCAAATATTTTTATACAAAGTATTGAGTAATATTATAGATTGTTTTTCTATTTTGCATGAACTCTCATTCCGAGTACCTAATTATACTACAAGAGGAGCACAATTATTCACTGTGGGATTTAAAAGAATCAACGCTGCCATTGTTGCCCCATTAAATCGATTACCTTTAACATATAATAAACTATCCAATTGTGATGATTTTCCAGATATTTCTTCGAATAATTTAGCATCATATGGAAAAAGGTTGAATAACATTATTATTTCCAAATATTCAAGTAGTCCGTAACTGATAATAATAAGTTTTATTTTTTGTATCAATGAAAAATTCAATCCATAACATTTAAGTATATGTCTAGTTAAGTTATTGTTGAATGAATATGTTTATTATGTTCAATTTCTGCTGAGTATAAAACATGTTTAATTTGTGTATTCATGCCATTCTGTCATTGGGACATTAGTCCTGTTGAATGGCTGAATTTGGATAAAATAAAAATAAAATAAAATAAAATGCAATATATCCGTATTAAATTGGTGCTTACATATAAAATGAGCATGCAATTCCTATCTCCTAGAGACTTTGATAGCTACTCATACGGAAAGAATATATACTAGCCACTATACTTGTAGTTATCATATAAAATTTCAATGAAAATTGAACGTGACTATTTCGAGAATACCAATTTACCTGAGACTATCCAGTTTCATTGGACAAAATTTGGTTGACTTATATACGACATTATTTTTCAATGTGCTGTGCAATAATTATTAACTCTTGGTAATTATTATCTGTTAATATTTATTAATACCGATAATGAACTTAATCGATCATGGCTACCAATCATTTGATCATAATTTCTAGTTATTTTCACCCACGAATCTACTTGCAAGAGTTACTTCATCACCATCTCCTGGAGATCTGTGGCTGGTCCAGTTATGCGCCAAACCAGAATAAGTAGAGCCAGATTGACCTAGATCCACAAGAAGTTGACAACTTTTCCTATTCAGACCTCAGTTATTTTCTCCTTAAGACCTGTGGACATTAAGTCATCAACCACAGGCAGAGCTCCACGATCCTAGGAGTAAATATTCTAAACTAATCTAGTTACTATTTGTACTTCTATTTTTGTTGTCTTGACAATCTTGTTTATTAATTCTAATACTTCTTCGCACTTGAAAAAGGCAACACTTTAGCTGTATTCTTTCGTTCACGGGTTACTGATCCAACTGAATCTAAAGATCAGTTCAAAATGGCGTCGAGATCATATGATCTGTTGTAGTCGAAAGAACACCAAACATTTGTTGAGTCTGCGTTTGTCTGTGATTAATGACCTAAAATTTGTTTTGACTTCGTTCAATTATGAATATTCAGAAAAGTTCAATAGAAATTATCTTTTGAATATACAAAACACAAATACATGTAGTTTTTTTCATCTGTTTAATAATTATAACTCAATTTCAGAATGAATTATCACAAAACTTTCGATTTTGCCTAACTAAAGCTATTTCCAGATAATTTTTTTCATTTCTCATGAAGCAAATGCTACGAATTCCGCCGTTTTTTGAATACATATGAACCACAAGAACTCCTCTAGCTTTTCATTAGAGGAGTTGTTGGTGATCTGGAGTTGTTGAAATTTGGAGTGGAGGTAACTAATCCGTAAACGAAAAAACAAGCACATAGTGAACCAGATAAGTTAGATCAGTACTCCGTGAACGAAAGAATACAGCTTTTGCTGTCGAAACGTGAGTAGTTTACATCCAAGAAGTGATCCAGACAAGGCTAATTAATTGGCGCCAGTGGCCTTCAGGGAGTATGAAAAGTTAATTAATTGATTAAGCTAATCATCCCTTCAGGCAGTATGTGCGTATTTTTATGAATGGAATCTTGTTGTTGTTATTGTTTTATGGTTAAGGTAATCATTTTTTAATTTGTTTATTGAAATTCTGGATCTGAAAACAATCTAAGGCAATTAAAATCTATATCCGCGTGCAAGTACTGATGAAGAGCAACTCTCCTAATCATTTGTAGATTCCAAAAATTTTAATTGGGTGTATTTTTGACTTGTAAAATTTTGTTATTGTGTTATGGTCAGGGTGATAATTTTCAAATTTGTTTATTGAAATAGATTCGAATGCATGAAGAGAATTTTGTAACAGCTATAAAAGGTATATCATTCAAAACAAAGATATCATATTCTTCTTATTGTTGAAGAAGTAAGTTGTAGGAAAAAATTTACTCCAGGTAAGAATACGATACAAATATAGTTCCTTTTTTTTATAGTTTAGTTATATTTCACTCATTTATAATAATAAAATTATTATTAGGTACGGACTTCTCCAAGATGAACAAAAGAGGCCAGTTGGGTGATATCAAGCCTCGTGAGAAAATAACTGAGCTGAAAGTCAACGAAACATAAAAGCTAGTTGATATTAAGGCTGTTCGAACAGGATTTGGAAGGAGAGTTATTGCAGTGTGTAAGGAGTTTGTGATTCATCTTCCCTGCCAATTTGACGACCTGGGTGATGAAGAATTATGTTTACTGGAAAAAACAGATGTCACAAACTGGAGTATAAAATATACAGGAATAAAGGATTATAGCGCAGGCAAACAGATCAGCCTAATTGAATTTGTTAAAATGTTATATCAAAATATAAATGAATGTAAAGTTTCATAAATAAATGTATATCAATAGCACATTATGATAGTGATACTCCCGAAATAATATTAATAATAATAGATATGAATGACATTGTCTGATAACTCAGTATAACACCTAACTTTTCACAGATAACATGTGTACAAAATTAAAACATCCATGCACAGCTATTATTTCTGGTCCGTCCAGCAGCGGAAAAACGTATTTCGTTAAGGACTTCTTGTCTGATATGAATAATATGAGCGATACGGAATTTAGGAAAATATATTGGCATTATGGAACCTGGCAGACCTTATAAAATTCAATTAAAGATATGGAATTCGTTGAAGGTTTACCCGATATTGAAAACATAAATCGAAGCTTCTCTCAATTGATGATAATTGATGACTTGACGAGAGAAACTGATGGCCGTGTAGTTAATATATTCACGAAGTGGTTGCATCACAAGAATTTATTAGTATTTTCCCTCACTCAAAATCTATTTCACCAAGGCAAAGGT
Organism: Dromius quadrimaculatus; assembly: GCA_963989225.1. Classification (NCBI taxonomy): domain Eukaryota; kingdom Metazoa; phylum Arthropoda; class Insecta; order Coleoptera; family Carabidae; genus Dromius; species Dromius quadrimaculatus. Next base: position 23,894,586 of record OZ022336.1, on the reverse strand, counting down.
CAACGCGATATATCTCTTAGTGCTAATTACATAGTATATTTCAGATATTCCTGAGACAGAGCACAAATTCTACACCTCTCCCGACAAATTTTTCCAGAAAATATAAAATTTATACAAGAAATCAATAACGACGCCACAGCTGAGGCACACATATATTTAATTTTTAATTTTAAACAAAATACTCTCGATTGGCTACGTTCTCGCTCATCACGTGATTGGATCACATATATTTATCCACATAAAAATAAACATATGAATATATGTGTAGAAATATGCCTGAGATTATAACATGAAAATGAGCGCAGCTGTCATCAACAACATAGAATTCTTACGTGCTTTGTACAAACTCAAGCCTAAATATAGACAGGCTTTATTAAAAATACTGATCGCACCAGAGTGAAGTGCATTTGTGAATTTATTTATAATATTTTAGGAGGAAAAATATCTCTCAGTCGCAAACAGCAAACTGGTCTGGGACGACATAAAAAAATTTTAAGGGAACTTATGATACGCGGTTAGGGATAGAAAAGAGAGAAACACGTATTGGTACAGTCAGGCGGGGCATTTTCACCTTTTTTATTGGTCCCCATTCTGTCGGGTGTTTTGAGTTCTTTGTTCAGTAAGGACTAAAAATGGAACATGCAAGAAAGATGGTTCTTATATCTCCTGAAAATTCAAATTGTATTCAAAATATTAATAAAGACAATGATGATATTACCCACCAGTTAGATAGAGACATGAAAGATGTTTTAAAACTAAAACTATCTAAATATTGAAAATGGCGAAAGCATAGAGGAATTCTACAGCGATATTTATATTTTCAGAAGCACAATAGAGAACCTATTAAATTACCTATTGAACAAGAAATATCCACAGACTCTCAGTTACTTCCACAAGAACCAGACGATACTGAACAAATCATATATGTCATTCCAAAGACACATCGTGAAAAAGCACGTCTTTTAGTGCAGAGATTGAAGCAAACAAACACAATTACTTGGAATGACAAGGGTATACTTTATATGAATAATAAACAGATACCTAATTTTCAGATTCAGTAGGAGATATATCAGATTCAGTAAGAGATACAGTAAGATATGAAAAGAATAATAATCCAGCCGGATGGGGAGATATTATAAATGCATTGGAAGCTATAAATATTCCAACAGAGCAAGTTAACAATCCTCAAAGAAGAAAATTTCTTGTTCTGGAATTAAAAACTGAAATTTTCGTCGAAAATAGACCGAAGCTCGGACAAGATAATAGTGATAAGTTTTTTGAAGACGCAATTGGTGTCGCGAGACCTGTAAAACGAAAATGGAAAAGATTTTCGTTCTCATAATGAATAAAATATTATCTAGTATATATTACAATCCATCACATAGTGCAAGCTTTTCAGGAGTAGATGATTTTGTTGATTCCATGAGAGGAGAATACATACCTGAAGAAATAGAAAATAGATTAGTTCTCTAGATGCATACACGTTGCATAAGCCCGGACGAAAACGTTTCCAAAGGAATAGTTACAAAGTGACAAATATTAATGATCTTTTTCAAGCAGATCTCATTGACAAGCGAAAATTAAGCTGCTTGAATAATAATTATAAATACATTTCAACGGTAATTGATGTGTTCAGTCGTTTCGCATGGGCCATTCCATTGTTAGATAAGAAACTCTATCAGTTATTGAAGCACTTGATGTTATATTTGAACAGAGGAGGCCAATTCACCTAATGAGCGATAAAGGAAACGAGTTTGTAGCGGCTCTAGTGAAATTTGTTTCAACTAAATATAATATTAAACTTTATGTAGCGCATAATCCCGATGTTAAAGCTTGTTTCGCAGAATGATTCAACAGAACTTTGAAATCAAAGATGTATCATTATTTCACTTATAAAAATATACATAAATATATTGATGTATTGTAAAAGCTAGTGACATCGTATAATAAAACAAAACACCGTTCAATAATAATGGCACCCACCGACGTGAATGATGATCATATATTGCAAGTATGACAATTAGGAAGTTGCATCATGTGAATTAAATTATCCATGTTCATTTCATAATGTCATTAAGGGTAATAATGAAGTAAGTATACGTATATAAAATGCGACGACGCAAGAAGAGACCAAGAGTACAAGCATAACACTGACTTCCAGTATTTTAAAAGGGGAGCTTCCATCGAAAAATTATCAGGATATTATTGATCAAGTGTTACATGAAATGAATGAAGATGCACTAATAGATAAATATGTAGCGTTTTTCTACAACAAATTGGGTAGGCGTGTTGAAGCTACATCCAGAAATAATGAAGTGTGTTTAATGTTATTATCACCAGGGCTAGCTCTTCAGCTAGGCTACTCACCGTTTAGCGACATACATCAAACCAAATCTTCTATCAACCTACCCAATTTAATGCTAGGCATACCGCCTCAATTGTACATTCTTTGTGATATAATTGAACCGCAATTTGTTGGAGATGTGATTACTGCACTTTTGAGAATTGTTTATGTTACAACAGAAAAATATGTGTTCGGATCTAATAGAACAGTTTTATATGCGCAACCTCATTTCATTTTGGTTTTAAACGCGAATTTTGAAATATTGGAATAGATATAAGATCTGATAGTGGCGAAACTATTCCATTTCAATTTGGAACGTTATGTGTGAAGCTTCACTTCCGAAAAACATCATAAAAACTTGTCCATATCAACAATACTATAATCTGCAAGCAGGGACCGGAATAGGAGCAGTATATAGGGGTCATCAATACCAATGCGGACATGGTATAGGAAGCTTTTTTAGCGGATTAGTCAGAGGTATTTTTCTAGTAATAAAAAGAGGTATAGGAGTACTTGGGAAGAAAGCATTGAATACTGGAGAACAATTTCTGGAGGACTTGAGCAAGAACCAGCCCGTGAGAGGATCTTTCAATAATCGGATAAGAGAAGCGAGGATAAACTTGAAACGTAAAGCTGAGAACAAGATTGAAAAACTCATAGATGGCTCTGGCTATAAAAAAGGGAAATCATCCAAGAGACTGGTTCACTCTAGATCATCACCTGTTACAGTAAAGCAGAAGAATAAAAAACGTGGTAGATTGACAGATATTTCTTATTGAAATGGCGTTTCTACATAGACTCGTGTGAGTGTAATAAAACAGAATTAGTTTTTTTTTGCCATACCACCAACTCAAACAAGCATTGAAAATGGACAATGGAATAATCACAGACCATTATCTTCTTCAAGTGAAGATGGACCGCTTGATTTTGTTGTACCTGGCCAGGGAGATTATTATCTTGATCTCTCGCAAACAATGCTGTATTTGAATGCAAAAATTTAAAAATCCAATAATACTCCACTTACTGAGACGAATAATGTTGCCCCTGTTAATAATTGGTTGCATTCAATATTTAGCCAAATTAATTTATATTCAAATCAGAAACTAGTTTCTTCAACCAACAATACTTATGCTTATAGATCATATATCGAAACTTTAATAAATAATGGCAACGATGCTAAAAAGTCCCATCTTACGTCATCGTTGTGGTATGCTGATAAGCCAATAAAATGAATGACAATGACGCTGGTGCAAATCCAGGATATGATAGACGGAGCAAATTTGTTCAAAATAGTAAAAATGTGGATATAATTGGACATCTTCATGCTGATATTTTCAATCATAAGAAATTTCTTTTGAATAACGTTAAAATGAGAGTGAGATTGATACGTTCACGCGATAGTTTTCAACTTATCTCGGGCGGCACAAATTTCAAATCACGTATCAATGAGGCGACATTACTTGTTCGCCGTGTGGAATTGAATCCTAGTATATTATTAGCGCATAATAAAGCATTGGAGTTGGCAACAGCAAAATATCCCATCACTAGGGCCAAAGTCAAGGCAATCATCATTGCAGCAGGGGTCCAAGGTAAATCCCTAGATAATATTTTCCTTGGTCGATAACCTAAACGGTGTGTTATTTACTTTGTATCAAATAAGGCATTCAATGGGGACTATGCGACAAGTCCTTATAACTTTCAGAATTTCAATATAAATTATCTATCTTCATGTGTTAACGGTCAACAATTACCTCCCAAGCCTTTGCAACCTTCATTTGGAGATAACGAGTCTTATATTCTTATATATAATTCATTATTCAGCGGAATACTGGTCATGATATTCCAAGAGAGACTTATCCATTCGGTTATTTTTTATCTGCATTTGATCTAACGCACGATTTAGCAGCTGATTCATTGGAATTTGACACATCATGGATCGTTGAGGATCAAAGTTGGATTCGAACAAGCGCTTACTCGAACAGTCAATTGTGTGATTTACGCCAAATCTGATAATATTATTGAAATTGATAAAAATAGAAATGTTATTGTGGATTATGGTAGCTAGATGTATTCATTGATTGATAAATAAAACTCTTGTATGAATAGTACAGTATTTTATTCAATATACTGCTATTTAATTGCTTCTTCTCAAATCTCTGTGTTAGTTTTGAATTAACACTCATTTTGGTGATAAGCAATGAACGCTGCGTTAATAAGTGATATATTTTGGAATTGTTTCAGAAGTATAGGTCATTATGGTGTTCACGCTGCAAATTAATTACCTCGCTACCTTAATTTTCCATGTGCTATAGTTGTCAATTCTAATCCAGATTTTATGCAGGGCACGTACTGCAATTTTTATAGATATTCAAGGAGATAGAATATATTTTGACAGTTTTTGACGTCAGTCATTTGTAAAAGACCATATCGACTTCCTATGGAGAAAAACACACAAATGGACTTTCAGTACTCTCGCCCTACAAGATTATACGTCTTCTGTTTGTGGCTATTATTGCTTGATGTATTTGCTGTTTAAGGTTGAAAACTATTTACATAATAGATTTTCAGCATTATTTCACAAATATGATAGATATGAGAATGATGAATTTGTTAAGTATATGTTTCATTAATATTTAAATAAAATTCAACGATTCTACATGATACTTTTGTTCTCCTCGCACCAGTATGTTTCATATTATTTTAATAGTTCAATGTGGTTGTATTAATCTTATAAGTTCAGAGTACATAGTTAATCCTGATTTTAATGAATAATTGTTTTTACACTGCGAAGAAAATATTTTATGGATTGATTATAGCAACAACTTTCACATTACCAGCTATTTAGAACTCATTATCTTATTTCCCTATTTATTTTGATTAGTCAAACTGTTTAGAAGGAGAATTTGTTTGCTTTGTTGAAAATAAGAGGGTTATTTTTGTTTTAAAAGTTCATCTGAAAAACCAATCATAATATACATCAATGCCTTTATAAAATCAAAATACCTTAAACTTATAGAGAAGTAATTCTGACAATTTATTTATTCACATTCTTATTCTTTTAGTACCATATGGGAGTGAATTAAAATTATCAGTTCGTTGACGTTTTGTAAAATTGACACTGTATTTTTTGTTTCTCTTTTGGTTATAACTGTATGATCCAGCATACATCTAATATTTCCACTGGTAATCACTGGATTGTTTTGATTTATACCTAATACTAGATCTTCAATTACGTTAGAGCTTATTTTTTTTCGAATTCCTATCGTTGATGGTAAACTCTTTGACCTCGCACTGTTCGCTGATTTCACCATCCTCGAGGCAATATACTTGATACACGTAGTTTTTTGCGCCCCCACAAACAAATTCTGTTATATAGCTTCCAGGGCCATAGCAACATAATTCATCAGTCATGTCACCCAAAAAATCACCGGTAGGCGGTTTATATTCACCCGGAGAATGGCAATAGATTATGAAATTGGTATCGTAGTGAAGATCATTTCGATTTACTGGTACAGATATTCGTAGAGTTTGAGACAGGCCTGAGCAGTCGTGTAAGCTGCAATTACTGTTGGCAGTTGTTCTATAGCCTCAAATTCATACTACCAATTCACATACAGTTTGGTATCTCCTGCTGGAATGATTTTATGAACTTGAATAGCCGGATTGGCTAGAAGTTCATGAAGTTCTGCTGGAGATGAGACGGTAGTTGTATGGGGGCGATTTTCCGCTCGAGCGAATTTGCCTGTAACCCAGAAGAAATATCAGTTAGTATTATATTGAGACGTAGATGTAGAATAATTTTCCCCACAATGAATTGGACATCAGTTCTGGGACAGATCGTTTTCCAGCATTTTCTCTATCTGATCTGGATCTAACAGCACATCTTCATCCACCAAATAGTCCTTGATGTATGCAGTTTCTAAATATTTGATATTGCAGCTTTCAGGATAGCCTGACGCCTCTTGTTTCAATTTCAAGAAATGGTTTACATATTCTACGAATAATCCGCCTGTTTTGGATATTTTATTATACTGAGAGATTCCGTACTGCCATATTTCATGCACTTGCGTAATTTTGCAGCCGTCGTGCACTGTCAGTTTCACTCCGTCAGATACCCAAGTTCCGGTGATCTGTCTCTCTTCGTCGCTATGTGTGCAGTCATCTTGTTCTAGCTTGTCGCAACATGAACGGCATAGAACGTACATGAGTTCACCGTGCACTTTTCTTGGTGAAATTGGATGACAGAGACTAGTAGGTAGCAAAACTGAACATTTTATTAGCTCCTTGACACGGTAAATATTATTATTAGGACATAGCGTATCACATTCTGTACCTACAAGAATTTCCGGATGACTTATGGAATATTTTTCGTATCTACATACATAAGGATATAGAGAACAAACATCGATATATTTAATTTCCTGATCGTTTTCTACTTTTTTGTATGAACAAATATTGCCTGTCCTTCCTCCATATAGAGCATCTCGTGTATGTAATGGTAAAAAATTCAAAAGGTGATGATTTTCTAGCTCCTTTTGGATGTTCTTGTTTCGTTCTAGATAATTTCTAAACTCGCATTCCTAAATAGTGATGACTCTATAAAAGTTTCAAGACATATTTTACACTTGTGGGACGCGTTACACATCCGTTTTTTATGACTTTCAAGGCACTCGTGTTCACGGCAATCTCTACTGCAGCGATCACAACGGACAATATTCAAGATAGGAGGACATGCAGGAGATGATACATAAAATGCACAGACATTTTTACATGGATGACCCAATAAAGTGTTGTAAGCAGCATGACATTGCTCACAAAAAAGTTTACATGAAAATGCAGTCGTTAAACTTTTAATGATAAAATAATGATGTTGATGATGCAGAAGATTTAATCTTGAAAGATTCTGATCTTTTGCACCCTCAAATATCACTTCTCCAGGTGAATATTATTCATACACGCACATGTTGTATTGACTATAAAACCTCTGGAATCCCGCCTATTCGTTTAGGCCAGCACCGACTTTATTCATTTGAATATTTGTTATTTGTAACAACTACTGTACTCTCTCGCTCTAAATACCTTTCTGATCTTTGGATACCTGTTTGAAAAAGTGATCCTTTTCTACGGAAGATTTGGCGACTACAAGCGCGCGGGGTAGACACAGATTATCCGAATTGTTTATTCCAACTAATTCGTATTCTCTACGTCATAGTTCAGCATGATTTAATCCGTGTCCATTCAACGATTCCCCTCTTTCTACAGGCATTGACACCTGCGTTATCTCCATTGTGAATTGGCCATCGGAGAATATTTCTGCATTACTCTGAGGAATCTTCTAATTAGCCTTTCACAATACGTCAATGTGGATTTGGTCGACCCTCCGAAACGAAGCCCATGCCGGCCCATTCAGCATGCGTGAAGTGAAGAATGTATAACCCACAAAATCACTGGGCTCTATATTATCCATTATATCGTCCAAAACCTGAATGAAATATTTACATATCATATCCAAGGAATTTCTAATAGATATATAAATTATCTGATTGTTGATCATACCTGTCGAATACTACTATAGAACCAAGTGATTGGATTTCTCCAAAATGAAATTTGTGGAGCCTTGCTTTCAGATCCTCAATGCTACTATACGTTAGCTGTGATTGTACGATGAAAATTTGAAGTTATCATCAACATAGTTTTGAAGTTGAATTTTGCAACAAAATATATCAATTTTCATCACTTATTATTGGAATCTGTCATTCTCACTTTTCAGAAAGCAGAAAGAACGAATCAAATTACTATCATAAGAGACAGCTCTATAAAATTGAGGAGCAATTAGTAGGTCAATGATTTCAATGTTTATTTCCCCATTCACAGAATGGTTTTTTTTTGTTATTATTGCTGTAATCAAGGTCGATGAAATTTGGAGGAGGAGAGATGTCATCAAAATTTGTAACTAGATAATGACGTCACGTAATTACTACGTCTATATGCTATACCAATTTAATTCAAAAAAATGTAATGTGAGTTGCATAATCGCAAATACGTGCAATGCTCATGAATTTGATGCAGTCGATTGATTCATTGATGAATGATGAATTATTTACGAATCATTTCTACTGGTGATGGAAATATAAACTTGGTCTATGGAAAAAATGTGATTCTGCTTAGACTTACAGTTCTCTATCTGATAAGCTAGATAAGACGATCACTCTGAAAATTTATTGTCAGTAAGTTCTTCTTCACTGCTTTCTTCTTCGTCTTTGTCATCTGAATCATTGACATGGATTATTAACGGTTGAACATCATCTTATTCGAGAAATATTTTCGATTGTACCATTTCTTCATTTCTTCCACAGTGTAGTCCACCGTTTCATACCATACGTGTCACTGTATTAGAAGCTCCTGCCCACATGTCTGAAGTTGTCACCATAACCATCACGACCAATATTTTTGTTGTTGTAACTTCTGAAAATTCCCCAAATATTTTCAATGGTATTAAAAATGCAATGGTAGAGCGGCAAACATTTTCAAGTGCATATTCGTCAATGACATACTTCTCAGAGATCTCATGTCTGCAATGCACACTAGAAAATGTGAATGTTATATTATGGAAATCTCATAATTGGAACTTACAATTTCATAGTCGCAAGACCAAGGAGTTGTCTTTTAAATATACACTAACTGAAATCAACATAATGATCCGCAAGCTATATGTTTGTATTTGGGCCTTGGTCCAATTTTCTCTGAGTCTTTTTTTTTCACTTTGCTATGGTGGGCGGCATTGTCCATGATTATTATTAATAGTTGATTCAAATTGGGTGTCAATTGTTCCTCAAACCATTTGAAGAAGTTTTCATGGTTTATCTCTCTAATTAGGAAATCAAACCTTCCTCTGAGCCCGCATGAAGAATGATATACCTATAAGTATACAAATATCAGAAATCAATCAATCTCATGATTATAATTAGAAAGGCTGAATTGGAATTGAGAACCAATTGAAGAGAATTCATTGATTAGTTCAAGAACCAAAAAACAAAAATGGAAATCACAATTAAGTTGGTTCACCGATTATTTTGTATTTGTTGTTATATATCGAATAGCAATATTCTTGAAACTGACTTTTTTCCACCTGAATTTCTGAAGAATTCAAGTCTCGCCCAAGAGAACAGACTTAATTGAAATTTTGACGTGATAACGTCTTATAATTCGATGTAGCCGGCTGCACGCACGAAAAAACATGACTCATGCGGCGTTACCTCGCTCTTAGGCGTTTCATTACGTCATCACAAATGCCAATGATTATTTATCAATAAGAATAAATTGAATAAGTAATTAATAAGACTATGATGTACTACTGTGATATGTTGAGAGACGACAGTTGTGTCAACGATTTTATATGGGACGGACGTGAAACACGACCTCAGGTGCAACAAAGTAATGAAAAGATTTATTTACTGGGGATATATTTGTTTTTGACGTGATAACGTCTTATAATTCGATGGAGCCAGCTGCACGCATGAAAAAAATTACTCATGCGGCGTTACCTCGCTCTAAGGCGTTCCATTTAAGGCTTGAAGTGAAAGCGAGAGCGCGGAACGAGCGACAAAGAGGCACAATCGGCCTCCGCGTTCGGCAGCGTTCGACATCTGTCTCTCTCCTACTTGAGTGAGCGATGCGTCCGCGTGGACAGCTGATTAATTGTCGAACATTCGTGCTTTCATCATTAAAATAAATAGCATCGGTCCGCTAGTGCAGCGATTGTAGGTTATGCTATAATTGACAAAACTATAACAATAAGTTAACAGAACTATTTCACGATGAGTTAAAAATCAATGGTTTTACTATTCGATCGAAATAATTATCGAACGTAGCTATGATTTCGAAAAATTAAAACATAAATGTTGAATCTTCCACATATCATAACAACGTGTCTGAAATGACAGGCTGGACCAGCCAGCCGTCAAAGGGAACAATTTTCTCCTATATCAAACACATTGAGGCAAGCTTTTTAAAAGCTAGAGTTACAAAAATCCTGATGATGTTTCCAAATTTTCAATTTTTAATTCAGGATTCAAAATATAATTTAATCTCAGTTTATTGTTATAATAAATCATCCAAAATTATTACTTTCTCACAACAAATTACAATCAAATTTGCAAAAATAATCCAGTAACTAACTGAACAACAACTTTTATTCAGTTTACTTGCTGAAAAAAATAATGTTGATACAAAATGAAAAAAAAAAATTGACATAATTGTATTCATGCGTACAAATAAATTTAATTTGATCAATTCAATTGTGATTTCCATTTATCTCCTTCTCTATATCCATACCAAATATCTATCAAACAAAAAGAATAAAAAATTTCTTTTGAAAAATGCAACCATCCCATCAGTATTTTCTCATGACGTTGTCACGTTAAACTATCGTCAGTAAACCGACTTTACAGACAACCGATTTTTTGACGTGATAACGTCTTATAATTCGATAGAGCTGGCTGCACGCGCGAAAAAACATGACTCATGCGGCGTTACCTCGCTCTGAGGCGTTCCATTACGTCATCACAAATGCCAATGATTATTTATCAATAAGAATAAATTATATAAGTAATTAATTAGATTATGATGTACTACTGTAATATGTTAAGAGACGACAGTTGCGTTAACGATTTTATATGGGACGGACGTGAAATACGATTTCAGGTGCAACGGAGTAATGAAAAGATTTATTTAATTGGGGTATATTTGTTTTTGACGTGACAACGTCTTATAATTTGATGGAGCCGGCTGCACGCACAAAAAAACATAACTCATGCGGCGTTACCTCGCTCTCAAGGCTTGAATTGCAAGCGAGAGCGCGGAACGAGCGACAAAGAGGTACAATCGGCCTCCGCGTTTGGCAGCGTTCGATATCTGTCTTTCTCCTACTTGAGTGAGCGATGCGTCCGCGTGGACAGCTGCTATTGGCAAATAAACATAAGCGATACTCTATCTGGTGGCAGAATTTCAGACTAGTGATGTTAGGATAGATTTGGCGCGCTACATATATATTATACATGAGCTTATAATCAAATCAATAAATCATATTCTCTACTCGGTTATTTGATTAGTATTCATCAAAAACATATATGAGATAATAATTTGGAATGATCTTAGCAAGAATTCATGAAGAAATATTGTGTCTATCGATTCAAATTTCGAATACAAAAATTTACCATAGAGGATTAAGTGTAGTAGTATTGACTGATAAAGTTATAGCCTACGCTTCGCTGTCTGATATGTTGAGGTTGCTATTTCTTTTTGTTGTACTTTTTACTTTCAAATTGAAAGAGAAGATAGAATCCAAAGTTTTAGAATTTTTCAAAATCTTTTCTTTCATGCAGGACATTTCAGATATTGCAACTGATAAATATTTTTGTCTGGATTGTTTTTTATTTATCCAGGTATACTTCACAAATACAAATTATCTTCAAATCATTGAAAGATTTTTTCAAACAACAAACAGTCCAACTAATAAGTACTAATCTAATGTTTATTTGACAAGATTAAAAGGCATTCTCGCGCCACTTCAACTTTTCAACACATGGTACACGATAAAAAAAACTGCAGATCTATGCTTGCAACTGTCGGTGTTTTCTGCTTTGCAAGAACAAGTCATATTCTCAATCTTCAAGGCATCATATTCAATACAATTCAATTCTCCTTCAATTTAATACGGATTCTCCAGCACTTCTGATGTTTGTACGCAAAGAGCATGCAAAAATACTCTCTTGTCACTATCATCATATAATTTTTGACAGTATAAAATATGACAAGCATTTACTAGCTCTTCACCCCCCATTCACACAGCGTGACATGACGTTTGCATCAAAATATTCTTGAAGTTTTAATATCATTATCTAGAAATTGAAGGTTAAGTTCAATTTAAAAATATGAATTAAATATAGATGAACAGATGGAATAATTCGCCTGTCTGCTACTTACGAACAATATACTTTCAGAAAACATCCATGAAAAAGCAAATCTTTATTTCATATTCACGTTTTTCATCTTTGAAAATCGTAACAAGCCCATTTAAATCCATATAAACTTCAAGTTTATCCTAACTCAGTTAGTTCAAAAATATCCAACTGTGGCGCTACGATCTTGAATTTATTTGCCAATGAGCTACGTGCATGAAGTCTACTAGCACCTCTAGCGGGCAATGGAGAACGATTGAACTCCATTTTATCATTGTTTCATACCTTTAATTTTTTAAATGTACTAAGCTTGTTTAATTCGCTGTGTGCGTATTATATAACTTGCATAGCATAAAAGGTACGCTGAAATGATTCATTCTGAATATTTTTTTCTTCAATTTTAATGTACCTATTATAGAAAAAACGTCCTAATTCGTCCAGATTTACAGGATAACCTCAAATTATGACGTCGATGAACTTGCAGAACGGGTTTGTATTTTATCAAACACTGTATCCCTTTTATCGAGGAAGCATTGAAGAAAGGTGTGAAATTAGTTTTGCCATACTAAACATGTTGAAGAATATGTTGCTGACAATATTAACAACAAAATTATTGCGAAGTGCACCTGACAAACTTCTATCACTGAAACATCTTACAAATTAGAGATAGAGGTAAATTCATGAATCCCAAATCGATGATGAATATTTCTAATCTCACAAATGAATTACAAACATATTTTTTTGTTATATAGAATAATAATGAAAGGCAGACAATACTCTACCACTTTGATTCACTTCACTCGTTTTTTCATGTTATAACTGGGTACATGAAATCTATGAAATTTTATTTCACTTGAATCATCCTTAACACAACAGCCTGAAACAGAACAAACGATTTCGCATGTTTTATATGCAATTATTTCCACTTTTAAACTACAATGCTCGATGACAGCTCAATGACATTTTCTGAGAAATGGAGTTCAATGGTTACAATGGTGCTCACCATGAGCGCTGGCATCGATATTTGTACAAACTCCGCTCCCTTGCACATAGCCTATACAATAATACATTTACATGTTTTCGTCAAGTATGAAGTGCAGTGAAAAGTGAATGTGGTGTCAATTTTTTATAGCAAAGATGATTGCGGCGATAAAGGTAATGATTCTTTCGATATTAAATATATGTTCAGTGATATATTGTCGAATATTCGTGCTTGCATCATTTAAATGAATAGCATCGGTCCGCTAGGCAGCGATTGTAGGTTATGCTATAATTGACAAAACTATAACAATAAGTAAACAGAACTATTTCACGATAAGTAAAAATCCATGACTTCACTATTCGATCGAAATAATTATCGAGCGTAGCTATGATTCCAGAAAATTAGGACATAAATGTTAAATTTTCCACATATCACAGTCTGAAATGACAAGTTGGACCAGCCAGCCGTCAGAGGAAACAATTTTCTCCTATATCAAACACATTGAGGCAGGCTTTTTGAAAGCTAGAGTTACAAAAATTTTAGTGATGTCTTCAAATTTTAAATTTCAAATTTAGGATTTATGAACAATAATTCAATCACAGTTTATTCTTATAATGAATTACTCGAAATTATCACTTTTTCACAACAAGTTACGATTAAATTTGCAAAAATAATTGAGTAACTAATTGAAAAACAACTTCTATTCAGTTTACTTGCTGAAACAAATAGTGTTGATACAGAATAAAAAAAAAAAAAATTGACATAATTGTATTTATGCGTACAAATAGATGTAACTTGATCAATTCAATTGTGATTTCCATTTACCTCCTTCTCTATATCCATACAAAATATCTATCAAACCAATAAAATCTGAATTTTCTTTTCAAAAACGCAGCCATTCCATCAGAGTTTTCTCATGACGTTGTCACGTTAAATTATCGTCAGTAAACCGGCTCCACAGACAACCGATTTTTTTCTCATAATTTTTCATTAAATTTTATGAGAAATGAATTCTTGTTGAATCAATATGTGGTAGCTTGTATATGGCCCGCCTACTGTCATCTTGCTTCCAAGAAAATCCAATGTTGCGTAAAATCTTCAGAAATCTTGGAGTCGAGCCATGGAAAATATTTCGAGAACTTTAAATCTGTCGTTAAGTTTTGCAAGTCACGTGTGATTCTAGAAATAAATCATGTATGTAATAATCCAAATTATCATGAAAAATGAATATTATGAATGAATTAACTACTTGCGTACATCTTATGGATGACGTTTCTTATTGCAGTCTCCACAAATGAATCAACTGTAGTGACTGGTCTTTATCTGCTCTTGGGTTTTTTTGGCGATGCCGACACTTCACCTAACGAAAATTTCCTGCAATAAGCATTCGCGACTGCTCTAGGGATTATAACTGTCATGTAGAGCCACAAAACTCAAATTGAACACAAATAGTCTAAGTGACAACTCAGTTCACATATGATGAATAAAAATAATAAAAAGAAGGAAACGAAGCTCGCATGGCAATTACTGTTTTTTTCAAAAAATACAGATTTAATACGCAACAAAACAACAGTAATGATATTCTAACCAAGAAATCGATTGTCTGTAAAGTCGGTTTACTGACGATAGCTGAACGTGACAACGTCATTAGAAAATACTGATGGAATGGCTGCATTTTTCAAAAAAAAAAATATATTTTATTTGTTTGATGGATATTTTGTATGGATATAGAGAAGGAGGTAAATAGGAATCACAATTGAATGGATCGAGTTACATTCATTTGTACGCATAAATACAATTATGCCAATTTTTCGCTCCATAATTATTTCGATCGAATAGTAAAGGCATTGACTTTTCACTCATCGTGAAATAGTTCTGTTAACTTATTGTTAAAGTTTTGTCAATTATAGCATAACCTACAATCGCTGCACTAGCGGACCGATGCTATTCATTTTAATGATGAAAGCTCGAATATTCGACAATATATCACTGAACATATATTAATTATCGAAAGAATCATTACCTTTATCGCCGCAATTATCGTTGCTATAAGCAATTGACACCACATTCACTTTTCACTGCACTTCATACTTGACGAAAATATTTGAATGTATTATTGTATAGCAGCTGGCCACGCGGACGCATCGCTCACTCAAGTAGGAGAGAGACAGATGTCGAACGCTGCCGAACGCGGAGGCTGATTGTGCCTCTTTGTCGCTCGTTCCGCGCTCTCGCTTTCACTTCAAGCCTCAAATGGAACGCCTCAGAGCGAGGTAACGCCGCATGAGTCATTTTTTTTTGTGCGTGCAGCCGGCTCCATCGAATTATAAGACGTTGTCACGTCAGAAGTAATAATTGTGAGCGTCAGGATAGGCAATATATGCCAATTGAATAAATCTTTACATTACTTCGTTGCACCTGAAATCGTGTTTCACGTCCGTCCCATATAAAATCGTTAACACAACTGTCGTCTCTTAACATATTACAGTAGTTCATCATAATTCATAATCTTATTAATTACTTATTTGATTTATTCTTATTGATAAATAATCATTGACATTTGTGATGACGTAATTCAAGTGGCTTGCATAATTTTGAATAATTTATTATAAGAATAAACTGTGATTAAATTATTGTTCATAAATCTCAAATGGAACACGTTAGAGCGAGGTAACGCCGCATGAGTCATGTTTCTTCGTGCGTGCAGCCGGCTCCATCGATTTATAAGACGTTGTCACGTCAAAAGAACGCAGTAAACACGTGTTGATCGCACTGAAATGTCTAAGATGAATGCAACGAGTGAGAATGTAAACGTAGTCAATCTTTATAGAAACAACGTATGATGAAGAAATAAACTACAATTGTTCAGGGTAGTTTTAAATATTCTGAGAGGGTGTCTTGGAGGGGATGTTCTCCCCACCCTCTCGGGGTTAGGCTACATTTGTGGAGCCTAAACCCCATCAGTCAGTCGAGAAATATCACTCACTCAAGACAAATCAATATTCAATGAATCGTTAAATCCAATTCATCTTTATAAATCGAAAAACCCCAAAATCACCATTTCCTGCATTTCTCCTGATCATTTGGTCCTACCAGAGCCGGATTCGTTAATTAGCGAATTATTCAAATGAAGTGCAGTGAAAACTTAAATCAAAAAAATCATCAAGTGAAGTACAGAAAACACTTCGGGTTCCTGTAATCCGGAACTTCAATCGTTGGAAGTTGGAAGACAACAAAATGGAGCCAGCTACACAATCTTCGTGATCAGAAGTCTCAGATCAAGGTTAGTGACCATTGTTGTTAGTGGTTCCCATTCATTCAATCCTTTAATCGTTATTCCTCACGGACGGAGGTATTATTCAACATACAAATTTTGCAATTGTTAAACTAAATTCAAAAAATGACAACTTTAGATGAACTAAAATTGAAAAGAAATGTTATTAAGTCCGCACTTACTAGGCAAGAAACATTTGTGAACGAGTTTTCGGATGATGATGACATTTTACTGCTAGATCAACGTGTCGCGGGCCTTAATGAGCTATTTAAACAATACAATACAATTCAATCGGAGACAGAAATTTTACAGTTGTCAAACGTTACGGAAGGAAGGGATAGCGAGCTCCTTGATATCGAAACAAATAAAGAACGGAACAAAGTAGAATGCCAATACTACAATATTCTCGCAAAAATAAAGTCGTTTTTAATTAAAAATGATAATGCCTCGAATGCGAATAATCCAGGAACTTCTCAAAACTCGCAAGGTACAATAATCAATATTCAAAAAAGTTCCGATTATTCGGAAAATACAAATTTCTTAAAACCTTTGCCTCTACCAAAATTCAGCGGAAAACATAGTAACTGGTTCACCTTTTTTGAATCTTTTGAAGCTTTAGTCCACAATGACAGCACTTTATCTAATATCAAAAAATTTCACTATTTACGTGGCTGCCTGGAAGATGATGCACATCGCGCCATCGAATCCTTGTCCGTATCTAATGATAATTACGTGAGCGCAATCGATCTCCTCAAAAAACGATTCGAAAATAAACGTTTAATTGTATACGAACATATTAACAATATATTAAATATCTCGGCCCTAGCAAAATCTTCGCATGTAGAATTGAGAGAATTATTAGATACCGTGAATGATAACACAGCAGCGTTAGAAACCTTAGGTTTACCGGTGGATAATTGGGACTCCCTGTTAATAGCTATAATATCCGAAAAGTTAGATTTTTATTCCAAAAAAGAATGGCAAGCTTCGCTCGAGAAAACATTGCCAACTTATCAGAAATTCCAAGAGTTTTTAAAGAAACGCTATCAAATCTTAGAGTCTCTTACAACGGTAAAAAATCCAAATCATTCTAAATATACCAAACAATCACTGTCTAAAAAATCGGAGAAACCATATTCAACTATGATGGTGGCCAAGATTGCGTGCTTCCTTTGTAAAAACGCTCAAAATCTATTTCAATGCAATGAATTTGTGAGCTTAACCGTTGAAAACAGGGTGAAACAAGTGAAAACTCTTAAACTTTGCCAAAATTGTCTTCGGAAAAATCACACCACCGAGCAGTGCAAAACGCGATATTCTTGCAAGGAGTGTAAACAGCGCCACCATACGCTGTTACATATAAATGAATTCGTCCCATCACCAAATTCACTACACGTAGCCGCACAAGATCAAGTTTTATTGTCGACCGCTACAATTTATATAACAGAAAAAGTTGGCAATTTTCATAATTGTAGAGTTTTGCTGGACCAAGGTTCCGAGGTGAATATTATCACAAATAAATTAAAAGATAAATTAAATCTACCAGCAAGAAAAATCGAAACGTGCATATCAGGCGTTGATATGTTAAACAATACAGTTTCGGAAGGTGTAAACGTTACCATAAAATCGCAAGTAAGCGAATTTGCCACAAACTTCGACTATTTAGTGGTAAACAAAATTAGTAGACCAATACCATCCGTCACATTTGATAAAAAAACTCATTGAAATACCACCTAATATTACATTAGCTGATCCTAATTTCAATATATCTAGCGATGTAGACATGTTAATCGGTGCACAGTTATTCTGGCGACTAATAATTGGAGGTCCAGTGCAATTAAAGCAAAATCAACCGTATTACCAACAAACACGGTTTGGGTGGCTGGTTGGTGGTAACATAAATACTCAAGTAGATAATTCAAATCTAGCATGCAATTTAGTATCGTCCTTGTCAGATAGCGAGTAAAATAATCAAGTCTCTTCAGTATGGGACCAAGACGAAGTAGAAAATAAAATACATTACTCTAAAGAACAATTAAATTGCGAGAATCATTTTGTTGAAAATACAATTAGAGCACCAAACGGTCAATTTATTGTTAAATTACCTTTCAAACAGGAACCCTTGTTAGGCGATTCGCGCTTACAAGCTCAAGCTCAATTAATAAATTTGGAAAAAAGATTAGAGAATAACAAGTCATTTAAATTGTTCTATACAAACTTTATGAGGGAATACCTAAATTTAAATCACATGGAGCTAGTACCTGAAACTGAGTTGGAAACTCCAAATTGTTATTATCTCCCGCACCATGTTGTGTTCAAACAGACAGTCTCAGGGCCCAAGATTAGGGTGATGCGGTGAATGCGTCGGCAAAAACGACAAATTCACTTGGTCTAAATGATAATCTTTTAACTGGGCCGACCATCCAACAGGATTTATTTTCTATTTTATGTCGTTTTAGAATTCCCCAATTTGCATTATCGGCAGACATCACTCAAATGTATAGGATGATTCTAGTAAATTCCAAAGATACCGAATTCCAAAGAATTTTATGACGGGTTGATCCCCATAAACCAATTCAAACTTTCCGCTTGAAAACCGTTACATATGGCACAACTTGCGCTCCTTTTCTAGCCACCAGGGCACTTAAAGAAGTAGCCTTGGATTCAATATTCTGATCCTCTAATAAGTACTATTATAAGTCGTGATTTCTATATGGATGACCTTCTCACCAGGAGTAACACGGTCCAAGAAACAAAAACAATTCGAAATAAAATAAGTGATGCACTTTCTTCTGGCGGTTTTAATCTATGCAAGTGGGCATCAAATTGTCCCGAGCTACTGTCAATCAATAAAAATGAGCCGTCTCCTATAAGCCTTGATAAAACAAACGGGGAAGTAAAGGTTTCAGGATTTTATAGGAACTGTTCAACAGACGAACTTGTTTACAAGGTAGACGTGCCCAAAAGTTCAGAAAAGGTAGTTACCAAGCGCAATATTTTAGCAACCACTGCAAAAATCTTTGATCCTTTGGGACTGATCAACCCAGTAATTGTTCCAGCAAAAATATTGTTACAAAAAATTTGGATTTTGGGTTTAGACTGGGATCAGCCTGTCCCAACTGAAATAGAGATTTATTGGACAAATTTTGTAAACGAATTACAAGTATTAAATCAGTATAAAATCCCACGAAAACTAGTTAATTCGATCAGCTCCCAATCCGCGGAATTGCATGGTTTTGCTGACGCATCTTCTAAGGCATACGGCGCTGCTATTTACTTAAAAATCATAAATCTGTCGGGCAACGCAACAATTAATTTAATCAGCTCAAAATCACGAGTAGCACCGATAAAACATATCACATTACCAAGGTTAGAATTGAATGCCGCTGTGCTATTAACTAAATTGATGACAAAAATTAAAGAAGCTTTAAACATTCAAATCCATAAATTATATTATTGGTCAGATTCCACCATAGTTCTGTCGTGGTTGGCGGGGGAACCGTGCCGATGGAAACAATATGTTGCCAATAGAGTCGCTCAAATACAGTCCACTAGCTCATATGAAAATTGGCGTCACGTACGATCAGCTGATAACCCCGCTGACATTGTTTCTAGAGGCATGAGTCCTCAACAATTGCATCAGTCAACGCTTTGGTGGCACGGACCAGAGTGGCTCAAAAATAATCAAGGCGAATGGCCAACTTTATCCGGTACCAATATGCCATCAAAATCGGAAAATGATACAAATCTCGAACGAAAAGTTATTGTTTTAGTAAATACTAGCACTACAAATACCGAGCTCCCGGTCATATCAAAATACTCATCGTTCTTTGAATTGCAACGCATTATAGCTTATGTTTTGCGTTTTATCAATAACTGTAAAGGAGTATCGCGAGAAACCAAATCGCTCACAATAACTGAATTAGAACAAACAAAAACAGTCATTTTTCGACATATTCAAAATATTGCGTTCCCATATGAATTAGATAAAAAATCTCCTTCAATTAAATCTTCTAGATTGGCCAGACTAGACCCATTTCTCGACGATAAAGGTGTTATTCGGGTGGGCGGTAGATTGAAACATTCGTTGATCAGTTACGACAAGGAATATCCAATCATTTTGCCGCAAGACCATCATATAACCAAATTAATTATACGCGAAACACACGAATGAGATTTACATGCCGTAAATGAAGCAACTCTAGCGGCAGTTCGTCAACAATTTTGGCCACTCTCAGCAAGAAACACTGTTAGTAAATTGATTCATAATTGCGTGAAATGTACTCGTGCGAACCCCCACTATCTCACAACGAAAATGGGAAATTTACCGAAAGAAAGGCTGCAACCAGTTCGGCCATTTTACAAATCAGGAGTTGACTACGCAGGGCCGTATTTAATTAAAAATGGCAAGGGTCGCAGTACATGCAAAGTAAAGGCATATGTGGCGTTGTTTACTTGTTTCGTGACCAAGGCCATACATTTGGAACTGGTAACAGATTTGACAACTGAATCATTTCTGGCCGCTCTAAAACGTTTTATTTCAAGAAGAGGTAATGTGGCGGAATTATATTCAGACAATGGCACCAATTTTGTGGGAGCCGAGCGCGAATTGTTACGTTCAAAAACATTCCAAGAAAATATTCAAGGAATTTAGAAGTAAAAAATATAAATTTTCATTTTATTCCCCCAAAATCGCCTCATTTTGGTGGTTTATGGGAGCGGGCAGTGAGGAGTGTCAAACATCATCTGCGTCGGGTACTTGGAGATACGTCTTTAACCTTCGAAGAGTTTTATACTCTTTTAACGTGTATTGAAGCATGCCTCAACTCCAGACCCCTTACTCCTCTCTCCTCTGATCCTAACGACCTACAACCACTAACACCAGGTCATTTTTCAATCGGAGAGCCGTTAACTGCTCCAATTGAAACGGATTTGAAGCCTTTACCGCAAAATAGACTTTCCCGATGGCAACGGATCCAACAACTCCAGCAAAACTTCTGAGAAAGGTGGTACAAGGAGTACCTCCATCAGCTGCAGGTTCGTCCTCAAGGTCAACGCAAGCAACAGCCAAACCCAGGAAGTGACGGTGTAGTGCGGGTGGTGACCATAAAAACAAATAGTGGCTTGTTCAAACGTGCAGTTAAGAAAGTGAGTGTCATTCCCACCGAAGATTAACAAAGGACGAACTTGTAATGCAATAATCAAATTAATTTAGAGAACTTTTTTGAAATCTATGTATATGTATTTTTTATCTATGTTTTATAAGAAAATGATTTGTTCCATTTTTACCTCCCCCCATGGTAATTATTGAAGTCTGCGAACTTCAACCCGGGCGGCATGTTCAGGGTAGTTTTAAATATTCTGAGAGGGTGTCCTGGAGGGGATGTTCTCCCCACCCTCTCGGGATTAGGCTACATTCGTGGAGCCCAAACCCCTTCAGTCATTCGAGAAATATCACTCACTCAAGACAAATCAATATTCAATAAATCGTTAAATCCAATTCATCTTTATAAATCGAAAAACCCCAAAATCACTATTTCCTGCATTTCTCCCGATCAACAATTATTGTGAATAGATCAAATTTTGTTGAAACCAATAAATTCGAGTTCAAAATGATTGTAAATTTGATCAGAATATAGTTATCTCACAGTATGCAAAGAATAGCATTTATTATTTTCCGTTCTTTCAAACATAAATGTCACTTTGTCATCACAAGTTCTTTTCATTTTGTAAAGTTTTGATTACGTCTTTCCTCTGCCTAACTTTAGAGACTATAATGCTCTATAACAGCACTCATGAGTTTATACAATCAGGTCTACGACTCCACAATGCAATAACTCACACTCCAATTTTGTGCTAATTCTTGTAGTCACTAGTTACATGAATAATACCCATGCAATGCTCATGTGAGAGTGAAATATTCCATATTTGTGATATTCGAGGAAATAATATAGTATATGTTACGATATCTTCATTTATCATTATTGTATAAATTATATAGTGGAACCATCCTGTATTTCACAATATTTCAGCAGTTGTCACGGTCTTGCATCATGGAACTCATAACAAAATGCTAAAGATAGATTTATCATGTCTTCTTGATATAAAACCAGGTGTGAGAAAAATTAGAATCCGAATTAGTATTGTCAAGCGACAACTTGGTCATGTTCTTTTGTTTTAACCAGGAAAACTCTGAATAAATAGAGTTCTTAAAAACACTTCTCCCCGTTTTTAATACATAATTCACATGTAAGTGTTCCTATAAATCTTGAAAATATTATAGCTCCCCTGCCGAAAACACGAAAAAACGTCTTATTACTATATTTATTAATAATAAAGCTGCTCACTGCTCCGTGGCCTCATAGTCCTGGCAAAATAGGAAAAATAGAAGAACTAACCTGTGTATTACCAATTTGTTCAGGAATGTCATGGAGAAGGTCCCTTGATCAAAATGTAATAGCAAGAAGTGGAATCACCATGCCGCCGTAGGGAAGGGGGGTAATTGAATGTCCGTTTTTCAACTATTTTGCTCATAAACTGAAAACGGTACGTTCCAACAGGAAATTTTCAACATAAAAATTGAAGCTCAATAAATTTTCTATAGTTTTGCTGCAGATCATTCTTTTGAAAAAATGCATAGCTTCGGAGATATCCGCTCTCAAATGTAGGCAATCTGTGGAAAAAGGCAATTTGCCCCAAGTTTTTCGTCAAACTTTTCCTCCTAGCCCTTCCTCTATTAGTTTCACAGAAAAATCGCGAAGAAGAAAGTTGCCGAGCATCAATTTCCTACAATTTCCACGATGAAATATAACATAGGATCCACTACAAGCACATGCGAACCCCGTCTACACGACATTTACTATGTGTGATAAGTCACATGAATTACTCATAGTTATATTATATTGTACTTATATATTGACATTTATAGCCATCAATGATGGAGAAATAGGACTCAGAGTTTTCCTGGTTAAAACACGATTTGTTGCCAAAATCTTAAAAACCCTTCAACCTCAGATCTATGCTACATAAACATGCATAGTATATATACATATAAATATATATATATATATATATATATATTTATATATATATATATATATATATATATATATATATATATATATATA
This sequence comes from Dromius quadrimaculatus, assembly GCA_963989225.1. Classification (NCBI taxonomy): domain Eukaryota; kingdom Metazoa; phylum Arthropoda; class Insecta; order Coleoptera; family Carabidae; genus Dromius; species Dromius quadrimaculatus. Next base: position 23,870,900 of record OZ022336.1, on the reverse strand, counting down.
TATACATATATATATATATTTATATATATATATATATATATATATATATATATATATATATATATATATATATATATATATATATATATATATATATATATATATATATATATATTCAAATTTCTCTTCCATTTTTTGAAGTTTCATGGGAGAGCAGAACAAAACCACCGTGGAATCCGAATTATTTTGGGAGTGATAAGAGAAGTGGATGCTGAAAAAATTTTTTTTCCTGTTCCGGGAAGTTTACATTAAAATTTGAACAATGACCATTTGATCATCTGGTGATTTTGCTTTAATATTAGGAACAGACTACAGAATAATAATCTAACCTGTGTTCAGCTGGACGTATATGTAAATTGAGTAACGGAGGAGAATTAATTCACTTAATTTATATCCATGTACTTCAGCGTAAAATTTATCTCTCTAAGTTATGTTGGACGACGCCATATTTATCAACACATTTTCAATTGACCACAAATTCATTAATGATAATGACCATCATCATCTCATGAATTTTAACAGTAATTTGCAGATGGATCCGGAAAGCTTCTTTAATTTCATGCTCAACTACAATGGCTCTCATTCCAACCACAAGAGTCCTTGTTGCAAAATATTTCAGTACATCTATATACAAGTGAGACATGTACGGTCTAGGGCGCAGAGACACTTGAACGCGGGACACTTGGACGCAGAGACACTTGGGCGCAAAATTTCCTGAATATTTATAAGTATAGAAATAGAATAATTTCAATTCTCGAAGAAATTAGCATGCTCTTTATTATTATCAACATAAACAGGCAATTTTCATATTCAATAGATTATTTGCATTAAATTTGGTATATTTATGTCTATTTTTTGACGTTCCAACTTTCTATCCGAAAGTCTTCATCTCGGAGATTCTCGTTTCGAAAGTCAAAACGTCACAAAATAGGAATTAATATACGGAATTTAATCCAAAAAATTAATTTTCAATGGTATCATTCTGAGAAAACATGTATAGATAGTTCTCATATTATTATTTATATTATATTTTCATAATTACCTTATTATAGGACCGGTTGATTCAACGATAGAAGAATCTTTCTAGATCTGTAGCTCTCAAAAATACAAGGTACAACTTTTATTTCCAATTAAATCTCACTTTTTAATCACTCACTCAATTCAGTTTCTTTTCATAAATTTAACGACATGACATTCCAATACATATAATAAGAAAATGTGAATGAATAGCCTTCATTTATCTCCAAATATGAAAATCGATAAAAGTGAAAATAATCGACTTTATTGAAGGTATTCAGAATTTTATAGTTTCTGCACTCTACACATGATATCAATATGCCTCAAAGGTTCTGCATTCCGAAAGAGTCTTCATAATTATAGAATAATAACCTTTGCTATTGATCCTGCGGAATATATTTTGATTATAATTTACTGACTGATTTCCTGATAGTGGTAGTTTCAGATTATAATTTAGGTTTCTATTAAAGCTGGTGTATCTTGATTGTCTTGACTTGTTCACCTATTATATATGTATGTACCTAACCACGGCGGACTCTATACCAGGCGGGAGTGTGACCCCCACTACCATAGCATTCGCATGACGTCAGTAGGCTGGTTTTCACACAGTTTCATGCGATGTAATAGTATTAAATTTTTATTTTAGAACTATAATGTTTAAGCAGAATGATCATTGACTTACTAACAACAATAATAACGGTAATTCTCTTGTCTCTGAATATAGTTTTAGAGTAAAACGCTGTAATGCGATAAATGTAACTCAAAATAACAGTTCGCTATCAATGCTTTCATCAACATATATTCTATCAAGTTGCCCTCTTCTTTTGTAAGTCTATTTGCAATTACTCTTAAGAAATGATCATTTTCTATTCAAGAACTTGAAGATATATAAAAAGAAGCTGTAAGTTGCTGCAAATATTTAGGATGTGATTGTATATTAATCATGTAAGACCAAATAATAATTTTTGAAGTGTAGCGCTTTTGACTTGAGAAAAGGAGACTTATTTGTTCACTTAAGTAAAAAAATTGCCATATTCTCTCTTCATCGCCTTCGTTCTCAGACATCATTATTCAAATTCTAAATAATAGAATAAGTAGTGACAAAATCAGTTCCATTTGATATACATTCTGAAATATCTCTCAATTTGGATAATGTATCAAGTTCATTTGTAGATAATGGAGTGTTATTATGCTGTCATTCACTCAAACTTACCAGTTTATTTTCAAAGAAATACCTTGGGCTCAGATTTCTATCTATTTCAAAATAAAAGGAACGACTTACTGCTCTGGAATACATTTTGTAAATGATAATACCGTCATCATTTACTTTTACAAAAATATCGCCATTTATAGTTTTGACAAATTCAGGTGCTTTTTCAAGCAGCAAGTCAAAATTTTGAACTCTATTTTCCATTAGTTGTATTTCTAATATCTTATTAGTTTTTTCTTGTTCTTTTTTTCTGATCCCAAAATTTCGTTCGTCTAAGATTTTTTTTTAGTATTTGATTTCATATTTAAATAATGAAGAATCCAGGAAAGATGGTTTGAAACAAATTAGGTTTCAAATGCGGTTTATCGTAATAAAAAGTCCTAATTTCTCCTGGATAATTGTATGTATTTGTATAGCTAGTTGCAATGCAATCTTCAGAAATTCAAATGTAGTTACATTTCCTTCTGTACTATCATAGTTGCTTTTACAAGTTGAGACACAACATTTGCGAGGTATGTTTAAATTGAATAATATGTATATATTTAGGTAGATATTCGAAATATTAGAAGAAAATCTACTTCGTATCACGAAGTCATCAAGTCTACTACTATCGCTGGCTCGCTCACAAAGCCTACTGACGTCACGCTCCCCTCCATCACACTCCCGCCTGGTAAATAGAGTTCGGCGTGACCTAACACTTGATTTCACTTTCGAGTTGCCCTTGTGAGGAGACAATATTTTTTTGAAGATATTTTCAGTAGTTTCCTCGCGCTTTATGTCTCTACGTCCAGATGGACCCGCGCTCTGATGGATTCGCGCCCACTTGTCTTCGCGCCCTAATGACTGCACCCAAACTGCCGCGCCCAAATGTCTGGATCCGGAGACATGTACGCCCGAGAGTGATGAAAGTTTGTTTATAGTTATCGCAATGGTTTAGAGGTAAGAACACAATTATTGTCAATAGTAGAAGTTCTCAATAAGTTTTATCGGTGATGTTGTTGAACTACAGTTTGAGTTAAGATAAATAACTGCTTGTTTCATGGTATGGACGAATCGTTTGATCGAGTATTGTACTTTATGCAGAATTTATGATTGGAAGTTCTGAGCTCTATGCTCTATGAGAATCCAGTCACTGATGCTAAAACAGACGAATGTGTACTTAATACTTCGAAGAAACAGAAAATTGAAGTATGAAATTTCACCCAAATTTCTCGGGTTCATGTGGATTATGATAAATTTTTTTGTTAGTACGTATGGATTTCATAATGCTGTCGTTCTCTTACAAAATATATTGGATCTTCGCAAATACGCTTACGACACTCTTCACAAAACAAAACTCAGAGATTATTGAATTTTCCAGCCAAGTTAGGAATAAAACCGATTTGTGAACTGAATTGGAAAGTGTATACAAGGGAAACGAACTCTGCCAAAATAAAAGACTGAAAATTGACAATGATTGAGGAAATATTAGAAATGATTTTTTTTTTTGTCAATATGTAACTTTGTTCGAAGCAAGTTATTCACCAGCCTCGCATACTCATCTGACAACATGTGCGTATATTTGATTATTTGAAATTGAAGAAATGAGAAATGTTCATTTATCATCTTTACGAGAGCAAACAATTTTAAAAGTTCTACTATATCAGATCAGAATGTGGCCATTTCTGCAGTAGATATCTTGAAAAAAGCGGAAAGGACTATTCCGAATGAACCATACGTTTTCCTGAAGTTATTGCGTAAGGTCAGTACATCCGGAGAAAATTTAATACCCACCGAAAAATCCATTCTCACCTACATCCGCCACTGCCAAAAGAAAATACAGAAAAACATCAACGAGAGCTCTTGCGACAAAAAATCTCCAAAAACTGATTATCATACAGAGATGTTGTAATCTTCATTGAATTATTCTTGTAGAATTCGATCGGCGCTTTTTGTCATGATGCTGAATACTCAATCAATTCATATACAATTTTGCCGTGATTCCAATCAGGGAGCATAGGGTGCGGCCGGCTCCCTGACTATAAGACATTCAAAGAAACCAATTATTACTTGTTCACAAAATTTGGAAAAATTCTCAATAATCCCGAAACTTTGTTTTCAGAAGAGGCAGAGAAGAGTTTTATAATGTTTTGCGTAGGATTTGAACGTGTACAGCCTCAGTATTCATTGCGGAAAGAAATATTCTCGTGATCTATTCAATTGCAAGAATATAATCGAAAATATTCAGACCCTAATGACTCCTTATCACTAATTTCCAATTTAGTTGAGGACGCAATGATTGTATTTCTTGTTGAATGATTGCGGATGATAAGAAAAACTGAGAGTATAGTCGAGGGAACAAAACTAAGAAAGTTTCGGACTGAGATTTAAAATCACTGTGAACTGTCTGTGACTGGGCTGGTAGATTGGATGAGCCGGGATGGGCAGTAACTCAGAGAATTTCCACTGCCCCTTGTCTGGTCAGCTTGAATTAAAATGGGTGTGTTCGTCAACTTTTCTATCAACAATTCAAACGCTTTTGTTTCCTCTTCTCCGAACTTGAATACTTGATTCTTCCATAGCAAATTTGTCAACGGACACGCTATATTTGCAAAGTTTGACCCATATTTTCTTAACCAAGAACAAGTTTGAACAAATGACTTGACTTGTTTAACTGAAGTCGGCGGTAGCATATTTTCAATTACCGAAATTTTATCTTGATCCGTTGTTAAATCGTCTGGGGTTATTAAATGTCCAAGATATTCAATTGTTTCACACAAAAAAACACACTTTACACGACGCGCTCATAAATTAAAAAGTTTAAGTCTATCAAATACGACTTGTAAATCATCTTTATGCTGCTCGAAAGTTTCTGATAACACTAATATATCGTCAAAATACGCAAAGACTGATCGATTTTCCAAACCTGCTCTAAATCTGTCCATCAATCGCATAAATGTCGCTGGACTATTCATTAAACCGAAAGGCATTCGATTAAATTCAAATGTCCCAAATGGCGTAGTAAAACAAGTCTTCTCTGAATCTTCTTCTGCAACTGGTACCTGCCAAAGACCTGACTGTAGGTCAATGGTACTCATAAACGAAGATCTCTTGGCTCTATGTAGCAACTGATTCATATTCGGTATAGAATATGAGTCGGCAACTGTTATTGAATTCAGCTGTCTAAAATCAACACATAATCTGTAAGAACCATTCTTCTTCGGGACCAAAACAATAGGACTGGCATATGAAGATTCACATTCCTGGATGATTCCTTCTCTCATCAATGTATCCAATTCTTTGCGAAAAAATTCTCTCTTCGGTCCATTCATTGGATAGGGAGGTACAGCGATTGGTTCTTCCTGCTTTGTTTTGATACGATGAGCAGCAAACGTAGTAGGAGGTCCTTCTTCTGCGAATACTTCAGCATCAGCTAGAAGCAGATCATTCAATTGATTCCTCTCCAAAGTCTGTAAAGTTTCGCCCTCTTCATTTCTCAAGAGAATATCTTGTTTCTCTACTAGCTGTATCTGGTGTAACAGCGGATTATCTTCAAGAAATTTATAAACTTGGCTAGGCTTCTCTTGAAAATGCCAAGTTTGATTTGCTATATTCAGCACTATGTTTGCTTTTCCCAAAAAATCTGTTCCAAGAAGTGTTTTGTTACTTGTCAACCGAGGTATTACCACAAATGTTACAAGAATAATTTTATTGTTTATATTCACTTCAACTCTTGTTTTCAAAATATTTTCTTCCTTACGTACACCATCGGCAAATGCAATTTTTATTTTTGCTTCGGTAAATATTGCATTATTCTCTAACAAGACTTTGTAAAGCATAGCACCTGCTATACTCACTTGTGCAACTGTGTCTGCATACCCAGTACCTTTACTTTTGAAAACTTGAATAGGCAGTAACGGTTTCCAGTTGCTATCAGTTACTGATGCTTGGCAAAAGGTTGAAACATTCGCATCCACCTCTTCTTGTTCATCCTCACTTGATGAATCCTGGTTATTTGACTCTTTTTGTACCACTTGTACTTTAGTACTTGAACAAATAGGACACTTCGACCTGATTACATTCGGTTTGCCACAACCATAGCATGAAATTTCTTTTTTGTTTGTTCCCTTAAAAGCACGTTCTTTCTTATCTTCTGTTTTCCTTTGTAATTTCGGACAATCTTCTCTCATATGACCAAAATTTTTACAATAGTGACACTTGAATCTCTCCTTTTTGTTCGTGGAAACATCCGAATTCTCTCCTTTATTGCATGACTCCTCTTTGGTTTCAATTATTGATTGCTCGATTTTTTTTGCACGTTTCAGAAATTTGTTGAAATCTTTAACATCACTTATCAACAATCGTTTACGAATTTTACGAGATAAAAGACCATATATCATATCGATTTGTACAACATCATCTAAAACATACGGTAATTGCAAGAATAATGCACGAATTCGGTAAACAAATATTTCGGTACATTCATTATCATCTTGTTCTCGCTGAAATATTTCTCTAAATATACGATGCGGTGGTAGTTTCTTGGAAAAACTATCTCTCAATGCTTCAATCGCACCATCCCAGTCTTGAATAGTCGATTTAATTCCCTGCCACCATGTAGCAGCGAAATTCTCTAGTAGCATTGGCAGACCTCTTAAAGCATTTTTGTCAGAAACGTTTGTACAATCTTTGTAAATTGGCACTGCGTCAATAAAAGCTTCGACATCGACATCTTCATCACCTTTGGATCTTGCAGGACACTTTGCAAAACTACCAGCTTCAGCAACTACAGATGAGTTGGCGGTTGAACGAATTTCTTCACCTATACCTCTCGAAGATTCAACAATTTGCTTGATGAGTTCACTTAACTACTGGTTTGTCATCGTCACTAAATTCGTTGCACTTCCGTTATTTGCTGACTCAGAAGAATCTGTTGACTAAGTGGAACTTCCAGCTTTACCTTTTGTCATTGTTCCTGTGTTACAGAAAAAGTTCACTTTAAAATTCACAATTTGCGATTCACACGCTCGCGTCACAAAATTGCGAAGTTTTTGTTAAAATGATTCTCTTTTACAATTAACAATTCGCGATTCACACGCTCGCGCCACAAAAATTGCGAAATGTAAGCCAAAATGTGCAGTGTTCACAGTTTGTTGGAAAAACAGTACACAATCGCGAATTCTCAACCACTCACTATTTTCCTAGCAAGCAGCTAGCAAGCAACGCACTGATAAAACACCCACACAAATGTAAAACAGCTTCGTTCTCTGCACAAAGTTCTACACTATTTTGATTATTTTGTCGAGCTCCACGCTGGGCAGCCAATTTATCATTTATTACTGCTAAATGATTACAATTTAAAGCAATTAAATCAAATTAGGAGCTACAAACTAAACACAATCCAAACACATAAACATATCATAACGGAAACTGTTCAACAGTCCGACATCTTTGAGTCTGCCACTGGCACTGCGCGCGCACTCTCCTCTTCTTCTTCTCACCGTCAGTACAGTCTGACAAAATTTTATTCATTCTCATCTTTACGCTACATCATATAAATTTGGCCATATATCCAAAAGAAGATTTTGTATGTCGATATATAGAAAGTGAAGGCCTGAATAAAAAAATATTCCAAGTTGAGAATTATCAATTTCCGAAAATAGGTGAAGTTTCTCATGAAACTTTTTGCGATAAGGGTTCTAGTTTCGTAGATAACAACTCATTAATAAAAAAAAATTATGAGTGGTAGACTACGGCATTAATTTCCAGAATTCTACCAGAATTGTTTTGTCTGCTGAAATTTGGTGAGATTTTACCTGGAATACTTTCTCATAAGGGCCTTGATAGGCTCAAGGAAGAAAATATATTGAAATTATTTATTTTCCCTCAAAAATTTCAGAAATTCTCCAAATAATTCTTGGCTCATCATGTAGAACTCCGAATAGAATTTCCTCGTGCAATTTTTTGAATTACCCAGAGATTTAGACAGAAAAAATACTTTTGCATCTCCCAAAATGCCCTATTTGGCAACAACCAGCTATAGAATTAGAGCTTTAACAGCCAAATATTCAAGAAAAAGTTATATGTTCATATATGGAAAGTGGAGGCTTAAATGAAAAATGTTTCAAGAGAAGTTTCATCCATTTTCAAAAATGAGTTGAGTCTTTCATGTTATATAATTATCCATTTGTGAAAAAAATTGATAATTGAGATAATTGGCTCAATAATGAATTTTGGAATTGACTATGTTTTCTCTCAACAATTCTCAAATTGCACAGGTAACTATGGACTTATCCAGTAGAACGAAGAATTCTGGATGAAATCCTCCTCCCGCAGTTTCTTGAATACTCTAATAGTTTAGCAGAAAAATATTAGATACGTTTACATTGTCCAAAACAAGCTACATGCTGCCATTGTTTTTGAACCAAATTTTGACAATTAAGGAGATTTCACTTGGAACATTCAGGCCTCTATTCGAATAATATCCATGAAAATATCAAATTTACATCAGAAATCGGGAGTAATGGCTCTTTATCATCTCTTGATGTGAATTTGAAACGAATAAATTATGGTAGGCTCTTGCATACCGTTTGTAGAGAGCCTACACACACGAATCAATATATTCATGCTGATTCACATCACCATCCTTCACAGAGGCACAGAACAATTGATTGCTCATTCTGAAGGGCTAATGATATTTGTCATCCCGTTGGACTTGATAATGAAATTAATAATCTAAAAGTGATTTTCCAGAAAAATGGCTTCAGTTATCACTCCATTGAAAAAGCTTTTCGAACCAAGTCTACCAATACTACTGTTGAGGATACTAGCGTGAGTAGAAATTATGTGTCTTTACCTCATGTGAGCAATGTTTTAGAGAAGATCGGAAGGATCTTGTCAAGATATATGGATCGATTCTGTTCACTGTCCTATTAATTTGTAAAATTGTAAATTCATAAGCTACAGATCGTTCGTAAGAGAACAATTTACAAATTTACAAATATGGCGATTCTGTTCATACATCTATAGGAAACGTTGTTACAGATTCCAAATATCAAGATTATCTCGTAAACATATCAGAGCTAACTTCATTCTATTCATTTAACAATTGTTCAATACTTCAAACGTCAAATCTCATATTGAGAAGAAGTAGTTTTTTTTTATTTGTATAATACGTGTGATTGTGAGGAAATTAAATACTCAGTAATATTTATTACGGCGTGGGAAATTATTACTAGATTTTTTATTCAAGCATTATTACTTATTGTTATTTTCGAAACATTGATGATTCAAAAAAGTAATGCAGGTACAAATGATTTTTTTAAAATTCAGAGTAGAACCTAAAATCAATAGGTTCGATATCGGTTAAAATTTGGATAAAAATTATTGTTCGACAACTAGGTGCCTACTTTCAGATATACTGGAACTCGATTCCTCCGAAATTGTTGTATGAATGGTTCAAGTGTTTGAATTATTTCATAAATTGTAATTTTGTTCAGCCTAACATTATTTTGGAATTATTTTCTGGGACATCAAAGGGTTTGTATTGTCCCTGAGGTTTCTTCGTAGTAATCGCGTATATTCCTAGAAACTTTTATCAAATCAATCTGTCAAATAATTATCAGGTACATATTCCAAGAAATAACATCCCAATCTCTATCACTCACGTTTTATCATCTTCTTCTAATAAAAGACCTATAAACATAGGCACTTCACCCTGATTCATTTTGAACTGTCAAAAACTATAGCAGTTATGGCTACTCTCTATTCAACAGTAAAATCTTACGAGAACCGTAAGAGTTTATGAAAAATCTGTAAGCTTCTGAGGTGATCAGAATTGCGATTTTATCCGTTTCATATTATAGGGCTTACGATTAGCGTTACAGATCGTAAAAGTGTGAACAGAATCGACCCAATAATTACAGAGTTTCCTCCGCTCTGGTAATGAAATTCAAGCAGTTGATGAGACCTGTAAGGGACGTGATTCCCCAACAATCTTCGGGCATTCATAAGATTCCTTGTACCTGTGAGAAAGTCCACGTTAGACAGACGGGTCGAACTGTGAACACATGTATGGCTGAACATAGGAGATGCATAAGATTGAACCATTTAAATAAATCTTCTCTTGCTGATCATGCCATCGAGTTTTTGCATGACATCAAGTTTGAGGAAGAAAGAATAATCGCAAGATGCTCATCGATTCATGGTACATTGGTCAGACGAGCAATTGAGATACTTGAACATTCTAAAACCTTCAACCATACTGATGGTTTCGAATTATCGAATGTTTGGCTTTCTGTAATCAATAACACACATATATAATGACTGTGTTCTAGTTGGTGTAGTTCTGTGTATATTTTAGATTATAAAATACACTGAAGACTATTTGACACTGCAATTGTGAGCCAAATCAACAGCAAAGAGTAGCGCTACGCTGTTTTGTTGAAATATCGTGTATTTTGTGATTTGGAATGTGTGCGGAGCTGTATTAAGTAGAACATATTTGTATGATTGGAGTTTTAACGTGGTTTTCCTCAAGTCTTGGGTGAGTTCCAGAGGATCTTATCCTTTTTGTTCAGGTGTGATATCCACGTTATTACATCTAGTACTCTGTATATTTGTAGTATCTAGTTACTTGACTTGTTTTATTCTGTATCATTATTTTCTGAAGAAGATCCTTGGTCAAAGGATCGGAACGTCAAAGTTTCGAATAAATATACTGAGCTTAAAATCAAAAGTAGTTTTTATTGAATGAAATTCTGGAAAATGTATAGATCATGAAGTAATTATCTACGAAGCTGGAACGCTAATCGCAAAAAGTTCCACTTATTTTCGTAAATTGATAGGACTTAACTTAGAACATTTTTCCATTCAGGCCTCTACTTTCCATATATAGACATACGAATTTGGCCAGCCTTGGTAATAGCAATTGGCTCTTGCCAAATATTCAATAGAAAAATTTGTAAGTCAATATAAAGAAAGTGGAGGCCTGAATGAAAAGATGTTTCATGTAAAGTTTCAATAATTTTGAAGAATAAGTATAGTCTTCCAAATCATATGATTTGATTACAACAGTGTCAAGATCTGGAATAAATGAGATTGTAACTATTTTCAATAGCTTTAATGCCCATATTCAATTCACAGTGGAAACAGAGGTTCATAACATCCTATCTTTCCTTTGTATGTTACTGATCAAAGAAGAATGTGGCAATATAACCACCAAATGGTACAAAAAGCCTTCAGCAGGTACAAGATATCTGAATTCTCAATCAAATCATCGAAAAAGTCAACTTCTCAATGTTGCTAGAAATATGTTCAGCAGAGCACTTGAATTGACATCTGAAAAGTATCATAACGAAGCTAGCAGCACAGTAACTAATTTACTTCGTTCAATTGAATATCCACTTGACTCCATAAATGGTATCAAAAATCGAATTATAAATCTTTCATCTAATTTGAATGACAATGGCATGAGTAAGAAAAAGTCTTTGACCGATAAATATTTCAAAATTCCGTACAAAGATAGCGTTAGTAACAAGATTAAACAAGTATTTGAAAATAAAGAGGGAATTGTTAGTTACAAACAGTACAAGACAGTGGGTAATTTACTCTCCAAAATAGAAGATGAAACAGATAAAAACTTAGGATCTGATTTGATTCACAAAATCCCATGCAATGATTGTGGGGTACCATATACAGGACAAACTGAAAGATATTAAAGACAAGGCTTGATGCACATGAACGTAACAGTAAGAAATCAAATGAAAATACGTCGAAATGTGCTCTAGTCACTTATTGCATAGATTCAGGACATACTTCCAATTCTAAAACTAGCATTATCCATAACGAAATCCACTCAAAAAAAAGACTTACATCAGAAATGTTGTATATAAAACAAGACAAACAAAATATTGTTGGAAAAACAGATACTATTGCACTTAGCACTATATACAACAATATTCTTCAAGACCTATGTTATTTTCCTGATTTCTGTTTATATTTTTGACACCTTACGTGGTGCACAAGCTAGCATCTTTTTTCAATTTCAAATGCTTGACACTACAACAAACTTATTTCTGCCTGTGATAATTTTTAATTTTTTGACAATGCGTGCACGAACGATTTTTAACCCGCACTTAGTCAACGTCCTCCACAGATGTCGGTTGTGGCATTTGACAAATGGGAGAAAAATTTCTTCCGCTATTTTATTACGTTTCATATCACACATAAAAATGTTTTTTTTTAGTTTCACCCACTATAATTCTTTTGTGAGTATTTTCGATAACTATAGCATATATAATTAGTAATAGAGAAATAATCAAATTGCAGCGCTTCAGAAGATGGCTGAGGTGCAGCCGAAACTGTGAAGTAGGAAAGAAATTAAAACATAGATATTGACTGAATTTCCAAGACTTTTTACTCACTCGAATAGATCAGTATATCAAACTGAGCTTTAATTGGCTGGATTCCGGATGGCCAAAGGAGCCAGGGTGGAAATGAGGTACTTCCGCAGTATGTGCCTTGGTACAGACGACGTTTTATCGCAGATGGTGGCAATTTTTGATGGATGTCCACTCACAACTTTACTAATCCTCAACACGTGGGCCGCTTCGCCGAAGAACACAAATGGCCAACTACCCGAGAATATCAGTCCAAAGCACAGGTTTTCTCCAAAAAAATAGTTCAAGAATAATTGGAGTTTTAGATCAACTGTCTAAAGAACAATTCAAGAATTATTTGATCAACCAAAATAAATCGTCCTTTGTTGGTGATTACAAATGTGACATTCTTGATCTAAATCCATCAAAAAAAGGAATGATGTCGTCCAAGCATTAATTCAAACGTATAAGCAGACTTATCTCAATCTACTAGAATCCAAAAAAATATTCATCGGGTATGATTATTGCCCTATTTACGATGCAATTGAATTGCGTAGATGCTATAATTGCTGTGAGTTTCATCATTTTGCCAACAAACGTACCAAATTAAAATCATGTCCTGAATGCGCTAGGAAACACGGTCATCTAGAATGTCCATTAACTGAGCCAAATTGTGTAAATTGTGTCAAATTTAAATAAGTGCATAACTCCAAAGGTGGAACCTCCCATAATGCATGGGGTTCTAATTGCTTTGTGTACCTTAAACACTCAAGAAATTCAAAAATAATATTATTGGTCAATGACAACTACATATCTCCAACATTTTCAGCAAAAATTTGAGCTGTTATCACCAAAACATTCAAAATTTAGAGAATAAAATCCCTGATTCTCTTTCTCAATTTTCAATCTTGATTTTGACATTATTGCATCCACTGAAACGTGGTTAGATGATAGTGTTTCAAATAATGAGTTTTGTGATGGCACTTATAGAACTGATCGTGATTTTGAAGCGTGTAATGTCTCACGTGGGAAAGGTGCTATTTTGCTTATTAATAATAATGTAACATTCTGTCATGTCGATCTGAGTAACAATTCTTGCATTCTTTCCGCCGATGTTGACATCATTTGCTCAAAAATCAATATCAACAATGAACCATTTTATATATTTTTTTTTTTTTTTTTTTTTTTTATTTAGTAATTTGAAGGAACTTCGACAGCTAGGTCACTAGTTCCTCGGTACATTAGGTTCAAATTATAACAGTTTCACATTTTATTTATATTTCCAGTGTCTATAAGATAAGCTATTACGTTAATCTGTGATGTTGGGTTGTTTGCTAGGGCGTTTTTAAGATCGCGTGGAACGTGGTGTTTTAGTCTTTGGTCATTGTATTTTTGACATTCAGTTAGGATATGGCTCACTGATAAGGGTACGTTGCACTTTTCACATATTGGTCGGGGGCTCTGCTGCATGTGGTGTCCATGTGTGAGTCGCGTGTGTCCAATTCGTAGTCTTGTTAGTATGGTTTGGTGTTTTCTGTTTTCCATTGCAGGCCATGCTTGGGTGTCTTCTTTAATGGTTCTGAGTTTGTTGTTTGTTGTTATGTGCCATTCGTTTATCCAGTTTTTCTTTGCTTTGTCTTTAACAACGGCTTTCATATCGTTAATTGGGATTGGTATGTTGGTGACGGTATCTCGTGTAGTGGCAGCCTTTGCGGCTTGGTCAGCTTTTTCATTTCCATTTATACCTTGGTGGGATGGGATCCATATAATGTCAATTTTCCTGTTTTGTTGCGTGATAGCTATATTTATATTATCCTGGATATTTTGGATTATGGTGTTTTTGTTATATATGTCTTTTATGCTTTCCATAGCACTTAGTGAGTCGGTATGGATAATGAGATTTTTTCCATATTCAGTGTTTTTAATTACTTCGTTGGTAGCTTGCGCAATTGCAAATATTTCGGCAGTGTAAACACTGCATGCATCTGGGAGGCGGTATGTAGTGGTTGTGTCTCCTATTATGACACTAGCTCCGGTTCTGTTGTTCAGTTTCGATCCATCCGTGTATACGTGTAGAGAATTTGGCTGTTTTTCGTGAATGGTTTTGATAATGTTTCTGTAGAGCTCAGGAGAGGTTTGGTGCTTTGGGTATGATGTGAGCTTTATGTTGTAATTTGGTTGTGAGTGTGTCCATGGTGGATTGTTGTGGTATGTTATTTGTTGTGTTGCCGGGATGCTGATTTGGAGGTTGTTAAGGTAAGAGTTTAGTTTCTGTTGGAATGGTATAGAGTTTTTTATGAAGTTGTTATTATTTTGGAATATTTTACTGTGAGTTGGGTTGTTTGGGTTTCTACTGAGTTTGAGGGTATAGTTTATTGCCAGTAGTTTTCTTCTTTCTGAAAGAGGTGTTTCTCCTGCTTCGATGAGAATACTTTTTATAGGGCTTGTTCTGAAAGCTCCAGTGGCTAATCTTAATGCTGTATTTTGAATTGTTTCTAGACATTTTAGTTTTGTTTGACGGATAGTGGAGTATACAGTGCATGCGTAGTCTAATTTGGATCGAATTAGTGCATGGTATACTTTTATTATGGTGTCTCTGTGCGCCCCCCATTTTGTGTGGCTGATTGTTTTTATTATATTTAGTCTTTGCATGCATTCTTTTCGGAGGGTTTGTATGTGGGGTGTCCAACTCAGTTTGCTGTCGAATATTACTCCTAGGAATTTTATGGTGTTTTTGTATGTAATATTTTGGTTGTTTAGTTTTAAGATTGGGTGTTCGTGCGCTTTTCGCAGTTTACAGAAGTGTATTGCATTTGTTTTGGCTTCTGAGAACTGGAATCCGGTGTTTTGGGTCCATTCCTCTAATTTCTGGATCGCTTCTTGTAGTTTAGCTTTTATTGTATCAATATTTTTTCCGCTATAGTAAATTACTAAATCGTCAGCGAATAAGGATGTTTTGACTCCCTGTGGTATGTGCTTCGTTATTTCGTTTATTGCCACTAAGAATAATGTAACGCTGATTATTTCTCCTTGTGGCAGCCCGTTCTTTTGGATCTTTTCTTCTGATATACACCCGTTGCTCTTGACTCTAAAGGTTCTGTTTTGTAGGAAGTTTGATAAGTAGTGTATTATGTGGCCGTTCAATTGATATGATTTGAGCATTTCAATTATGTAATATCTCCAAGTTGTGTCGTAGGCTTTTTGTAGATCAAGGCATACTGCTATGAGATGCTGTTTATTTTTAAATGCAGTTTCTACCGAAGTTTGTAGGTTTATAATTTGGTCTGTAGTTGATCTTTCTTGTCTGAAGCCGCTTTGTTGCTTTGTGAGGATGTTATTCGTTTCTAAGTACCATGTAAGCCTTTTGTTGACAATCTTCTGGAGGATCTTGCTGAAGCAATTGGAGAGTGATATTGGGCGATAATTTGTGGGGTCGGTTTTATTCTTATTTGGTTTTAGAATTGGAATTGTTAGGACTTGGCTCCATGTACTTGGATATTCCCTTTTTTCCCATATAAGATTATAAATATTTAGTAGGTGTGTTAATGTTTGTTTCGGGAGATGGACAATTAGTTCATATGGGATTCCATCCGGTCCTGGGCTACTGTTTCCCTTAGTATTTTGTAGTGCGTGTTGTAGTTCGTCATATGAGAATGGTTTATTGATTGAGTTATTCTGTTGATCATCTTCAGTTATCTTGATTGTAGTTTCTGTCTCGTTTTTATGTGAAAGGAATTGTGGTGAGTAGTGTTCATCGGAGGAGATATCCCCGAAAGTTTTTGCTAATGTATCAACTATCTCTTGGCTGTTTGTAATTATCTTTGACTGGTATTTTAATGTTGTTGTTTGTTGTATTGTTTTTCCTCCTTTAATTTTCCTTATTTTCCCCCAGACTGTTTGTGTTGGTGTATTTGGGTTTATATGTGAGACGAACTTTTTCCACGACTCTGTTTTACTTTTTAATATAGTTTTTCTGAGTACTGCCTGTGTTCTTTTCAATTTGATCATGTTTTCTTGTGTGCTATTTTTCCTATATTTGTAGAGGGCTTTTTTGTTTTGTTTTATAGCCTGCTTACACTCGTCGTTCCACCATGGTACTGTTTTATTATCTTGTTTTATTTTCTTTTGTCCTATTGCATTATTTGCGGCTTGTGTAATGGTTTCGATCAGATTTTTTATCAAAGTCTCTATTTCATCTTTTTGGGTTATAGTTTTATCAATTTTGGCTAATGCAGCGAATAGCTCCCAGTCTACATTATTCAGATTCCATTTTGCGTATGTTGGATGCAGGGTGTATGTATTTTGGGTGTAAGTATTTATTTTGATTGGAAGATGATTACTGCTGAATAAGGTTTGTACAGTTTCCCATGAGAAGTTTTGGGCTATTTGTGGTTCACATATTGTAAGGTCAATACTTGAGAATTTCCCTGAGTTGCTACAAAAGTGTGTTGGTGACCCGTCGTTGAGAATTACGAGGTCCTGTTTATCTATTAGAGTTTCTATTATGTTTCCTCTTTGATCGTTGTGATTCGATCCCCATACATAGTTATGTGCGTTAAAGTCTCCCAGCAAAATAAAGGGTTTTGGTAATTGATCTAATAATAAGTTGATTTCTCTTGCTGTTATATTTGAGTTTGGAGGTAGATATAGGCAGCATATAGTCATTTTGAATGGCGCTAGTGTTTTGATGGCAATGGCTTCTAGATTTGTGTTTAGGGCTACTTCTTCTACATAGTTGTTGTTTTTGACAAGTATAGCGACGCCTCCGCTGGCTATGTTTGCGTTTGGTCTATCTCTTCTGTGAATGCTGTAGTTTGTTAGTTTGAAGTTTTGTTGTTCCTTTAGTCGAGTCTCCTGTATACAGATAAAATTAGCGTTGTTTTCCTTTAATAGAATTTGTAGTTCTCCCCTATGGGAGCAGAGACCGTTACAATTCCACTGTAAAATCATATTAATCTGAATCTTGGCAAGATTCTGTGAGTATGGACTCCATGCTGCTATGAATATTTGGATTAATTTCTCTACGGAGTTGTAGTTTTAATTTTTTTTGAAGTCTGGAAAAACGATTTTTCATGAAGCTATGTTGTAGGAAAGGGTAAAGTTGGTTTAACAAATCTATTAATTTTATAGTCTCATTTGTGTATTCTCGTGATATAGCGAGAGGGTCGGGATTGCCTTGTGCATTTTCTAAGAATTCTTTTAGTTCTTCGTAATTTAGTGCGTATTTTTCCTTATTTTCGTTCATTTCGTTTTTTATTGTTTCGAGTACTGTTTCTATTTGTATTTTATTGGGGCTGTTTGACCTCAGTTTTTTATTTATTGGTTTTATCTTAATTGTTTCCTTGTTTTCTATTATTTTTCCCATTTCGTTGCTGATAGTTTGTGTATTCTGATTTGTATCTGTGTTTTCTTTTTCGGTCTCGATCGTTGTTTGAGATAGTGGTCTTTTTTTATCGTTGTTGATGATTGGTTGTGCCAGTGGTGTTTGTGTTGCGTTCTGTTGTGTATTGTTTTGACATTGATTGCTGTTATGTCCCGATTTCTTACAAATGAAGCATGTCATATTATCTTCTGAGATGAAGATTCTATAATCTGTTTTTTCGTGTTTCAATAGTACGCTTGCTGGAATTTCAGTATTTTCATCAGGAGATATGTATACTTGTCTCCTAAAACTGAAGACGTGCTGGTACTCTGATTCCTGCATCCCTACTCTTAAGAAGTTAATAGGTGATACGAGTTTTAGACCTGTACTTTTAAGGTATTCTTCTATGACCGTGTGCGGGATGGAAGGACATACGTTTGAGAGTAATAATCTTTCAGCTTGGGTAATTAGTCTTCTGATGCTGATTGTATGTTCGTTTATTTTAACTTCTTTGTAGGCGTCAATAATTTTGTCAACGATGGTTTTAGTTTTTAAATATATACATACTCGGTTATTTGAAATTCGAGAGGCAAATAATACATTTTGCGGGCCAACAATGTTTCCAATACTCATGATAAAATCTTTGATTCTGAGGCCATCTATTGAGTTCATAATAATAGCTTGGTTCTTGTCTGGGAAGCTTTCTGCTATAGCAACTGCGTATGTTTTTTGCGAGTTTGTGTTTTGGCTAGTTGTGTTGGTGATTGGTTGGTTCATGTTTGTTTGATATGGTGACCGTGCAGAGCAGCGGTGATTTTTAAATGTTCAGTGTTTAGACTATTGTTTGATAGGTGGGGATAGTAGTAACATCAGGGAGAATTTAAGGTTCTTTTAGTTATAATGGGGAGGATAAGAAGGAAGGGGTTGGATATCAAAGGTATAATTTGAGCTCTACCTTAAATTTGACTTACGTCTAACTCGTGTCCTGGGCTCGATTTATATTCTTGATATATTGCACTTTTAGGTACAGCGTTTAACACGTGATTGTCACTTGTCAAAACTTCACGATTTTTTTTTTATATTTTTGTTTTGTATGTTACTCCAAATCAAACTGTGAGCAATTACTCATCTATTTTCAATTTTTTTGACAGTCTTCCGTTTTTATATAATAACAATTTTTCAATCATTGGAGATCTCGATTTAAGTGAATTAGTTTACAATAATGACTGTCCAAATGTCAGAACATTTCATGCATTTTAGAAATTTTTTGATGCAAGTCAATATAATATTGTTTTAAATGAATTTAATGAACTGCTTGATGTTATTGTTTCAAATATAAAATGTTCTGTCAGTCATTCCAAAGATTTGATATTCAATATTGAGTACGATCATCATCCTGCTTTATATATTGAAATTCATCTCAATAATGATATGCATGGGAATAATATAATCAGAAAACAATCTGATTCAGAAAGCAGATCTCTGTACATTGTACATGATGATTGAAGATTTTGATTGAGAAGCTCTTGATTGTTTTACTGATGTAAACTTAGCTTGTGATTCCTTCCACAAGACTCTTTATTAATTTTTTGATATATGTGTACCGCCTAAATCACCTGCTTCAAGACATTATCCGCCTTGGTTCACACCTGAGATCAGGGCTGACATTTATTTATCCATTTATTTATTCAAAGATACACTGTCCTACAGATCCAAACCCAATTATAGGACAGGAAAATAATAAATAATAAAAAAAATAAAAAAATGAAAACAAGATAGAACAACATAATTACGCAAAAATGATGAAAATAATTCCATTCTCCAGACCCCAGAGAAAGAACATTTCCAGGATATATGCATACGTAAGAAAGAACGTCTTTATAAACTGATTAAAGAAAGAATTGTAAACAATACTGATTTTATTACTGCTCATAATAAAGTACATATCAAATCAAAAAAAGACATCAAAAACGCTCACGGCAACTATATTTTTCAATGTGAGTTCAATGATAAGTCTGATACAAGTTCATTTTGGAAATTCATCAATTCCAAAAGAAAATCATCCACACTTCCAAATACCATGATGTTTAATTATAAAAATCTAAATTAACCGGAATTGATTGTCAACAGCTTCGCAACCCACTTAGAATCGGTCTATTCTCCATCCTCCTACAATAACTGTCCTACTTTTCCTGTGGTGTCCGATAGTAATATAACACTGAATCATATAAGCAGGGATGAAATAATGAAACCAATTAATAATTTGGAATCTAGTTTTACTGGTGGTCCGGACCTGATTCCTGGTTTTCAAATGAAAGATTTTTTATATCCGTTGTCCAATGCTCTTTTTTATATATTTAATTTAGCTTTAAAAACAGAAACTTCACAGAATATATTGAAATCTACTCGAATAACACCATTCTTTAGGACTGGGTGCACTTCTAATATGAAAAATTATCGTCTGATTGCTGTTCTCTCCAATTTAAGCAAGGTATTCGAGAAAATTATCTACTTCACAATCCATTCAAAAATTGAGAATGAAATATTTTTTCAACAGCATGGACTCACCTAGAAGCGCTCTACTGCTACAAATCTCTCTTATTTTACTCACTATGTTTCCAAAATTTTAGATAAACAAAGTCAGGTTGATTGAGTATACACTAAATTTTCTGAGCCTTTTGACCGTTTGGACCATAGTATATTGATTTGAAAGTTGTGTACCTTCTCCATTTCGTCATCGTTGATTACTTTATTGTCAGCTCATTCATCTGATTGTCAACTATTTGTGAATTTTCTTGGACATGAATCCTCTTATTTTTCTCCTTCGTCTGGTGTTTCCCAAGGTTCAAACTTAGGTCTTCTTTTATTCATTTTATTTATTAATGACTTCTCCAATATTTTACATTGCGAAAAAATTTTATTTGCAGACGATCTGAGAATTTTTCATTCTGTGACCTCCTTGAAAGACTGTCTTATTCTTCAAGAAGACCTTTACCGCTTGATTGAATGTTGTTCTTCCAATAAATTGAATTCAAATACAGGAAAATGTTTCATAATGTCCTTCACCAGAAAAGCTTCGTTTCTAAACATGAATTATACAATAAATAATATAACTTTACTTGGATGTTTTGAAACGAGAGACCTCGCGATTAATTTCGATGTTAAATTGACATTTATTGAGCACATGAATAATATTTATAAGGCAGCAATCAAAATGCTTGGTTTTGTTATACGCAATAGTCGCGATTTCAAAAATATCTTCACAATCTTCCATTCATACTACTCCTTTGTTAATTCCAAGCTTGAGTATTGCTCTATTATTTGGAGTCCTGTTTACGGAACACATCAGGACCACATTGAAGCTATTCAAAAAAAATTCCTACGTTATATATATTTGAAAAAATTTGGTAACTATCTAGATCATACTGTAGACTACCAAGATCTTTCGAAAATATTCAATTTTCATCCATTATATGAACGTCGTGAGTTTAACTCGATTTTTCATCTCTTCAAATTGACGGTGAGATTGACGATCCTGTATCTCTCAGTCTTCTACCCTTCCACACTTCATTTCTCCACACCCGACATTCTGGTTCCTTTTATTTACCTATTCCTAGAATTAACATTCATTTTTTATCACCCATTCATTGAATGTGTTCGGTATATGATTCAAAATTTGCAAATGTAGATATTTTTGTTTTCATTCCCAAATTGTTAGAGAAACATGTTTTAGATATTAAGTACTTTGAGATATTATGAGATTTTCCAATTAATTGATCTCTTATATTTTGTACTTTTTCCTGCCCAGTTAGTAAATTTGTATCTGTTGGGTAGTGTAACTCATTAATAATGATAATAATGAAAAAAATCCTCAACTTGGGCTTGCACATGCAATAAACTTTGGGAGAGCTCACAAAATTGTAGTGGTAGACATAAGAAAAATATAACGTCCGTTCTATACAAGGACTTGAGGTTGACTGTCTTAAATCAAGTCAAATCCGGTCGGTTTGACTTAATTGAGAATAAACCGTTTTTCATTGAATAAAAGAACCTAGCAGACGCCCAAGTACTAAGATTCAAAAAAAAAACTCAGTCACGTCACTGACTACAGTGCGCGCATTACAACAGCGACAACTTGAAACAGAAATCTTGAACCAAAATTAATTACTGGGAGTAAACACAAAACTTGCTTCTAATATAACTAAAAAAAATAAGCTTAAGCAAAACAAACGAGACTGAAGATTTAGAGTATGAATGAAATCATTAAATTTGAAAACTAAAAATATCTTTAACCAAAAGTAAGTACATAAAGTGAACTTTATTGAACCCAAATAATCAAAATTATAATTACAGAGTTAAACCAAACAAAAAAATTACCAAAAGCCAAATTGGTACGTGACAAATCTACCTCTTGAAAACGTGAATATTTCAACATTATTATATCTAAGAATTTAACTCATTTAGGTTGCTGCAGAAATCATCAAATTATGGCATGACATACATATTTTCACATGTAAGAGGTCAAGATCAGGCTAAATATTTCAAAGACTGTTAGAATAAGTTCTCACTTGCAATACAAAGATTCGAAGCTTTATACTATTATGGAAGCAACACATGATGAATCCTGCTTTTCCTATAGCTTTTCATCATATTTACATTTCTACAGTGAATTGATTTTCCAAAAGCAATCTATAAGTATAGTCTATAAGATCTAAACTCAAGGGATCGTCATTGAACGATTGAACGCTCCTCAATTATAAAAATACAAAGAAAATCAGTATCGCCGTTACCGATGTCTGCTGTGCCTATATTTGCCAGACAACTTACAATTTCCATTGTCGGTCTTCACTGAAAATCATTCACTTCTTATCGCATTCCAAAATTTATTTAAAATTTTATTTACTGCCAACTGTTGAATAATAGATTATGAAAAGTATAAACAAAGATGGAATACCTATGCAATGTGGCATAAGCATATTTTGTGGATAGGTACTTGAAGCGTCCTAACTTAAAATTAATATTGGACGACAGAAAAATGATTATGGCTGATGACATACGATTTTTTGAGAAAAACTCAGAAATTCAAAGAATAAAGTAGGTCAATTGTGTATCTCTACGAAACTTGGTACGACACTTATAATGTAATACAGAGAGCTTGGGTTGATGAGCCCAGAATTTGTAATTTACGAACACCTGTTTCTTGTGGTAAGGGAAAAATCTTATAACATACCGGGTCCGATCAGGGCTTCATTGGATTCGCTCTTGTTCTCAGCAAAAAATATATCATCTTAAAGTGCAGATTATCATCCAGATATGAATTCTGAACTATTTGAAAAATGGTTCCAGAATCAATTGTTATCAAGTATACCGCCGTTATCAGTCATAGTTATACGAGCAATGCATTTACCATTTGTGAAAATACTGTCTCCTTCGAGTGGTAATAACAAACACAAGAGGCAAATGAACGTGATGATGTTGTTTGCTTAGAATTTAGAGTGGCGGTTAGGCGAGAAGGTTAACCGCGTTTTTGTGTGATTATTTCTAACGTTACTAACTTATTTGTCAAAAATTCAATAAGAACACTCAAGAAAGGAATTTCATTACATTTTGTGCTATCAGTATTTAGTCTAGTTTCCCACTACTCAGCTGTCTGATTGTCTAATTCAGAAAATATTATTGGAACCAAAATAGCATCTCAGGTATTAACTGATTGATTCAGTGAACGCAGACAATTGATATGTGTTTGTAACGAGTTAATTAGTTCTTTAAATTGTGAAGCTGTTTCACGTGTTATTGGTTGAATATTCAAAATGCTTTTCACGTGGTTATTTATTATCCTTCTTTTGCTATCATAGCGCTTTTTTGATAAATCTATAGCAATGTCATAATTTGCATCAGTTTATTCTAATGTACTAATCACATCATATAGCTCACCTTTCAAGGATGATTTTAGATGAGTTAACTTTTGCACATTCGTAAGATCATCATTTTCATGAATGACAGTGTTAAATGAATCTAAAAAACTACGTCAAGCTGTGAATGTGCCATCAAAACTCGGTAAACATATTGTTGGCAATCTGATGTTACATTTTGAGCGACCCTGGGACTCTGAGCCCGAAACGCCAGATCTCATGGAGTCTGCTTCATATTTTGTGCCCGCTTAAGATTAATTTGCAACAGCCTCTGGATTAGCTTTTTCTGCTATATTACTCCTGCCGTACTAATTAAACTAAAGTATAAATTTGTGAAATACTCTCGTTCATTGCTTCCTTTATTAAAACTATCTACATCATCAAACAATGAATATTCGATATCGTTTTGTACATCATTGAACAAATCTAGTACTGGCTCGATCTTAGTTAGCCGTGTAGATGAATTTCGTATAAGCTCTGAGGTTAAATTTTGATCAGTGGCTGTTTTGATTACATTCTCAAAATTTGTCAATTGGGATTTAATACCACCTCGTTTTATCCGCAATTGTTTGATTTCTTTTTCTTGTGGTATCATGTCAGCATAAGTCGAATGATTTAAACTTGAAGAAAAGAGAATATTACCTACCTTAGCTCAGAAGTCGCAACGTCAAACAGTTTGTTGGTTGGCCGGCTTCGCTGCCTCGAAGCCGGTCCGTGGAACGATGGTAACAGCTCGTGTCGCTTCGTTTCACTTCGTGCGCTCGTAATGGCGTTGTGTTGTCGTTGAGAAACGTTGATTTTCTTGCCGATTGTTGAAATTCTTTTTGTATATTACTGATTCAGATCCTGCATACCAGAATCCAACTTGAAATACCAATGTGAAAATACTGTCTCCTTTGAGTGGTAATAACAAACACAAGTAATTATAATTTGTTTATTCTTCCTCTCTCTATGTGCAAAGCACATGTTCAGCTTAGCTGCCATTACTTACTACTCACAAAATAACTGCCTGTTACAAATACAACCTACAAGACAGTGTTGCCAATTAACAAACAAAATATCATTTCTTAAGAGCGGGAACAACTAAAAAATATATGTTCTATTATACACCATTCTTGGTAGACTGTAAGATATATTTCCACTCCAAAAATGAAATCGATATGATTCCATATAATATATAAAATTCAATTAGTCCAACTCTGTGCAAACCTAGTAGAACCAGTTTAGTGTGCTTATTTTTATCCATGACAGGTGATATTTTGGATTTCTTTGTGAACGTGAATGAAGGGCGTTGAATTGTTTTATGACAATACTTCGAATTTTGATGGAATAGACCATACTTCATGTAATCCATTCACATTCTGTATTGACTTTTACCTTTGATTTTGCTTTGGAAAAACCTTATTTACATATAAATTCAACCTAGCAAGGGAGAATCAACAAATGCAAGAGCTCAATGCCGTCTCTTTTTATTTTGTTCGGGGCTGCAGTTTCTGTTTTGCATTCTCAAACGCAATTATTCGACTCTGTATTTTTAGTTTATTCTAATAAAAATAATGATCGATCACTTGCAGGTAAGAAACAGTATCTGAAACTGCTCAACCTCATCTAACTATATCAATAAACCAAATTTCTGAACTTTCAGCCTGACCCTACATTTGGGTCAGATTTGAGTTTGGAAGCAGCCGTTCCACTCTAAGCTCAAGCTTTGAGTCTCTCAAGCTGTTTGCGATTTGCGCAACGTGCTGAAGATGAGTTATGCGATAATAAAGATGAGTTGCAGGGACGTAAATGTCAAGTAATTTTATTGATGTGAGTGGAGAATATACAAGTCAACCGAATTCAATTCCGAACTAGGATATATGCTTACTGCATTTGAGTTATTCCGAGCTTCGATACTACGGTTACATATTAATAACGTCCGACTATCTTTGATGCAGACGCAGGTGCGATAACAAACGGAAATTAGATATTTCAATCAAAAATTCCTGAGGGGAACGTTGAATTAACTTAATAGGTACATTTTGAATCTCGCTGTATGATAAATTACTTATAATATTTTGGAATATGGATTAGTCTCCGTTGCAGCGCAAATAGAGCAAGCTGATCCAGAGAACATGAATAGATTTCCACCAGGTAACCGACTCCTCACATTTAATACAATAGTTATGTATGATAATTAGACCGAGGGCTCAAGACAACTTCAATCAAAGAGTGTATGTGTTATTTAAAAAGTTATTTCAATTTTTATTTACTTGTACATGATAAAAGTGAGTATTGTGAGACCGATAAAATTCAAATCTCGTGATTATGATAGGAACATCCGTTTTGAGTATCCCTGAATCCATTTTGACTATTTTCGACTTGATGTCGGTACGTATTGCGTTCGCAGCTCGCAAATCTCTAAACTCGTTGAACGTATAGTATTGAAATTCTTGGTTTGAGACTGGTCTAAAGTATAGTTGTGCATCTCGCATTATTGTTACAATCGTCTGTATTGGAAGAGCACTTCACTTGATACTTTTTTCGAGTTTTTCGCATAAGTCCAGAATGACCAGCCGTTTACTGTTGAACTTCAGTATTTGGAATTATTGTTGTGGCATTTAAATGGTGACTTTTCATTTTTGTGCCAATCGACTGAGCCGGAAGTGCATGTTTTATAACGGTCTTTTCGAATTCTTCGCATAAGCTCTAAACAGTCGTAGAATACTGAAATTTCGTATTGAGCACTTCTATAACATCTAGTTGTATACCGAAAACGCACTTTACTTAACACGTTTTTCAAATTTTTCGCATAAATCCAAAACGATTAAACGTAGAATGTTGGAATTTGGTATTTGGAACGAATGTACCATCTATATGCTCATATCCTATTTTCATCAAGATCGACTGCGCCAGAAGTGCAATTCACTTGACAGTTTTCTGGAATTTTCCACATGAATTAAAAACGGTCGGTCGCAGAGTATCAAAATTTAGTATTTTAGTCTGCCGTAGCATCTGAATAATTTTCCACTATTTTCATTAAAATTGACTGGACTGGAAATTGGCTTCAGTCAGAAATTTGTTTCAATTTAACGCATGAATTGGAAATTGTTGGCCGTAGAATCCTGGAGATGAGTATTAATGAATGCTGTAGTATAAAAATGATGCTCTACTGTTTCCATAGCAATCGACTATTTGACAGATTGCTGGAATTTTTTGGATGAATTCAAAACGATTAACCCTGGAACGATGAGATTTTGTGTTTGATCATTGAGTTATTGTATCCAAAAAAATATATCCAATGATGTACAAGTAATTCACGTGATATCCACGTTATATCTTTGTCAATGTAAGACTCTGTAAGAAACAATCAAAGTCATACTTGCCACGATTTAATGGCAGCAATGAATACTGGCTGTTTTTTCCGCAAGCCGATTAGTCACGCTGCACGCAGAGAAGATGCATTTTGTGCACATTCTTGCATACCTTCACATCACAAAAATCATTGAAAATATCTTTTGACAAGTTGAGTGCAGGTAAGTGCTATAATCTTTTTGTTGTTCCTCTTTTCGCGTTTCGCCACTCAGTTGGATGAGAAGTGGAAATGTTTCTTATAGTCATTCACCCTAAGCGTGGTTCAAATTAATAACAGCGGAACTTATTATGCAATTTGACTCCGCTTTGTTAGTCTAAAATGTGTTAACTTGATTTGACCCATTTATCTTTTGAGATTCATGGGATATTGCATTCCGCAATACATTACTTTTCAGATAAAATTGATGAAGCTGACTGGATGAGTGTATTTGAGTGAGTAAAAAGATTCGGGAATTCAGTCAATATTTATGTTTTAATTTCTTTCCTACTTTACTACTTTTAAGTAGGAAAGAAATTAAAACATGAATATTAACTGAATTTTCAAGACTTTTTACTCACTCAAATTACTTTTTAGTTTCAGCTTGTTTCGCAAAATAGTGAGAGAAAAACATGTGTTTGTTCACATATCTTATGCTTTATAATTATCAAATCAAAATTTCTGATGAGATGCAATGAACTTTGTCACGTATTTCTTGACCAAATTTTTGTGAATTTTCGAGTCGTAGCCCTATAAATAAGATAGAATTACCAGTTAAGATACTCAAAAGTTTCTGTATGATGTTGATTTTCCCATTCATGATATTTGAAGAAGGTGTTATACAATATCTCTATCAACAAAGATAAATGAAATCCAAATTCTTCTTTTCCCAAAGATGATATACGGATGAAGCCTTAGCAATGGGAGGATATTGGAAGAATTCTTTTCCAAATTCTGGAATTGCTCCAATCGAAAATCGGATGTACCAGAGAGAATAATCAGCGTGCCAAAATGCTTGTATTCAGCAATTTTTGGCTACATACAATTCAAAAGCATCTTATTTTGGTTAAAAAAATATATGTCTTAGATTGTTTCGTCCGGAACAAAATGAGAATATCAAAAATCAGGTTGATAGTGAACATCTATATTCATATTCCAGAACGCCCAAGATGAAACCATTCTAGAGAAATTTTTACTATGTTTGTTAAATGAATCACTTTTTTTTGACGGAACAAACAAATAATTTTTTTTTGATAGAATTATCTTCGCAATAATTTTATACTCTCACAATATGGCACACACACACACACACACAACGTGACTGGAGTCTACATAAATCATATTCAAATTGCAATTATCGCAATTCAAGAGAGATCACGTGATTAATCCCTCCAAGTGAAGTTCTTCAAGATAGAACGATCCTTTTTATATTGAATTTTTCCTCTTTGAATTCCTCTGGAATTGAATCTCTCTAATTCTAATCTCTCTACGATAATCAAGAAAATATAGTTAATTCTGAACATTCCGTGCGCAGTGAATTTTTCTGCTGATAAAGTAAGTGGAAAGATATTAACCCAGAGATACGAGAAACAGCTTTGCGTCGAAGAATAATAAAAGTTCGTTGAATCTGAGCAATTGAAATACACTAATCTATATACGTACGATACAGTTTAGATACGAAATACAAGAGATGGAGTGAAGCGGTGAGTAAATAGTTCGCCATTTCAGTACGAAGAAAATACTTACATTTTATGTGCCATTAACTCACAGCACATTGTTTTGCTTGAATTTCTTGTTCTTTAGAGAGTTACAGTGACTCAAATTTGCAGCTTACCGGTAACCAAGTTCGCATCTCTAGTAGGGCGTTTCAACGTTGACGGAGCTCGCTTCGCTTGCATGGCGACTTATTATTGACCAAGCTCGTTTCGCTCTCATGGCGAAAGAAAGTAGCCGATAGGACCTGAAATTTCCAAATTCATTTTCAGGTCCTTTCGGCTACTTTAGTTTGTTCTACCCTGGGGCAAATCTTATAGAGTGAATACGATGAATAAGTTCTCATGATATCATCAGCGAATCTGTTTTATACAAAATGTAAGAGAAAATGATATTTCTCCTCCAGATTTTTTATCTGGATGGAGACAAATTCAAAAAATCAAAGATCATGGAAATCGGACTAGTCGTTCTTGATTTATGAATGGTGTGAGTAGACCGACTTCGTTTTATATAATACTGATATCAATCCAATTTTTGATATGAACTTAAATGGAGTGATAATATAGATTTTTTGTGCCACAAACCGTCTTGTACGTCCCCAGAACACTCTATCAAAGTTTCACTACAATCTGATCGATGGTTTTGGAACGCATAAGGTACAAACATACAAACTTTGGTTTTCATTTATATAAGTAGAAGATATATATATATATATATATATATATATATATATATATATATATATATATATATATATATATATATATATATATATATATATATATATATATATATATATATATATATATATATATATATATATATGTTGAAACCTGCTAACGGTGTGCTTGGGCGCCGATACGGTCGGTGACGCAGTTTCTAAGTGCAGACGGCTGGATGGCTCAGACAAGAAGGATTAGGGTTGTCAAAAATAATTATCAGGAGGTAGGTGTTACAATGAGATTCATTACACAAAACGATGAAGATGAACATAGAACATTATTTTACAGAGCACTTGCACGGAGATACTTCGGCTGACGGTGATGGAACGGCTGTACATGACACTAGACACCAGCGGTCGCAAAACGGACCCAGGCGGTCGCAGATGACAAGAAATTGTTCTATGCGGGTGGAATAAATCTTGCTACCTCGCAGTGATTCTACGTTAAGTCGGTTCGATACTGTGGAGTCACCAGGTGACATCTTCTCCAGCAATGATTCTACGTTA
Organism: Dromius quadrimaculatus; assembly: GCA_963989225.1. Taxonomy (NCBI): domain Eukaryota; kingdom Metazoa; phylum Arthropoda; class Insecta; order Coleoptera; family Carabidae; genus Dromius; species Dromius quadrimaculatus. The sequence continues at coordinate 23,840,766 of OZ022336.1, read as the reverse complement.
AGTATTTCAAACGTTGTGAAGTCAGCAATGACTTCGCCAGCGGTGCTTCTACGTTAAGATAATCAAACGCTGTGAAATCACGAGGACTTCTTCAGCGGTGCTCCTTCGTTAGATCAATCAAACGCTTCGAAATCACGAAGACTTCGTCAGCGGTGCTTCTACGGTAGATTATTTAGAAAAATATTCCAAGTTCAGAAACAGCAAAAATATCCCAAGTTCAAAACAGCAAAAATATTTATAGTTTCTACTACGGACTTAGAGAAAAACAAAACAAACTCACCAATTGTGTCAAACAGTTGTGCTAACGGACTAAGCACAAAACTTCACTTGGACCGTTAACACTCTAAAGATGACGCTCGGTATCGGAACTGGTAGCGTACTTTGGAACGGCTGCTCAGAAGATTGGACTTACAAAGAAGTGACTTGAGTCGGCCAGAAGGCCTTATTTATACCTAAATTTCAATGAAACCTTACCCTACATGTTTTCAAATTAAATCCATATTAGCGCTAACAAAAATATCAAGAAGACATTCAGAAAAAAGAAGAAGTAATTTTTCAAAAAATCGTTGACCGATAAGTACTTCACAATTCCGTACATAGATAGCGTTAGCTACAAAATTGAACTAGTATTCAGAAATAAAGAGGGAATTGAAATTAGTTTCAAACAGTACAAGACAGTAGGTAATTTATTCTCCAAAATAAAAGAGGAAACAGATAAAACTTAAGATCTAGTTCAATTTATGAAATCCCATGCAATGATTGTGGAGCACAGTACACAGAACAAATCAAGAGATATTTAGAAACAAGGCTTGATGAACATAAACGGAACAGTAAAAAATTGAATAAAGATACGCCAAAATGTGCTCTAGTCACTCATTGCATAGATTCAGGACATACTTTTAATATTGGAGAAACTAGTATTATCCATTACGAAATCAACTTAAACAAAAAACTAACATTAGAAATGTTGTATATAAAACAAGACAAACAAAATATTAATGAAAAAACAGGTATTATTGCACGTAGCACTATATACAACAATATTCTTTAATATCTATGTTACTTTTCCTAATTTTTGTTTATATTTTTGACACCTTGCGTGATGCACAAGCTTGCATCTATTTTTAATTGTTTGACACTATAACTAACTTAATCCTACCTGTGATAATTTGTAATTTTTTGACAATGCGTGCACGCACGATTTTTTACTCGCACTTGGTCAACGTCTTACACAGATGCAGGTTGTGGCATTTGACAAATGGAAAAAAATAATTTTAATTTTTTTTCTCCCGCTATTTTATTAAACTCGACATCACATTTTAATGTACATCTTTAATTTTCCACAATATGAGTTCTTTTGTAAGTATTTCCGATAAAATTAGCATAAATAATCAATGATAAAGAATAATATATATATATATATATATATATATATATATATATATATATATATATATATATATATATATATATATATATATATATATATATATATATATATATATATATATATATATATATATATATATATATACATATATATATATATATATATATATATATATATATATATATATATATATATATATATATATATATATATATCCATGCAATGTAGTCTATAGCTATCACGTTTTTGGCTACTTCTGCGAGTTTGCTATCCGCAGTCGGTGGCAATGCAGGTAACTTTTCACATTTGGTTGTGCTTCCTGCTGTGAATGCCAATGTATCAGTGACTTGTAAAAATGAAATATTTCAATTATTGTCGTGCAAAATTGTTCATAATCACAATTATTGCGAGCATTAAGTCACAAATCAGTAATGTCAAACACATGCAGATAACTTCTGTGATCCGAACAATTTTGAAGAGATGGCGACACTAGCGATTACCTAGGAATTATATCAGCGGTAGTAAAATGGTGTTTTTTTATGTATAGCTACATAGCTACGCATTTTGCTGTGAGTTTTCTTACGTATATTATTACATACGAGATAAATGATAATAAATGAATTCAATTTGAATTATGACGCCCCCGCTTGGACGTCAGGAATGTGTGACGTACTGTTGGGCCTGTCGCAAATTTTTTTTTTTTACTTCCGGGCATCATTTACTAACGGAGCGACCAGCTGTTATACGTGCCAAAATAGCTTTGTGGAGATGATGTCCAGGCTTCTGAAATTTTGCTGAAAACTTGAGAACTTAGTACACGCAACAAACGGTTTCGGCCATCTAGATCGCTAGGGGTTTGCTTGAGGTCTGGTTTAGATGAAAGTGCTCACCTTGCTCGCATAGAACTTTGCTGACTTGCAGTAGCGCCTTTTATATCCAAAATCCCCATCACTTCAAGGGGCATTAATTGTGCGAGTTTGGACCTCAAAATTGTTAAGAAATATGGACGGTTGGATCGCAAAATACAATTATTTGATATTAACTGAATCTCAATTCAAGGGTAGCTACTAGGATGGGGTTGACAACGCTTTAAATTAGTGAAATGAATTTGATCTTGACTGGGATTTGAACCTGCGATCACCAGGTTGCTAATAGCCCATTCTAGCCACCGAGCTATCAGTACTGTAGTAACATGTTGACTCTAGAAGTCATCTTATGGTAATTAGCGGACTCAAATCTAGCGAAAATATTAACAATAATTTCAAAAACTTAAAATATATACAACGATATCATGAAGCTCAAGTATTACAAGTAAATGAAACTTTTCAAAAATAAAATTATGAAACAGATGCCATGGACCGGGATCTAACCTGGGGCAATGTAACATCGGTCGGTCGTCCTAACCACTTAGCCACTGGCGGAGTTGCGATGTGTGGTGGTAAGACGATACAAAGTTACATTCGTTACAATGGATAGTAATAAACATAATGGTATTACAAAGAGAATTACAATAATTGACGGTATTCTGTCACACAATCATTTACTTATTATCGATCGATAAGATTTTTGACAAATAGAAAAAACTGTAACAAGCGAATATTCAGAATTTTTGTTAGTGCTACCTACGTTCATTGGCTGAAATAGATAATGATCGATGAAAATGTATCGATTGAGTTACAGAATAGCCTTAATTTTTTTAATACTCGGGCGTCATTTACTAACGGAGTGGCAGGCTGTTGTGCGTGCCAAGGTAGCTTTGTGGAGATATGATGTCCAAGCTTCTGGAATTTTGCTGAAAAAGAAGAACGGGGTACACGCAACAAAAAAGTAGCAGCTCTTTTCAAAATAGAATATTCCTATTTGGTATGGTTGGAATAAACAAACAAAGATAAAACACAAATAAGAGCGATATGTCAAATATTATGTCAATAAAACCATTGTAACAATCAAGTGATTGACCGCTTGACTAAATGATCAACTACTAACTGACTGCACTGACTGATTCAATATTCCGACTAAATACTGACTGTACTGACCGATTCAGTATACCGACTGACTGCTAACTGTATTGACCGATTTAGTATACCGACTGACTACTGACTGCACTGACTATAGGAATATACTGACTGACGCAGTATACCGAATGATTGTACTAACTGACAGAATATACTGACTGACGGAGCATACTGACTGACTGTACTGACTGGCAGGGTATACGGACTGACGGAGTATACTGACTGACAGATAATTTGGAGTATACTGACTGATGGATACTTTATCATATTTCAAAACGCAGATCCACTGAGAGGGAGGTAAAGGACGTTGACTCAGTTTTCACTTGTCTGCATACTCGGGTTGAACGAATATGGAATTTCATAATTGATTATCGATTACAAAAAAAATATTTATAATTCCGGATAATCAATTATTTTGATTAATCGATAATCTTGATTATTCGATGGATCGATCAGTCCGATCAATTGATCACATTGATCAATTGATCGATCATTCTGATCAATCACTCGATCGATCTATCGATTTTCTCGATTTTTAGGATCAACTGATTATATTGGAGCGCATGTAACATGAGCGTATGTGGTTGTACGTGCCAGATTTTGGGAGAGCAACTGCCACCCTTGCCCCTGCCGAATCCTGCCTCTGTTTCTGCATCAATTTGATTAATTCCAAATAATAATAGTACCTTACCTACCTGCGCAAGTATGAATGATAATCGTTCTCGGAAAATCGATTGATCCATTCTCGATTATCATTTATACTTGCATAGGTCTGTGAGGTACGGTTATTATTCAAAAATAATTAAAATGCAGAAATCGGGCTTTTGATGTAAAATATGTAATTATGTTTTAATATCTCGTGTATCGATATATCTACTCATAATCACAATCTACAACTCACAAGTTTATAGAATAAGGAGCAGCTGCAGAAGCTAGATGCCTTTATTGCGCTGATTTGAAAGACCAAAGACACTTGCTGCCGCTGACTAAGCAAGCGTTCAGCGTTATAATAAGGATCGTATTTGGTGTCCAGCCAAAAACAGACAAAATCCGAATGAAATAAAGTGATTTCATTGTAAAATGTGTGCTAGTGTTATCTAGTTCATTTTTATATTGATTGTCTTTGGCATGAAATGAAACAGAAACGTACTCCAATTTATAATGTTTGCACAGTTCATGAAGGACAGATTGGTTCACTTTGAGTGGACAAAGATTCTATTAGATCATGATGATTGTCGGTCACTTGATAACAATAAGTATGTTGTCAAGAAACTCAATTTAATTATAATTTGTGCAATAGAATGAGTGTACTTGGTCTGGAGTCTGAATTCTGGAAGAATATTTACCTGATCTTTTAAAGAACCATCAATCAATATCTATCGTATCAAAAGTAATTAGTTTCTTCTTCAACAAATAGGTATCTTGTTTGACTCTTGTAAAACTTGTAGTCCTGTCATGTCCTGTACCTGTAATTCATTTATCAATATAAAAGTGATAGTTTCTTAAATGCAACGTTACAGAATCAATTGAAGTTTAATTTGAACATATAACCGAATATCTGGAAATACAAAATAGATAATAATCGATAAGAAAATGGAATAGCCTTCAAATAAGACTGATAACTTGTGGAAATAATTAATTGATCAAAATATTATAGTCGATTAATCCGGCTAACCGTATAATCAAAATGATCGAATGATTGATTGATCGATTCATCAAAATAATAGATTAATCAAAATATTAGAATGATCGATCGATCGATCGATCGATCAATCAATATAATCGATTAATCAAAATAATCGATTAGTCTAATCAATCGGTCGATCGATATCAAAATAATCGATTGATCGAGATAATCAATATTTTCTTGGAATCGATAATCGATTATAAGATTCTATAATCGCCCAGCTCTACTGCTGTCACTGACAATAACAGCTGTCACTATGAAATATGCAATTAATTGATGCGACAGTCTAAATTTATGGAACAGCGCTGAAGCTGGTCATAAAATTCATGATCAGGGGAGTACTGTATGCTGTATGGTCACAGCAGCTTTTTAAATTCACACTTCAAATATAAGCGTACTTTGAACTTGAAGTCGGGCTTCACGATAATATCGTACCGTTTATGAAATAAACGCAAAAAACTAAAAAGTTTCATGAATAATGTTTTAGTACCGATGATTGGAAAAAGCTTATCAACGAACTTGAACCTATACTTTTTGATGATGAACCTTAATATGTATAAAATTTCAGTCGTAAATTTGTAAGCGTTCTCAAGTTATCTAGATTTCAAACAGACCGACAGATCGACAGAGAGACCGACAGAGACTGACAAAGACAGACAGACGAACCCACTTTTCCCAAAGTTAAGTTTCTCGTGTTCAGAAAGATCTAAAACGGGAAGATTCATCAAAATCTCAAACTGTCACAAAATAGCGACTACAATACTTCTCTTATTATTAGGTTCGGAAAGGGAAAATATAATTTTTACTATTACTTTCAAACAAGAATCTATCATTGAATTGAAATTTCAAATTGTATATGTTAGCAGATAACATCCGGCCAAAATGAGGCATCTTGTTAATATACACTGAAAGAAAAATCTTAGATACTATAGTTGAAAACATTGCTTAAAATCGTGACAGGCTAGAACGTTCGCTAGATGAACTAAAATATATTGCTATTATATTATTCCTACTGCAGATAATAACAATTCTAGCAATGGTAGTAATAAGTTATCTGCATTAGTTAATGTAAATATCTACCACCGATAATATCATTTGTCATCTTAGTGAAACTTATGTTTCAACTAGTTGTAGAATATTTCTATCGCAGACATTAAGTTTAGCAATTATAGTGAAGATATTATCAGTACTAATCAATATATTCTCTGTTGTAAGTCAATATAATATGTTAAGCTACAAATATTATAAGCTAAATTAGATAAAAAATTACTATGTGGCTCAAAATAAATTTTGAAATAGTGAAAATTATTTTCCGAACCAGAGAATATTATTTCTAAAATATTGAATATTATTTCTAGAATAGTAAATATTATTTATAGGATAGGTAAAAGTATTTGTGGGACAGTAAATATTACTTTTGGAATAGTTATTATTATTTGTGGGATAGCAAATAGTTTTTATTCGTTCAAACATGTATATTTTCATTTAATTTTAGATTACTACAGAAAAATATTCCTTAATTAACAAACTGCAGATAATAATTTGAATTTTATAGAAACATTCATATTATGTGAATATTGAGTTTCAACCAATATCACACCCAATTATATTTTCTTACGATACTTTATGGAACTGTTTGCGAACTTTCAGCACAGTACGCGTGAACATGTTGATTAAAGTATAATGTATTTGGAACATTACAAATAAAAAGAATACTATTGTTATAGCTTACTAAAATATGAACAACGGTACCAAAAACTTGATTCATATTTCTGATATCAATAATGACTGTATTATTATGATGATATTATTGTAATGTCCACTGCTCAGAAGGAAATAGTTAATAATTAAATAAAAGTCACTATTTAATAATTGAAAATGAAATAAAAGATTTATTCTTCCGAATATTACTGAACATTTATTTATGACTTACTTCTATTTCAAACAAAACCGCGGATATAGATCTTTAACTATTTATTCACACTGATCACTTTACTGTTTGATATTCACTGCTCTAGGTTCACCATTACACTATTACCCTCAAGTCGTTTGCTTATCTTTATATATAGAAAAATCCATTTCTTGATTGTTCTACCACATTTCTAGAATATTGTTAGAGGCTTTCATCGGGCGGGGTGATGTGGTGCGGTGCGGTGCGATAAAATACAACGAGGACGGAAGACCCCGCCCAGATAAGCTCAGGCCCAAGCCTACTCCACTCCTACGAGCCTCCACACTCTCGCACCTTACAATATGTCCCTTTGATACCAATCCATTTGGGATAGTGATAATATTGTTCCATATTATTTTTATAATCATCTGATGAAGAATCATAATTTTCCAGCATACGTGATTGTATAATTTCGCCAGAATCGCACACATTTTTTTGGGCTGGACGATTATTGGATAACAATCGATAGCATACTTCTAATTGGGTGTGTTAGAGATAGTGAATAAACAATGTTTCTTCTTGGAAATGTAACATCCAGCAGTCATTTCAAATTCACGGTACTTGCAACACTTCCTTTAATACCTACACCAACTACAAAGATATCCGCCATTATTATTAATTTGATCTTCGCAGTAAAATTGGAGAGATGTTATAGTCAATTTTAATTTGTAAGTATTATAACTCTGCGTATTATTTATCTTATTTTTATAATTCACTTCTTAAAAATATCGCAACATGAACAAGGAACCGAGCAAGGAAGGACTAACTATACGGACTGCACCAACTTTGTCAGTCTGCATATAACAACAGAGCAGGTAGTTGAAAAGAGCCAACAGATTCGTTAAACACCAAAAATTTCTACTCCGGGACACAAGATCCTGAACTGTATTGTACAAATATTAGCTACAGTAGTAAATAGATTTATTCTCTGCAACAGTGATTATAAATTCTATGATAAGAATATAATATTGTACAACACATGAAAAAATCATTTACTTGATTATCAGTAGAAAATATTTACTAACATAAATAATACATGATTAGAAATACAAATTATTCTATATACAAATCTGAATTTGTGAATCAGAACATAATTTCATTATTTCAATAAATATTTCATTTCTGTGAGTTAATTCACCTCCAGATAATTCGTTTTATCTATGAGTATCAATATTTTTTTCTCAGTGTAGAGAGCAGAGACGGCTCTAACCTACTTATCGCCGGGGTGCAAAGATATATAAAGTGCGCCCCTCCCCCCTATCTTCCTCTCTTCATCATTCTTCTCTTTTTTAGATCTCAATCCCAATCCATAATCCACAATTTTATTCGCAATCCACAATACACAATTTGAATACCACTCTACAATTATTTTAATCCCAATCCATAATCCACAATTCCAATCCCAATTCAAAACTTAAATCCTAATCAACAATACACAATTTGAATCTCAATCCACAATTTCAATCCCAATGCACTATTTCAGTCCTAATCCACAATCCACAAATTTAATCCCAATTCACAATCCACAATCCTCAATTGGAATCCACAATATCAATCTCAATCCGCAATCCAAAATCCGTAATTCACAATTTTGATCCCAATCCACAATCCAAAATTTTAATCTCAATCCACAATCCACAATCAATAATTTCAATGTCAAACCTTGATTCACACTTTTAGTCCTAATCCACAATTTGAATCCCAATACAAAATTTTAATCCGAACTCACAATCCACAATTTTAATCCCAATCCCAATTGAAAATCCACACTCACAATCCCAATTCGAAATTCACAATCCCAATCCAAATCCAAATCGGAAATCCAAAATCTAGGAACCCAATCCCAAACTCCAAATTCTACAACCCCAATCCCAATCGAAAATCCGCAATTCCAATCTCAATCAAAAATACACAATTCCAATCCCAATCCCAATCCAAAATCCAGAAACCCAATCTCAATCCAAAACCCACAATCCCAATCCAAATCCAAAATCCAGAAACTCAGTCCCAATCCAAAATCCTAGTACCAATCCAAAATCCACAATTTTTGATCTAAAATCCACAATTTTAATCCCAATCCAAAATAGAATGGTGGATTATGGATTGTGGATTGTTGATTAGCTCTAATAAAATATTCTGTTGAAGAAATTGGTCTTATTTTTGAAGAATTGTGTTCAGGGCCCAACTGCCGCCTTCAAGGACAGGGCGCCGGGATGCCGTGCACCCCTTGCGCCTTCGCTTGAGATGCCTCTGATAAAGAGGAATGAGACCAAAGTTATTGATAATGCGACCACCCAAGAAGTCAGAGTCGGTATATGTGAAGAGGCGGCAACAACAATAGATAGTCGAATACTTCTAGTATAATTGGTAGCAATATCGTAATAATTATGACTAAAATGTAACTTGATTGTGGGATATTCTATTCATATACAAATGGTATAATACAGTTTTGTAGCCTCTCCGCATTGCGGGGCTTTGCGGATCCTATGTCACATCTAGGAGAGATAAAAAACTTGGATAGTTGGAATTTGATCACCCATCTTGTTGATATCAGACATAATTATACATATCGTTTCAAAATGGAAACTTCTTATTTATTGCCTTGTGCTGCTTCCCGTTCACAGGCACAGCTGTGCGAAATAAAGACCTCACACCAATAAATACAGACATATATGTTTCTCATATAAAAGAAGCGGAAATTATTGATACTAAAGGCATAATAGTAATTCATTGTGCTAGAATGGAATGCGATATGATTAGTTACAAAATAAAAAGTTTCTCCACCACGACACCTGAAAGACAAGCTGATGCTTTTCTTGAGTGATTAATCACATTTTATACGGATCCAATACAATTTTATATTCAAATCCCATCTCAAAATGCATCAAATAGTTTTTTTTCTTTAACATCACATAAGTAACAACTTGTGAGTCTCCGCTGCCAAGGTGAAGCGTCACTTTATCGATTAGGCAGATAAAATAGCAACTTATATTGTGAAGGTAATATATTTTAACTTTGTATTTGCACACAAGGGATTTTCAATATTCACTGAATTAATGTCATCAAATTCATCCTAAATATAGTTTTCGAATTTCTAGTTTTGTGATGTACTATGTACTCGATTGAAAAAACAAAACAAAAAAAAAATTGTATTTTTCCGAGCAAAATAGTTATCTGTTCAAGAAAGTAGATTCACTGACGCGGCTTGAGTATCATAGACATGGCGTAGCCGAGTCAATGAATCTAGGCAAGGCAGTGAATCTTAATTTTCTGCCATGTTGAATACATGATTTTTTTGGGGATTGTTCAAAATTGAATAATTTTATGATACATTTCAATATTTTTAAAAATATCATCGTCATCAAATTATGCATTTATTGATCGATTGCCAAGTTTTTATGTCTCTGTTGGGTGGTTGCTGTGGAAACGACATTTTTACTGCCTAGGCAGTAAAAGTAACACTTTATAGACTGTAAACTAAAATCTATTCGTTAAAACATTCGATATGCTGTCAGTAAAACTGAACAGAATTTGTTAAATAAGATAAATTCACTCCGGAAGTAAATTTACTTGCTCTTTAATCATATCGGTCATCAAACTTTTTAATTCGGATGAATTAAACAAAAAATTGGAGTGTGAGTTCACACGCGGTAGAAGTAAAACCTTATATTCTGGTTTATTTATGTAAAAGAATGTAGTGATTCACAAGAACCAAGACAAGAACAAGACAAGAAGTATTTTCTATTTCCCAAGACAAGACAAGAAAGAAATATCAAGATTCAAGGCTCCTTGTCAAGAAATTTCGATATATTGATAATCAGTCTCTCAAATCGGCATATTTATTGATTTATTGGAATAATGAGATCAGTGTTTCTCAAGAATCAAGAGATGATCTTGATCTTGTCTTGATTTTGTCTTAAAATCAAGACAAGTCCAAGACAAGAAGTATCTTCAATTTCCCAAAACGAGACAAGAAAGTACTATCAAGAATCAAGACTTTTCCGAATACCTATATTTATATTAATCTATTATTGAAATAATAAAATCTGCTGTATGGCCATCAAAGTTTTTCCCCGACAATAAATTTCATACGGGCAATGAAATCACTGTTTCATGAATTAAGAGTGTAACCCTAACTATCAAAATGACATTTGTCATTGTCAAACTGACAGTTGTCATTATGAAAGTGACAACATCATTGTCCATGTGACAGCGTCATTTCCAAAGGGACAGCTGTCATTGTCAAAGTGACATTGTCATTGTCAAAATGACAGCTGTTATTGTTATGGTGAAAGACGGCAACTATCTTTTAGTCATTACAACATGAGTATTTCCGGCAATAGAGAGTTTTTTCAGGATTTTCTGTTTGAAAAAGCTCATTCAAAACTTAAATCTAGCTTTTTAATAAAAAACTCATATATGAAATTCAAATCGAAAATTATCATACTTTCAGAGAGACAGACCGACCGATTGCATTCAATCTTATGTTTTTTGGATTTAGTGGAGTCTAAAATATGAAAATTCATCAGAATTAAACTTGAGAATGACAGACTTTGCATTTATTTTTATTAGTGGCAATCTTGGAAAACGTTGATAGAATCGTTTCATGACATAACTTTCAGGGAGGGTGAAGAGTAGACACTAACGCTAAACTTGAGCGTTCGGACTAGATAAAGCGATAGAGAAAGGGGACTCCCCCAAAATTTCAATATCAAGAATGGGGAACTCTTAAAACAAGACTAGAAATGCATCGCCAAGAAATGGACAAGACAAGGAATTTTTATTTTCTTGTCTTGAAAATCAAGACTAGACAAGAAATGATCATCAAGACAAGTAATCTTGTCTTGATGAAACACTAATTCAAATCATTTTGTGAGCGAGTGAAATTTCTTAAGCGTCAATAAATGTACCGAGGGGAAGAAAGAATATTTCTTTGAATTGTTGAAATTCTTCCTAGTTTTAGTTTGGAGTCTTTGACTCTTGTAAGAATGTTTCTCATAAGCAAGACATTGGGTTAAATTTTTCATGGACATTCAACATAATAATGATTTTCAGCAACTATTTGATGGAATAACAATCTAAACGTTGTCACAGAGTTTACTGTATGATAACATACGGTAAAAATCTCAATTTCAGGCGACATACCCGTTCATCTCCGTTCACTGCGGTATGCTTCGGTCAGAGATATCGCCAAAAATTTAAATTTCATGTCTTGAGGTAAGCAATACCCGCGTAATTCAAAATTTATGTTGAATGAATATGAGATATCTAGTAGTCTTCTTGAAACATTATAATAAAGAAGATAACCTCATTTTAAATACAAGTGTAGATTTGAAAAGTTTTGTAATCCATTTGTCCTATTTAAACTGTGCTTTTTTCTTTGAAAAAGATGCATGTGAGCAAGATAATTTTGTATATGTACTTGGCACTTGAGGACGAGTTTAGTACCATAGTAGTTAATAACAGTGCTTTATTTACATTTCTTTGTAAAAAAAAATAGCTCATCTAATTTTTTTATAAAAGACCAAGTAAATTTACTACTGAAGTAAACTTATTTTATCAAACAAATTCTAATCAGTTTGTATTTTCTTTTGACAACAAAATCATTACTGTCAAATAATCGACTGTCATCTAATAGAATAAATTTTATTTACTATGGAAGTAAATTACTCTGCCCTTTATAAAACCGGGCATTAGAAAAGAAAACAAAAATAACCTAATAAACTACACACTTTCAATATTTACCACATTTGACATTTCTTAAAAGAGGACAGAAAGAAGATTGAAAGAGATAGAGATAGTGAACGCTCATCTAACCCTCAAAACAAGACCGTTCAACTTGGAGCACTAATCCAAGCTTACCGGGTCATCTTTTTGACCGCTCGAATGAGTGAACGCAAGTGAACGCAACACACCGCAACTGAACGATTGTCGCCAGAAATCGCCAAATCCCACAAGAAATTACCGCCAGATATTTGAGTTTCGCGCGCTCTCAAATTCAAATCAGCGATTCCAGTCATTTGTAGCAGTAGTCTCCAAATTGAGCTCAGCGGGACTCTGGGTTCTCGCAAGTCAACCCTGAAGCTTCGCGAGAGAAAGTTGGAGTTTTAAAAGAAAATTATAAAGTACTCATAGAAGTTATCTAATGTTTAGTAGCCGAAGAATACGAATTCAGTAATCTTACGAGATTTTTCAGAAGTATATTGATTTACTTCTGGAATTCGGTGATTCGTCGAACGAACGAAACGAGCTCGGCCAACTCTGATCTTTTCCAATGACATGCATGATGCATATTCATTCCATTGTTCCATTTTGGTTAGATGAAGATTCAAATTGACTAGCAATATAACTACTTGAATAAACGGTGAATCGCCGACCAAATATAAACGAAATACACAAAAATCATCAAGCTGACATTCCGAGTTCAATGTGATCTAATTATGAATTTGTAATTAATCACTCAATAAATATTTTGTTATCTTTGTAGTATTGTTGTACATATTATTCCATATCACAAAAATATAATGATCATTGACTATTTTACACAGTGAATAATAGATTAGTAAAATAGTTTTGAAATTATCTTATTGTTAGTGTGCCGCCAAATCTTTAAATTTTTAAAAGTGTAGTGCAACAAAATAAACACTTTTTCTTGACAATCTCCTTGACATAAGGATCACATAAAAATTGTCGGCATAGTCGATGACACTAAGCAAGTAAGCTCCAACTAATAAGGAAACCGACCACACACATCGTGTTTATAGTTATACTTTCTGCTCGCCCCTCTGTCGGCGTTGTTCAAAGGAACACACCGCCAAATTAACAAGATTAAAATCTGGACAAAGACAAACAAATTTGACACAAAACCACTATTCAGTATCAATCTTCACTGGAATATGGCAACGTTTAATTGCTATTATTTGCGGTTATTTCTATTGTGAAATTAGGATCAGACCCGTAGCCAGGATTTTTTCCGAATTAGCCTTCAAAATTCTAGGGAATGAAGGGGAGAGATTTCAGCATAATTTTCATAGCATGTCAGTATAATCTAGCGCAAGATGTGGATAATTTGAAATTAATAAAACTGCGCTGGTGTATTAATATCAATTTTCCTAAAATAAGTCAATGAATTCAAATACATATGCATATACGTATCAATAATTCACATGATTCAATAAAATGTTTGGTTTATAATAAACTTTCAAACATTTAAGTACACTCAAATTTATTCAAACAATTTTTCTCAGAATTTCAGGACGGCCTTCAACCCTTCGAGTCACTGCCTTGGCGAGTTGCATGAAAATAATTAACATAGCTAAACTTTGGTCAACTCAATTTAAAAATGATGTTTTGTACAGGAAAAATAGATCGTGAAAATAATAAACTTGTTTCTAGCATTTGAATAACAATTTTAACACGTATTCTTTATGGAATCTGAATGAACATTTGACAATGTGATTCAAGTTGACATTGCACCTGAGCTCTAGACTAGGGGGTATTCTTGCATATTTATCATTACTTGTTCATCGATTTGTTTTGAGGTGATAACTTCAGTCTTGTTTCAACCAAAACCGTTTAGGCAAAGTAGAAATTATAAATCTGTCAATCCGACTTTTTCTGCCATATTGGTCAATTTTTGTGGAAGTTCACTTCAGCAGCTCTCTCGAAATGCAAATTTGGTACACTCAAATCTTCTTTTTAGCGCATTTTTACAGAAGAAATACGCTATTATATGCACTTTGGCTGGCTGGCCGGCTGGCGTGACGCTGAGATCTCAGCAGCTACAGCACTTACAGACATTAAACAGATACTGAACGAAAGATGCCGATTTGTAGGCTTGCACAAACTGCTAGATTTTCTTATTAATACATCCAGTTTCATGTAAAAATTGAAACAAAAATTAAAAAGGTAATTACTGCTGAACTATGCATAGTTGAATTCTGAAACATGTTACACAGAATAAGCAACTTATCAGTAATTGAATTTTATACCCAAAATTTCCAACCGATATAGGTAAGAACCCGTTTTAGGGTAGAAACTATTTATTTCGATACCTCGCGAGTTACACAAGATATAGATATGCGGTTTCCGATATTATTAGTATCAGAATGAGTTAGACTTTTGTTTTTACGATCAATTTAGGCCAGTATATGACCACCTGTAACTTATTTTCTTGAATCTGAACCTTGGGAGGTAATTTTTAGGGATTTTTTTAATATAGCTTTGATAAAGATCAAATTATTATTTTAATGTACAGCACATGATCTCCCGTCAGTCAATAACTGAACAATACAGATTAAAAGGTATTCTTGAGTTTGTACATGCACAAATTATGTACCTAACAAATAGTCAACTTGAAACTGGTACTAAATGAAAGCTGCTGTTCCGTAGGTTTGCCTAAACTGCTTGATTTCAAGCTCAGTGATTGTGGGAGATGGTAATTGGCGAAATCTCTGAAATAACAAGCATTATGAGCTGTCAAAAATGCGCTTCCATCATCAGGATGATTTTTCAATTCTTTTATAACTTATCCTTATTCTACAAGTGAAAACTAGCCAGAGAAAAATCCAAAACTGCACCGCACTTAACCTAACCTGATATTTCCAATAAAATTTTCATCCGCGTGCGTTTAGTTTGATTAATTGGGTATCTGCATTCACGGCCTACGGCCTAGAATATTTATCTATCGAATGAAACAGAATCATCTGTCGATACTTCTCCCAAATGTATGTTTATTGTATTCTTATTCCTTTTTACTTCATCGATCTGTATAATAAATAAAAAAAATATTGTAATTTTGTAATCGTGATTCTTCACATGCAAGCGCTCGTCTATTATTTTTTACAAGTTTTTCAAATAATGTATAGTTCGGTATCAATTTAAAGCTCTCGAGGAGATGAAATATAGAATGAAATCAGTGGAATCAACGTTCATCTCCAAATTACACTGCCGACGATCAAATATCAAAACTGTATGTTCCAATAAATTAGACACCAAAAATTCACAAAGGGACTCTTAATATTCAAAAATGCCACTCGACCAATGACAGCTGTCAATGTCGAAGTGACAGCTGTCATTTCAAGATATGCAATTAATTGATACGACACTCTAAATTTTTGGAGCAGTGATGAATTTTGCAATGAATTTTATGGTCGGGAATACACTCTGATGACCACAGCAGATTTTATGTATAATGATCATATCATATCTCTCAAGGAGTAAAAAGTACTATTTATTATAGAAATATGAATTCAAGTCGACACAATTATAAATTTTTCGAATGAGAGTTGATGTGCATTTTCTTTCTTTGAATACGTGATTCGCAAACTTCTACGTAGAGCTTTCACCACGTGATATTAGGGAAGCTCATCAGTATCGTGACCACAATCCCACAAGAGTGATTTGATGAGTGATCGTGATTTTTTGTGAGCCAATCGTGAATATCTACTTTATCAAGAATCTAGACGACCACTATGAGGTATCTTCGCTTCTCTGTCACCCGCCAACAGATCATGGATTTTATCGATGAGTTCTGCAGAAGTTGCTCTAACAGAGTATCTAGAGCGTTCAGCATCAATTGCGATCATAAAACCCCTCCAAGTCCGAGACTTCTCAAAGACCGTTTCAATTATAGGTACTGACCCATTGCGATGCTTGTCCAAGTCCTTTTCAGTGGCCCTGAGTCATTTGTCCTTCAGAACGTGTTTTTTAGATATCATTTATCAACTAGGATTCAAATAAATGCTGGAAACAGAGTAGTAAACAAATACGACTGAAGTTTAGTGTGATTATCTCCAAAGAATACTGTTAACTGGATATGAGCTTCGTACTCCTTATTACGCTTGTAAACCTTTGTTTTAGTCCCCTGCAACGATTTATCTTCTATGAAACTATGTTTTCCAACGAGCAAAATTTTCACTCGTCCATTTTCTGTGAAATTCTCGCATTGCACGACTCATGTTAACGCCTAGAGCGGTGCAATTGGCCATAAGTCTTCAAAACAAAGCTACGAAATATGATAAATTCAAAGTTACATGTAATACGAACAATTCGACTAACCACGGATTCGGCGGACACTTCCACAGGAACGGCGCTGTGACATGCTGGGTTATTTATTATTTGGAACCGCGCAATTTCTAGCCCTGGTGTAGATCGGAAGAGCGCGATCGACACTGTCGAAGTCTATCAAAATCTCACCTTTTATGCCCACGGATCTGCCATGAGGCCCATGTAAACTAATATTTAGAATTATTCCGAGATAAAATTATTGTTTGAGCTTGTTGGACACTAATTGATTGCAAAGAAAATAGACTCAACCATAGTTCGAACTACAGACCTGCCGGATACTGAGCTATCGCTCTATCCACTACGCTACCAGTACGCTGCTTATAATCTGTAGAGGGTAAATATAAATAACTTTGTTACAATTTCCGCAAGCATCAGTTTCATTCAAATATTATTTTGTTATCGAAAGGAACCAATTAGTTTTGATTTGATAGATATTGTTCAACTTATGGTCATTTTAAAAAAAAATCAAATCAATATTCTTTCAGGCTCCAGACAGAGTGAATTTATTTCATTACACAAATTCTAATTAATTTGGGTTTCTTGACAACATAATCATTGCCGTCAAATAACCACTACCATAATCATCTACAGAATTTTCGTTCAATCGAAGTGAACCAAACTGTCCTTCATGAACTCTGCAAGCCTAATAAATTGAAGTACGTGTCTGTTTCATTCCAATAAAGGCATGCTTCTGCAGCTGCACGTAACAAATTCTATAAACTTGTGAGCTGTGAATTGTGATTATGAGTGGATATATCGATAAACTATATATTGGAGCATGAATCTTTCACATCAGAAACCTAATATTTCTGCACAGTGGCGGGAATTCAGCAATCTTATTGGGGGGGGAGGGGGGGGGGGCGGAAAGGCAACATTTGAGCTTTTATATCAATTTTAAAAGTCAGGCTCGTGTCCAAAATCACTGGGGTGGAGGAAGAGAGGTTGTAAGTAACGTAATTGATACAAAGTAGAACAATTTTTCCACTACCCTCTTTTATTCATTCTTAATTAACACTTTCCCGGCTTAGAATATAATAGGGGAAGTATTGTAATCGTGATTCTTTGACAGTTCGAGATTTTGATGAATCTTCACGTTCCAGACCCTACTGAATCCGAATAACATATGTAATTTTGAGAAAATTTGGTCTGTCAGTCTGTTTGAAAGCACGATAACTTGAGTCTATAGTCTCAAGTTCGTAGATAAGCATTTCTCAACCAGTGATACCAAAATTTTATTGATGGAACTTTTTACTTTTTAGCGTTTATTTTATAAACTGTAGTGTCGGTGTTATTCATTGTTAAATATTTGATAACTGAAACTAATCCTTGAATGATTTGGCACAGCATTCAAAGGAAACATTTTCCAAAATTATCGGTTGTTCATTTGTTATTATCAGAATTTGAATTATCATAAAATTCGTTATATTTTTCTGAACCAAAAAAATAATGAGAATCATAATGTGGAGTTAGAATTATTATAAGACGTATTCTGACATCACTTGCAAACGTTCGTCAATTGTTTTTTTTTTTAAATGAGTAATTTGCCTCTATCGTTTTCGGTATCAAATTGAAAGCTCTTGTGAAGATAATTCTAGTGGAAGGGTCAAAGAGGAAATTCAAACGGTTGTCAATTGTCTCTTTCATAAATTATTTGAGTAATGTCTAGTTTGGTATCAATTCTATGCTCTCGGAGAGAGATAAGATAACAAAAATAAATAATTAAGTAGTGGAATCCACGTTACCATCTTCAAATTACACTGCTGGCGATCGAATGTCGGAACTGTATGTTCCAATGAATTGAAGATCTCAAAATTCTAGAAAAGGATTCTCTATAAGCAAAAACTCTTGTTCTATCTCAGGACTAAAAATAACCGCAATCTAACACTTTACCAATGCCAGCTGTCACTTTGACAATGACAGTTGTCACTGTGAAAATGACAGCTGTCATTTCGAAAATGACAGCTTTCACTTCAAAATATGCAATTAATTGATGCGACACTCAAAATTTCTTACACAGGGATGAAACTCGCCATGAAATTTATCGATGAAGAAGTATGGTGAGGCCACAGCGGATTTTTATGTTTTTTTTTGTTTCTATTTTTCCGTATGAAAACATAAATTGAAGATTTACATCTGAACATTCTTCAGCTTCAACACCTTTGTTATATGGTGTCCTCGAGAATAGACTTGCATACAAAATTTAACCCTGGAAGTGCACACAGGGTACTCAGAAACCCCATGCTCCAATTTTTATCTTGTCCAAAAGCAAAAAGTCGATATAGTACGATGTGACCACCTCGTAGATTCAGTTTAGTAATGTCTTCAGTATGTGCTATATGTATTTGTTGGCCATAATTCATGAATTTGTTTGTGTTTGGGTCTCTGAGACCCCAGTGTGACTGTTTGCGTTAGATTTATTGGTATAGGCTATGTGCATGAAGTCTACTAGCGCCTCTAGCGGGCAATAGAGAACGATTGGACTACCATTTTATCATTGTTTCATATCTATAATTTTTTAAATGTACTAATATTACTTAATTCAGCTGTGTGTATATGATATTACTTGCATAGCATAAAAGGTACGTTGAAATTATTTACTTTGAGAATTTTTTTCCTTCAATTATAACGTACCTATTAGAGAAAACGTCTTAATTCGTCCAAATTGACAGGATAACCTCAAATTATGACGCCGATGATCTTGCGGATTGGGTTTGTATTTATCAAACACTGTATCCTTTTTACCAAGGAAGCATTGAAGAAAAGCGTGAAATTAGTTTTGTCATATTAAACATGTTAAAGAATATGTTGCTGACAATATTAACAACAAAATTATTGCGAAGTGCATCCGACAAACTTCTATCACTGAAACGTCTTACAAATTAGAGATGGAGGTGAACTCATGAATCCCAAATCGATGATGAATATTTCTAATTTCACAATTGAATTACAAACATAATTGCCATATAGATTAATAATTGAGGACAGACAATACTCTATTTACCGCTTTGATTCACTTTACTCGTTTTTTTCTGTTGTAACTGGGTACATGAAATCAATTAAACTATATTTCACTTGAATCATCCTTAACACAATAGCCTGAAACAGAACAAACGTTTTCCCATGTTTTATATGCAATTATTTTCACTTTTAAACTACAATGCTCAATGACAGCCCAATGACGTATTCTGAGAAATGGAGTTCGATGTTTACAATTGTGCTCACCATGAGCGCTTGCATCGATATTTGTTCAAACTCCGCCCCCTTGCACATAGCCTATAGCTGAAAGCTCTTTATTATTCTCCATTTCGACATTTCAGCAGAAAATGACTACTTCGGAATTCAAAGACCCTTCTGCGTTGATAAATGATGAACTTGAACGCGAAATTCATGAAAGATCTTATATTTTATTCATTAAACAAGAAAGATTCGAAAAATATGTACTTTTCATGCATTGTTCTTCTTTTCAATAAACAGTGCTCTCAAAAAACTCAATGCCTCACGAACTTCATTAATTATGATCCTGAATAGATTACATATCATGAAAATTATTCAAAACAACATCCATTTCTCAGAGAAACTACGTTTTTGTTTGGGATTTTGCACTAGATTTATTGGCATAGCATAAAGCTTCCCATTATTCGTCATTTTGACATTTCAGCAGGAAATGACACCTTCGGAACTCAAAGATCCTTCTGCATTGATGATTGATGAAATTGAACGTGAAATTCATGAAAGATCTATCATTTTATGGATTGAACAAGAAAAACTCGAAAAATTTGTACTTTTTTATGCATTATCCTTTTTCTCAATAAATTGTACTCAATGTTCTCTAACTCCCTTCATGATTATCCTACATAGATTACATATCATGAAAATTATAAAAACAACATTCAATTCTCAGAAAAACTACGTTTTCGTTTGGGGTTTCTGAGACCCCAGTGTAACACTTATGCAACTACAAATGAAGTGTGCATGTCCAGGATTAAGAAGATTCTATTTAAGAGGAAGGCTCAAAGAGGCTCAAAATGATACATTGACCCGATGAAACATACGGAAACTAGTGTAAATAGGCATTATAGAAAATAGCATTGAAGAAAACAGATGTGAAAAAAATTTATCGTTCTCGGAAAATCGATTGATCCATCCTTGATTATCATTTATACTTGCATAGGTCTGTAAGGTACGGTTATTATTCAAAATTGATTGAATTGATGCAGAAATCGGGCTTTTGATGTAAAGTATGTAATTATATTTTAATATCTCGTGTATCGATATATCTACTCATAATCACAATCCACAACTCACAAGTTTAGAGAGTTATATAGGAGCAGCAACCAAAGCTAGATGCCTTTATTGCGCTGATTTAAAAGATCAAAGACACTTGCCGCCGTCGACTAAGCAAGCGTTCAGCGTAATAATAAGGATCGTATTTGGCGTCCAGTCAAAAACAGACAAAATCCGAATAAATTAAAGTGTTTTCATTGTAAAATGTGTGCTAGTGTTATCTGGTCCACTTTTATATTGATTGTCTTTGGCATAAAATGAAACAGACACGTACTTCAATTAATAATGTTTGCACAGTTCATGAAGGACAGATTGGTTTACTTTGAGTGAACAAAGATTCTATTAGATCATGATGATTGTCGGTCACTTGATAGCAATAAGTATATTTTCAAGAAACTCAATTCAATTAGAATAAGTGCAATAAAATTAATGTACTTGGTCTGAAGTCTGAATTCTGAAAGAATATTCACTTGATCTTTTGAAGAACCATCAACCATAAGTTAATCAATATCTATCGAATCAGAAGTAAATAATTTCTTCTTCAACCAATAGGTATCTTGTTCGACTCTTGTAAGACTTGTAGTCCTGTCCTGTCCTGTATCTGTAATTTATTTATCAATATAAAAGTGATAGTTTCTCGAATGCAACGTTACAGAATCAATTGAAGTTTGATTTGAACATATAACCGAATATCTGGAAATACAAAATA
Source organism: Dromius quadrimaculatus (assembly GCA_963989225.1). Taxonomy (NCBI): domain Eukaryota; kingdom Metazoa; phylum Arthropoda; class Insecta; order Coleoptera; family Carabidae; genus Dromius; species Dromius quadrimaculatus. Next base: position 23,818,662 of record OZ022336.1, on the reverse strand, counting down.
GATAATAATCGATAAAAAAATGGAATAATCTGCAAATAAGACTTATAACTTGTGGAAATAATCAGTTGATCAAAATATTCCAGTCGATTAATCTGGCTATCCGAATAATCAAAATGATCGAATTATTGATCGATCGATTTATCAAAATGATAGATTAATCAAAATATTAGAAAAATAGATCGATTGATCAAAATAATCGATTAATCGAATCAATCGATCGATCGATAAATCAAAATAATCGATTAATCGAAATAATCAATATTTTCTTGGAATCGATAATCGATTTTGAGATTCTATAATCTATAATTCTATGATATATGTAATTAATTGTCTAAATTTATGAAACAGCGATGAAGCTGGTCACAAAATTCATGATCAGGAGAGTACTGTATGGTCACAGCAGCTTTTTAAATTCACACTTCAAATATAAGCGTACTTCGAACTTGAAGTCGGGCTTCAGGATAATATCGTACTGTTTATGAAATAGGCGCAAAGAACTTAAAAATTCCATAAATGAAGTTTTAGTACCGCTGGTTGGTAAAAGCTCATCTACGAGCGATGATAAACCTTAATATGTATAAAATTTCAGTCGTAAATTCGTAAGCGTTCTCAAGTTATCCAGATTTCAAACAGACCGACAGATCGACAGAGAGACCAACACAGACTGACAGAGACCGACAGACGAACCCACTTTTCTTCAAAATTATGTTTCTTGTGTTCAGAAAGATTTAAAACGGGAAGATTCATCAGAATCTCTTGGAAAACTTGTTCACTTGCCAACATATTTTCTTTAATATTTTCAACAAGCTTCGAATTTACTATTGTCACGTTAGACCCGCTATCATAAATCACGTTAACTTCTTGATTATTTAACATGACTTTCAAGCGAATTAGAGGTGTATAGTCTAGTTTTTTGGATTATTTGAATCTTCTGTAACCTCTTGTTCCACTTGTTCCAACCAATTAACATTCTTTTCTTCTTTCAATTTCATCCGACACAGTTCTACCGGGTTCTGCCTTTTGAGGTACAGAATGAACAAGGTTTTCTCCCTTGTATTTTTGCGAAATCAGACTTCATTCCTTCAAACTTCAGTGTGCTGTTGGTTGAGACTGACAATTTCATATCATTTCTCTTATTTTCCTCAATAGGCCCTGAATAACGACGCAATTGATTCATAAGTTTTCCAGTAGATTTAATTTCTTCTTTATCTAATCTATGCTGAATCCAGAAAGGTAACCCAATTACAATATGATTGATACGGGAATGTACTGTCATCTCTGACTCTGTTTCAAGTAACAAACGTCCCTTCTTGAGTGCATAATCTAATAAAGACCCACGAATATATTTGAATGTGTATGCAAAATGAATAGATTTCCAACATTTATCACCGTAGGTTTCAAGAAAAGATTTTTTCCAATCTGCCCAAGGTCCTGAAATCTTCAATTTTGACAAAGTAACGGCATACCATTCTTTAGCGTTTCCATTCATAAATAAACGCAAGACTTGTATTTTTTTTTCATCAGATGTGATTTGTTGACGCCCACATTCTTGTTCAAATAATTCCAACTATTCATTCGTATTTCGCTTTCCTTCAAATTTGTCTGAAACAAATAATCTCTGAACTTGTGAAATATCTACCTCTTTATTCTCAGAACGTGATTCCATCAACTTCAACAAGTCCATTTGTTTAATTTCAACATTAGCTGAAGGTTTGATAACTGATGTGAACTTCTCTTCATCTAGATATATCTCTTGAAAAACAGCAAATGAACTCGTTGTCAAAATACAAATTAGTAATTTCCATAGGTAGGGAGATAGTTAAATTTTAGTATTGCCCTTTTTTTTTATCAAATTTTTACGTGCATTCTTCACTATGCTCATATTAAACAGAGCTCCATGATGATCTGCGTGTTGTAATTCCAAGGGAAATACGTACGATGTACCATCTGACATTGAGAATTAAGAAAAGCCGGTTTTCGGTCCGCCTCAATATCCAGTGGAAGAGTTAATTCATTTGGTATAATAGAAGAGGTATGGCCATAAAGTATGTATTCCGGGGAAAATTTCGTAGCACTGTGAATTGTACGGTTATATTTAGTAACACATTCTGAAGCTAATGCAGACCATGCTCGACGGGGTTCCTCAAAAACTTTACATCTTATGCGGTTCACTAATGTTTGATTCAAGCGTTTATTGAGTCCATTAGATGAAGGACAATCTACTGCAATAGAAACTAGTGTGATATTGTGACGTTGGATAAAATCTTTAAATTCTGTAGAGTCTATACCAGCATATTGATCAGCAGGAAGAAGGCGAACTTCATGTTTATTAACAATTGGTTGGAGTAAACGAATAAAATCTCTAGCTTGCTAACTTGATGATGTATAGGTAAAAGCATATCTGGAAAAGTGATCGGCAAGAAGATGAAGATATTTTTTCTGCGAATTATTGCCTGCAAAACCTCTAATCGTATCAAGTGACATGATCTCAAAAGGTCTTGTTGCTGGTCCTAATTGAGACAGTAAATCAACTTCTCGGCAAGTTTCACAAGAAGCGTGAAATTCTCTAATCAGCTTATCCATTCTTCTCAAATAATAGAAAGGACGAATACATGCGACAATATGTGCTACTCCAATATGTCCATAGAAGAGGTGAACTTTCTCAATTAACTTTTTCCCAAAAGCTTGTGACACAAATATTCTTTCACGATTGCGGATTCTTCTATAAAATATGTCATTTTTCCGAAAAGTATTCTCATTCAAAATTAAAAGGTCATTATATTCAGTCTGATCTCGTTTTAGATCCTGTACTGTAACGGGATTCACAACTTGTAAGACATCATCTGTGTTTTCAAAACATTCCAACACAGGAATTCTTGATAGTGCATCCGCTTCTGTATTTGTCTTTCCTGGGGCATAACGAAGTGTGAAAGTGTATTGTGAGAGATAAAACACTAGATCTCCTAATTCTTCATCTGTACGAGACTTAATGCGAAGATTTTTAAAGGTTTGTGATCTGAAATCCCATGAAATTGTATTCCAAGTAGCCAATGCTGCCAATATGATAAAGCTTCTTTATTTGCAAGGCATTCGAGATAGGTAACTTTCTTCTTAGTCTGTGCCGAAGTGAGTTTCTTTGAAAAATACGCTACTGGCAACAACTCACCATTATCTTGTGTCTGTTTCAAAACTGCTCCAACGCCAAATTGACATGCATCAGTAAAGACAAAAGTAGGTCGTTCAGGATCAAATATTGCTAAAATCGGGCTACCACATATATAGTCCTTGATCTGCTTGAATGCCTGTTCACATTTTGCTGACCACGTAAAATCCACTCTTGAACTTGTTGATGCATGTAGTGGGGCTAATGTTTGTGCATTATTCGGGATGTATTTGTAATAGAAGTTTATTTTCCCAAGAAATTGTTTGACATTTTTCCGATTTCCCGGACAAGGAAAATTCCTAATAGCCACCAAATTATCTGTATGGGGCTGCACAATGTTTCTCCCAATTGTGTGGCCTAAATACCGGACTGATGATTGTGCAAAATTGCATTTCTCAAATTTCATTCGGAAACCTTCTGCATATAATGTCATCATTAACAAGCTGAGATGTATCAAATGTTCTTCAAACGTCTTGGAGAATATAGAAATATCATCTATATAATTACCGCAAAATAATTGTAGATTGTGTTTACGTAAGATATTGGACAAGACTCTTTGAAATATTGCCGGGGAAATTTTCAATCCAAATGGTAACCGTTTCCATTGATAATGACCATTTTGCGTAACAAATCCCGTTTTATAGCAATCTTTGGGCCGAATAGGAATAGACCAAAATGCAGAATTGATATCTTTCACTGAAAACCAAGCGCAATTCCGTGTTTTAACGATAATGTCTTCAATACGAGGATATGGCTGTGATTTTGGCACTAAAATCTTATTTGGCTGTCGCATATCATTACATAGACATGACATTTTTCCATCTTCTTCCTTAAATGCCAATGTCACTGGTGCAGCGAAAGGTGAACTTGAATCTTCGATAAGATCAACTTGCAATAATTTTGTAATTTGATTATCAATTTCTTTCTGGTCTTCTAGAGAACAGCGATATGGCTTTGCGGAGATATAACGATTTTCAATTAACTTTATATGTGCTTCATAATTCTCAACTTTCCCTACATCATATTTATTCTTTGCATAAGCATTACCATACTGAGTGATTAATTGCAGAAGATCTGTCCTTTGCTGAGAATATAAATGGCAAACCTTTTCTTCGTGCTCAGATACACTGGCATTCCCAGCGCAACTGGTTGTGAAGGTGCTCGAGTCTCTACACTCGGAGTTTTCGGTTATATTTTGTGATATACGTAACTGTTCATCTTGTACTTACTGAAACATTTTGATAGCATCCAAACCTAACAAAAGGTCATACGAAAATTTGTCACTTTTAATTACGTGACACATCATCTCATGTTCGATATTATGAATTTTCAATGGCAATTTTATTTTATCCGAGCTTTGCTGCACCCCACTAATCGTTTGGAAAATTTGTTCACTTGCCAACATCTTTTCTTTAATATTTTCAACAAGCTTCGAATTTACTATTGTCACGTTAGACCCGCTATCATAAATCACGGTAACTTCTTGATTATTTAACATGACTTTCAAGCGAATGAGAGGTGTATAGTCTAGTTTTTTGGAATATTTGAATCTTCTGTAACCTCTTGTTCCACTTGTTCCAACCAATTAACATTCTTTTCTTCTTTCAATTTCATCCGACACAGATCTACCGGGTTCTGCCTTTTGAGGTACAGAATGAACAAGGTTTTCTCTCTTGTATTTTTGCGAAATCAGACTTCATTCCTTCAAACTTCAGTGTGCTGTTGGTTGAGACTGACAATTTCATATCATTTCTCTTATTTTCCTCAATAGGCCCTGAATAACGACGCAATTGATTCATAAGTTTTCCAGTAGATTTAATTTCTTCTTTATCTAATCTATGCTGAATCCAGAAAGTAACCCAATTACAATATGATTGATACGGGAATGTACTGTCATCTCTGACTCTGTTTCAAGTAACAAACGTCCCTTCTTGAGTGCATAATCTAATAAAGACCCACGAATATATTTGAATGTGTATGCAAATGAATAGATTTCCAACATTTATCACCGTAGGTTTCAAGAAAAGATTTTTTCCAATCTGCCCAAGGTCCTGAAATCTTCAATTTTGACAAAGTAACGGCATACCATTCTTTAGCGTTTCCATTCATAAATAAACGCAAGACTTGTATTTTTTTTTCATCAGATGTGATTTGTTGACGCCCACATTCTTGTTCAAATAATTCCAACCATTCATTCGTATTTCGCTTTCCTTCAAATTTGTCTGAAACAAATAATCTCTGAACTTGTGAAATATCTACCTCTTCATTCTCAGAACGTGATTCCATCAACTTCAACAAGTCCATTTGTTTAATTTCAACATTAGCTGAAGGTTTGATAACTGATGTGAACTTCTCTTCATCTAGATATATCTCTTGAAAAACAGCAAATGAACTCGTTGTCAAAATACAAATTAGTAATTTCCATAGGTAGGGAGATAGTTAAATTTTAGTATTGCCCTTTTTTTTTTATCAAATTTTTACGTGCATTCTTCACTATGCTCATATTAAACAGTGCTCCATGATGATCTGCGTGTTGTAATTCCAAGGGAAATACGTACGATGTACCATCTGATATTTTTTGAATTGATTTAATTCTCGTTTCAAAATTATTCTTCTTTACTTCTTCTATAACTATGTAAAAGCGAACTTGTGTTTTTTCTATCTCCAAATTATGACGAAAACCGATTTATATGTATGAAAGTTCTCTGAATAATAGACAACAGATTTCTTTCTAAAAAGGATTTATTGTATCAGCAAACGATATAAAATTATTAACAAATAAAATAAGGATATTTACCTAGAAGGAAATCGGGTTTTAAAGTCAAAATCCAGGAGTGAAATTTAAATTATGGAATAACAAATCATGACTTTTCAGAAATGATGAGATATTGACACACTTGCAATCTAGTCAGCCTTACCACTCCAAACAAATGTTGTCCCTACTTTAAACTAGCTAAAAGAGAGTTTTCTATATATATATATATATATATATATATATATATATATATATATATATATATATATATATATATATATATATATATATATATATATATACATATATATATATATTTATATATATATATATATATATATATATATATATATATATATATATATATATATATATATATATATATTGTAACAAATTATTGTTACGTTTAGAATTATTTTCACCTACGCCCATGTAATAACATTTTTTGTGTTCTGTGAAGCCCTCGCTGGCTACGAGACGAATTAAAAATTTGGTTGTTTGACCTGCCGGAAGTCATGTGATGTTTACGAGGGCGGATACGAGATAAAATTTGACATTCTTGGTTTAGAGCTCTGCGGTGATAGTCTTATTAAATCCGCGCTCAGTCTAATCTTTGCTGTTTGTTTTCTGAGCCTTGTTTTTCAATATTTGAGTACTTAAAGTACTAGTGTAGTGCTATGTGGCAAGGGTAAGTCTTCTGACGATTTTGTTTCTATCCTGTAAAATCTCCAAAACTACGTCGTTGTGTCCACGTGTGTTTAAAGATGTCGGCCCAGGCGGCATATGTAGTCATCGGTATTTTTCGGTAGCATCTTTGTTCTTTTTTGGGCTTTAAGTTGTTGTTAACTTTCCTACCGAGGGTTGCGGGTGTATTTTGAGGCATATTTTGGAGATTTTAGAGTCCAAGCAAAGATTATATTGAGCTAGATTTTTGTGTCGAGTAGGATCTGAATTTAGAATCCATTTCTTCCCTACTACCTTTCCTGTCCTGTTCACAGGCTGGGTGGACCTGATTCTCCGTCTTTGTGAGTAAATTTTGTCACAAAGTTTTGAGCTCCGGCGCCCAGGGGACCCTTTTTGACAGCTTGGCTGCCTAGCAGTCTAAGTTAATTATTGTTTCGCTTATTCTTGTTTTGATTAATTCTTATTAATTATGAGAATCTGTTGATTCATCGATTAAGCAGCGGAAGAGGCATAACCTCAACCTCGTTATTGCCAATTGTAACTTCAATTGTGACACGGCGTCACCATCAAATAATTTTTTGCTATTGTTTAGATTCCGTTTAAACCGTAACCCGGGTTTGACAGGTTGCTCCCTCGATCGGGGTGTTGCAGACTCTACTCCAGGGCGATTTAATCCCTCCTTTGTCCTACTTACTCCTGGATGGTGTGAGAGTGTGTTGAGTGGACTTTGACTAACTGTGAGCTTTGACTTTGGACGTTTATGCCGCTTTTTGAAGTCATTAAATTGTTAGCCAAGAGTTTTCTCAATTTTTCTGCATTTCGCGCGTCTTTTTGGCTTGCTTGCGCGAGCAGGTGCTTCGCTAAAATTTTATTACGGTTCACAGAAGCTTTGATTAGTATCAGTCGAGTCGCTTATTGTGCGTTTTCACCATTGCGGGTTGTATTCAAGTCTTTCCATCATCATTATCATTTTTTCTTGTCATCCATCACTACGCCTCATTCTTATCTAAGTTAAATTAATTCTCAATTATTTGTACAATTGCGTCCATCTCTCTTCAACGTTATTGTAACAACTTTGTAGTATTCAGCCCGTCTGGCTTGTTTGTAAAGGACACTATTGCTGTTCTGGGTCTTTTTTTAGGGTTGGAGTCAGGCCGTCTTTCTGGTTGTGTTGAGGAGAACCATTGAGGTACCGGTCGCAGGATTGAGCACTAAACCTGACCAGAAGGCGCTAACAACTGCTGCTCCGGAAAAAAAAAACTGCTCTTATCACCTCTACTACAAGTGCACCTCTACGACAGCGATCGAGGCTCCGGTCTTGAAGCCCTCTAAAAGTTGGGATAAATCACCCTCGAACTAAGCTTAGCTTACATCCAGCCTAGCTGAGAGCTATTTGGAGTACCCTCGCCTACTACCACCATCGCTAATCGGAAGTAACATCTTGGACACTCGCCGACCGTGAGCTCTGGTTCTCCTTGACACAAACAGAGAGTCAGCGGACTCCAGGGGTTACTTACGAGAGAGTGGAACGCCTGCCACGTCCCTTCGATACTGTTGTAAGTTATATTTCAAAATTAGTTTACAAAGTTTTGGGTGTATTAAATTTTTCTAATATTTTTTATTAAATAATTGTTTTTGAACTTCATTTGTCACTTATCATTTGTAGCCTAGGAATCCCCTAATTCCTAGTAATTCCCTTTCTTAGGGGTGGCGCCTAAGCAAGTTCTCAGAACAATACTTGCTAAAAATTTATCACTTGCTTGATGAGGCGTTAAATTTGTTTCTCAGTTAAGCACAGTAGTTCTGAAAGCTTCTGCTTACTCCGACCCAGCCACCGTCTGATTTTTAGCTAGCCAGGCACATGTGTGTAGCAGGTAGGTTGTTTTGAAATATCTTATGTTTCACACCCTTATTTCTTACACATATTTGGTGCCCAAGACGTGGGGCCTTTGGGACGTTCTTGTTAAGCTTGTGCTTAAGTTTTCAATTATTCAAAATTTTTTTTCAGCTTGCTAAAAATCTGAGGAACCTTTTCCCTCATCAAATATTCTTTTCTTTGTTACCTCTCCCCTCATTATCACTTTCATTTCATTGTCCTCTCATTTTCATTTCCTTTTTTTTCTAATTTTGTATTTAACCGGTTTAAATTTTTCAGTACAAATTCTCCACGATGGATCTACAATACCTGACGGATAACGAGTTATCGTATGAGCTGCAGATACGGAATTGTACTGACACTGGAAATAGAAATGACATGACACTTCTACTGGACGGATTCATGCAAATGGAACGAATGAATGCGAGTAACGTGACTCCTACTTGTTTCCCTGAGCCTTTAAGTGAGAACCAGACCTGCCAGCGTGAACTACAGGATTTACTGAGTAAGATCCACTTATTTATCCCTCAGCGAGACCTGAATTTTGAGTCGAGGTGCAATGCTCGCTTGATGCACTTGCATCAGCGTGTTTTACGTCTTCCACAGTCCATGCAAAGCCCTCTACTCACAATGATGGCTTTGGCCAAAAGCTCGCTGACTGGAAAGTTGAAGTCGGTTGAGGCTAGCCGCGTTGAGAGTCTAATCGACGTAGACTCTGAACGTTTGCGCGATATTATAGCTTCAGCTGTTACTCCATCCTCCCGCACGATTGCTAATCCTCCCGTTTTTACACAGTCAATTACTGTCCCCTGGCCCCCCTTTCAAGAGCGTATAAATAGAGTTCAGTTTAGCAATGTCACTACTTTGGGAGCCCCTATGGCCTCGCAAACTGTTAGTTCCTCTCCTGCAACTCCTATGTTACCTCATAGTACATTTCTGCCGTATTCTCGCGCCCCCGAATCTCACGTCCAAATTAATAAATGAAACATCCAGTATGATGATACCACCGGTGTGAATGACTTTATTCAACGACTTCAAGAATGCGCGTATGCTCGCGGAGTTTCTGATGACACATTATTCCGACAAGCCACTGATTTGTTTAGCGGTAACGTCCTTTATTGGTTTAGAATGGTTAGCCCTTCGGTGCATTCGTGGACAGATCTTGTTTCTCGTTTGCGGTCCTCCTTTTTGCCAAGTAATTATGAGCTCTCGTTGCAAGCTGAAATTCGCAATCGGACGCAAGGAGCCCTGGAAAAGGCTGAAATTCTTGTCGCGAAAATGGAAAATTTATTTTCTCGCCTGTCAAATCCCCCTGATGAGAGAACTCGTGTTTCTACTATTATTAGAAATTTATTGCCTCATTATCAACGTTTCGCCATGACCCACACCATCAATTCCTTGAGCGACTTAATTGCAGTTTGTAAACTAATCGAAGATACCGAAGCGAATGTTGCTTCTTATCAATCTCCTCCAAGCGCTTCTAACACTTTATTAGAGCCGGAACTAGCTTACACGCGACCCTCTAAAGCTCATGGTTCGAAACCGCAGCTTGCCGCTGTCGAAACTAGTTCTCAGCCTCCCTTAGATTGTTGGAACTGTTTACAAAAAGGTCATTCGTTTCCTAATTGTTCTCAACCGAGAAAACGTTTTTGCTTTGGTTGTGGAAAAATGTCTTTCACTATCAGAAATTGTCCAGTCTGTTCAAAAACGGCCGCCGCGCGTCTGGTACAACCGCCGCCGGAAAATAACGCGCCCTTCCTCTGATTTAACTCGCTGGACAGCTTGGTTAAATGCGGTTGCTCGTTTTATGAAAAATTCTGAAGTCGCCCCTATCTTTAATTTTCACGGTGCGGATGATCGCCCTTTTATAAATGTTACTATCGCCGGGAAGTCTATTTCCTGTTTGTTGGATTCTGGAGCTAGTGTTTCTGTACTTGGAAATCGCGGTTTGCTTCTGTTAAAATTTTTGAATCTTTTACCCGCGTCTGAGTCCATTAGCCCCATTTATACTGCTGATGGAGCGGTTCACCGTTCACTAGGTCACGTTTTCCTTCCAATTGAATTGAACGGTCTACGTCATACCCTGCCGGTTGTTGTTGTCCCTGCAGTCAAACATCCTCTTATTTTAGGGGGTGATTTTTGCCGACTTTTCAAAATTTCACTTAATTTTGACATTAATTCGTGGTTTTCTTCGCACGAAGTCGCCACTGTTACTGATTTTGTCCCTCGAACTGATCTCTCGTCTTCTCAGCGCGCCGCTATTGATACCGTGGTTGAGAAATTTAAAATTCTCGGCTCTAACGGTTTAGGTCGTACTCCTTTAACAAAACATTTCATTGATACGGGCGATGCTCGTCCCATTAAACAACGTCAGTACCCTCTTTCGCCCCCTATGATGTCGCATCTCAACGAAGAGTTAGACGAAATGTTGAAGTTAGGCGTCGTTCAAAAATCTAATAGTCCATGGTCGTCCCCACTCTTACTTGTCAAAAAATCTTCTGGAGCCTTCCGATTGTGTTTTGACGAACGTAAACTTAATGACGTCACTAAAAAAGATGCGTACCCTCTTCCTCGCGTAGATAGCATCCTGTCTAAACTACGAGATGCGAAGTTTATATCATCGATCGATTTAAAGAGCGCTTTTTGGCAAATTCCCTTGGAAAAATCTTCCTGCGAAAAAACGGCTTTTTCCGTTGCTGGTCGTGGACACTTTAAATTCACTCGTATTCCATTCGGTTCATGTATTGCGCCCCAGGCCTTTCAGCGTCTGATGGACAGCATTATAGGTCCCGAATTGGAGCCTAATGCTTTTGTCTATTTGGATGATTGTATCATTGTTACTTCCTCTTTTGAGCAACATATTTGTGTTCTACTTGAAGTCTTTGAGCGTCTCCGTGCTGCTGGTCTGTCAGTGAATGTTGACAAGTGTGAATTTTGCCGCCCTTCCCTTAGATATTTGGGTTATGTAGTCGATGCTCAGGGTCTTCGCACCGATCCTGATAAAATTAGAGCGATTGAAGAATATTCTCGTCCTTCGACTGTTACTGAAGTTGAAAGATTTATGGGAGTTTTAGGCTGGTACCAACGCTTTGTACCCCATTTTGCCATTTTATCAGCCCCTATTAATGATCTCACTAAGGGTAAACGTAAAAAAAATACTATTTCATGGACTTCGGAGGCGGAGGTTGCTTTTTGTAAACTTAAAACTGCCCTCACTTCTGCCCCAGTGTTAGCTAGTCCTGACTATAGTCTTCCCTTAAAGCCTTTTCGAATCTACACAGACGCCTCTAATTATGGAGTTGGCGCTATGTTAACTCAACCCGATTCTGACGGTGCTGAGCACCCTATCGCTTACATTAGTCGCACCCTTAATAAAGCTGAACGAAATTACTCCGTAACGGAACGCGAATGCCTTGCTGTCATTTTTGCGATCGATAAATTCCGCCAATATGTGGAAGGTTTTACTTTTACAGTCATTACTGACCATTATTCTCTTTTGTGGCTGATGCGCATGACCGATCCTACGGGCAAACTTGCTCGTTGGGCTGTAAAGTTGCAGCATTTTGATTTTAACTTAGAACATCGCCCCGGGAAACTTCAGGATTTGCCCGATGCGTTATCTCGTGCTCCTTTAGAAGTTGCAGCTATAGATCCACTTTCTTTTCGGGATTCTAAAGATTTACATTTCCAGGAATTATGTAACTTGGTTCGTGCTAATCCAGCTCAATACCCTGATTTTCGTTTGGACGGTAATACCTTGTACAAATTAGTTTCAACCCCATTTGATTTACCAGCTAACTTATCACCCTGGAAAATCTATGTGCCCAGAGATTTTCGTCGGCATGTTATTCACGATTGTCATGACTCTCCTACCGCGTCTCATTTAGGCGTTTTTAAGACTTTTCATCGCGTTTCCGACTTGTATCATTGGCCGAAAATGCGTGCTAGTATTTACCGGTATGTCAAAAAATGTTCAGTTTGTTTGGCTCAAAAAGTACCACAATCATCTCCCCCTGGTCTTATGGGACAAGCCAAGAAAATTAGTTTCCCATGGCAAGCCATCTCCATCGATTTAATGGGTTCTTTACCCAAGTCTACTCACGGAAATCAGTATATTCTCGCTATTTCCGATTGGTTTTCCAAATACCCGGTCTTATTTTCTCTTCGTCAGGCTGTGGCCCCAAAAATTTGTCAGCTGATAGAAGACCATGTTTTTCTGCTGTTTAGCGTGCCTCAAATCGTCTTTGTTGACAACGGAACGCAGTTCACTAGTGATTGTTTTAAACAACTGATGACAAAGTACTCTGTACCCAAAATTTGGTACAATGCTAAGTTTCATCCCCAAGTGAATTTTGTAGAGCGTACTAATCGCACTGTTAAAACCGCGATTCGTTCTTATGTCAAGGATAATCACCGTAAATGGGACACTAATTTGCCCGCTATTACTCAAGCGATTCGAACGGCTGTTCATGAAGTTACGGGGTATGACCCTGCTTTTCTTAACTTTGATAGGCAGGTACCGTTGTCCGGAAACTATTATCATCCTCTCCCAGATAACATCTGCTCCGATTCTCGCCCTGATTACGCTCACAAATTGAATTCTTTTTCTGAGTATTTCTCGGTAGCTCAAGCTCGCATTCAGTCGGCTGTTAACCGAAATGCCCATTATTATAATTTGCGTCGGCGACCTCTGCAATTCTCTGTCGGTGATTCGGTTTGGAAACGAAATTACGTTTTGTCAGCCGGTTCTAAATATTTTTCCTCCAAGCTTGCACCGCGTTTCATAAAATGCATAGTCTCTCAGAAACGTTCTCCCACATCTTATCGTTTGAAAGACACACTGGAAAATGATTTAGGCGTCTGGCACATTAGAGATCTGAAACCGTCTCCTGATAGCGATTCTAGCGACGACATGCTTTCAGAGGATGACATAGAAAATTAACCCTGGGTAATTTTCTTCTGGGAAGGAGGGTGGTGTAACAAATTATTGTTACGTTTAGAATTATTTTCACCTACGCCCATGTAATAACATTTTTTGTGTTCTGTGAAGCCCTCGCTGGCCACGAGACGAATTAAAAATTTGGTTGTTTGACCTGCCGGGAGTCATGTGATGTTTACGAGGGCGGATACGAGATAAAATTTGACATTCTTGGCTTAGAGCTCTGCGGTGATAGTCACATTAAATCCGCGCTCAGTCTAATCTTTGCTGTTTGTTTTCTGAGCCTTGTTTTCTAATATTTGAGTACTTAAAGTACTAGTGTAGTGCCATGTGGCAAGGGTAAGTCTTCTGACGATTTTGTTTCTATCCTGTAAAATCTCCAAAACTACGTCGTTGTGTCCACGTGTGTTTAAGGATGTCGGCCCAGGCGGCATTTGTAGTCATCGGTATTTTTCGGTAGCATCTTTGTTCTTTTTTGGGCTTTAAGTTGTTGTTAACTTTCCTACCGAGGGTTGCGGGTGTATTTTGAGGCATATTTTGGAGATTTTAGAGTCCAAGCAAAGATTATATTGAGCTAGATTTTTGTGTCGAGTAGGATCTGAATTTAGAATCCATTTCTTCAGTACTACCTTTCCTATCCTGTTCACAGGCTGGGTGGACCTGATTCTCCGTCTTTGTGAGTAACTTTTGTCACAAAGTTTAGAGCTCCGGCGCCCAGGGGACCCTTTTTGACAGCTTGGCTGCCTAGCAGTCTGAGTTAATTATTGTTTCGCTTATTCTTGTTTTGATTAATTCTTATTAATTATGAGAATCTGTTGATTCATCGATTAAGCAGCGGAAGAGGCATAACCTCAACCTCGTTATTGCCAATTGTAACTTCAATTGTGACACGGCGTCACCATCAAATAATTTTTTGCTATTGTTTAGATTCTGTTTAAACCTTAACCCGGGTTTGACAGGTTGCTCCCCCGATCGGGGTGTTGCAGACTGTACTCCAGGGCGATTTAATCCCTCCTTTGTCCTACTTACTCCTGGATGGTGTGAGAGTGTGTTGAGTGGACTTTGACTAACTGTGAGCTTTGACTTTGGACGTTTATGCCGCTTTTTAAAGTCATTAAATTGTTAGCCAAGAGTTTTCTCAATTTTTCTGCATTTCGCGCGTCTTTTTGGCTTGCTTGCGCGAGCAGGTGCTTCGCTAAAATTTTATTACGGTTCACAGAAGCTTTGATTAGTATCAGTCGAGTCGCTTATTGTGCGTTTTCACCATTGCGGGTTGTATTCAAGTCTTTTCATCATCATTATCATTTTTTCTTGTCATCCATCACTACGCCTCATTCTTATCTAAGTTAAATTAATTCTCAATTTTTTGTACAATTGCGTCCGTCTCTCTTCAACGTTATTGTAACAACTTTGTAGTATTCAGCCCGTCTGGCTTGTTTGTAAAGGACACTATTGCTGTTCTGGGTTTTTTTTAGGGTTGGAGTCAGGCCGTCTCTCTGGTTGTGTTGAGGGGAACCATTGAGGTACCGGTCGCAGGATCGAGCACTAAACCTGACCAGAAGGCGCTAACAACTGCTGCTCCGGAAAAAAAAAACTGCTCTTATCACCACTACTACAAGTGCACCTCTACGACAGCGATCGAGGCTCCGGTCTTGAAGCCCTCTAAAAGTTGGGATAAATCACCCTCGAACTAAGCTCAGCTTACATCCAGCCTAGCTGAGAGCTATTTGGAGTACCCTCGCCTACTACCACCATCGCTAATCGGAAGTAACGTCTTGGACACTCGCCGACCTTGAGCTCTGGTTCTCCTTGACACAAACAGAGAGTCAGCGGACTCCAGGGGTTATTTACGAGAGAGTGGAACGCCTGCCACGTCCCTTCGATACTGTTGTAAGTTATATTTCAAAATTAGTTTACAAAGTTTTGGGTGTATTAAATTTTTCTAATATTTTTTATTAAATAATTGTTTTTGAACTTCATTTGTCACTTATCATTTGTAGCCTAGGAATCCCCTAATTCCTAGTAATTCCCTTTCTTAGGGGTGGCGCCTAAGCAAGTTCTCAGAACAATACTTGCTAAAAATTTATCACTTGCTTGATGAGGCGTTAAATTTGTTTCTCAGTTTAGCACAGTAGTTCTGAAAGCTTCTGCTTACTCCGACCCAGCCACCGTCTGATTTTTAGCTAGCCAGGCACATGTGTGTAGCAGGTAGGTTGTTTTGAAATATCTTATGTTTCACACCCTTATTTGTTACAATATATATATATATATATATATATATATATATATATATATATATATATATATATATATATATATATATATATATATATATATATATATATATATATATATATATATATATATATATATATATATATATATATATATATATATATATATATATATATATATGTTATAAAAGGATAAATAACATATCATATTTACAGTCGATAAACAAAAATTTTCTTATATGTATATATATATATATATATATATATATATATATATATATATATATAACATTTTGCTGCACTTTCATGTGTTTTCCCACAGCATATTTTACCTTACGTAGTTCTGTACTTAGTAAGTTAGTCTGAATCTGTTGGTTATCCAGTAAACATAAGAATTGTAGTCCTTGTGACAATAAAGTTACTTTTAAAAAACATAACGACAAAGTCTATATATATTGCTACGCCTCTCGTAGACGATCCTGGGCAAGGTCCGGTTGAACGCCGGCTAGAATAGTGGAGATAGGGGTGAGTATATAAAGTACGAGTCTGGCTTTGATTCAGTACGGAATTTGGGCGCCAGTTGACCAATACGACATCCAACCTTAAGTAGGTCAACAAACTTCCGGGGAGGCGGCACACACAGTACCAATAAAAAGTCCCTGATAAGAAAAAAGAATAATTGATTATATTCAGTAGAAAAAAAACATACAGAAAATTACCTATGCTTCGCCTAATTCTGATAGTTCAGGTCAAATTTAAAATACTCGAGCGAGTGTCCCGTCAAAAGAAATATATATATATATATATATATATATATATATATATATATATATATATATATATATATATATATATATATATATATATATATATATATATATATATATATATATATATATATATATATATATATATATATATATATATATATATATATATATATATATATATATATATATATATATATATATATATATATATATATATATTTCTTTTGACGGGACACTCGCTCGAGTATTTTAAATTTGACCTGAACTATCAGAATTAGGCGAAGCATAGGTAATTTTCTGTATGTTTTTTTTCTACTGAATATAATCAATTATTCTTTTTTCTATATATATGAAAAGAAATACCTATATATGAAAAGAAATACCTATATTCAAACCCCGAATGAAGCGTGCACGAGGACTGACCTGCACCTATAGGAACAAGGTCTTAAACACAAAAAAATATATATAATAATCTAGTAGTATTAGCGATGTAGGGTGCGCGGGAATCGTTGGTCGACCACCGATACCGGCACGAACACGGCTACTATGGAATATATGCGTTTAAAGGTAGTACTTCAAGCTCTAGCAACTACAACAATGCCTGACATGCCCTAACGGACGTTGAAAATATACAAAAAAAAATTACGTGTATATGTCAAGAATAATTCGAACTCTCGCACGAGCTAACAATAACGAGTAATAAAATGGTAGATAGTTATATAAATGTATCTTGCGACTCTCAGTGGTGCGCTACTGAATGATATTCTTGTAAGTTTGACAACCAAAAAAAAAAAGGAATAAATAAATTATAGAAAACAATGGCTTAGCTGGAATGATCCTGGCGTTGCAGGTGAACTTTGGTCCAGATGGTAGGAAGGGAAGGTACGATCCCCAATTGACGATCTGGTCTCCGCGGTTGCCGAATCTCAAGCTTCGGTTCAATGACCTCGCTTATTCACGCTGGTCGATAGTCCAGTGCTGTCTACCAGTTTCAAATTTAAAGGAAAAACTCCAAACGGAAAAGCCTAAAAGAGAATTGTATGAATTAACCCAATAACGAAAAAAAAAGAAGACTGTATCATGATTTTTAGTATAATCTTTTTCTACTCAAAAAAAAGAAAAGTATTGAATATGCATCAGATTACCTTAGATATTGTGCGGCTTGATAGAATGGTGAAGAAAATGTGTTGAAGAGTTAATTAATCCGGGAACAGCCCGTGGAAAACTGCGTCCTCCAATATCAAGGTTTATTTGCCTAGAATCCCTCAACCAGAGGCGAAAATGTTCATCACCAGATGAACCGATAAACGATAATCGAATTTCTGAAATTCTCAGAGGTATAAACCCTGAACTCACTCAACTAATTTCTTTTTTTTTTTCCACCTGATCACTTCAAACTTTATCGAACAAGTCCCAAACCAAAAAGGAAGACCAACGGTCAATTCGCAATTAGCGCGATAATTGAAGAAGTGAGAACGATATATGCAAGATTGTAAGAATCAAGGAGAGACAGAGAATGATCCTCTAGCGACAATTTTTTTAAACAACATTCGGCCACTGAAGCTTAACTTTAACCTGGCCGTGCCAAAATCACAGCGAATAAGAGAAGACAAAAAAATAATAATAATAACGAGAATCAGCCCAACTCAAATTGGAGTTGTGGAAGCAACTGATAAAGATGAAAATAAGAAGAATATAATCACTGAGGACAAAATACCACTGCCAAAATAAATGTGATGAATAAATTTCGCTCGTAAGTGTGAACGATGCTTTAGTTGAGAAGCAGCGCAAGACCGGGCACTCACGCCACTGAATCGTGCAGCGTAAATTGCGAACTACCAATTTTGTGCTGAGCAGAGGAATGTCAACAAAAAAAAAAAATGTAAACAATAACTTGCTTTAAAAGGGTAAACTAAAATATATGTTTGATTTTTTTCCCTCCTTCCAAGTTCAATCGTAGATTACGATTTATTTTGTAACAATTCCACCCTTCCCCACTGAAGAAATTTTCTATAACAGGAAATTTCTTAGAAGACAAATATTCCTACAGCTTATCCAAAAAAAAAGAAAATTTAAAATCAAGTCGTAATCGAGTAATTAGGTATGGCGAGATTGTCAACGGAAACAGTCAGATAATGAATAGTCTATTGGGGTCTAGGTCACATCTCTATTTGCAGGATTTGCCCTCAAATGCTTGGTGTTCCAAGTGCCTCGTAGAACATCGCCGTCCATGTTTCCAAGTTGATAGGAATCGCGAGACAATTTTTTATGTATGAGGAAGGGACCCACGAACTTTTCTGCTAGCTTGGCCGTATAATACTTAGAAGCATCTGATAAAACGAAACTCTTCCTCCATACAACCTGATTCGGTAGAAACGATACCTCTCGCCGACAGAGGTCATAACGGACCTTAGATTTCTCGTAGGCACCCTGCAACCTTTCTCGAACGTCTCTGTAAAGTTTTTGAAAATTACACGCCCGAACCGATGTATCCCCATGAGTCTTATCATCATCCGATAAATCCGTCTCGCCACTCTCTTTATGTGCATCCTCCAGTAGCACTGCCTCACGTCCAAAATTAACAAAATATGGCGTTAACCCTGTAACTTCGTGTTTCGCCGTGCGAAAAGCACATGTAACTTTGGGTAAAAACTTATCCCACTCGCTGTAGTTATCTGACACAAACGCCGTCAACATTGTTTTCAAAACCCGATTAATCCTCTCGGTGGGGTTTGCTTGGGGATGGTAGAAGGAAGTAAATGAAAGTTTGACGTTATAAGACTTCAAAAGGTTCAGACATTCTTTCGACGTGAACTGTACGCCATTATCGGAGACTACAGAGCGCGGTACACCGTAAACTAAGAACACATCATTTTCGAGATGACGAACGACTGCCTTCGCAGTAGTTTCCCTGAGGGAAAAACATAGCGGATACTTGGAAAGGCAATCCGCCACCACTAGGATGTAGTGGAAACCTTGTGAAGACTTTGGGAGTGGACCTACAATGTCTAAGGAAATCACTTTCCATGGTTTCGAGATCAGAGAGTGACCACCCATTTTACCAGCAGGAGGTTTCTGCTCTGGTTTACATTTAAAGCATGTAACACAGTTCCGTACATATCGAGCGACATCACTCCTCATTTTAGGCCACGTATAAGACTGCGCGAGCCTATGGAACGTCTTAAAGGTTCCAAGATGGCCACTGGTGAGTTGGTTATGGCACTGAAAAAGAACGTCTTTACGCCTGTCTTTGGGCACGACTTGCTTCCATTGATTCGCGGTACCGGACAAGGCCGCATAGTTATCACGAACGAATCGGTATAATTTACCATCTTCGATGCGAAAATTCGGATACCGGAAATTGTCTTCTGAGACCGACTCAAACAGTTTTGAGTACCACGGTTCTTTTATTTCAGAAGGTTCTACAGTGCTTATGACTGGCACGGAGCGGGAGAAAGCGTCTGGAACTACATGCTCCTTACCCTTTCTATGGATGATATTGAAGTCATATTGCTGCAATCGGACTGACCAGCGAGCTAATCGACCCGTAGGATTTTTCAAACTATTGAGCCACAGAAGCGAGTAGTGGTCGGTGATGGCTGTGAAACGCGTGCCCTCTAAATAGGGACGAAGTTTCTCTACTGACCAGAGTAGCGCTAAAAGTTCTTTTTCGGTAGTCGAAAAATTACGCTCCTGTTCTGTAAGAGACCGGGAGAGATAACAAATAACTTTTTCTCCGTCATCATATTTCTGCGATAAGACAGCTTCTAACCCAAAATTCGAAGCGTCTGTCTGTAATACGAATTCTCGATCAAAGTCGGGACACGATAGAATTGGGGCTGAAACTAATTGATTCTTTATATCGTCCCAAGCTTCCATACATTGTGAACTCCACGCGAATTTAACCCCTTTCTTCAATAAATTGGTCAGTGGCGCTACGACAGTCGAGAAGTGAGGCACAAAGCGTCGATACCATGACGCCATACCAAGAATGCGGCGAACATCAGATACTGATTTTGGCACGGGAATATCCAGGATTGCCGTAACTTTCTCCGGATCCACGAGCAGTCCATTTTCATTCACGACGTACCCCAGGTAGCGCAATTCCTCCCGACAAAAATGACATTTCTCACGCCCCAAGGTTAATCCAGCGGTTGACAACCGCATCATTACCTCTTACAATATGCTTAAGTGTTTTTCGAACGTTTGCGTGATAACGATAATGTCGTCTAAATAAACGAAAACGTAAGGTTCCAAATCCGCACCTATAACCCTATCAATAAAACGTTGCCACGTAGCAGGAGCATTATGCAACCCGAACAACATGCGACAAAATTCAAAAAGTCCGTGATTTGGACCAGTAGAAGCGGTATATTGCTGGGAGTTGCTTGCAACCTTGATCTGCCAATACGCGCTTTTGATATCTAATGATGTTAAGTATCTAGCCTCCCGTAATTTATCTAGAGTATTTGAAACATAGGGCAAAGGGTACGCATCTCGTTTCGTTACTGCATTTAACTTTCTATAGTCCACGCAAAACCGGTAAGAACCATCTTTCTTCGGAACTAGCAAAATAGGAGAAGACCAAGCGCTATTAGATTTTTGAACGATACCGTTACGAAGCATTTCATCTAATTCGATATCTACCTGTTTTTGCATAGCTGGAGAAAGTGGGTAATAACGTTGCTTTATTGGTGGGTTATCCGTATGAATTTCGTGCTCAACCATAGAAGTGCATCCGAGTTTATCAGACGGAAAGTGCGCGAACATCTCATCTAAGAAATCATTAAGTTCTTTTTCCTGTGCCGATGAAAGTTATGTACGAGAAGTAAGAAATTGAACACTATCTACTATAACGGGGTGAGGTGGAAAATTCCATTCGACTCTACTCAAATCTGGCACGAGTTCGCCAGAAGTCAATTCCGAGGATCAAATTATGTTGCAAAGCAGGAACTACAAGAACTTTGATAACTTTAACCCGATCGCGCAATTTTACCGAAACAGCAATCTCACCGAGACTCTCGCAGCGTTCACCATTCGCCACTGTACATGTATCACGTTAACTAATAAGTTGCAATCCTAACTCGCAAAGAGATTGATAGCCCGAGTTACCTACAACGCATCGAGAGACGCCAGAATCAAGGAGACCAAAGAAGGACTTCCCAAGGATAGAAACCTCGAGATATGCTCGCTCATCATCCTTAGCGTGTGCAAGGATAAAGTCCAGCCTTGCATCAATAATGTTGGTCGATATGGAACGATTATCATGAAGTAGACGACCTCCTACTTCATCCTTCGTCCATTTCCCGAACATCGTGGGCACGTATTTACCGTCACGTCTATCTTGCCACATCTGAAGCAATACCTCTTACGCGGGGCCTTACATTTACCCGCAAGATGTCCTGTGCTACCACAATTCCAACAGGATCTCTTAGTTTCAACCGTGTCGACTGGCGCTACCTGTGTTGAAGGGCCAGGATAAGAAGCAACATGAACGTACGCTAGGTCTGGCTCCAACGAGAGATTGCGACGAGGGGGAGGAGCGAAATTCTCAACAGATTCTTCACGTTCGTCAATTTTACGACAAAGTATTAAAAGCTCCGCGACAGTCTCAACATCTACAAGCACTAACTGGGTTTGATGAAGAGGCAGGATGTTTTTCAACAGAATATGAACTCTCAGAGGCTCTGATATAACACGTAATCGTAACCTAGCAAACAGAGACGTCATCGTGGCAATGTACATCCCGATACTTTCATGTGGACCCTGGGTACGATGATTGATCTCCTCAAATAATTTTTCTTCATAATTAACCGGAAGAAATTCCTCTCGCAACCCATTTACTAATCCGTCCCATGAGTTATAACTGTGGCGAGTCGCCCTATACCAAATTAATGCTCTGCCGTCAAATAGGTCTATAGCCGAGACTAATAACTGAGCTTTGCTAATGTTACGTGCTACTCTAAGCTCATCAACTCTTTCCAAAAAGGCATTTAGAGACATTTGTTTTGTATCACCCGTAAATTTAAGACCCCATTTACTAACTGGCACAGGTTGAACACTTGCCGAGAAGTATTGTTTTTCGCGAATTGGTTCTGTATCTGAAGAGTCTGACTCCGAATCTGATGAATTATTTTCCAGATTCAAATGAGCTAGACCAGTGACGCTAAATGAACCACCTACTAACGGACTTGCAATTGTCGATGACAATCGTGCAGTTTTCGCTTTTGATTTTACGTCGGATTCTAAGGTGATAAATTTCAACAGAAATTGAGACTTCTTTTGTTTGTCGTCGTTATTCAAGGCTACTGAACGATTTGTTTTACCAATGGCGTGATAAATTTTATTGCAGATCTTCTTGTATTCAGAAGATGACTTAATATCTGAAAACTTCTGAATTCGACCTCGGAGTTCCTTAACTAGCTTTTCTAAAGCAATAGAATCTTCCGCAAATGTGAACGGATATGTAGGGGCTACATACGAACGTGATTTTTCGACGCGTAATAAAGAGCGTAATGAACGCCTCATGGAATTCACACTACTAACTTCTGACAACCCTCTGATCGTGAGTTCATAGATTAATTCGTCTTTATTTAAACGGTTAACCTCCAAATTGTGATCCATAGCGACAATAAAAATGAATACACCAGCGAAATTATGCGATCACTACGGGATCACTCAGACAAGTAAATAAACAACATGAAGATTTTTCTAAGAACATATAGGGAATCCCCAAGAGCAAAAGAAATATATGTATATACCTGGCAGCTAAGTAGGCTAATGAATATTATCGAAACTTTTCTGAGACTACAATTGAACAGAAACATTCGTAATGAAGTCCAAACTCTAAAATACTCGAGCCTGTAAACAATATGGCCCCACGTTGGGCGCCAAATAAACTTGCTACGCCTCTCGTAGACGATCCCGGGCAAGGTCCGGTTGAACGCCGGCTAGAATAGTGGAGATAGGGGTGGGTATATAAAGTACAAGTCTAGCTTTGATTCAGTACGGAATTTGGGCGCCAGTTGACCAATACGACATTCAACCTTAAGTAGGTCAACAAACTCCCGGGGAGGCGGCACACACAGTATCAATAAAAAGTCTCCGATAAGAACAAAAAATAATTGATTATATTCAGTAGAAAAAAAAACATACAGAAAATTAACTATGTTTCGCCTAATTCTGATAGTTCAGGTCAAATTTAAAATACTCGAGCGAGTGTCCCATCAAGAGAAATATATATATATATATATATATATATATATAGAGGTTAGGAGTAATCGCGACTGCAATTAGTTACATAAACAGATATTTGTCAAGACAAATTAACAAGAGTGTTTTATTAAGCCCAAATGTTGACTGCCGCACCCACAAATATCTGTTTATATATATATATATATATATATATATATATATATATATATATATAAAAAGAAATACCTATATTCAAACCCCGAATGAAGCGTGCGCGAGGACTGACCTGCACCTGTAGGAACAAGGACTTAAACACAAAAAAAAATATATAATAATCTAGTAGTATTAGCGATGTAGGGTGCGCGGGAAACGTTGGTCGACCATTGATACCGGCACGAACACGGCTACTATGAAATATATGCGTTTGAAGGTAGTACTTTAAGCCCTAGCAACTACAACAATGCCTGACATGCCCCAACGGACGTTGAAAATACACAAAAAAAAAAATAACGTGTATATGTCAAGAATTAATCGAACTCTCGCACGAACTAACAATAACGAGTAATGAAATGGTAGATAGTTATATAAATGTATCTTGCGACTCTCAGTGGTGCGCTACTGGATAATATTCTTGTGAGTTTAACAACCAAAAAAAAAAAAGAAATAAATAAATTGTAGAGAACAATGGCTCAGCTGGAATGATCCTGGCGTTGCAGGTGAACGTTGGTCCAGATGGTAGGAAGGGAAGGTACGATCCCCAATTGACGATCTGGTCTCCGCGGTTCAATGACCTCGCTTATTCACGCTGGTCGATAATCCAGTGCTGTCTACCAGTTATCAAATTAAAAGGAAAAACCCCAAACGGAAAAGCCTGAAAGAGAATTGTATGAATTTGCCCAATAACGAAAAAAAGAGAAGACTGTATCATGAATTTTAGTATAATCTTTTTCTACTCAAAAAAAAGAAAAGTATTGAATATGCATCAGATTACCTTAGATATTGTGCGGCTTGATAGAATGGTGAAGAAAATGTGTTGAAGAGTTAATTAATCCGGGAACAGCCCGTGGAAAACTGCGTCCTCCAATATCAAGGTTTATTTGCCTAGAATCCCTCAACCAGAGGCGAAAATGTTCATCACCAGACGAACCGATAAACGATAATCGAATTTCTGAAATTCTCAGAGGTATAAACCCTGAACTCACTCAACTAATTTCTTTTTTTTTTTCCACCTGATCACTTCAAACTTTATCGAACAAGTCCCAAACCAAAAAGGAAGACCAACGGTCAATTCGCAATAAGCGCGATAATTGAAGAAGTGAGAACGATATATGCAAGATTGTAAGAATCAAGGAGAGACAGAGAATGATCCTCTAGCGACAATTTTTTTAAACAACATTCGGCCACTGAAGCTTAACTTTAACCTGGCCGTGCCAAAATCACAGCGAATAAGAGAAGACAAAAAAATAATAATAATAACGAGAATCAGCCCAACTCAAATTGGAGTTGTGGAAGCAACTGATAAAGATGAAAATAAGAAGAATATAATCACTGAGGACAAAATACCACTGCCAAAATAAATGTGATGAATAAATTTCGCTCGTAAGTGTGAACGATGCTTTAGTTGAGAAGCAGCGCAAGACCGGGCACTCACGCCACTGAATCGTGCAGCGTAAATTGCGAACTACCAATTTTGTGCTGAGCAGAGGAATGTCAACAAAAAAAAAAATGTAAACAATAACTTGCTTTAAAAGGGTAAACTAAAATATATGTTTGATTTTTTTTCCTCCTTCCAAGTTCAATCGTAGATTACGATTTATTTTGTAACAATATATATATATATATATATATATATATATATATATATATATATATATATATATATATATATATATATATATATATATATATATATATATATATATATATATATATATATATATATATATATATATATATATATATATATATATATATATAGAATTTGGAAATTTATTGGGTACTTCCGGTTAAGTTTTTTGGGGGCAATGGAATAAGTAGATCCTTTGAAGTTGTCTAGCTTCCGGTATATTTTTATACCTTCATCAGGACACTACAATATTAATGATGATCTAAAATACAAAAGAAATTCCAACATTATTTACTTACATTTTATGAGGCTCCAAAAATCTGCCAGATCAATAATGATAATTATTACTTCTATCACCAACATGAATGCAATTAATAAAAGGATAATTCGAGAGAAGAAGAACCAGATTAAAAATTATAATACAAAAATAATTTCAAGTAAAAACTGTGAAAAAGTAATATATATGATCAGTCAAAATATGATATGAATAAAACAATTTTCTAAAAGAAAATTTCACTCATAAAACTTGATTTCCAAAATTTTGAAATGAAAATAAAAATTAAGATTCTGAAAAATCTCAGGAGCAATTGAAGCCTCACGAAACGTAAGTAAATAATGTTAGAATTTCTTTTGTATTTTACAATATCAATATTATTGTTATTATTAAGCTAGACAACTTCAAAGAGTCTACTTATTCCATTGCCCCCAAAAAACTGAACCGGAAATACCCAATAAATTTCCAAATTCTATATATATATAAATATATATATATATATATATATATATATATATATATATATATATATATATATATATATATATATATATATATATATATATATATATATATATATATATATGAACTTTGTCGTTATGTTTTCAAAAAGTTACTTTATTGTCACAAGGACTACAACTCTTATGTTTACTGGATAACTAACAGATTCAGACTAACTTACTAACTACAGAAATACGTAAGGTAAAATATGCTGTGGGAAAACACATGAAAGTTCATATTACACAAACAGCAGCAAAATGTGCTTGGTTTCTGCCTACGTTAGGAGTTCTCAGGATGTTGAGGTGATGTAACTTCTCCCTCATCAGATTGAAGCTCCCCCAGGAAGTCGAGCTTCTTCAAGTTCAATAGGCTGTCTTTGGGGTTGTTGCCTGGCTCGTTGTGTAGAGCAGTTTATTTCAAATTGTCTTGATATAAGGTGAATTATCGCAATCAATAATCTACAATACGACGCTATCGTCCAAATTCTAAAATCATAATCTTTTATTTCTTTATTCTCTGTTATCACGGAAGAATCAATCGGAATGTCTTCAATTTTGATATTCTTCAATTTAATTGTCATATTTAAAGCTTTATTTCCTTGGATTTTGACATCCAACTTGGGTAATAATAAAGGACTTCCAAGTGTCTTCTCCAAAAATGTTAATTTTCTCTTTTCGAATATAATGAAACATTTATCTCCTTCTATCAAATAAACACCTGTTAATATCTTCACACTAGTACTGTCTGGACACTGAACAATTATTTTCTCTTCCTCTGGAAGTATTCCTAAATATTGATTTGTTTCTGAAGTAATTTCAACATGGCTTCTAATAACACTGAGTTTTGTATAATGACAACGACTGGTATTTCATTCATTCAAGTAAGCGTGAATATAACACACTTACCAGCAACGTGAAGAACATTAAATATTTTTGTGAGGCATGTGAATATGTGTTGTTCAATAATCGAGGAGAAATAAGTGTCAGCTCTTCGGATCAACAGAATTATGTATGTTTGACCCCAATAATAATGAAATTGTGCTCAAAAATGGATGAAATGTCTAAACTAACAACAGAATTGTCAAAAGAAGTCAACGAACTCAGAAGCAACAGAATTAATTCAAATAAAAATGACCTTGAAAATATTTCCGAGCACTCTCAACAAGATGAAACTAACTTAAGTCAAGTAGATAGCAATAAACAATTTCTAAATGCAAACACAAATACAGCCACTTCTAGCACTAGATGTCACACTGTGTCTCAAAATATATCTGCTATTGGATCGGAGCAATATCTTGATTCCAAATTGAAGAATGCTCAAAAGACAAATGAGGATCTGACTGTAGTAACAAGGAGGAGAAGGCAAAAAAATAATTTTGTGACAGATAATGATAAAGATTTTGAATTAGCTACCCACAAAAATGAAAAATACAATACAATAAGAAAGATCGGTACAGAATTAGCACAAGCGACAGACAAAGAAATAAATTTCGAAGGAGTTACAAAAAAAGCCTGGCTTTTCTTATCAAGAGTGAAAGAAGAGACCAACATTAAAATTATCAAGAAATATTTAGTAAAAGTCACGCAGTACAAGAAAGAGGACTTTCATGTCGAGGAAATAGCCAACAATAAAGAAAACATCAGAAATGTTTTAAGATCGGCGCTCCATTCGACCTAAAGGATCAACTTTACCAAGAAAAATTCTAGCCTGTAGGAATAAGATTCTCAAGATTTAACTTCAAATTGAAGAAAAACAACGGCAGAGCTTCTTTTTTAGACCAGAAACAAGAAATGACTCAACCCAAATAAATATTCGCTCTGAGAGTATTTCATTTAAAGATAATACTATTTCAAGCTACGATTTAGTTTTATTGAATTGTCGTGCCCTTAATCAAAATAAAGTGGATATAATACAGACTGAATATATACGTAACAAAAAACTTAAATTTTTGTGCCTATCGAAAACCTGGTGCTCTAATGGTAGTATAAACAGCTTTTGTTTCCCATCCCTGATTAATACATCGAGCTATTGTAGAAGCGAACAGAAGGGGGGAGGCGTTGGAATATGGTCTAAGAAAAGTCTAAATATCAAAAATATTGATCTCAGTAGGTTCTGTATTGAAAAATATTTTGAAATATGCGGACTGAATTGGAAACCAAATTCTGAGAAATACTTCGAAATTACTATTTTAATGTGTTACAGATCACCTGATAATGGTAGCAGTTTCAATATTTTTTACGAAGAAATCTTTGATGTTTTTAATTATTTATTTACTAATAACAGTTATTATTCAATCATGTTAGGTGATTTTAATATTGATCCTCAAAGAAATTCCAGGGAATATACATTGTTATCAAATTTGTTCTCTTATCTGAATGTTGTTAATGTTGTTACTTCTCCGACTAGAGAAAACAATAAATTAGATCACATTTTTACGAACGTTTCAAGTAAATGTGACGTTTGAGAAAATATTATTTCTGATCATAGAACAGTTGTTTTGAAATTCAACGAAAATTTCTTTGTTATGCCAATTAGAAATATTGTGGGAGATTTTCATCCAATATATATGGAAAATTTCAGATCTGATTTAGTTAAAGAAGATTGGCAAATAGTTTACGAGAGCTCAGATGTTAATAGTAAATTCAATAGTTTCTATGATATCTCCCAAAACTGTTTCAATCTGCACTCTCCCGTGAAATATAAATGTATGAAGAATAAAAAATCGTGGGTTACAGATGAAATACAGTCTTCAAGCAATGCATTAAGAGATCTATTTATTTTACAGAAAAGCTATCCTCAATTGGATACACTTTATCAAATAGCAAAGAATAAACATACTCACTTAATTTCTCAAACAAAGAAAAAGTATTTTCAAAATAAGATTTTGAGTTCTGACAACGTTACAAAAAGTGCTTGGAATGTTATAAATACAAATACAAATAAAGTAGCTTTTCAAAAAAACATTGAATTGAAGTTCAATAACAATCTTGTGGGAGATCCTAATACTATTGCAGATATGTTCTATGAATATTTTATCAAAAAACCTTCTGATTTAAGTGATCAAGTCAAGAGCTTGGATCAACATACACTAAATATTCAGACAGAGATACCCATGATAACAACCTACAATAAAAGCTTATTTTTGCTTCCCTTTGATATACAAGAATTTGTAAATTTAATATATAACAAGCTAAAATCAAAAAAGTCGACTGGACCTCATAATATTCCAAGTTTCTTAATTAAAAGCATCATTCATATCTTAGCTTCTCCGTTAGTTCACATTATAAATCTGTCGTTCGAAAACGGTGTATTCCCAGAGAAGCTAAAATTGAGCAAAGTCACCCCAATTTTTAAGAAAGCAGATACTCGTAATAATTACAATTATCGACCTGTCTCACAATCATCTGTATTTTCTAAAATATTTGAATAATGTTTTTTAGCTCGATTAGAACCATTTCTGGATAAAAATAAAATTCTCACCAACAATCAGTTCGGTTTTCGTCATAACTTATCAACACAGCAAGCTATTCAAACATATTACGACAGAATTATTTCAAAAATGGAATCCAATGAATGTCCCGTCACAATATTTTGTGATCTAAAAAGTGCATTTGATTGTGTAAGCCACTCAAGACTTCTCAATAAAATAGAACATTATGGCATTCGTGGAGTAGCTTTCAACTGGATACAATCATTTCTAATTAATCGTTGGCAATATGTGTCTATTAAATATAACAAGAACTCTAAAATGTCAGAAATAATTTCCAATCTTTTGGATACATCGGTAGGTGTGCCACAAGGATCTATTCTAGGCCCTATACTATTCTTGTTATACATTAACGACATGGACCTAATGTTTGAAGGAAAAAACAATATACATTTGACTATGTATGCCTATGATACATCCGTGATTGTATCTAACTTGGATAGAAATATACTCGAGAACGATTGTAATGATGTTTTCAATTCATTAACAACATGGTTTAATGCAAATAATATTTTTTTAAATAAAACAAAAACAAATTACATTAGATTTCATAATTGTGCGAATAAAAATGATATGAACATCAACATAAATAACAATACAATACAAAGAGCTGACAAAACAAAATTTTTGGGTTTGAAAATTAATGAACATGGTCAATGGAATGATCATTGTCACGATGTGATACGTAAACTGAACTGCACTTGATATTTAATAAGGAATCTGAAGAATATACTGCAAGTTAAACAGTTACTTTAATTCTATAACGCTCAAATTGGATCTGTTTTAAACTATGGTTTGTGCCTTTGGGGCTCCTCCCCAATTACCTCAGATGTTTTCATTAGCCAAAAAAACATAATCAGATGCATTGCTGGAGTCACAAGAACCACGTCTTGTAGAAATTTATTCAAGCAGTTCAATATACTACCTTTACCGTCTGCATTTTTACTAGAATTGTGTATTTTTGTGTACAAAAATAAAAGTAAATTACCTGTAAGTACGGATATTCACGATTATTTCACGAGAAATAATACAGATTTCAGAATGCTCTGCAATAAACTTAAAGTAGGAAGAAAATCTCCTCAATATTTAGGCCTTAAGTTTCAAATAAGTTGCCACAAGAATTGAAAAATATTACTAAACTGGATATTTTCAAAAAAACATTGAAAACTTTTCTAATTAATAACTGTTTCT
Source organism: Dromius quadrimaculatus (assembly GCA_963989225.1). NCBI lineage: Eukaryota > Metazoa > Arthropoda > Insecta > Coleoptera > Carabidae > Dromius > Dromius quadrimaculatus. Next base: position 23,787,748 of record OZ022336.1, on the reverse strand, counting down.
ACTCTTTGGACGAATATTTCAATTATAAGTAAGCTTTATGTCTATTATTTATCATGTTATGTCTATTATTCATCATGTTACATTTGAGTATATTTTGTATTTTGACCTTTTCCACACATATGTGGAAAAATAAATTATTATTGAAAAATTATTATTAATAATTCCATTTTTGCTTGATTTTCGAAAATAATTAACTTCTGGAATAAATGTGACAAATTCTGACTCATGTCTAGTTGGTAACGAATGTAAATAATACAATTCGGAATCTTTTTCAAAATTTATTGGAATTGAAATAAAATAAACAATTTGATCTAGTGAAATTTTACAATTAATCTTCAACAACGATTCAAAATCTAAAATATTTTCCGATTTGGGTTCAAAGGGTAATTGACCATCATAATAACCTTAAATCACTACATAGTATGAAACAAAGTCGCTTTCTCTGTCCCTATATCCCTATGTATGCTTAAATCTTTAAAACTACGCAACGGAATTCGATGCGGTTTTTTTTAATAGATAGAGTGATTGAAGAGGAAGGTTAATATGTATGATAACATCTATTAAATAGTGGAGAAATACTGTTATTTTTGAGGTTTCTAATGTGATGTCGTAAATAATTAAATTTTTTCCGCTTACATTGCAAACGCAGGCTGAGCCCTACGAGATTTATCACAACACATTCGCGAGGGTTGTTATTGTAGTATTATCAACGTGGCGCACGAGCCGTATTAGTTTGTTCACTCATCGTTTATCCGATTGATTTGAAACTTACTACAGTTGTTGTTGGCTCTTTCAAGAAAGTTCTCAGTATTGTACCACCAGCATACCTCAAGTGGCACACGAGCCGTATTTGTCCGTTCACACATCGTTCATCCAATTGTGTTATAATTTTATATAGTGGTTGTTGAATGAAGGTTCTGACATAGTAACACTAACGGTATTTGTCCGATCGAGCATCGTTCAACCATTTGAATTGAAACTTTCTATAGTTGCTGCTGGCGCTTGCGTGGGGACCAATTTTAAGAATTCTTCCACCTGTAGAATCACATACCTATTATCACTATAAACATGGGCTATAATTTACTCTCAAAAAAAGGGTTACCCACAAAAACTTCAATTTTAACCCAAGTATTGAAAAAATGACCAGTAGAATTCCTTGCATTGCCTGCGCTGCAATACAATCTTACCGTAAATGATCAAATTAAATACTGATGATGCCATCTATACATAGATCTACGCATTTATCAAGAAATTCTAACAGCTTAAGTTATGTTCTAATTGATTTACTCAAGCAAGATATATGGTATTATTGTTAATAATTATCTTATACTATAAAACTATGCTTCAAAGATTCGTATAAAAATGTTGAATATTATTAAATGTCCACCCGTGCGAAGCCGGCACGGGTTGCTAGTTCTATATAATTCTTCAATTAATTGTTGTGGGTGTATAAAAGAAGGGTGAATGGTCCTCATCTTGCAAAATGTTATGGAATTTTCGATATCTTGTAAAATACTTAATATTATGTTTCAAAGCGTTGTGAGTTGATTTAATTATTCCTTCACATATAAAATCTCATTTAAACCAAAATTCTGAATCATTATTCATTCAAATATTCAATTTTTGATACTATAACAAATTCATTATGTTTAATGTTTCCTACTGTATCATTAAAATCCTTTATCATCTGTATATTAACAGAATATGTCAGTTTCAATTGATTCTCGAAATGATGCTGATTTTTCTCTAAATGTTCTGAGATCTTATTATATTTTTTTGCCACCTTGAGCGTCCAAATTTCCTGTGATTTGTTCAAATATACTTCACAAGCCATTTATCAAACCACTTTAAGATCTACTTCTTGAATAAAAGTTCATTCTATTCAATTTTTCTACAATTTTATTTCGAACATATTCAAGAATTTTTTCATTATTGCCAAACTCCGATGAATATTTAGTTCTATTGAATAGACTCGATTTTAAAAGGTCGTATAGCTTATTCAAGGTCTGGAATTCGGTGATAAAAGAATCCAAGTCATAATAGTGGACGAATGTATGTGTCGCTTTTTCCAACTTAGCAGGGCCCAAATTGATTGGTAGGATACCTCTATTTTCCGTGATATTTATCATTTCGGCTCCATAGCAGAGTTCGAGGAACCTGGAAGATTTTGAAACTTGTAAGTGGTTAATTTTGGTCTTCTGATATTTGATAAGTGTATATTGTCATGAGTATTACCGTGTCTCACATTAATTTTTGCAGTTTTTAATGTACGGTTGACACTAATTATTTTCTCTTTATTGTATTTATTTTTTGTTTCGCGTTATTTCTGTATATTTTTGACGTATACTTCCGGGTAAATCCTAATTCTAATTCCATTGCACTTTCCAATTGTTTTCTCCTTTTGTTGTTGGAGTTTCTTGTTAACTTTTTGATGAATAAATTTCATTTTATTCTTATGATTCAAAATATAATTATTTATGAGCTGGTTTTCCAGAACAATATTGGAAGGGAACTTTGTATCTAAATGGCATGATATGATTTCGAAAGGTTTCAACTTAGTTGAAGAATGGATGGTGTTATTATATGCCAACAATGCGTAATTCACTTTGGCTCTATATTTTCCTTTTTAAATTCATCCTAATTATTAAAAAGCCTAATGTGTTCTATCAACGTCGAATGGAATCTTTCGACAATGCCGTTAGATTCCGGGTGCTGAGAACTAACAAAGTGAATCTTAACTTTGTGCAATTCCAAAAGTTCTTTTACCAATGAATTTTTAAACTCCAATCCATCATCAGAAATAATTGTATCAGGAATGCAATGATGAGTGAAAAATTTGATTAAATTATTCACAATTTCTATTCCTTGAGATGAATTCAATCTATACGCTTGCGCATATTTTGGAAACGAATCTACAATAGTGAAAAATTTCGAATTTTAGAGTGTAATACTATCTATGTTCGCGTTTAAGTAAGTTTAGTTTTTATGAGCACCGGCAATCTTCTCTGATATTTCGGAAATTACTGTGCAAATAAAAATAAAATAGGTGGAAAGAACGGTATAAAAGGATAGTGAACGCGAATAAATATAAGGAATTAGTGTAAAACCAGCCAAAAGTGCTAAAAAATCGTTTCTAAAGTGAGTGCGTGAAGTGGCCTTGTACAGGTGATAAGTCAGTGCAAGGTGTGTAAGAGCTTTGACACAAGCACGCTGTGTCAGGCAGGGAGCAAAGCCAGTGGCGGAGTGAGTGGAGAATGGACAAAGGTTTTAGAGAGCGAAAGAACTCGTGGGATAAGCGGAAAAGAGAGGAAAAGAAGGAAGAGGAAGGAGAAGGAGATATTTTCAAAAGAAGTAAAATTGTGACAAGAACACCTGAAAAATTGAATAGTAGTGAAACTGAAATAGAAGAGCTTAAGGGCATGATAAGCGGATTAATCCAGACGGTAAATGAAGTTAATACTAAAATAGACACCAATCATACGGATCTAAAAAAGGAGATTAGCAAAAACACTATGTCAATAGATCAACTTAGAAAAGAATATGAGGAAAAAGAAAAAAATTGGCAGAAGGAAAAGGAGATAATGATGGGAGAGATAGCAGCACTAACAAAAAAATTAGAAGAACAGGATAAGAAAAGTAGAAATAAAAATATAATAGTGAAAGGCTTGGTAATTGAAGAGAAGGTTCCAAAAGAAGCAATAAGTGAATTGCTGGAAAAGGAGTTGAATATCAAGTGCCCATTAAAATCAGCTACACTTATCGGAAGTAAAGAGAAATCGTCAATAATAGTAGCAGAATTAGAAGATTATGGAGATAAAAACAGGATTATGACAAACAAAAATAAATTGGAAGGACAAAACATATACATTGATAATGATTATACCAAGGAAGAGAGAAAGATATAAGTGTTAATGAGAAACAAAGCAAAAGAAGAAAAAGATAAGGGTAAACACGTTAAAATCTTTGCTAATAGACTACTAGTAGATGGTAAGACTCTGGTATGGAATGCAAAGAATGGTAATTGGGAGGAACAGTCAAGGGTATGTGTAGTAAGTAGAAATGTTCTAAAAAACGAATAAGCACAGAAGAAAGGTATACTGAAAAGACAAGGCTACGGACAAGGATATGCAGAAGGAACACTAAAGAAATTACTGTATGTACGTGGAATGTTCGGGGTACGAAATCGAGTGAGTCATATAAAAATTTAAATCAAGTTTTTAAGGATTACAGCATTGACATTGCTGCAATACAGGAAACGAAACAACAGGGAAATAACATGTTAGAAGTTAATGATTATTTAATTTTTAATAGTGGGTTTGAAACAATCCATTTAGGAACGGGTTTTATGGTGAAGAAAGAACTTGGACATATAGTGATGGAGTTTAAACCAATAACAGACAGAATATGCAAACTAAGAATTAGAGGCAGATATAGAAAAATTACTATTGTTAACGTACATGCCCCATCAGAGAATAAAGAGGAAGAAGAAAAAGACATGTTCTATGAGGAACTATCCAGAGCAGTGGATGACATCCCAAGGTATGATGTTAAAATTATAATAGGAGACTTAAACGCTAAAATAGGAAAAGAGGAAGAGTACAAACACATAACTGGAGGATATAGTAAGCACGAAGAGTCGAATGACAATGGGAGAAGATTGATAGAATATGCAATGGAAAGAAACATGAAAATAATGAGCACAAGTTTCCAAAGGAAGGACATATATAAAGGAACATGGGTCTCACCAGATGGAAACACATGCAACCAGATAGATCACGTTCTTATTGAAATGAAATTTAGCAATCAAATAAAAAATGTAAGATCGCAAAGAGGAGCAGAGGGCGCAACTGATCATTTCCTTGTCAAAGTCATAGTGAGGCAAAAAATCCCAAAAGTTGCCAAGAACAAGTGTTACAGGATGGAACGATATGAAGTACAGCGACTAAAAGAGGAAAATATAAGTCAAACATATGAACTTTTAATAGGAAGGTATCTCTCAGAGCAAAAAATGACGGAAACAATAAATGAAAAATGGAAAGATTTAGAGGACACAATGAAAAAAACGGCTACACAAGTTCTTAAGAAAACCAAAGTGAGACAAAATAAGGACTGGTTTGACATGGATTGTGAAAGCGCAATGAAGGCGAAAAACAAAGCAAGACAGCAGTATATACAAAATAAAAACGAACAAAACGCAAAGCAGTATGAAGAGGAGGAGAAATGTTTTAAAACAATCTGCAGGCGAAAAAAGAGGAAGAGAATGGAGAAAATGCTGGATCAAACAGAAGAAAACTATAGAAACAAAGCGATAAGGAATTTCTATCAGGACGTTAGAAAACAAAAGAACGAAACATTTGGCAAAACGGTGTATTGCAAGAACAAAGAAGAACAACTGGTGACAGGAGGAGAAAAAATTAATAGATGGAAAGAGCATTTCGAAGAGCTGCTTAATGTGGAAGGAAATGAAGAACTAGCGAGGGATGCAACAGAAATAATGTATACAATGGATGCAAAATACGAGGATCTAATAGAAACACCTACTTTAGAAGAAATAAACCAAATTATTGATACATTGGAAAATAACAACAGCCCAGGAGAAAACGGATTAGAAGCAGAAGTATACAAATACGGAGGAGAGGAATTACGGGTTCAAATATTTCGCTTGATTGAAGAGATTTGGGAACAAGAGAAAATGCCAGAACGATGGAAAGAAGCGGTGATTTGTCCAATTCTCAAGAAAGGAGACAAGACGAAGTGCGAAAACTATAGAGGCATAGCTTTACTAGATGTGGCGTACAAAATCTTTGCAATGTGTTTGAGGAACAGACTGGGAATTTTCGCGGAGGAAACTATTAGAGAATATCAAGCGGGATTCAGAAAAAATAGGTCCACCACTGACCAGATATTCACAATAAAACAATTAATAGCCAATAGCCATGAACATAACCTTGAAATGAACATATTATTTATAGACTTTAAGCAAGCTTACGATACTATCAATAGAGCGAAAATGATGGAAATTCTAAGAGAGCAACGACTTCCAAGAAAATTAGTTGAGCTAACGAAAATGACTCTGGAAAATATAAATTGCAAAGTTGTAGTAGATGGTCGAGTATCGGATAGTTCCAAAGTGGAAAGAGGACTTAGACAAGGGGATCCTATCTCACCCATACTTTTCAACTTGGTACTGGAAGGCATAATAAGAAGAAGCAAACTTTATCGAACAGGAACAATTTACAGACAAAGACACCAATTGCTTGCCTATGCAGACGACATTGCTATGGTAACAAGGACAAAAAAAGAGCTGAAACAAATCTTTGAGAGATTAGAAGAAAGGGCTAAAGAGATTGGCTTGAAAATAAATGGGGAAAAAACGAAATATATGCAAGTTAAAGGAGGCAATAATCAAGAAAAGAAAAATCTGAGAGTTAAGAAAGGAGATAAGGAGTACATTTTTGAAGAAGTGGATAACTTTGTTTATTTAGGAGCAACTGTTACTAACAACAATGAAGAAGATGTAGAAATTAGGAATAGATTAACCAAAAGTAGCAGATGTGTAGGATCCTTTTTCAATTTCCTAAAGTCAAAAGTGGTGTCAAGGGCAGCAAAAATCAGAGTATATAAAATAGTAATACGCCCAACGGTTTTATACGGCAGTGAAGTGTGGACATTAAGCAAACTCAATCAAAAGAAACTGGAAATTTGGGAGAGGAAAATTCTGCGAATAATATATGGTGGGAAAAACATAGATGGTCTCTTCTTCCGAAGAACTAATACAGAAGTTATGGAAATGTATGGTGAAGTGAACATAAAATGTGTAATAAAGAAGCAGAGGTTGAAATGGCTGGGACATATAGTGCGTATGCCAGATGACAGGGTGACTAAATCAGTTTTTAATGGAGGAGTAGTGACTAAGAAAAGGAGAGGGCGCCCGAAGGAAAAGTGGTTCAGTGCGGTTCAAAAGGACATTGCTCAGATGGGTATAAGACAGTGGGAAAAGAAAGCCGCAAATCGAGAACAGTGGAGAGGCGTGGTGCATCAAGCCATGAGCCTACAAGGCTTGTAGAGCTGAACAATATATATACTATCTATGTGTAAAATTTTGAATGATTTAGTTGCCGTAGGAGTAATATTGAATTTTAATTTCAATGGGTAGCTGTCATATTTAGTGATTGATATAAGTTTGGATTGAGTTCTTTTGTTTTGGCCAACAATACAGTTGTTCGATACGTGCAAGTGTATCGTCAATTCCTAGTTCATTAGTTTTGTCCTCATGATAATTTTGAATGATTTGGATAATTTCATCTTCCTCAAAAACTTCAATTAATTTTGGATTACATTTCACCAACTTAATTTGTGAATTTTTGAAGTAAATTTGGAGGATACTACTAGATTTTTCATGAATCTCGTTTTCAAAATATAAATGATATTCAACTTTCGGCACAATATATTCTTCCATGAATCTAATTATTTCTTGTTCAAATCCTGATTTCGAAAACTGTACTAAGAATCATTGTTTATTCTCGTGGATTTTTAAAATGACTGGTTCGTTGGGGCTATATTCAACTTCAGATATAATAATCTGATTTTTACCGTAATGACAGGGCACTCAACAATTGGTACTCCAACAATGGGGTTTTCGGCATTGGAGTGAATTGTTGCGTCACTATCCGGGTCGTCAGGTGGAATGCATGATTTATCTACTTCTACAACTAAAGATACATGGTCACTGTGGACATTTTTCTCTAACTGTTGGTTAAAGTTGCTCATGTACTCGAAAAATGCGTCACCTTTATTTTCGCTTTCGTTGACATTCATTTCAATGTCTGATATTTGATTATCATCGTTATTTTCATTTTGATAGTAAACGGTTATCATTATATCAGTTTTCCTAAAAATATGTTCTATCATTGATTTTACATTAAACCAAAGTAAATGATCACAACCACATCCTAATTTGGGAATACTCAAATTTTTTATATCATTCTTCAAACAAAATATTTTTAAATTTAAAAGACTATAAAATATATCTTGATTTGTAGGTTCATCGAAATAATTATTTTAATGAATAGTGAATCTTGATTCATCTTTCAAATAAACCAACTCATACTATTTTGGGTTTTGGGCTTTCAATTTATTCACATTCTGGAATTTTTCTCGAAATTGCTTGGTTATGCCATTTGACATTGCTTGGTTATGCCATTTGACATTGCTAGGTCTTTACTTACACAATGTGCTAAGGTTTCATTTTTCGGTGCATCAAAAAGATGTCCCAAAACTTCAAATATTCTATAATCATTATGTACATTGGTTTGTTTACTTTCTAAATAATTCTGATACTGTGAATGGTGTGACTCATTTCCAATATTCTCATCGTTAATTTGAACGATACTATTTAAATTATCAGGCATGCGACTCAATGCATCGGCGTTTGTATTTAATTTCCCTTTTTTATATACTATCTCATAATCAATTTCTTCAAGCTTCGAATGCCATATGATTAACATTTGACTACAATTTCTTAATGAAAATAGCCACTACAAGGGTTTGTGGTCGGTGAATATTCTAAATTTTTGTCCATAAATATAAGGTCTAAAGTACCGTGTTGCATATACGATTGCAAGAAGCTCCTTTTCAATCGTAGAATAATTTGTCAGAGTTGAGTTTAGAGTTCTGCTTGCGTATGCAATGGGTAGGTCATTGCCTATAGTGTCTTGAGATAAGACGGCTTCTATTGCTACGTTGCTTGCGTCACAGGTCAAGTTAAATTCTATACTAAAGTCTGGGTATTATGAAATGGGTTCGTTAATCAGCAGGTTTTTGCAAGTCTCAAAACATTTCACGTAGTCTAGGTCAGTTATATTTATTGTTGCGTCCTTCTCCAGGCATTTTGTGAGAGGCTTAGTTATCTTTGCAAAATCTTCACTAAATTTTCTATAATATCTCAGAAGTCCTAAAAATCCTCTAATTTGCTTGGTTGATTTTGGAATAGGGTAATTTTGTATCGCGATAAATTTATCGGGATTTGGCTTTACGCCATCAGGAGTTACAACATGTCCAAGATATGAAACTTCCTTTTTTAAAAACTCGGATTTATCCAATTGAATTTTGAAATTGGATTGTCTCAAACGATCAAAAACTAATGCTGAACTATAAACATGCTCTTGGAGACTTGTACTGAATATAATTTTTTCGTCAAGATAAACTTAGCATTTATTGTTAGTTAACCCTATCCATATGTTATCCATTACGCGCTGGAATGTCGCGGGGGCGTTTTTAAGCCTGAATGGCATATGAAGGAACTCATAGTGTCCGTCTTCGGTGTTAAAAGCAGTTTTTTGAATATGTGTCTCAGTCATTTCTATCTGGTGAAAACCAGAAGCTAAGTCCAGGGTGGTAAAGTACTGACAGCGTCCTAATTTGTCAAGTAAATCTGTTATATTGGGTAACGGGTATTTGTCATCGATCGTCTTGTTATTTAGTTCACGGTAGTCGATCACTATGCGCCATTTTCTCTGTCCTGATGCGTCTAATTTCTTTTTGACGATCCAAATAGGAGATGACCGGGGTGAACATGAAGTTCTAATAATATTGTCACTGAGCATTTTTCGAATTTGGGTACGTACTTCTTCCTTGTGAATTTCCGGATATCTATATGACTTGGTATAGATGGGAATTCCGTTTGTGGTTTCAATTGAATGCTTTATTTGGTTGATGAATGACAATTTGTTATTTTCTAAGTGGAAGATATCTGAGTATCCGCCAACCAATTTAGTTATAGCTAATTTTTCTCCGGCATTCATGTGGTCGGTACGTATTTTTGGAATGTCAAATCTGATTTTCTCTGAATGAATTGAATTAGAATTTGGGCTGGAAAGTTCCATGTAATTGTCCATGTTTCCAACGGGAATGGGCTTGGATTGATCAAAGCTAACTTCGGTATTGTTATAATTTATAACGGTGCAAAAAGCTTGATAGTCTTGGGCCGTAGCAATGCATTCAGGTATAACTAAGCTATGATTTCTCATTTCGGGAATTAAAACAGTGCCTTCTTTCTGACTTACTTGAATTTCAATTTGTTTTTCATTGTTTGGTTTCAGGGTAACTTTCTTTTCAGAAAATAGAATATTATTTGTGTTCATTTTATTGATAAAATTATGATGATGAATCTTTATTTTACTGTTTGGAGTTATGATCAAATCTTAATTTAAATCGATCACTATTTTCAATAATTTCAAATTATCTAGCCCCAACAAAATATCGAATTGGTCATGAAAATTGAATAAATGATATTTTGAATATAATTTTTCATTTGAATTAAAGATTTTTGAAACTGGTATATTCGTGCTATAATTTTCAATTGAAGTATTATGAGCGGTTGAAATTTGGAATGGATCATTAATAATAAATTTTTCATAATACTTTTTTTGCGATATCAGGTTTCACAAATGATTTAGTGCTACCGGTGTCGATGAGAACTTTTAAATCATATTCAGGGAAAATTATATACGGTAGTTTACTTTGATTATTGATCAAATTAATCAATTCGAGTTTTGATATTTTTCTTCCTCTGTTTCCGAGGTCACTACGTGCAAATTTGTTCAATCATTTTCGATATTATAAAGCTCAGCGGGTCTAGAAAAACTATGAGACGGTCCTGCTCTTGGCCGGATCGTATTTCTTGTTGATATGCTCGTGGGTATGGGCTTGTATGTGTTAGAAGTAGCAAATTTTGTATTTTGATTTTGCGTGGAAGGTTTGAAATTATTTCTTGGAATTATTTTATTTGCTGAATACTGAGGATTAGCATGAGGTTGCGTTTTTTGTTGCACAAATCGCGAGTTATATGCAAAATTTGGCTGTGCAGGTCGCGAATTATACGCAAAATTTGGTTGTTGGGCTTTTACAGGATTGAATTGTGTCTGAGGCTTTGTTAAGAAAATTCATTCTGAGGCAATTTTATATTCTTTGTATTATTACTAAAACTCAAAAATCTAGGTAATAATTGGAGACCTCAATTCCAAAAGGATTCAAGTGCCAGTTTCAACATCCGGAAATATGAGGATAAAAAGATTTTGCAGACAAGCTATGTAAGAAAATGCTTTATAAAAAAGAAAATTCTATTTTTCAGAACATTTGAGACAAAAGTGTTTTGTATATTCTAGAGTTCCAGACAGCATTGATTTAAATATAAAAGATAACCTTGACATTTTGGAAAATGGTACAAGTGTCTATTATACTGTTAATTATAGAAAGATCTAAGTATCTTCATCGAATGCTATCAAATCACAAAAAAATGTGCATATATTTTTCAGGAATATGTTTTGTTCTATTTTTACTTTAGCGGGATTATCTTTTGTAATTTTAATACAGAAGATTTTCAAAATGTTGAGCTTCGAAGTGTTCAGAAAAAAGTGTGCAGTTTGTTGAAATTCTTAAAGTTTTCTTGTTTCATATCTATCACATTAAAAGGTTGAACGTGGCGCATATTTTGTATCAAGTTTCCAATACACTCAAGTATAAATAGTTTGCGAATTTTTCTACACTTTTCAATAAGTGCGAAGTCGCGATCACATGCCATATACGAATTCCCATTTACTGAGTTCTTCTGCAGAAATTTTCAGGTTTTTGTAATCAATGTGCTCTAATCCTTGTGTTTTCGAGCGTTTTCTTTCAGATTTTGCCACTTTTTTTTTAAATTCATTTCAACGATTTTGAGTCATCGTCCATTCTAAATGCGACTATCAACACTATATGCTACGCAACAAAACAGAACAACACTGCTAACTTCAATGGTACTAATTACCTTTTGTACCAAAAGCATGCCTCGCATAGATCCTCCCTCGATCTGTGTGCTCAACTAGATGAGGAAATTCAATCTGAGGCACTTATACCATTTTGATTCATGTTGAGCTTGGCACATAGATTGTTTTACTATTAAAATGTAGATATTTGAAAATTTGGCACTTGGACCCTTTTGAAATTTGGGTCTTCAATTCTCTTTCACCGTGAAAGTCCGGTACCATATCTAAGTATTCTTTCTTTAGAATAGGTACAGCGGCGGGTATTCCGGTCTCTGGCATTTTGATTTTATTGTTTTTACTTGGAAGCAAAATTGGATTTTTGAGAATATAATTTATTCTACTGGAATTTCTATGTATTACACGATCGTCTAGATCAGAGTCAGAATCTGATATTTCAGAACTATCGGAATTTATTATTGAAGGTGAACCTCTAAAAGACATGTACTCACGACAAAATCCAGTACATTGGTCCTGAAGATTGTAGCGTCGTCTTCTACAGCTGCTGGACTCGATGTTCTCTCGAACACCTCGTTGTAGATGGGAGGTGAAGAACTTTGACTCCTTTGGTTCTGGACTGCTTGGCTGATGTCCGTTCAGCGGACAGGTACACAGCAGTTGATACGAAACAAAATCATAGTCGTTAATCTTGTTTTGGCAATCCTACCGACTGCGCCATATGTTTTTAAAAAGTTACTTCATTGTCATAAGGACTACAATTCTAATGTTTACTGGATAACTAACAGATTCAGACTAACTTATCAACTACAAAACTACGTGAGGTAAAATATGCTGTTGGCAAATACATGAAAGTTCATATTACACAAACAGCAGCAAAATGTGCTTGGTTTCTGCTAACGTTAGAAGTTCTCAGGATGTTAAGGTGATGTAACTGATATTTATAAATATATATATATATATATATATATATATATATATATATATATATATATATATATATATATATATATATATATATATATATATATATATATATATATATATATATATATATATATATATATATAAAAAAATTGCAAAAATTGCAGTTTAACGGTGTAACGGTTGTGATTGGGCGCAATCAAGTAAAAATGTGATCGAACATCTGGAAAATTTTTACTCTTAAACTTTCTTAAAATAATATTTCAATCTTGGACTATGTCTCGGTCTACACATTTACTTGTCAGAAATTCATGAAGATTCTTCCTGTTTCAAAAACGTTGTTATGCTTAATATCAGTATACCAATTCTTTCCCTGAAGAAGTGTCAAAACTGTACACGAAATATTGGAATTTGAATTAAATTACTACCACTACAAGTTTCAAAATTTATTGAAATTGTGCCCAATCACAACCGTTACACCGTTAAACTGCAATTTTTGCAATTCTTATCTTTCAACTAGTCGGTTGTTACTACCCTTCTACTATATATATATATATATATATATATATATATATATATATATATATATATATATATATATATATATATATATATATATATATATGTATATATGTCTGATCTCAACTGCTACATTCACTGAATACATTTGTCACTTGAGCTGTCAAAGATTGTTTATTACCTGCTACGTTTCTTGTACATTCAATTTTTTTCACTGCTGCGTTTATTTTGTCTGTCTTCTTCCACATTATTAAATAGTGTATAGGTATTTATTTTGGAATTATTTCTTCCTCTGATTTCTCATGGCCGTGCAAATATACTATCAAAACGTAAGAGGATTGAATACTTAATCTATTACTTTTTATAATAACTGCCTATCATCTTCTGTCGATTTAATTTGCCTTACTGAAACTTGGCTGAGCGACAATGTGTATAATGATGGGCTATTTTCTTCCGAATATAATGTCTACAGAGCTGATAGGGATACACTAAGAAGTAATAAGAAAAAGGAGGGGGGAGTCCTGTGCTTTGAATCATAAATATCACTCTACGAAAATAAGCTTATAACTTCATCCTTGCTCCTTATCTGATACCCTGTGTATGAAATTATTTACCTCGTCCAATTTTCATATCTATGTTATGGTTGTTTATTGTTCTCCACCTGTCACTCTTGAACTATCAACTTTTGTACTTGACTCTATCAAAAGTTTCATTCCACCATTGAACAGTAATTTTCTAATTATTGATGATCAAAATATCATAAATCTAATGAACATTTCTTCGAGAAATGATAACTTATCAAAGGCTTTCGAGGATTCTATGACTTCATTGAATGCTTATAAGTACAATAATGTTCTGAACAAGAATGTAAAACTGCTCGACGTTATCTCAAATATGCTCTGCTCTGTCACTCATCATCTTGATCCATTTGTCGATGAAGTGATCATCATCCTTCTCTTTTCATTAGAGTCTCTTTTTCTATTCCTTCAAAATTGAAATCCTGCACGGTGAATAGCATTTCTAGATATAATTTCTGCTATCGAAATTATGACAAGCTTTATAATTCACTATCTCAGACAAGCTGGGAAGAAATTTATTATATTGATGATGATGACGCTACGTTTGAGAAATTTCATGCAATTCTTCATTCTGCTTTTGATAGCTGAATCTCTTATTCTAAGCCTTGTATTCGTTCCTATTCACCATAGTTCAATCGTCAAAGTATCGTTGATTTAGATCTTAAGAAAAGTACCACAAGTTATACAAACGACACGGCGATAGAAAGTACCTGGATGAATTCAAACTTTTGAGAGCAATTATCAAGAAAGAAATAAGAGTAGAGCACGACAAGTATATATTCGACATGGAAAATCAAATAGCTAACGACCCTAAGAAACTCTTTTGTTGAATAAATAATAAACGTCATGAATCTAGGATACCTGGCTTCATAAAATTAATAATGTAATATACGATTCCACTTCTAAAATTGTGCAAGGCTTTGCTGATCTCTTTTAAGGCGTCTATACAAACAATACACTCGATCCTCATGTAGACATCATTTATAATAATGCTGAGATATTAAACATTACTCATATGAGTAAGAAAGATATTCTAGATGCCATTAAATCATCAAAATCATCCTCTAATCCTGGTCCTGGCAAATTCCCAGCATATATCCTTAAAGGTTGTATGGACATTTTCGTTGAACCTTCATTCTATCTGTTCAATCTTTCTTTATCTCGTCATACATTTCCATCTTTTCTTGAAGGTTCATACATAACTCCAATTTTCGAATCAGGAGATATCTCCAATATTTCGAACCATCGACCTATAGCAATTCTCTCGAATTCATCCAGAGTGTTTGAGTCTATCCTCTATAAATATATTTACAGCTCTGGGCGACACTGAGTATCCATACATCAACATGGATTTATAAGTGGCAGATCAACAACAACCAAACTTTACTGAATACACCCTCAATTTTCTGTCGACTCATCTTAATCAGCATGAACTGCGTGTGCACTATAATAGTTACAAATCCCAATCGTTTGTTGCTACTTCTGATGTTCCTCAAGGATCAAATCTTGGACCCCTGTTATTCTTGCTGTTCATCAATGACATCGTTGACTCAATTCAAAATTCGAATATTCTGCTATATGCAGATGATCTAGAAATATTTAGAACAATTAATTCGATCAAGGATGCAGTTTTGTTGCAAAGAGATGTAAATAACTTACTGTCCTGGTCTTCATCCTCCAATCAGTTTCTCAATTACAGTAAATGCAAAATCATGAGTTATTCCGTCAAAAAATTTATCCATACACACGAATATAGAATTGGTAGCTCTCGCCTAGGGCAAGTGAATCAATCCAAAGATTTAGGTGTTCTGTTCGATGAAAAATTGAACTTCAACGACCATATCAATAATACTATGAAATCATCGTACAGAAACCTAAGCTTCTTGATGCAGAACACTCAATGTTTCACGAAAACATCAACACTTCACAAAATCTATTTCTCATTAGTGAGGTCAAAATAAGAATACTGTCTGCAAGTTTGAGTGCCAATTCACGATAAATACATTTCTTTGGTTGAATCCATCCAACGTAAATTCCTTAAATATTGTTATTTCAAGCTTCACGGGCGGTATCCTGACTCTGACTGCCTGTACGAAACACTACTCTTTGATTTCAATTTTGTTCATCTCGCGAATCGTAGGAAAATTTTATTCCTTATTTACCCATATAAATGATTGCATAATCACATGAGCGATCCTATAACACTTCAACTAATACATTTTGCAGTACCAAGGCCAAGTTCGCGGAGCATTCCGACATTTTATTACAGTCTCTCACGTACAAATTATGAAACTAAATCACCTATCCGAATGCTCTGTACAATTTATGACCACATTTCAAGTACATCTGATATTGATATCTTTGGTAGCTCACTGGAAGAATTCAGACGCCATCTACTAAGCAGTATTTTTTCTTTCCAATTTACACTCATCTCACACACATTCAATGTTGAAGTTATAGTTCAAATGTTATCAATAATCTAGGCGTAACCTTATATTATTCAATATTTGTCTCTCTCGGCAAACTTTTGTTACATTCTTTCTGTGGGATCGTCTTGTAATTGGAACTGGAATATTGGAATAGATAAATAAATGCATTAATGAATAAATAAATAAATGACTCAAATGAATAAATGGATAAATGAATGAATGAATGAATGAATAGATGAATAAATGAATAAATGAATAAATGGATGAATGAATAAATGAATAAATGAATAAATGAATAAATGAATAAATGAATAAATGAATGAATGAATAAGTGAATAAATGAATAAATGAATGGATGAATAAATGAATGAATGAATAAATAAATAAATGAATAAATAAATGAATGTATAAATGAATAAATGAATAAATGAATAAATGAATAAATGAATAAATGAATGAATGAATAAATGAATAAATGAATAGATGAATGAATGAATAAATGAATAGATGAATGAATGAATAAGTGAATAAATGAATAAATGAATAAATGAATAAATGAATAAATGAATAAATGAATGAATGAATAAATGAATGAATGAATAAATGAATAAATGAATAAATGAATAAATGAATAAATGAATAAATGAATAAATGATTAAATGAATGAATGAATAAATGAATAAATGAATGAATGAATAAATGAATGAATGAATAAATGAATGAATGAATAAATGAATAAATGAATAAATGAATAAATGAATAAATGAATAAATGAATAAATGAATAAATGAATGAATGAATGAATGAATAAATGAATAAATGAATAAATGAATGAATGAATAGATGAATAAATGAATAAATGAATGAATGAATAAATGAATAAATGAATAAATGAATAAATGAATAAATGAATAAATGAATAAATGAATAAATGAATAAATGAATGAATGAATAAATGAATAAATGAATAGATGAATAAATGAATAAGTGAATAAATGAATAAATGAATAAATGAATAAATGAATAAATGAATAAATGAATAAATGAATAAATGAATAAATGAATAAATGAATAAATGAATAAATGAATAAATGAATAAATGAATGAATGAATAAATGAATAAATGAATAAATGAATAAATGAATAAATGAATAAATGAATAAATGAATAAATGGATAAATGAATAAATGAATGAATGAATCAATGAATAAATGAACGAATGAATAGATGAATGAATGAATAAATGAATATATGAGTGAATGAGTGAATAAATGACTGAATAAATGAATGTATGAATAAATGAATAAATAAATGAAGCCAAATATTCTTGTTGATATATCACACTTATTACACCGTTGTTGTTTATTCAACGGATTATATAAATGCTCTTTAACCCTAGAAGGGCCAATGAGGTCTGGCCAGACCTATTTGAAATTCAATGCTCAATTACTCTCTCCTCAACAATAATTGAGAACTGAAACTCTTTGACTTTTATAAACTCGACTTGTTGAATCCGATGAGACCATCTTCAAAGCGATTTCGACATATTCAAAGCGAAAAAAGTCGATTTTACTGTGATTTCTCTTAAATTGACCCTATGAGGTCTGACCAGACCTAGACGAATTCTGACATTTTCAAACATGATAGACTTGTATCTGGTGTTGCAATAGGCAAGGGCAAATACTTACAATTGAAGAGGCAACTTTTTCATCCTTTTGTAGTGTTTGGTTAATGAATATTCATGAGAGAAACATAGAATCACAATTTTTCATATTTTTTAGTGGATGTTCTATATTTTCTTTGATTGTTATTCATGTCATTACTGAATGTGTCATTGTAATGTGTGCCATAATGTAACACTATATAGATGGAGCAAATAAAGTAAATATAGTTTTGAATCATACAGCACGCCTCCAAGATTTATCTGCAGCTATTCAAAATGAATATGAACAGAGTATGACTGGTTTTTCATGTATGGAGGAAGAGGAAGACAAACATCAATTCGAAGGTTTCTTCAATCGATAGGTCAAATTTGGCATTAGTATAAATATGGTGTATACCCTGCGCCAAGTCAAATAATCAAGCTGAATATCAATTTTTTTCTCTCCCTTACACCCACACACATACACAACCACTGCCACCTGCACAGTCCATTCAATCATTCAGTAGATTATTCAACACTAAAATACACTTGTCAAGCCTTTTAAAAACTCTTACAAGTCACACAACAATGAAATTCGGTGAAAATCTGGCCAGACCTTATGGGTTCACTTAGCACCAAACAAGTCACTGCCCCTCCTAGGGTTAAACTCCGACGGATTGAATATAATTCGTATGAAAATATGAGTTTCATAGTATACTCTATCGTATGTATTCAAGTATATTTCAACAGTTTGATGATTGAATCTTTTGGATGTTCTGAATTTAGTATGGTCAAAGTCCCAGAATAATACTTATTCTTCGGATGCAGCAAAACTAACTGCCCCTGGGCATCCGACACGAAGAGAGCAGTGCTAGTATTATACGATCATGGAAACTAATTATTCCAATAAAAGTGCATTATATGTTCCATCAGATCGGTGTTATGATGGATACTTATCTTCATTGTCTCCATGAGCTACGGAAATATCGTGAATGTCCTTATTACCTTGTAAATATTCGCTCAGAGTAAGCTGACATTCAAAGAAATTAATTGATTCAGAAATACATAGTCATATTTGAGAGTGTGGCTTCGTGAGTTAGAATATCATTACAGAATATGGAGAAAATTGGAATAAACTTAGTTATATGCATCTAAAATTCCAGTTGCAATAATATAATATAAAAATTACAATTTTTGTTGGGTACACTCTAAGATAGCATAAATAACACCAGGTCTCCTATTTTCCAATTCAGAACATTCCTTCTCCACGTGCCGAAAATGGATGCTTCTTATCCTCTTCGTTCAAATAAGACACGTGCCAAGTGCCAACTCTTCCGCCGCGAAAAAGATAGCTTACCACACTACGATGTGAACCCTAGACCAGAAATATTTTAGACTCCTAATGGGGCGTGTTTGTTATGTTCAAAGATTGTAGAGAGAGAGGACAAAGGATAGAAACTGTTTAGGGTCACGTGTAACTTCCCATGGGAAGTTTAAAACTAAACTACATTCCATTACAAATGATCAATTTTTCTCTACACATGGATGTGCTCTAAAAAAATGATTTTCAATTATAATCGGGATGTTATCAAAAATTACTCTATCTATATTTTTTTTTGTCTCTATCAATGAATAAATTTCATTAGAAACTATATTTGCATGTATTTATTACCCATTTTTTCTGGAAGGTCATATAGCTTATCAGTGGCGTGATAGTGCAAAGCACATGCACGTTTTCTGATGCTTGCAGCTTGCTACTAACCTTACTTCGAAGATCGTTCGCTTGTTTCTTATTTGTTTCTTGACTTTTTTCGTATAATTGTGAATAAAAATCATGGTTCGAAAATGCGTAGCAGAAAATTGTTCAACGACAGATGGAAATAAGCCATCTTCTATATCGTTTCACAGGTAAGACACAATTTCATTCGATGTTGAAATCATTCAGTATGTGGGTGAGAATTTTTTTGAATATATCACTTATTTGATAGATCGAAAGTTGATGATTTGAAAAGTTTGATTTTACACTCGAAAGAGCAAAATCCAAATATATCCGAAAATGCGGAAACAACAATCTTCGTAAGTATTGTTCACTATTCTTAACATTTAGCATTAAACTTTTTCAGTCAGGGTTATTGAACGTTCAATTTTGTTCCAATCTCAAATTACTTCTCTAACTGTTAAAAGTTGAAATATACTTTTTTTTTTGTTTCAAAAAAGTACCTTGGAATTCGGTAGGGAAAATAAATTTTTATCAACAAAAAATATTTTCAATAATCTCTTTTTTTTAATAAATAGACATTTTGTCTTAAAAATGAAACTGATCAAGTATGACCAACCATCAATTCATCTTTAATCCTAGAATCTACAATTCAAGTCTATTGTTCATCCAGTAATTCACAATAGGGTTATCGCTCTGCGCACTTACCCGCACCTTACTCTGCTTTTCACTCACTCACTCAAAACGTCAAATTGAACAAGCTCGAAAGATTTTGTCCTTTTTAGTCTTCTCGTGATTCCATCGTTGTCCAATAACTGGATCGCCTCTATGCTGCTGTGTTGATGTAGTCTAGCTTCATGTTTTGCTGCATAGCTCTGTATTTCGCTCACTACGTCTGGGATCTGTAGATCTCTATGTATATCCGAGTTACGCTCGTACCATCTCGCATTGACATTATCTCGTAGCACCTTATCTTGGAACCGCTGCACTTTGTTTATGTGTTTATTTCTGGCACATCCCCAAATTTCGATGCCGTAAATCCAGATCGGTTTGAGGATTTGTCTATATATTAATAATTTGGTTGGTATGGATAGGCAAGATCTTCTGCCTATCAGCCAGAACATTAACTCTATGATCTTCGTTTTGATATGTGTTTTCCAGTCTTGTTTCTCTTTCAATGTCATACCCAAGTACTTGACTGTAGTCGAGTATTTAATGGTTTTCTCATTGATCTTCACTATTGGTCGATTCTTCAATTTTCGGTTGGTGAAATTAATATGAACAGATTTAGATTCATTCAGCTTTATGATCCACGTTCTAAATTATTCTGCTATTCCGTCTACTGCTTCTTGAAGCCTCAACGTTGTATCTCCAATATTGTGGCCTACTGCAAGAATAGCTGTATCATCCGCAAAAGTCGCAATGGGTACGTCTCTTAGCTTTGGAAGGTCGCATGTATGTAATAGATACAGGATAGGTCCAAGGACACTCCCTTGTGGAACACCAGCCTGAATATCTTCCAATTGCGTGTATGATTCATCTTGTTTCACTGTAAAGATTCTGCTAGTAATGTACGATTCGATAAGATGATCATATACTTTGGGTAGTAGTTTGCTTAATTTGTAAATTAGTGCCAGATGCCACACTTTATCAAACGCTTGTGACACGTCAAGGAACACGGCGGAGCAAATATTTTCCTCTTCCAGAGATTTTTCTATGACGTCAGTGATTCTATGAATCTGATCTATGATAGAGTCTGAACCCAAATTAATAATCTGGTATAATTTCGCTATCTTCGATTATTGGCCCTTATTTTTCTAGGAGGAGCTTCTCAAACAGTTTTGATATTACTGGCAACAAGGATATTGGCCTGTATTAAGTCACATCATCTGTTGGTTTACTAGGTCTTGGTACCATTATTATTTCGGCCACTTTCCATATGCTTGGAACGTGCTCCAATCTAAAGGCAGCATCAGTTAGATAAGTAAGTTTCACGGTGCCCCTCTTTGGCAGTTGCTTGAGAATTTCTTCTGTTATCAGGTCAAGGCCAGGCGCCTTCTTTGCACTGTATTTATTCTTAATTTCGTTGGCCACTTCCTTCAAGGTGATAAATCCAATCTTAATTTCTTGATTTATTTTTTTTCTTTGTGGCAGTACTTCAGTGTGAATTTCATTTGGCTTAAAAGTGTCTTCTAAGTGCCTAGCGAAAGTTTCCGCTTCCTGATCATTATTTCCAGCCCATAATCCATTCTGATTTTTTATCGGCGGTGAGTGCGATCGGACTTTTGATTCTTTTAGTCGCTTTCCACAACGAGTATTCTGTGTCTTTTCTTGCTGTCAATTCGGTAAGATGGATGTTGAATGAGTCTTCTTCTATCTTAATGATTTCTCTTTTAAGTTGCTGTGGGAGTCCGTTAAATAAAGTTTTATCTGATGGATTGCGGGCCTGCTGCCATTTTTTCTTTGCTTTTTTTTTCTCAGCAATGAGTTCTCTTATTTCTAGAGGATAGTTAGTACCAACTGTTTCTCTTATACATTCCCTTGAATTGTTCCATGCTGCTGGTTGTATGTTCTTCATAAAATCTGCAGCTTCTTCATTTAATTCTTCAGTTGTCTTCAGTCTTACATTCAGGTTCATTGTGGAGTTCAGATCCTCCCTGTAACGTTCCCAGTCCGTTGTTTTATTTGTCAAGATTGATCTTGTACTTTTCTTTATAACGATTTCACTTAAAGTCATAATCACTGGTGTATGATCAGAGCTTGGATCTTCAACACTACTCTCAACATCGACAAAGTTAGGTGAAACTTTTCTGAAAATAAAGAAATCTGGTAAATCTGGCTCCTTATTCAGATCTGTCGGCCCATAAGTGGGTTCGCCTGTTGAATGAAAGCTGCATACCTCTTCGTTGAGGGCTTTGCGTAGGTTTCTCCCTTTTGTTATTATTTCTAGAGCCCCAGTCCGAGTGTTCGGCATTGAAATCACCTCCTAATATGAATCTGCTGTCCATGTGTCTTATAAATTCTTTGTATTTTCTCACATTATTATTATGTCGTGGTGGCAGATAAATTGCTCCCACTGATAACTGTTGTCGAGCTGTTTTGATTGTAAGTACAGTTAGTTGAGCTTCTGGACATTGCAGATTTTTTTCTTCATAGTGATTTATATTTTCCTTGATAAGGATCGCACTTCCCCCTCTAGCTTGATTTTAGGGATGTATAGTGTGAAAACTTTGTAGATAATTTTGGTTTGTGAAATGTGTTTTAAAAACAAGACAAATATCTATTTCTTGCATCTTAAGATATATTTCCAATTCTTGTTGGCGCCCAAGTAGTCCGTTGGCATTCCAGGTCATTATTCTTAGATCCTTGTTAGGCATTTGAATGTCGTGAAGCTGCTACTCTATTGCAAATGTTTTCTTTTTTTCGATAAGACTGAATTTATTCAATAGTTCATGCAGTATATCACTGAATGTCGCTTCAGAATCTGATTTTTGTTGTTGCTTTCGGGGCTTTCCTTTTTTTCTATGTCTCTCTTGTCTACTATTTAAAACTTGAAAGTATGTTACTCCTTCGGTGACCATTTTTGGGTTGGTCTGTCTACGTATTGCTGTTTTTTGCTTGTTCAAATTATCTCTTTGTCTCTGAAGTTCCTTTGCCACTGCACATCCCCTGTAGTTAGCAGGATGTTCTTCTGCACAGTTCGAGCATCTTGATTTAGAATGTTTTTGAGTGTTACAATTGACTGTCAGGTGTTTACCGGAACACTTCACACATTGTGGTTCGTGTTTGCAGTATCTTTGAGTATGTCCAAAACGCTAGCATCTTCTGCATCGTGGAATTAGTTTCCTAGTTTTTAATGCTTCAACCTTGATTTTTATATTAAGGATATATTGTATGCTATATATTTTTTCAATATCTGTACCATGTTCAAAAGTGATCAAGAATAAGTTCAGTGGAATTTGATTCATAACACCGTCTTCTCTAGTTCTTTTCATCATATTGACAACATCCAATATTTTGAAGCCCTGCTGCGTAAGGTTCTCCTTGATTTCACTTACCTCGGTAGAGTTGTGCAGGTTACGAATCATAGTTCTAACAGGACGTGTTTGTTTATTCTCATACGTGTGCCAGTCCTGGTTTGCATCGTTCATTGCTTTTGTAAGCATTCTGTAATCATTTTCACTTTCTGCATTCATTTTAACCTGATCATTGTTCAGAATTTTAGATTGATATTTGAGATTATGAGTATCTAATAGTTTACGTAAAATATTATAATTAGTAATTTTGTTTACAATAACTGGCGAAGGTTTTTGAATTTGGATCTCTTTTCCTTGTTGATTTTCTGCTCTTGAGATTTATCTATATGTTGAGTGCTATTATATTCTGTTATTTCTGGTGAATAGCGCATTTTCCATTTCTTATTTCTCTGTACTACCCAGTCCGTTTCTTCGACTATTAGTTTTTCTTCTTCATCCGAATTAATCGGACTAAATGATATTCTTGGCTTCATTGAATTTACCAATTTTTCCAGCTCTTCAATTCGTTTTAGGCTAGCATAATATGCATCTCTCCATTCTTCTATTGTTGTAGGCTCAATTGACGAATTCATATTCGCCATCTGCTTCGTACTTATAAATTTATAAATTTCCTATTACGGTTCTGCCCGTGCCGCCGGATTCATGCTGACAGCCGTCCGGTAGCCGGCCAGCTGACCGAAGGTCACTTGGCGAGAATGCTGATAAATTTTTGAATTATACCAAATATTTGGCAATTAACTAAAACAGATTACAATTAATTTATAGCACAAAAGCACATCAGTTAATAACACTTCAAACTTTCGAACTAACTCACTAATGAGCTGATTTTATTCACTTTATATAAAGTTTATATTTCATACGTGTATTCGCTTTGACAGCTCGCGCATAACTAAAATATAAATATTACTGAAAAAGAAGTTGCTTATCACTTTATTATTCCGCATTTGATCTTAAATAATTATTGTGCTTAATTTTAGTTTCTACAATTTTGTACTTTCACTAAAATTACATGTTCTTCACTTGAAACACAAAACAAGAAAGTATGGTTTTCAATCACCGTATGTATTACAGAACAAAAAGTTCTTGGTATTTTTAATTATTTCGGAACAATCAGAAACTTTAATGAATGATGAATTTGTTTGCCTAATACATACTTAAAGAAATTTCCTCTATGAATCTAGTGAATTATATTGATTTATAGTACTTTTAGTCTTCCATCTCGACAAGTGCCGAACACTTATTCAAAAGAATGCTGGCAGTACCGACTCGCCAATAATATAGCCCAGAATTGAGAAACTTTGTAGTCACACTTAATTACTACTCTGCAAAAGCCTATAATTATTTAAGAAGAAAATTTAATAATAGCTTGCCACACATCCACAATTTCCAAGTGGTTTCAATCTATAGATAGTTCGCCAGGTTTCACAAGTGAATCTCCAAATGCCATAAAGACCAAGGTAGAAGAAGCAAATTGTCAAAATAAGAAAGTTTTTCGTAACTAAGATGGTCATTAGGAGACAAGTAGAATGGAATTGTCATATATTTACCGGACTTGTTGGCTCTCAGTTCGGCTCAAATATTGACATAAATTCAGATCAATCAATTGAAGCCACTGAAGTTCTTGTCTTCATGATGGTTTGTATCAATCCAAACTGGAAACTGCCAGTCGGATATTTTTCAACCGGAGGACAAAGTGGAGCTGAAAAATCAAACCTCATAGAAAGATGTCTGTAATATTTATCTTCCACGGATATAATTATAACCTGTATCACTTTTGACGGAGCGGCTTCAAATTTGTCAATGGTGCGATGTTCAGGAGGAGAAATTAAAGACGTGAATAATTTGAATATTAGTTTTGAACATCCTATGAAAAATGGAGAAACTCTTATATATCCAGATGTATGTCATATGATAAGGCTAGTAAGAAATTGTCTGGCCACTTTCAAAATTTTGGTAGATGCCGACGGCAAATTTATAAAATGGGTACATTTTATTTCTTTAGTGAATTTGCAAGAAGATGAAGGTCTGCATGCTGCAACTCACATAAGATGCAGGCATATAAACTGGTTCCAAGAAAAAATTAAAGTGAAATTAGCCACCCAAACATTCAGCAATAGTGTGGATGCTGCTGTGAACTTTTGCAAGATATTCAATAACATCTTTGATATAATGAACAGTAGAAATCTACTATCAAAAAAAAAATTCAACAAACCAATTTCAGAAAAAAAAATCTCTAAAATAAATGCGTACATCCAAATGGTTGCAATGTATATAAAAACCTTGAGAACTACCAGCGGAGTACTAGTAGTAGAAAGTTCAAGAAAGATGGGATTTATTGGATTTCTAGCTTCAATTGAGTGTGTGACGAGGCTGTATGAAAAATATATTCTGAATCCAGGAGAATTCAATTTTATTCTAACGTACAAGTCTAGTCAAGATCATCTTGGAATATTTCTCAGCGCAATTAGATCTTAAGGTGGATTCAATAATAATCCAACCGCTCGTCAATTTGAAGCAGCTTATAAACGATTGATAGTACACGGTGGAATGAAAGGAGCAAATTCAGCTTATAGTATTGCTTTAGATGCAACATCTATATTACACGTTACTTCACGAACCATAACAAAATCTCAAATAGCGGGTGAAGATATAATGGATTTAGTGGATTACATCAAGTTAGCTAAAGAAAGAATATCATCACATATACTGCTAGTTTTGTTGTTAGAAAATTAAAAAGATGTATAACTTGCGATATATGTGTTTAGACGTTAGAAGGCAGTGATTCTTTATCAGAACAACAAACAATAAAAGCTCTTGGCAAACTTACTGTTCCTTCCGTATTTGTTGTAAATATATGTTCTGTTGCTGAGAAATGTATAAGACGTCTTACGTCAGACGGCACTCTTGTTGACAAAAATATGAATTTCTTAGTAAATTCTGCGGCAAATAATATCTCACCAGAAATCTTTGCACCATTGAATGAGCATATTCTTGATCAAGAACCATTAAAAAATCATGGATATCAGTTATTGGGATTAATTTTGGAACATTACTTCACAATACGTGTGCATTATGAATGCAAAAAAAAAACTCTCAAAAAATAAAAAAAGAGTTAGATCAATCTATAGTTGGAGAATTTTGTTTCTAAATCAATAATTGTCTTGATTCTTAATATTGTTTTGTTCTGTATACATGAATAATCAACAGTATATTTTGATTTAATTTTATTAACATAATTTGTCATATATTATTTCGATATTTTTTTTATCCTCCTATTTCACACAGTTATAAGACTCATATTATATACATAATAAGTTATGATAATAAACTGTAGAAAGATGATTCAGTATTCAATTAATAATAATAATATGTTCACGATACCAGTTTCATATAATTTTTTTTCTTTCATTTCACAATTTATCTGTTATTGTTATGTAATTAATGTGCAACAATATTTATTTGTCATATTTTAAAATTAATATTGACCCTTCCGACTCATGCCGTTACTGTTTCTTTCCATTCATTTCACAATTGATCTGTTTAAGTGTGGAAAAATATTTATTTGTCATATTTCAAGATTAATACTAACCCTTCCATTTCACGCCGTCACTAGTGAAGATGAAAACAAATGTAGATCAAAATGACATTTCGGGAGTTACACGTGACCAAAAACAATCTATCCTTTGACTTCTCACTCAACTCAGTTTGTAGTCTGTTTACAATGATATTCACCAAATGAATATTCATATTCCATTAAATGATACAATTCAATTCCAATTGTGCGGGAAAGTAATGACTTCTTTTATAATATATATATAGTTTTCTCTTTCAAAATCATTTTATTTATATACGGTTCTTAGTTGTAATTGGAAGACTGCGTGAGGTTATAAAATTCATAGCTTCAAAGAAAATAATATTACGGGGAAGTATTTACGACATTTTCTTGTACGAATTTTTCTAATCCACACAGCTCGTTTATCAACCAATTCTTAGTTGCCAACTTTATTCACTACAGACACTTCTCCCCTTTTTAGGAAAATTATTGAAACCCAAATCTACATTTCGATCAAATTTGGAATGACACCCATAAACACAACAATTTTATCACCAATCCTTCGATTAAATTCCATATTTTGAAGAGTATAGTCTTGAGAAAGACTAATTTTGAGGTTATATAATGTAACAATAAAGTCGAAAGCCAAGCATTTTTCACTGAATTAACTTGAACAAATCTATTAAGAACTATCGTAGTATGAAATTTCATATGAACAATCTTAAAAAAGCCACTAAATATTGCTAACAAAACCTGTAACATAACATACGATTATATGGAAATTAGGAATAAATCCACTTTACAATATAGTTTCGCTTATAACCGCTTGGTGGCTACGGGTTAATTTTAGTTACCTATAGCAGTATACACTGTTAGCCATAATTCACAATGGGCGTAGCATAAGAAGTACATAACATAATTCTTATGAAAATCCTATGTATGTTCACAATGAGAATAGCATAAGCAAAGCACAGACATTATTTTATAGAGATTTTGCGGCCTGAGTTGGTTATAAAATATAGGTACTTCTAGTTTTTGGTTTATGTCACAATTCAAATCACTTGTCCCAAACAACGCTTTGTTTATTTTTGTTTTGATTCGATTATTTTACCAAAACAGCTTTTTCAAAGACTCCTTCTCTTCAAATTTTATATTGGAAAATATTTTTCATTGCTTTTGGTTTTGTTTTTCATATTAAACCTCTTAGTTCAGGGCACTACTTTTTTTCTGCACATGTTTGCAATCAAATGTCTTTTTTGGAAGACGAAATTTGTTCAGTATTGTTATTGAAACAAAGATTATAAATATTCCTAACCACAAAAACAAGTCTATTCTTATTCATTTGACACAATTACTGCCTGTGTCATTAAGAAAATATATGCGTAAGAAATACGTGAAGTTGAGTTGATTTCAACTTCCTTATGCAGCTGTTATGCACTACGTAAGCATAAGAAACACGTAAGAGCATTGTGAACACGGCCATAAGAATCGCACATGTTCAACTTTATGTCTTATGTATTTCTTATGTACTTCTTATGCTTACACTCATTGTGAATCAGGACTCCTGGTCTAAGTTGTGAACTATTAAGGCCAGACTCAAGTTCGGAGAGATGGCGACAGCAGCGGGCGTTCTTGAGAGCTTTTGAATGATTATGATAGAGAAATCACCGTGCGGTGTGGTTGGACGAGAGTGTTTTTTAGTGTTTTTTGTGTGAGTCAGGCTTTTTGTAAGCGGAAACGTATACTTTTGCTAGTTGTGGGTGATGCTGCACCAAACGATAGTAACAGATTAAAATAGCTCGCACGAACTGTTGCTATAGTTCAAACTGCGATTACGAGAGCAGTTGTTCTTCGCATCGGGCGCATTTGTGGTGAAATAACTGAGGCTTACATGTGATCCTATATACTCACAAACTGCAGTAATCAAAATTGAATTAAGATGTTGATTAATGACTAAGTTTTCGATTGGAACAATAATTTTTTCTACCGTTCTCTCAGAATATTTACTTCATATTCAGCTTATGTCACATTTTTTCTTGTCAATTGTTTTTCAAAATAGGTGATTCGGTTCTCCAACGTTTGTAATGAAATTGAAGCTCCTGCTGAAATAATTCTGGTAGAAGTGTAAAATAGGATACTAAAATGATTGTCAATTGCTTCTCCATAAGTTAATCAAATGTTGTCCAGTCTGGTATCAATCTGAAAATCTTGGTAAAAGAGGCTTAGAAGAAATATTATTTGAATAATCAATAAAATTTCACTCGACCATCTTTAAATTATATTCTCCGCGATCAAATGTCAGTACTGTATGTCCCAATGAATCCCAAAAATCTAGAAAAGGACTCCTCGTTTCCAAAGATACTTATTCAATGTAAGGATACAAATATGACCACTATTTGTTACTTAAGAAATGACAGCAGTCATTTTGACAATGACAGCTATCATTTTGGAATATGCAATTGATTGATGCGACACTCTAAACCTATGACCGGCCATGAGATATATGGTTGGAGAAGTACTGTGTGGTCGCAGTAGATTTTATATGATAAGCTAGTGCAGCAGGACGAGTCCCAATACTAGCACAGTTCCACAAAAAATTATCGACATAATGAAAGAAAATATTGCCATACTATAGTTGATTTCCACTAGAAATGCGTTACATGAATCGATTCCTATAAGATTCGTGGCTTGATTCCAGTATCTAATCTAATCTCAATCAACATTATATCAGATTACGGTAGAATAGACCGTAGGAAGAGAAAATCAAGACTATTCTCCCCTAAATTCTAGTTATTTGAACCATATAGCACGTTATTCACAGTCGATAGCACTAATTTGGTCTTTCTTCATCCACCTATTAATTAAACATAGCTTTGTGCACCAAACACACAAATACATATTCCAGCAAATAATAATCAGGTGGAACGAATTGATGCCCGCATGTGAGAATATGTAATTTTGGATAATCATGTCGAGACTCGAGACCAAGACGAGACTGATCTACTTAAGACCAAGGCGAGACCAAGACAAGACTGAGCTAGGCGAGACTACCATGAAATCGAGACGACATTCACTGCAAAGTGAGGTCACTAATTGGGCAAAGAGTCCCACCATAATTGAAAATGGCCCTAAACACAAGCAATGTTTCTGTCTGTTCTGAAAGTAGTATTTTAAAATGTATTTTAAGTCCATAAGAAGGTTCCAAATCATTTAATTGAAAAAAATATTCTCAACGAGTTCTGTGGACATTCAGTGAAATTTGTAGCTGGACATCCTTTCTTGGAGTAATTTAAAGCATTAAAATATTTTCCGGAACAACTTTCTTGAAACTTTCA
The DNA here is from genome assembly GCA_963989225.1 of Dromius quadrimaculatus. Lineage (NCBI taxonomy): Eukaryota > Metazoa > Arthropoda > Insecta > Coleoptera > Carabidae > Dromius > Dromius quadrimaculatus. The sequence goes on along the minus strand of OZ022336.1, from coordinate 23,757,255 downwards.
AGAAAAGAACTCGTATTACGAGCCTATATGCCTGGGTTTCAGTAATGCCTGGAGCACAATAGAAAAAATGATGAATAGCTTGACACATTGACATCATTTTGTTACTATGATGATTGCTTAAACTCCAGTTCTTCCTGTCGGATTTCTCCTCTGGATGTATCTCATGATATTCATTATTTATCTTATCTATCATACATAATATTTTCCCAGTCACTTCATCGACGTCAGTGAGTCATCGTAAAACGTTAGCAATACTTGAGAATTCGTAATAGGTGATGACTACCTGATAGTAATTGAAGGCGAATTTTAAAATTGCGCGTGTTTGACGGCGTCGTTAAAATTGTCATAAAATATGAGATCTATAATATCATTCAGAATAGACGTAGTATAGCTTAAAAAATGATGAAAAAGTACGAGCAGAGGTTGAAACGAGAAGAGTTTCAGTTATGATATAAAATTAATTATCATTACACGATGTCCAATGAAAAAACGGACATTCATCATCAAAGAGATTCGAATGAGTGGGAGTACTTCGCACAAGTAAGTGAAAATATGCGAGAAGAAAGTAAATACTGAAAATGCAGAAACAAGAGATACCTACTAAGAAAATATGCTTTCTCTATTTGTGATCTGATGACGGAACACAGTGATCCAAACCGGTAACTGAAATCAATTTTTGGAAGCAGTGTGATTACCAATTCTCTTGCTTTCTTAATGAAAAACTCTTACCATTTTCTATATTGTCACAACTCTCATCATCATTACGGCAAGAATATTATAAAGAGCCGCTCAAAAAACTGAATAAAACTAGCCTGTTATATAGATTTTACACCATTCGTAAGATGAATGGAAATTTTTTGATCAAGAGGGAATTTAGCAATTCATATTTCATGGCGCTCAGCAGAAACTCAACAGCAGAGCGACTATGTGATTGCGCAGAGTCCAGCAAAAGCTAAGATCTTGTAATTTTTCTGAAATGTTGAAATGCAACTGTGGAAGTCATTTCGGAAACCGTCTTATCATATTCGTAATCAGCAGCAGAATTCAAATGATCTAATTACTTCCGTAGATACAAACCTACTTATCCATTTCTAGGGTCGATTGCAATCAGAATAGAAGCCCACTAAATCCTCGAACCCTTTCTACAGAATACAAACGGACACTAGGAACAGGAACCCTTAAACAAATCTCATTACGTAACACTGAATAGTTAACAAGTTATTGATGGTGGCTAATTCTCAATTATTCAAATAATGATGATACAGAAATATGTCATGTCGAAAAGTCTCCCATTCACCTGTTTTTCAAGGTTATGGGAGTTATCTATCATCATGTTTGAATTCAAAATTTCTTTGCAAGAATAATGTTTAGAGTGCGGAGTTTCCAATTCATGAGTCCTTCCCGCATTTCACTAGATTTTTTCTTGTAAATATTACAGAAAATATAATTAAAAGTGCAAATTTCATTTTTGGAGTCCTCTAATCCTCAATACCAGCACTCAGCCATCACATGTTGAGCACACGTAGCTATTCTATCCTTGCCACCGTTTTGCGGTTGTCTTGCCCCGTAAACAATACCATAGATTGGAATCTACGTTTCCGATCACCTATCACAGGTTACTTGCCTTTAAACCAGCACCATTATCAGCAGCACACGTCGACAGGGGCGCTAATACCTGCCGGCAAATGGGAGTATTGTAATAGGGGATATTACAGACCTGAATTGAACGGAACGCATGTCTGACTCACAACGACCTGGATTTATGGCACACTTGGGGCCGGAGCGGTTATTATTTACAGGGACCGCAAACACGAAGAGTTTGCACCACCGGTAGTAGCTCCTTGCCCTACCCTTTTGTACTGCTCCGTTTATACCCAGGAACAAGGGCGATAGCCGACGTGGCATCAAAATGTTAATCCTGCTCCAAATAACACAGCACAAAGAAGAGGAAAGCGGAATTGCAGTAGTGGCGTACAACATCGTCTGACCGAAATTGGATATTTGACACTGTGTACTTAGGACTTATAAGTGAAGATTATTATAATCATTAATTCATTATTATATGATCAATGAAGATCTGCTATTAGCACACAGGGTCGGATATTATTGGAACTTTGAGTTTGACAGCTCATGCAATCATTTCAAGTTTGTTACCTTGAATCTGATATCAAAAAGAAGAATCAAAATGTACAAAATTGTAAGAGCATTGTATGTGCTAGAATACATCATTCCATCATCGCATTTGACAAAGCTACTACTAACGACTGATATAAATGTACTTCAATGAAGTACACAGTTAGATCCTACGTACAATACTGATCCGAGAAGCAGAAATTCGAATCAAATATTCAATGGATCGAATAAGAGACATGTTGAAATCACACATTTGTGAGTAAAAGACGGAGGCAGTCTTGCTTGATAATTCTGAATAAATTTGAAGAAAAAATTCAAACGTAGACTAAACAAGTCAATAAAATAGACAGACAGTTGATATCTCACTTCGAATAGTAAGGAAAGTATGCAGAAATTAGTTTCTGATAGAGAGTTATTGGAGCAAATAAATTTCCCAAGAACAAGACGTAAATTTTGTAGTACTATTTGAGTCGTTCATCACACGCTTTGTCCATATGTAGAGCATAAATTAGTAATATACATGATCAAAAGTTATGATGAAGGTGCATGAAATGACCTATTTATATCATCTTATTTTCCTGTTTCTCACGGATCTTTGATCTAAACAAGTTAGCATGGGGAGTTTGGAGACATCTGAAACTTTGTTTTAGATTTCAGAAAGGGAGAGTCTTTCATCACGTGTGGTGTGAATCCAAAATTTACTATTTCAATTTGCAGCCAGTTACTAAATGTGGACTATTCATAGATACGGAGGACTGTTATTTAGCTGCTAGTCCTTATGGATTAATTGGAACGGACACTATAATCGAAGTAAAATGTCCTGCAAATTCTTCCACAATGCTACCAGAAGACGCTATCATGCAGAAAAAAGTCATGTTTGCGAACTTATGTGACAATGAGTTCACTCTCAAAAGACAACATGTCTATTATTATCAGGTGCAAGGGCAATTGCATGTAACAAAGAGATTGTACTGCTATTTCGTGTTCTGGACGCCTTTGGGAATGCTGGTCGGAAAGGTAAATGAAAATAATTCTAATATGTTTCTGGTAATGTTGAATAACTTATTTTCTTCCACAGATAACGCGAGATGATGATTTCTGGAGCTCTAAAATGAGTAATTCACTGGAACTCTTCTATTTTGATTGTTTGCTACCAGAAATTATCGATCCCCAACTACCGAAAAATCTACCGATCAAAAATCCAGAATACAGGAGAAAGATTTAATTTATTGCAGCCATTGGACAGTTTTCTCTCTTCTTATTATTCTTAAATAATTATTGTCAAGACTGATATTGAACTTCAAACTTCTTGGTAACAGTTTGTTACAAATGTGGAATATACGTATTTATTTTTGTATGACTATTCTCTGATGATGACTTTTGATGGTAGAATTGGAGCGAATATGCGAATTATAAATTTATTTATTACAATAAATAGTCATGTACTTTTATTTTTATTTGCTTGTACTAAGTATAAGTATTATGAAACCGACATAATTCACCTTTCAAGATTTTGATAAATATCCGTTTTGAGCATCCCTGAATCCATTTTGACTATTTTCGGTTTGATGTCGGTACGTATGTGCGTTCGTAACTCACAAATCTCAAAACTGGTTGAACGTATAATGTTGAAATTTTGTATTTAAGACTAGTATAGGGTCTTGTTGTGCACCTCGCATTATGGTTCCAATCGTCTGTTCCGGACTTGAAACTTTTTTCGAATTTTTCTAATTAATCTAGAATGATCGACCGTAGGATGTTGAAATTCAGTATTTGAACTTATGTTGTATCAGAGTGGTAACCTGCTATTTTTGTATGAATCGGCCAAGCCAGAGGTGCTTTTTACTTGAAACTTTTTGAGAAAATTTTGCATAAATCTAAAATGATCAGCCATAGCATATTGAAATTTAGTGTTTGAACATGTTGTAGCATCAAAATAGTTATCTACTATTTTTGTATCAATCGGCTGAGCCGGAAATGCAGTTTATATGTATAACAGACATTCAGAATTTGTTCAATTGGAATGATAAGGTAGGCAATGAAAATCTGTTGATAAACTCCATTGAATGAATTTGTGTATATATCAAATGATGTACAAGTAGGTGACGTGATGTTCACATCAGATTTCTATATTTTGCGTACTTAAATTATGCCTACGGTGTGTTGATATATGTCAGAGTGTGCATGAAACACTTTGTCAATAATTTTTAATGCACTGCGATCACTTATCCAGTTTTTTACTACTTGCCCGAGCTACATATAAAAGGAAAAGTTTTGTAATCACTATTTTCTGAAAACTCGAAATTTTGAGGAATCTTCACGTTTTAACCCCACTGAACCTAAAAAACTGAATTTAAAAAAAAAGCAATCGGTCACTGCCAGTTGAATTTGAATGTTCTGTAAACCTGAAGGAATTAACATTCCTTCAACTTTGCACTAATGAAATGAACTTTCCCAAAAATAGGATTTAAAACAGTAGAAGCTTAGAACAATCGCGAAAATTGAGCCGAATATCTTATTGATAAATTCAAGTCCTATTTATAATTGGATTACAAGGCAATTAGAATTTAGATAAGAAGCCTTTCTCAGAAAAGTAGGTATATAACTAAAGAAAAAAATATAATTTTGTTCATAGTTTATTCTTTTATAATCGTATGTAATGTATTCTTAGGGTGGGAAATAAATATGTACGAAGTATGAAAGAAATATATTAAAAAACAGAAACATGCATTCTGCATAAAATCCAGTCTCTGATGATTGTTGATTTCAAATACAAAAATATTCAAACAAAGAACTGACGTGCGCCCACCCTGGTTGAAGAGGTACTAAAGATCCTCCCTCCTTATCAGTCAATACTCACATTTAACCACACCCATAATGCTGCTTTCTGTTACCGTCCCCTTTACACCTCCAAGACCTTAGATGGTCAGTGATTGTAAGAGACCCCCCTTAAGAGTGACAGCACAAAATTATGGTGGTTGAATTTACCGAGGGTTTGAGTGATTATTCATTTTTTATATGGATCAGATTCAGGAATACCGTGTTCTCTTTTTGTCTTCCGGCTATTAAATTAGTATGCAATGATATCAGAAAGGGAATGATTTGATTATTACTGAAATATGAAGTATCAGGAAGACAAAGAATGAGACGTATTTCTAGACAGGATATGAAAATGTGAATATATTATCATCAGTCTGTGCTATATAATAATGATTTGTTAGAAAGTATTCACCTCGCCAAGATTGTTGGAGAATATTCCCTGATTCATTGGGATTTTATAGCTAGATTCTCATCTTGGCGGAGGGGAGCAGAAAAATATCGGATAACTTCTATTATTAAGATCACATACCTGTCTATACACTAGTACAATTCCCAGATTCTATCTGCGTTAGTTATTAATTTGAGAGGATATAATTACCTGGAACAGAGTCAAACAATATTTAGTCACATACATTGAAAGTCCATGCAGAATGTGGGAACAGTTGGTAGTACGATTGAAACCATCATTTGCATAGCATTGACCACAAAACATCGATGAGAACTAGATATATAATAATTTCCCAATATCACGTTTACAAAATACAAGTGAATGTTGTTAACGTTTTGGCAGTTGATATTCTTCTGTTGTTGTTATGAACGCTGATATATAAATACTCACGCAATGATAAATGATTGATAGCAGAGAAAATTGAATTCGAGCAAGTTGTCATTATGTCGTCAACATACATGAAGCACTCAACACAACAAATAGTTTCATACATTCAAATTCTCAATAGAGAGCATCGATGAACCAGTTGCGAACATTTTGAATGACTCACATGTGAAATGAAAAAAAATAATAACTGAAGAAGAATTAAGTGCTTATTGCTATTATTCAGACAATTGAAGCTGGAAATTTGCGCAACGTGAACAAGACAAAAATAGCTCATCCTTTATATTGAATAACAAATGACGTCCGACCAATTTCCGAACATCCGAAAATATTGGATCTTACGGAGAAAAAGTGCCATGGGAAGTGGTGGATTATCGGGTTGATATGTGTAACAATGCATGAGGAAGTAAAACGTAGAGGAGATGGTCACTTTGGCGTCAGGATCTCTATTAACCTGTCAGCGTTACAAACACGACTAGTCTTATTGGAAGGAAACGACGCTGAAGCAATGGAGACATAGAATTGAATAATATTCCTTCTAACTATATGATTTTTTCATGTTCATCATTAGTTATGGGAGAATCTTGTAGAAGATCAGACATTTACTCGATTTAGGTAAAAAAATTGGGCGAGTCCCATAGAATAGATAATAAAATATTACCAAGATATTACGTCTAAGCACGAATACATACTTTATAATGATTCTTGAAGAATATTTTTTATATTATAGCCCAAAAAAAACTTATTTCAATAGTATATTATCTAATGAGTATGCAAAGAAGGCTACTTCAACAGGAGAATGAGATTCAGAACAAAAACCGAGGTCAAATGCTGTGATTGTATGAACAAATTATATTTTCTATACTCAAATCAAATCTCTAATCTCCAAAACTACTTCATCGATTTCTATCCTTGAATTAAGAATGAATTGAAGTAGCTTTGCAGGATTATTATAGATCTGTATTTCGCTCCAATGGAGTTGAAGTGTTTTGAGAAAGAAATACATCGATCGAGCAGCCCTTATTGAAAACTATTAGATTGGAGACTTTTCTGTTATGTACTGTTATTGAGAATCGCACCGACCATCTAAGGCGAAATATGCATTCTCGCACAGTGCACACAGCCACGCCAGTGCCGATATACTCAGTTCCTGACAACCACCTCCAGGATCTCAGCTTTGATGCCTTCTGCTTGACCATTTATTGGCCCAGCACTTCCACCAGGTCAGTCAACATCAGCTCTCTTGTTCTCTATATTATATCACCTTAGTCAAGCTATTCTAAACTAGCTAGAAACCCAGTTATATGTATTCACATATAATTTTTTGTGCAATATTATTATGATTGATTTGAATTGTCAAGCGCAAACTGGAAGCAGTGATTTTGCTATGCAACAATTTTATTGATGCACCATACGTTATAATTTGGAGCTAGATTGATCTAATGAGGCCTTTTTGACTATGTTTGATTCTGTAATTATCTTTGATTTTGGCACAGACGCATAGTTGTCGTATTGTGTATTCATTTTCCCTCTGAGTGCGTGCTGCCGTCTAAGACAGACGTGCGATTTTTGTTTGGCTGTACAAATAGTGGAACATCCGATTCATCCATTACAATACTTGAGTCAGTTATCTAACTATCTCCAGTTATATCTGAATCCAATGGTTTACGGTCTATTTATGAATTTCTTCTGCGAATCATTCGAGTAAATCCATCAACTGAATTACTTAACCTGTTGTTACATTGTTCTGTTGGACAGAGGAAGGCTTTCTCGATGCTCTTCCAGAATAATCAGCGAACGCAGACTCCATTCAAATATACACCTAATTGTTAGGTGTTGTCACCAAGTCAACCACTTGATTTATGCAGGACATTGTACAGTAACACTGTCCCTCATTACAGCCTCCAACTCAACACTTTCCTTACAAGTGTTCCTATTGTCGTGTGCCCTATGAACAGCTATCACCACGTGTCGCCTTGAGTAATGTTGGAAACCCAATTAATATGGCCTCAATAATACCTACGACTGAACTGAGTGAGAGTACTTTAACGTAGTAAAGTTGACACCTGAAGAAAGCCGTTTGTCTCCAAAGGGGTAGACTCACTTCCCTAAGAATCACATAACAATATGTGAGATAGCCGCACTACCTGAGCGTTGTGATGGGAAAGTTAGCTTTACGGAAAAACTGCGTGTTGATAGATGAAAGTATGTACATGGTAACCGTGAGAAAAATCATCATCATACAAAAAACAATATCTCTCTCGATCCTACACGTCTCATTTGATTCAGTTATTCCATATTCTCCATAATAAAGGAATTCTTCTATGATTTTCATTTTGACGGAACATTGTGTTTAGAATTCCCTTTTACAGTGAGAATGCATAATCTCCATGTTCTTGTTCTACCATCTCTCCAGATAGAGCTTTTTACTGTCAATAGAGTCTGGTAGGGGAAAGCGCTAGTGAGTAATAGTACCTACGACTATACTGAGTGAGAGTACTCCTACGTAGATAAGTTGACACCTGAAGAGGGCCGTTCGTTTCCAAAGGGATGGACTCACTTCCCTAAGAATTACATAACAATATGGGGGGAAGCCGCACTACATAAGCGTTGTAATGGCAAAGTTAGCTTTTCAGAAAAACTGCAGCTTAGTGTCGATAGATGGAAGTATACACACAGTAACCGTGAGAAAAATCACCATCATACAAAAAACAATACCTCTCTCAGTTCTAGACATCTCATTTGATTCAGTTATTTCATATTCTCCATAATGAAGGAGCTCTTCTATGATTTATATTTCGACGGAACATTGTGTTTGGAATTTTACAGTGGGAATGCATCATCTCCATGCTCTTGTTCCACTATTTTCTTAGATATAGCTATTTACTGTCAATAGAGTCTGGTAGTGGAAAGCGTTAGTGAGTGTGGATGTGAATATGATTGCCTATGCCTATAATAAGGGATAAAATAGATCAACGTTTGGATAGCTATTTGTAGAGGAAGTGGAGTGAATTTGCACAGTAGAGTGGAAATTATTATTCTTATAATAGTTATTTCGGATATGGATTATGAGCCTACTAATATGGCAAGACTGAAAAAATAATTCGAAGGGTATTCAACAACAGATGTGAATACATTTTAATCAATTTGTAGCTACTTTCTGATGCTAGTCTCCAGGTTGCATTTATTCTACACGCGGTCGTCAAATTATCATTCTTGTTTGGAGAAATATAGCACACTGTGAAGTAGCCTTTAAAAAATGTCCGTAGAATAGAATTTGATAAATTGTTCAAAAATCGAAAAGTGTTGCTCGTGTGGCCAGTTTTTTTCCACAGAACAGTTTTTTAAGAATTACATCTGTGCAAAAGTGGAAATGTTGAAGAGACGTTGTTCGGCTCTTCGTTGCGCTTTCACATGTATCGCTAGTCAGTTCGACGCGTTATTAAAAACTGAAAAGAGCGAGGTGAGAGAAATAGAGTCTAAGCTAGAGCTGCTTCAAGAGGAAGAAGACGCCCTGAAGATAGTGAATTAAGCAATGTTTACAGAGTTACTGAAAATGCATGCTGACGAAGAAGATCTTGACAAGGAACTGGAAGAATGTTATAGATATACAACAAGGTTTAGGTCGCTGAAAATTTCTCAAAAGCATATAAATGTTTCCGAATCTGCAAGCAGAGTTTCTGAAGCTAGCAATTCAGCAAATGATCTCCGTGAGTTTAAATTATCTCAATTTGAGTTTAACAAATTTGGAGGCGATTTTAAAGAGTGGCTGCCATTCTGGAGCTAGTTCAGAGGAATTCATAAAGATATAGACGTTCCATCGAAAGACAACTCTCAGTATTTATCTTCAGCCATCACACCTAACACGAGAGCTAAAGAACTAGTTAAGAGCTATCCACCAACTGCAGAAAATTATGAGGGAGTAATTAAAAGCCGCAAATCAAGATTTGGCAGCGAAGATTAGCTGATAGAGGTGTATACTCGAGAATTACTGAAACTAGTTGTGAATAATGTTATGTCCAATCAGAATAGACTTAGTTTAGTAACATTGTATGACAAATTGAGAGTAAATTGAGATCTTCAGACACTATGGAGATGAAAATTGATAAGTGCGCAGCAATGTTATATCCACTTGTTGAATCATGTCTGTCAGAAGACTTGTTAGGAATATGGCAACGATCTAAAGATCTTTCAGGTAGGACGGATATGCCTTTAAAGAGCCGATTAGACAGTTTTATGTCGTTCATGAGAACTGAAATTGAAAGTAAAATGCAAATTTAGCTAGCTGTTGATGGATTTGGTTCAGGTAGAGTAGAGAAATTTAGGAAAATAAAGACGAAATCAGCTGATTCAAACTTACCTACTACTGCTGGATTTCTGAATGATCATAATTCAACGTGTGTCTGTTGTGGAGAAATGTTTCAGAGCTCAGAAGTTGATACTCGAGCAGAGAAGGAAGGTTATGATGGACAAAAAGCCTGTTTCTGGTGCGCGAAGTTGGGACATATAAGTAGAAGATGTCGCGAATGCGTGAATGTTTGGTATGCAATGGAGCTCATTTTGTTCTGCTTCGCCTTAACTTAGTGGAGAGAAACAGTGCTAGAAATACGGATCGTGAAGTGACAAAAACTGGAATCGCTGGCAACGGATTAAAGTAATGCAACCAGGAGTTTCATCAGCAAATTATACAAGCGTACCAGTATTTTTACAAACTTTGCGAGTGAAAATGTATAGTGAAATCGAGAAACTGGAGGTGCGCGCAATTCTTGATAGTGGATTGCAACGATCTTATATTTTGGAAAATACTACGAAAGAACTTGAATATATTAGCAAAGGCACAGAACTGATTGGTCATGCGTTGTTCAGAGGTGCGCAAACATCGAATCAGATTCACGGCTGTTTAGACGTAGGGTTATACACTCAAGATGATACTTACCGATGTAGATTCTAGGTATTGGATCAACCTATCATATGTAATGATATATCTCTGATCTATCCTCGAAGTTGAACATTGGAGTTGCAAAGGAAATGCATAAATTTGACGGATAGCCAAGCAGGTGGACCTATTGATTTACTAATTGGTTCAGATGTGCTAGGTAAATTATTAACTGGCAGAATACACATACTCACAATCGTATTAGTTACAGTGGAGACTGCACTTGGCTGGGTGATCATAAGAAAAGTGCCAAACAGTAAGCCTTCTTTTACTACTATCACAGTGACACCTTTACTGCATAAAGAAACGCTAATTGCGGACTTACGGCAATCAGATGTACTGGAAATCACAGATCTGAGTGAGAAGCAGTCCAAAACAGAGATTGAGGAGGCTCCTAATGACACATCCAATGAGACTATCATTGCGAATGATGAAGCGTTCTATAAAGCAGCGCTTTTCTGAAAAGAAGAACATCCACCATTGTCAACTCTCGATGCTTCAGCTAAGAAATGATTGAATTTTTTGATGAGAGAGCTACAGAATTCTGGCTACTGTGAGAAGTATCAAGAAGTATTCAATGATTGATTGAAGGACAGGATAATCAAGGAAGTACCACAGGAAGAATTAACTAACCCTTTACACTATTTACTACATAGACCTGTAATGAAGGAGCAGAGTTTGACGACGTAGATTTGACCAGTATTTGATGCATCGGCAAAGGAATAAAGAAGACCTTCATTGAATGACTGTTTGGAAGAATGAAATATACAGAGAAATCTGCTTGGTGTAGTTTTGCGTACAGGTAGTATCCTCAATCCACCAAATTTTCAACACTGTATGACTTGTCCAATCACCTGAAGAAATCTTTAGCCCTGTGAAACCTCATCCTCAATTATCAAAACTATGTTATACAAATGTCTATGTTATTATTCATCAAAATTTTGACCAGAAATAATTTATTCTTATTCAACATTGTTACCAATCAACTTTTGTATAGAGGTATGTGATTTCTTCCTGCAAAAGAAATTTATTGTTATTACTATCATTAGGGAGAGTGATACAGCAATTCTTCTCGCAAAAGTTCTCTTTAATTAATAAATAACATGGCTCTAGAATGATGAGACTGTTAGGAGAAACTAGATGACCGTTATAAAGGAAGTGAATAACTTTACTACTATACTATAATGTTCAAGATGCCACTAAATTCGGAATATATAACCTAATTAAATAAGTAGCACTTTAGCCATCTCATACCCCTCATATCAATATATTTGTTTATGAATCAAAATAATCAAAAATGAATTCAATATTGTATAAGTAGTTTTTTTTCATATAATTTTCCGATGCTCTATGATGGAATTGATTGGTGATCCATAAGGTCTCTAAACTGATTGATTTTCACGATATTCAAAACATGTGTTAGTGAGAATTTGATCGAGTTCTAGAAGACAAAAATATAATAACAACAAACTTCAATAGATAGAAGGTGGAACCAGAGCCTGAGTTCATCTTGTATAGTTTTCAGAGTAGAACAATTTGGAAAAAAACAACTCTAATCTCATTATCCATTTCCATCACCAGTGGTATCAAGAACACACCGAAGGTCTCACAATAATTTTTACTTCAGAGTGTCAATAATTCAAAATCAGGATATGGCAGTTACCATGGATCAACCTGATCACGAACATACCTATCACACTAACGTTCGCGGGCCAAAAAATGCGCGTGAATCACGCCAAGACAGATCTTGCAGAAAGTATGCTAATCGCTCATACGTGAAATAATGGAATAGTTAGGCAATAGGATGTGAATAACATTTGACGATGAATCAACGATAAGATTAGTAATGGAATCAGTGATAAGGTTATATAGGTAACAGGTGATGAAAAATTTGGTTATGTGAATATGAATAATGTCTGTGAAATGGTGAAGTAGCTTCTAACTGAGCTTGACCACGAGCTCTATCCTTTGTAACTTTCAATATTAGTTGGACTTTGATGACCTCACTCGAATTCTGGTTTCTGATCCTATCCTTTGTAAGTCTCAATATACGTTGGAATTTGATGGCCTCATTGGGATTCTGGTTTCTGATTCAAAGATTGAATTTCAGTTATGGATAGCTGTTGAAAGTCTGAAGGGAATTTGGTAATTGCAATAATTTGAGTTATGGACTAATTTAATGCTACATCGTGCGATACAAACTGTGCCTGCAAAATGATCAAATATATAACAAGAAAGTTCAATTGTGTAATAGTTTATCAAAAATTAATGAAAAGTTTGATCGTATATTGTTGAATTCACTTCAGTGTCATTGCATCACAAACTCTTAATTCCACATAATTATATATTTCTTTGACGTTATTGCTGTTCCCTCACGAGGCCTCTTCAAGAAAGTACATTAGGACCCTTACTGTCCTTTTTTATAAGTACGTGGAAAAACGACAATAAAAAGGAATGAAGGTTACATAATGAGATTAGATCGTGCGAAGAACTTCAACTGGATGCCAGATTCAATCAGTATATAAAAGCAGATTGGGGTATATGGAAGCAATGGAAATATCCTCATATGCATTTAGATAATCGAAGAGAGAACAGCAAACATAGCGATAATTTTCAGGGGCATCCAGCTGGATGACAGCATTTCTTGGATTAGATGAAGGAATAGGCAGATTCTGAAAAATAGTAGAAATGAATGCTATATGTTCTGTATAACACTCTAGACAGCATTATAACTCATAACTTTCCGTACAATACAGAACAGTATTTGGCGTATAAAAGAGAGCATTCGGTTGGTCCAGAATGTTGGATCACTAACTCACAATCTTGTGACGGTGGTGATTATTGCCAACTGCATGTATTCTGTTAGACTGGGAGCTAGTGACAGGTGGGAATCCCCGATTTTATACCGCTTGCCTTTTTGAGGGTTGATAATTTACCTCTTGATAAGAAAGATAAAAATGTTATTGAGCGATGCACGCTTTCCAGTCATGGTTCAAATTTTGATTAAAGGCCTGAAAAAAAGTGGTTTTTCCGTGATATCATATTGCATGCCTTTGTAATGTTGAATAATTGAAATTAATCTGGAGCCAAGTACTGAAAGACAAGCGATTCGCAACAGCCCAAGTGGCTCAAAGAATTGCGTGAACTTGTGAAAAAAAAAATGAAAAATGCCGTGTTTCCAAATTGCATGCCAATGGAAAGAATTGAAGTTTTAGTCATAAAACCCCTGTAAAAAAAATTGGCTAGCATTTCTCGCTGGCGCAAGGGTTTGAAATTTGGGGGTAATCTTGCATACATTTTGCACCGATTTGCCGTGATTTCAAACTACCTCAAATGGAGCAAAAACTTCATTTTGAAGTGAAATAATTATGAATTTAGAATGGCATGCATGTTGCTTAAGCCCTTCATATTTTAAATAATAATGAAAGTTGCATCAAAAACTTACAAAATTTCTCTGACTTTATTCTGCCTGCCATTTTGTATTACATCAATAAATGCTGTTTTAAATTAATTTGTGAGATGGCAAGCATGTTTCTCAAGCCCTTCATATTTTAAATGATAATGGAAGTTGCATGAAAAACACGCAAAATTTCTCCGACCTCATTATGCCTGCCATTTTATATTACATTAATAAATGCTGTTTTAAATTCATTTGGAGAATGGCATGCATGTAACTCCGTCCGATCATTGAAAAACTTTGGAAAAAGTGGCAATAAAAAATAAGAATATTTCCGTGATTTCATTTTGTATTTCAATAAAGAAATACCTACCTATGCTTCAAGTTGAATGAAAAAATTTAATGCATATGACATAAGACAAACATTCACAAATAAAAAAAAAATCAAGAAAATATGTCCAAGAATAAACTTAGTTTGTAATTATAGACATGGCAGGAGATAAATCTTTCATAATAGTGCGGATTATATATTCAAAGTAATACAATTAGGCTCATAAACAATACTTTTATACCTGTAAGTTTTCCGTTTGGCATAAATAAGTGAAGAATAGCATGATTTTTCTTCATTGGGAAAAATTTGAAACATTCCAAGTTGATAATTGTAGGAAGAGTTGAATTTCAATTTATGATTTATATACTTTTCATGAAAAAGATACCTGAAGATGGCTTCAAAAGTCGAAACGATCATCGTAAATTAATAAAGAAAATCATAAATTGAAACTTAACTCTTCCCACAATTATTAAAGAGCATGATATTGTGAAAAGGGCCGACAATAAGGACGATGAGGATGAATCAGACGATGATGGCAGCGACACTCATTCTCAAACAGGTGATGAAACTCCTGAAGAGGAACCTGATATTGACAATAATTATGATGAAGAAATGGAAATTTGAGCAATTATTGCCAATTTCAGATTCCTTTCCATTCCTATTCATTTAAATTATGGAACATCCCATTAGCTATTTCAGTATGATTTTTCTATGATAATAGTTTTTTCTTCTGATAATTAGCTTCTTCAGTTTTTCATAATGATAATAATATTTTTGGATGATAATGAAGATATACCTACTCTTAAGTTCCAGATGAAGGCAATTTAACTTTCAAAAATATATTTTGTTACAATATTCCATCCACATAAATTATTCAGATTCCGAGGGGAGAGTAAGAACGTAATTATTATTTTTTTCGTTGTTAATATGTGTGATTATTATTTTATTGATAGCAAGATTCAAAACCTCAATGTTTCAC
This sequence comes from Dromius quadrimaculatus, assembly GCA_963989225.1. Lineage (NCBI taxonomy): Eukaryota > Metazoa > Arthropoda > Insecta > Coleoptera > Carabidae > Dromius > Dromius quadrimaculatus. The sequence continues at coordinate 23,741,827 of OZ022336.1, read as the reverse complement.
AAATTCAGAAGTTGGGATGTCAACTGTACATACATGTTTCGTCCTTATTTGGACACTTTGATATAGTATTATTCTAGTGCTTTATTGGTTGCAATTCAATGTTATACCCAGTTAGAGCTAATACTGATATTAATGGGAAAATTTGATGTTTCCAGTGATTTAAATTGAATATTTTTGGAATTGTAGCTATGAAAACATTATGAATAATTTAAATTGTGGCTCTCTGCAATATTTTGGAAGAGACTCACCTAGGCCATTATTGTTTGAAATGAGTCAAAAAACTCAAATAAATTAATTCGCAGAATAATTCCTGTTAATTTTACCGAGTTAATTTACGGGCACTTTTTCTCAATCCTTTTTCCAAAATTTATCAATGATGAGCCTGAGCAACATGCTTGCCATTCTTTGTGTCGTCTAAAAATAATAATTTTGAACGAAATACACAATGGCATGCAAAATAAAATGACGGAAATTTTACTTATTTTTTTTTGCAACTTCCTCAATGCATGCCTCCATTTTGGGACATCCTGGGGTGCATGCCAATTTCCTCAATAACAATTCATCGAACAAATTACTTATAGTTGAAATGGCATGCAATTTCAAATCACGGCAAATTGGTGCAAAATTTATGCAAGATTACCCCCGAATTTCAAACCCTTGCGCCAACAAGGAATGCTTACCAATTTTTTTACAAGGGTTTTATGACTGAAACTTCAATTTTTTCCATTGGCATGCAATTGGGAAACACGGCATTTTCCATTTTTTTTTTCACAAGTTCACGCAACCCTTTGAGCTACTTGGGCTGTTGCGAATCGCTTGCGTTTCAGTACTTGGCTTTAGATTAATTTCAATTATCCAACATCACAGAGGCATGCAATATGATATCACGGAAAAAACCCTTTTTTTTTCAACCTTTAATTGGAATTTGAACTATGACCGGAAAGCGTGCACCGTTCAATAACATTTTTATCTTTTCTATCAAGAGGTAAATTATCAACCCTCAAAAAGGCAAGCGGTATAAAATCGGAGAACCCCACCTGTCACTAGCTCCTAGTCTAATAGGTGGAGGAAAAGTCACAAGTACTCAGCTCCTTAGGGAAATAGATACATTCAGGAAAACGTAACGCTTAAATAAGCTTTGAATATTTGTTTCTCCGAAAACACAATTTAGTCTCTTTATTATATCGCTATTCAAGTATCCTAGCATCTGTCACGTGCCAAATGTAGCATCGTTCTACAAATGTTTAGGATATAGGGTGCTTTGGGGATGTTTTGCTTTGATAACGTAACAATGTGTACACTTTTCTGTTCAGGACATGCATGCCTCCCGTCGATGAAATTTCTCTAACTGCATGGAGCACTGACAACCGGTGCACCACTTGCAAGCCTTGCTATGTCATCGATCATGAGACTGTCATTCATAAACAATTCACTGACCAGAAGGAAGTGGAGATTAGTGAATGACGAATAAGTTTAATATCTAAAGAGATCAATCTTGATTCCACGTTGAAAAATGTCGGTGAATTCATCACTAAATATTCTCGTTTAGAGTGGATTTATTAATTTGTAATTTTGATTAGGCGTTAAAACAGCAAAAAGATTACAGAATAAACGGACTAACTTCTTGATGATAAATCTAATTATATGCCTGAAATACAGAATTCTACTACCTTATCAACTGCTCAAATCGCCTGAACTGTTACAGTTATTTACTTGGAACAAACAGAAAACCCCATTACCTTCCACGTCTCATATAAGTGTTGCAAAGTTGGGAAGTTAACTGATTGTGCACGCAATTTTCCTGCGGTAACAACAATTTAAATCAGGGGTCGGCAACTTGCGGCCCGCGGGTCGCATGCGGCCTTTTGCAACTTTTTGTGCGGCCCGCCAAAGCACCAATATTTTTTTTTAATAATATTTGTACCCGTATATGATATAAAAGAACTATTCAAGTTACATTCTACATTTCAATATGCGGCCCGCATGAAAAAATTTATTGTGAAAATGGCCCGCCGTCCGAAAAAGGTTGCCGACCCCTGATCTAAATGATTGAACAAAATAACCTAGCTAGGTCATTGCTAAGACAATTTATCATTTAATCATGACTTATGCTATTCAATGCGAAGGACCCATCTCAATAATTTGAATTGAGTGTATCGGGTCTTCTAGCTTGGCTGCCCGCAATCATCATTGTGAGATCCTGATATTCTGGGAATAATTTTCAATTGCATTCTGCTCTAAAACTCCAAAAGCACAATTAATTTTTGACTGTTATATCTGTTACGTCTTTGAGAAATTCTCAAATCGGGCATACGATATCTAGCTTTAATGTGATAGTCAATCCTTCCCACTTTCGTTCCACCTTTGGAACCTTTCAATGAACAATACCAAAATAATCCAATCCAAACATTATTGGAACGAACCCATCATTGGGTGAGCATCAACGTAAATGGTGACTTAAGACTCTTCGTAAAGATGTCTCTAGCGTTGATTACACCGGAATGAAAATTGAGTACCACCGATTGACATGTTATCATATTTTTACGCAAGCGTATGCGTCTGCCACATTGCGATGTTCATCTATCTTTATTTATAAAAGAATCATAGAAATAGCATATTTACGTTGATGTGTCTTCCTAGGAGGATAGACTTCATATGTGAGAGCGAAAATGTAACACATTAGAGTTCAGTTTGATGTTCCAATTAGGTCCAATGATAAAATTAGGAATGAGATTTGACCATAGTAAGCAACTCTTATGTAACAATTCGTTCGGATGTATTACTATTGTATGATAACCACGTTCTTTTGAAAAAGAAGAAATAGGTAACATAGAATTTACAAGGTGATGAATATAGGCCACTCAGTTCACTGGATTCCTCAACAACAACCGCGCTTTGAAAACAGATCTACGCGCAAGTTTTGTGTCAGAATTCAGTTGAACTCCACATTATTATGGACACCACTTCAGGGTTGGCATTTCTCGTGTTGTGTATTTTGTCGGAAGCTTCATCGTAGCTCTTCTTGTACTGACAAGTCTACTAGTACCCAGAAGAGTCGTATAATACTTTTAAAGTTCGAGTTTCTACTTTTTGAATGATCTATCACTGAATCTGACGATAATCAAATTTATTGAAGTTCTATGAACTGAAGTACTGAGATCCATACCTATCTTTTTCATGGGGCTTTTTTGTTTGACAGAAACAAGTGATCAGAATGGAATATGTGTCAGCATTACTTATGATCCAGCGACGCGAGAACAAAGTAGATTGGCGCAAAAATTATTCACATGTTCCCTTACTGATAACTCACTATACTCTATTTTTAAACTCGGAAGAACAAATTGGAGTAGGCCTCATGTAACTAGACGTTTTTGATTGGTTCATTTCACACCAGTTTTACACTGAACAAAAATTTGCTAGACCTTGGATGGATGTTGAACGTTCCCAATGGTTCTCCATCTTGTCCAAGAACTGCTGGACTATTCGATTACTGAATATAAGAGAAAGAAGTGTAGTAGTATTTCTGCAATTTCCAATTTTAATGTTTTGAAATTCTATGCAGCCTCCTATAAATTTTCTGTGATATTACTTTTACTTGTTTTGAGAATTTTTTTCTTGAAACACTACTGGATTATGTGCTTGAATACATGAATTTGCCTTCTCAATTTACATCATTATTAATTTGAAAGAATATGTTTGTTATAGTGATGTATTACCAAAATATTTTTTGTTGTTAATGAACAAACTATGGGTGTAAAATAGGAGTGAAAAGATAACGCGCCAACAATTTCAAATTGAATTTTGCTGCATAAAAATCGGGTGATATTTTCGTCGTATTTGCACAGTGTATATATGACTTGGCGCAACAGATTTAGTTAAAAAATGAGCTATAGTAGTCTCGCTGTGCCGGTACAAGACCGATCGCGGATAACAAGGATTGCAATGATAGAAGGCGTTGACGAACGTTAGTTGAGCCACTTGACCCACAAATCATTAGATCATTGGTTTTGTTGGGTCATACCTCTCTATAAAATTCCACGTGTCATGCAGTGATGTTGAGTTCTGATGATTTGAGATTTTATATAATACTGGATTATATGAATACCTGAGAAAAAACTGTCTTCCTTACTGATTCAATTGTTAATTGACCAATATTCAGCATATTTCCATGATAAATTCCTCTTGCAGGACTTATTGAATTCTTCGTCTATTGTTATTATTCTTCTTTCTAGCAATATATTATTGTATTATAGTCTGTGTCCTGGCCAAAAATTGCTCAGAGTATTATAATCACTCCCAATCCCCCTTGTTTCTCCATTCTTCACATTTTCTTAGTAATCAATCAAATGAATTCATAACGACCAGTTGTTCAGCCTATGTATATTAATTCTCATCAATATGTGGCTTTATATTTATCCATCTTTATCCTTCATTTATAATGTTCTGTCTCGCTGGAAGCTTCTGGACAGGGTTTCCTAGCGTTGTGTACATATTTATGCGGCTATAACAAAGCGTAGCTCAGACAAGATGAGCGATGAGGTTGTAACGTTCAGCACCGATTAATCATTCAAAAGCAAAATCGCTGCCTATGTCTTGAGTACATCGCTGCTCTAATCTCGGAGATTTCAAGAACACAAGGTATGTGGACGTCTCTTTATAATCCTCAATTTTTGGCTGCTTGATCGATTTACGTTACCAAAACACTGTTACTCGGTCGAAGCACGACGCCGATTTACATGAGTCCCACTATGCGACTTTGATTTACCTCAAAGTAAGAATAAATCTTTGCCCCAAAAACATTTGCACGACCACCACGTTCTCATATTTCTCCTATAAATCCCTTACTTGAGTCATGTTCCAAAAAATTTATTAAAAAAACCGTTTTCACTTGACTGTCAAGTTATTTCATTGGCTCAGAAGAGAGAAAAGAGGAGAGACTGGCAGCAAAGGATTATTAGGGTTTGGGAATTTGATTGTGTGCGTTATGTTATTCTACTGTATTTATATCTCGTGTTGTGTCGTGTTGGATGTGATTTTGATGTGATTTTCAGTTTTAAATAAAATTGTTTTCAAATAATGCATTGTCCAACTTTTGACATGTTATAGCGACGACCTATAATAAAATTTGAGATCAGAATACGTCACACGAATTTGACCTAATTGATCAGCAGTGTCAAACGTTGACAACATGTATAAGATAAGTGAAATGTTTTATTCATTTGGAGTAATAATGTGAATAGGTTCAAATTGTAACAAAAAGAAAAAGATAACAGGCTGGAATATGGAGAATGGTAGAATAGGAACAAGGTGTGGAATCGGGACGTAACAAGTTACCGGATTCGAGTCATTCTATCACGTTGGTTGCGACGTTTAGTCTTTCTATACATATATAATAACATCTCGTTTTCCTATTACTCAAGAAATATTCCTGACAAAAAAAATAATTATACACAGGGTGTCGCAGAAATACTTACATCAATTCTAGCCTGTAAAAGAAGTCTTCAAGCCTAATAGTTTTTCTTGATAACTTTTTCCTGTAAATCTTCTGATATCGAGTAAAAATTCATCAAAGTTTAGTCAAAAATTTCATAGTGCGCCTATGGTTCAAACTGAATGTTTCTCATCTGTTGGAAGAATGACAGCTGTCGATTATAATGATTATTCAGAAAATTGGAACCATCATAGTCTTGTCAGTCATTCATTTGAGATTGAAAGAATAACAGTATTTTGATAGTACATTGATATTCGCTCACCTCAATAATTCTATTTTTGCATATGTTGCAAGAAAGATTTAATCTATCTCTAAAACCAACAGTTTGGTCTATTAGTCGTATTAATATGTCATTTTTCGAAAATTTCATTTCTATTTAGGAGTTTCACGTATATTTTTAAATAGTTGGTACATCTCTTAAACATGAGATTGTCTGCACAAGTTCATTGCACTTGAGTCAGCTGATTTGAAAAGTCTGAATAGAGTTAGAAAATGGGTCAGATTGTGCTGCCATCTATGATCAACTCAAAAAGTAGTCGCTGCTCTTAACTTACTTTATTATTGTTGGCTCTCAAACATAGAGAGAAAGTCCATCAACGATTTATTTGAAGTGAACGGTGGAATATTAAATAGCATGCAATTCTAAAATTATCAATTTAATAAATAATTCAATTGAAAATATTCTCGCAAAAATTGAGAAAGTTTATTCTTAAAGAAAGGAAAACATAATCCACAAATGTATCACACTGAATTTGGTAATTGATTTTAACAGTTTCTAAAATATAAGATACAATATTGTATTTGTTCAGCAGTTCAATTTACGAGGCATACTTCATTGAAACGACTGAGTGTGAAGTCTATGATAATATAAGAGAAAACTAATTCACGGGTGCTTTATTTATAAATTAATGTATTTTATTCATTTCATCTGGTATTTTACGTTCCAGGTGAACAAAAAGGTCTCAATATGTCATAGTACTCTCATCATAATGTATAAGTGCACAATATTTTGACATTATATACATGAGCATAACCACAATAACTCAATTTTCAGTGAAAAATGACAATTCGGAGATCGCTCCGAATCAATTCGCCGAGCTAATCCTACTCTGCCTGCGAAACCACTGACAGTAGAGCTAAGCATTTCCACAGGTTCCACTTTGATAGCTCACATATGTCGAAATCAATTGTTTCGTTGTGACTGCTATTGGACTCGATAATTATGCATCTGAGCTATAGGGGATAAAAAATGCTGAAAAAAGATGAGAGTACGAGAAAAAGTAATGAAGAAAAATTGTCATGCTTGACGGGCTCTATCACTGGTTGAAATCAATGTACTCATTTCTGTTATACCCTGTATTCTCAACACAAAAAATCGACGGTATTATCAGCTAAGTAGGAGATACTTTGCTATCAATCAATACCTGTAACAAATATTTTATCCAATCTATCATGATTTGAGGTTTGCTACGCCTCTCTTAGACGATCCCGGGCAAGGTCCGGTTGAACGCCGGCTAGAATAGTGGAGATAGGGATGGGTATATAAGGTACGAGTCTAGCTCTGATTCAGTACGGAATTTGGGCGCCAGTTGACCAATACGACATTCAACCTTAAGTAGGTCAACAAACTCCCGGGACGGCGGCACACACAGTATCAATAAATAGTCTCCGATAAGAAAAAAAATAATTGATTATATTCAGAAGGAAAAAAAAAACATACAGAAAATTAACTATGTTTCGCCTAATTTTGATAGTTCAGGTCAAATTTAAAATACTCGAGCGAGTGTCTCGTCAAAAGAAATATATATATATATATATATATATAAAAAAAAAAATACCTATATTCAAACCCCGAATGAAGCGTGCGCGAGGACTGACCTGCACCTATAGGAACAAGGACTTAAACACAAAAATATGTATCAATCTAGTAATGTTAGCGACGTAGAGTGCGCGGGAAACGTTGGTCGACCACCGATACCGGCACGAACACGGCTACTACGAAATATATGCGTTTGAAGGTAGTACTTTAAGCCCTAGCAACTACAACAATGCCTGACATGCCCTAACGGACGTTGAAAATATACAAAAAAAAATAACGTGTATATGTCAAGAATTAATCGAACTCTCGCACGAGCTAACAATAACGAGTAATAAAATGGTAGATAGTTATATAAATGTATCTTGCGACTCTCAGTGGTGCGCTACTGAATAATATTCTTGTAAGTTTAACAACCAAAAAAAAAAATAAGGAATAAATAAATTGTAGAAAACAATGGCTTAGCTGGAATGATCCTGGCGTTGCAGGTGAAAGTTGGTCCAGATGGTAGGAAGGGAAGGTACGATCCCCAATTGACGATCTGGTCTCCGCGGTTGCCGAATCTCAAGCTTCGGTTCAATGACCTCGCTTATTCACGCTGGTCGATAGTCCAGTGCTGTCTACCAGTTATCAAATTTAAAGGGAAAACCCCAAACGGAAAAGCCTGAAAGAGAATTGTATGAATTTGCCCAATAACGAAGAAAAAAAAGAAGACTGTATCATGATTATTAGTATAATCTTTTTCTACTCAAAAAAAAGAAAAGTATTGAATATGCATCAGATTACCTTAGATATTGTGCGGCTTGATAGAATGGTGAAGAAAATGTGTTGAAGAGTTAATTGATCCGGGAACAGCCCGTGGAAAACTATGTCCTCCAATATCAAGGTTTATTTGTCTAAAATCCCTCAACCAGAGGCGAAAATGTTCATCACCAGACGAACCGATAAACGTTAATTGAATTTCTGAAATTCTCAGAGATATAAACCCTGAACTCACTCAACTAATTTCTTTCTTTCTTTTTTTTCCACCTGATCACTTCAAACTTTATCGAACAAGTCCCAAACCAAAAAGGAAGACCAACGGTCAATTCGCAATTAGCGCGATAATTGAAGAAGTGAGAACGATATATGCAAGATTGTAAGAATCAAGGAGAGACAGAGAATGATCCTCTAGCGACAATTTTTTTAAACAACATTCGGCCACTGAAGCTTAACTTTAACCTGGCCGTGCCAAAATCACAGCGAATAAGAGAAGACAAAAAAAAAAATAATAATAACGAGAATCAGCCCAACTCAGATTGGAGTTGTGGAAGCAACTGATAAAGATGAAAATAAGAAGAATATAATCACTGAGTACAAAATACCACTGCCAAAATAAATGTGATGAATAAATTTCGCTCGTAAGTGTGAACGATGCTTTAGTTGAGAAGCAGCGCAAGACCGGGCACTCACGCCACTGAATCGTGCAGCGTAAATTGCGAACTACCAATTTGGTGCTGAGCAGAGGCATGTCAACAAGAAAAAAAAATGTAAACAATAACTTGCTTTAAAAGTGTAAACTAAAATATATGTTTGATTTTTTTTCCTCCTTCCAAGTTTAATCGTAGATTACGATTTATTTTGTAACAATTCCACCCTTACCCACTGAAGAAATTTTCTATAACAGAAAATTTCTTAGAAGACAAAAATTCCTACAGCTTATCCAAAAAAAAAGAAAATTTAAAATCAAGTCGTAATCGAGTAATTAGGAATGGCGAGATTGTCAACGGAAACAGTCAGATAATGAATAGTCTATTGGGGTCTAGGTCACATCTCTATTTGCAGGATTTGCCCTCAAATGCTTGGTGTTCCAAGTGCCTCGTAGAACATCGCCGTCCATGTTTTTAAGTTGATAGGAATCGCGAGACAATTTTTTATGTATGAGGAAGGGACCCACGAACTTTTCTGCTAGCTTGGCCGTATAATACTTAGAAGCATCTGATAAAACGAAATTCTTCCTCCATACAACCTGATTCGGTAAAAACGATACCTCTCGCCGACGGAGGTCATAACGGACCTTTGATTTCTCGTAGGCACCCTGCAACCTTTCTCGAACGTCTCTATAAAGTTTTTGAAAATTACACGCCCGAACCGATGTATCCCCATGAGTCTTATCATTATCCGATAAATCCGTCTCGCCGTTCTCTTTATGTGCATCTCCCAGTAGCACTGCCTCACGTCCAAAATTAACAAAATATGGCGTCAACCCTGTAACTTCGTGTTTCGCCGTGCGAAGAGCACATGTAACTTTGGGTAAAAACTTATCCCACTCGCGGTGATTATCTGACACAAACGCCGTCAACATAGTTTTCAAAACCCGATTAATCCTCTCGGTGGGGTTTGCCTGGGGATGGTAGAAGGAAGTAAATGAAGGTTTGACGTTATAAGACTTCAAAAGGTCCAGATATTCTTTCGACGTGAACTGTACGCCATTATCGGAGACTACAGAGCGCGGTACACCGTAAACTAAAAACACATCATTTTCGAGATGACGAACGACTGCCTTCGCAGTAGCTTTCCTGAGGGAAAAACATAGGGGATACTTGGAAAAGCAATCCGCCACCACTAGGATGTAGTGGAAACCTTGTGAAGACTTTGGGAGTGGACCTACAATGTCTAAGGAAATCACTTCCCATGGTTTCGAGATCAAAGAGTGACCACCCATTTTACCAGCAGGAGGTTTCTGCTCTGGTTTACATTTAAAGCATGTAACACAGTTCCGTACATATCGAGCGACATCACTCCTCATTTTAGGCCACGTATAAGACTGCGCGAGTCGATGGAACGTCTTAAAGGTTCCAAGATGGCCACTGGTGGGTTGGTTATGACACTGAAAAAGAAGGTCTTTACGCCTGTCTTTGGGCACGACTTGCTTCCATTGATTCGCGGTACCGGACAAGGCCGCATAGTTATCACGAACAAATCGGTATAATTTACCATCTTCGATGCGAAAATTCGGATACCGGAAATTGTCTTCTGAGACCGACTCAAACAGTTTTGAGTACCACGGATCTTTTATTTCAGAAGGTTCTACAGTGCTTATGACTGGCACGGAGCGGGATAAAGCGTCTGGAACTACATGCTCCTTACCCTTTCTATGGATGATATTGAAGTCATATTGCTGCAATCGGACTGACCAGCGAGCTAATCGACCCGTAGGATTTTTCAAGCTATTGAGCCACAGAAGCGAGTAGTGGTCGGTGATAGCTGTGAAACGCGTGCCCTCTAAATAGGGACGAAGTTTCTCTACTGACCAGAGTAGCGCTAAAAGTTCTTTTTCGGTAGTCGAAAAATTACGCTCCTGTTTTGTAAGAGACCGGGAGAGATAACAAATAACTTTTTCTCCGTCATCATATTTCTGCGATAAGACAGCTCCTAACCCAAAATTTGAAGCGTCTGTCTGTAATACAAATTCTCGATCGAAGTCGGGACACGATAGAATTGGGGCTGAAACTAATTGATTCTTTATATCGTCCCAAGCTTCCATACATTGGGAACTCCACGCGAATTTAACCCCTTTCTTTAATAAATTGGTCAGTGGCGCTACGACAGTCGAGAAGTGAGGTACAAAGCGTCGATACCATGACGCCATACCAAGAATGCGGCGAACATCAGATACTGATTTTGGCACGGGAATATCCAGGATTGCCGTAACTTTCTCCGGATCCACGAGCAGACCATTTTTATTCACGACGTACCCCAGGTAGCGCAATTCCTCTCGACAAAAATGACATTTCTCACGCCCCAAGGTTAATCCAGCGGTTGACAACCGCATCATTACCTCTTGCAATATGCTTAAGTGTTTTTCGAACGTTTGCGTGATAACGATAATGTCGTCTAAATAAACGAAAACGTAAGGTTCCAAATCCGCACCTATAACCCTATCAATAAAACGTTGCCACGTAGCAGGGGCATTATGCAACCCGAACGGCATGCGACAAAATTCAAAAAGTCCGCGATTTGGAACAGTAAAAGCGGTATATTGCTGGGAGTTACTTGCCACCTTGATCTGCCAATACGCGCTTTTGATATCTAATGATGTTAAGTATCTAGCATCCCGTAATTTATCTAGAGTATTTGAAACATAGGGCAAAGGGTACGCATCTCGTTTCGTTACTGCATTTAACTTTCTATAGTCCACGCAAAACCGGTAAGAACCATCTTTCTTCGGAACTAGCAAAATAGGAGAAGACCATGCGCTATTAGATTTTTGAACGATACCGTTACGAAGCATTTCATCTAATTCGATATCTACCTGTTTTTGCATAGCTGGAGAAAGTGGGTAATAACGTTGCTTTATTGGTGGGTTATCCGTATGAATTTCGTGCTCAACCATAGAAGTGCATCCGAGTTTATCAGACGGAAAGTGCGCGAACATCTCATCTAAGAAATCATTGAGTTCTTTTTCCTGTGCCGATGAAAGTGATGTACGAGAAGTAAGAAATTGAACACTATCTACAGTAACGGGATGAGGTGAAAAATTCCATTCGCCTCTACTCAAATCTGGCACGATTTCTAGAGTTCGCCAGAAGTCAATTCCGAGGATCAAATTATGTTGCAAAGCAGGAACTACAAGAACTTTGATAACTTTAACCCGATCGCGCAATTTTACCGGAACAGCAATCTCACCGAGACTCTCACAGCGTTCACCATTCGCCACTGTACATGTACCACGTTTACTAATAAGTTGCAATCCTAACTCACAAAGAGATTGATAGCCCGAGTTACCTACAACGCATCGAGAGGCGCCAGAATCAAGGAGACCAAAGAAGGACTTCCCAAGGATAGAAACCTCGAGATATGCTCGCTCATCATCCTTAGCGTGTGCAAGGATAAAGTCCAACCTTGCATCAATAATGTTGGTCGATATGGAACGATTATCATGAAGTAGACGACCTCCTACTTCATCCGTCGTCCATTTCCCGAACATCGTGGGCACGTATTTACCGTCACGTCTATCTTGCCACATCTGAAGCAATATCTCTTACGCGGGGCCTTACATTTACCCGCAAGATGTCCTGTGCTACCACAATTCCAACAGGATCTCTTAGTTTCAACCGTGTCGACTGGTGCTACCTGTGTTGAAGGGCCAGGATAAGAAGCAACATGAACGTACGCTAGGTCTGGCTCCAACGAGAGATTGCGACGAGGTGGAGGAGCGAAATTCTCAACAGATTCTTTACGTTCGTCAATTTTACGACAAAGTATTAAAAGCTCCGCGACAGTCTTAACATCGACAAGCACTAACTGGGTTTGATAAAAAGGCAGGATGTTTTTCAACAGAATATGAACTTTCAGAGGCTCTGATATAACACGTGATCGTAACCTAGCAAACAGAGACGTCATCGTGGCAATGTACATCCCGATACTTTCATGTGGACCCTGGGTACGGTGATTGATCTCCTCAAATAATTTTTCTTCATAATTAACCGGAAGAAATTCCTCTCGCAACCCATTTACTAATCCGTCCCATGAGTTATAACTGTGGCGAGTCGCCCTATACCAAATTAATGCTCTGCCGTCAAATAGGTCTATAGCCGAGACTAATAACTGAGCTTTGCTAATGTTACGTGCTACTCTAAGCTCATCAACTCTTTCCAAAAAGGCATTTAGAGACATTTGTTTTGTATCACCCGTAAATTTAAGACCCCATTTACTAACTGGCACAGGTTGAACACTTGCCGAGAAGTATTGTTTTTCGCGAATTGGTTCTGTATCTGAAGAGTCTGACTCCGAATCTGATGAATTATTTTCCAGATTCAAATGAGCTAGACCAGTGACGCTAAATGAACCACCTACTAACGGACTTGCAATTGTCGATGACAATCGTGCGGTTTTCGCTTTTGATTTTACGTCGGATTCTAAGGTGATAAATTTCAACAGAAATTGGGACTTTTTTTGTTTGTCGTCGTTATTCAAGGCTACTGAACGATTTGTTCTACCAATGGCGTGATAAATTTTATTGCAGATCTTCTTGTATTCAGAAGATGACTTAATATCTGAAAACTTCTCAATTCGACCTCGGAGCTCCTTAACTAGCTTCTCTAAAGCAATAGAATCTTCCGCAAATGTGAACGGATATGTAGGGGCTACATACGAACGTGATTTTTCGACGCGTAATAAAGAGCGTAATGAACGCCTCATGGAATCCACACTACTAACTTCTGACAACCCTCTGATCGTGAGTTCGTAGATTAATTCGTCTTTATTTAAACGATTAACCTCCAAATTGTGATCCATAGCGACAATAAAAATAAATACACCAGCAATTAAATACCGAAATTATGCGATCACTACGGGATCACTCAGACACGTAAATAAACAACATGAAAATTTTTCTAAGAACATATAAGAAATCCCCAAGAGCAAAAGAAATATATATATATCTACCTGGCAGCTAAGTAGGCCAATGAATAATATCGAAACTTTTCTGAGACTACAATTGAACAGAAACATTCGTAATGAAGTCCAAACTCTAAAATACTTGACCCTGTGAACAATATGGCCCCACGTTGGGCGCCAAATAAACTTGCTACGCCTCTCTTAGACGATCCCGGGCAAGGTCCGGTTGAACGCCGGCTAGAATAGTGGAGATAGGGATGGGTATATAAGGTACGAGTCTAGCTCTGATTCAGTACGGAATTTGGGCGCCAGTTGACCAATACGACATTCAACCTTAAGTAGGTCAACAAACTCCCGGGACGGCGGCACACACAGTATCAATAAATAGTCTCCGATAAGAAAAAAAATAATTGATTATATTCAGAAGGAAAAAAAAAACATACAGAAAATTAACTATGTTTCGCCTAATTTTGATAGTTCAGGTCAAATTTAAAATACTCGAGCGAGTGTCTCGTCAAAAGAAATATATATATATATATATATATAAAAAAAAAAATACCTATATTCAAACCCCGAATGAAGCGTGCGCGAGGACTGACCTGCACCTATAGGAACAAGGACTTAAACACAAAAATATGTATCAATCTAGTAATGTTAGCGACGTAGAGTGCGCGGGAAACGTTGGTCGACCACCGATACCGGCACGAACACGGCTACTACGAAATATATGCGTTTGAAGGTAGTACTTTAAGCCCTAGCAACTACAACAATGCCTGACATGCCCTAACGGACGTTGAAAATATACAAAAAAAAATAACGTGTATATGTCAAGAATTAATCGAACTCTCGCACGAGCTAACAATAACGAGTAATAAAATGGTAGATAGTTATATAAATGTATCTTGCGACTCTCAGTGGTGCGCTACTGAATAATATTCTTGTAAGTTTAACAACCAAAAAAAAAAATAAGGAATAAATAAATTGTAGAAAACAATGGCTTAGCTGGAATGATCCTGGCGTTGCAGGTGAAAGTTGGTCCAGATGGTAGGAAGGGAAGGTACGATCCCCAATTGACGATCTGGTCTCCGCGGTTGCCGAATCTCAAGCTTCGGTTCAATGACCTCGCTTATTCACGCTGGTCGATAGTCCAGTGCTGTCTACCAGTTATCAAATTTAAAGGGAAAACCCCAAACGGAAAAGCCTGAAAGAGAATTGTATGAATTTGCCCAATAACGAAGAAAAAAAAGAAGACTGTATCATGATTATTAGTATAATCTTTTTCTACTCAAAAAAAAGAAAAGTATTGAATATGCATCAGATTACCTTAGATATTGTGCGGCTTGATAGAATGGTGAAGAAAATGTGTTGAAGAGTTAATTGATCCGGGAACAGCCCGTGGAAAACTATGTCCTCCAATATCAAGGTTTATTTGTCTAAAATCCCTCAACCAGAGGCGAAAATGTTCATCACCAGACGAACCGATAAACGTTAATTGAATTTCTGAAATTCTCAGAGATATAAACCCTGAACTCACTCAACTAATTTCTTTCTTTCTTTTTTTTCCACCTGATCACTTCAAACTTTATCGAACAAGTCCCAAACCAAAAAGGAAGACCAACGGTCAATTCGCAATTAGCGCGATAATTGAAGAAGTGAGAACGATATATGCAAGATTGTAAGAATCAAGGAGAGACAGAGAATGATCCTCTAGCGACAATTTTTTTAAACAACATTCGGCCACTGAAGCTTAACTTTAACCTGGCCGTGCCAAAATCACAGCGAATAAGAGAAGACAAAAAAAAAAATAATAATAACGAGAATCAGCCCAACTCAGATTGGAGTTGTGGAAGCAACTGATAAAGATGAAAATAAGAAGAATATAATCACTGAGTACAAAATACCACTGCCAAAATAAATGTGATGAATAAATTTCGCTCGTAAGTGTGAACGATGCTTTAGTTGAGAAGCAGCGCAAGACCGGGCACTCACGCCACTGAATCGTGCAGCGTAAATTGCGAACTACCAATTTGGTGCTGAGCAGAGGCATGTCAACAAGAAAAAAAAATGTAAACAATAACTTGCTTTAAAAGTGTAAACTAAAATATATGTTTGATTTTTTTTCCTCCTTCCAAGTTTAATCGTAGATTACGATTTATTTTGTAACAGGTTGCTGAAAAATCTGAGCTCCTTTAACTGAATGATTCAGCGTTAAATCCTCAGTTCCTTTCATATACATCACCAAGAACTTGTCACTCAACAATAATTTCACTAGCATACCGCATAATGTGCCACAGAAATGTAATAAGCTCAGGAAAATTCAAAGTAGCAGTCATAAAGTTACTTGTACACATCGTTACAACGACATCCATCGGAACTCGCTCGAATGGTATGATTAACTCTTCAAACTGGTCGACTATGCGACAGGGTCCTCCTCTGGCCACATGATGAGCACTTGTAGCAGTAATCTTTGATATTACGAGCCATACGTCTCCAATAAGACTTTCTTTTAATTTTCGCAGAAATTTGATCGTATCTTGCGTGACCAGCTTGCGGAAGGTCGTGATAACTGTTCATCATCTTCATTATTATTGATCAAGGAGCTACAAAGCGTTTTTTTCGTTTGTCTTGATTTCTTCCTCTGTATATTAGGCCGTCTTAGTCAGAACGGAATTTTTTTGATGTATCAGGCTTATCTCTCATTTCCTGTATCTCTACATCGCATTTTTGCTCCTGTGGGATTCTTCTCTGTCCCAAATTGGCTCTATTCGTGACAAGGACCTATAATCGTACTCTACGAGAGTCAATGCCTACCAAAAAAGTCGACTGCTGGGGTCCTTGAGTTCTAATAGCCAGTTTAATGGACGATGGGTACTGAAAATAACGAACGCTGTACCATACAAGTAGCATCTGAATGCTTTAATCGCAAGATCTTTCTTTTCAATAGTCGAATACTTCTCTTCGGCTTATTTAAGTCCAACTTGCAACGCGGATGCTCGTGGCCATCCACCCTCTGGCTCAATATAGCCCCTTATGCATACTTTGATGCATTTGTCGCAACTGTGAGAGTATTTTCAAAGTCTGGATAGTGCAGAATCTGACTTTGTACAAGCATACTTTGCAGCTGATTGAATGCATTCTGGGCTCCCAGATTCCAAGCAATGAGTGTATTCTTCCTCGTAAGTCTGGCTAATGGTCTAGCGATCTGTGCGAAGTTGTCAATAAATCGTCGGTAGAGTCCGACCAGTCCCAAAGAGCTCTAATATTACATATTGTCCTCGGCATGGGGTTATTTTGCATTACTCAAGTTTTAGGGAGATCAGGTTTGACTCCATTACCGGAAATAATATGCCCAAGGAGAATATTCTCTGTTTTCATGAGACTGCACTTATTAACTTCCAATTATAAATCATTCTTTCTTAGTCTTTAAGACACTTTTGACAGTCTGTCTACATGTTTATTCATATCTATCGTCTTTGCTGAACACAATGACGACATCCAGATACTATACACATAACCACTTACCAAGTCACTCAAAATACAATACATCAATTGCTGGAATGTACTAGGGGCATCACACAACCCGAATACCATACGATTTCAATGATAATGTCCCAAGAGTATACAAACGCTGTTTCCTCTCCATCTTTTTCGGTCGCTTCAACTTGGTGATATCCATTTGCTGAATACAAGGTTGAAAATAAAGCTGCTCCATGCAGTTGCTGTATTGTATCTTGAAGGTGAGGTAGAGGAAAACATATTTTTTTGTTACCGAATAAATGGCGCGAAAGTCAATGCACAACCTGACTTTATTACTTCGGTCCGGCATTAATCAATTGACCAAAATGACTGGAGCGGACCAAGGAAAATCTGATGCTTCAATAATATTTGCTTTCAATGAATAATCAATTTGGTCGTAAAGTTCTCGCTTCTGTGCCTACAGAACTCGATATGAGGCCTTGACAATAGGGCGGACATTTTCGGTAATGATATGGTGCTTGATTTTTGCAGCGCAACTCAAATTACTCTCATCGGTCATAAATACATCACCATACTCAGTCACAAGATTCTTCAGTTGCAGCTGAGCATTTCCCCCTAAATGATTGGTATCAATTCGATCGAAAAATTCTTCTTCAGTAATCAAGAAAATATTTTTTTCGGCTGGCTAATCATCTGGCGAAATAACTGTTACCAGTGATTATAGTCCTACTACAGTTTTGCTCGAGATATTTATCGGAGCTTCACTGAAATTCATCAATTTTATTGTCACTTCTCTACTATCATTTTGTGCTAGTACTCTTTCGGAAAGTATGCCATTTATTTTAATATCCACTGGTTCTAATGATATGCTACCTGTCTTCTTCGTAACTTTCTCCCCAACAGCTGTATACACTACCTCGGTTCTGGTTTTGCTGTGCTTTTTATTCAATCTTCATTGTATAAATCTTCTACGAGATCATCTTCTAATGTTGTCGGTTGGTTTTTACTGTTAATATTGTTCAAAGAAACTGCTAGATCTTTCGTGGAAATATCTGAATCAATCGGATCGATATTTCTACGTTTAACGTTATGATAGAACTTACTATCGTTTTCAACAGGTGAACGCTAGTCACTCAAGGAAATTACTGGATTCTCCGTGAAATAAATCAGGTCAATCGGACTGTCATTATCACGTTTTTTGTCATCGCGTTTACTTGTTGCAGCGCTTGTTTCAACTTCCTCTTGCACATGATTCATCATGAATCTCATTCTATTAAACGTTATTCCATGGTGAAATATTACAATATCAAACTAATACTCGCACCTGCATCAATTAAAAATTTAGATTTTTCTCACCAACTTTCATACTAATTTTATCACAATTGGAAGCTTTATTTCCTGGAATAAACGTAGCGTATTCGTGCTTGACAGTTTTGTGACGTAATAAGTGACTGGATTTAAAGGTATCTGCGACAAATTCGTGTTCAAAGCTTGATCAGCTGGTTGCGCGTTGATCATGTTTATGTAATTTCTCTCTAAGATTGAATGAATTATGGCCGGAGAGTTCACACCTTCCACAAATCACAGTTTGCTTTGTTAACGGACAAGAGATTTTCATATGTCCCAATTCCTGGCAATTAAAACACATCATTTGTGAAAAACTTGTGCTTCTGCTGTCTTTCTGATTTTATTAGAATCTAAGTGTAAACGATCTTTCTACTGGGGTTTTTTCTTGAACATTCAAATCATAATTTTGGAAATTATTCCATCTGATAGGACTTTTACTATCAGGGTAATTATAATTTACTGTAGAAGTTGACGGAATATACTAGTTATCTGCAGCGAACCTAAAATTTTGGTCTGGCCTTGATTCATTTTCTGAAACTGCATGTACTGTATCTTAAATCTGACTTTCAATAGATGAATATTACTCTTGCGTGAATACGTGATCCGCTGTACTTTATCTGCTACGAGATTGATTCTCAACTGCATAATATTTTGCAGCTGACTGGACTGCTTGATCCAACGTTTGTGGGACGAATATTAGCAAGTCTCCTTGAGTGAACAGTTTGTAGGAAATTGTTTGACTGAACGTTTCTTCAAGTATGTATTTCCTTAAACAGTTCCATTTTGATTTCTACCTTCATCATATGAATTATTGCCAATATCTCTCAATCTGTCTGCTCTATTACCTCTACGTTTATAATAATTCGCAATTTCTGATCTTACAATCACGCTGAGGGCCGTATCTTTTGAATAATTTATTTCTCAATAATTTTCAGTGTGATGTATTTCTTAAGATAGAATTACTATGGATAGAAAGTCTAGCATTTCCTTTCGAATATGCTTTTGTTATTATTGTTGTTTTCTTTGCTGCCAAATAATCCAAATAACCACTCCGTTATAAAGTCTGCGATTGATCCTCCAGTTTTACCGTGAAAAACTGGTAGCTTATTATAAAACTTTATTGCAGAAAACATGAAACCAAGACTTTAATTTCAGTAACTTGATTTAAGTCAGTCATTTTGGCTAATTTTTTTTCTTAAATAAGTCATAAAACAATTCTGATTATTATTAGCGGCTACAAGCTTTTGAATCTTACTTATTGTTCGATCCGCACCGCTGCCAACTAGAGAATGTCACAGTGCAGATGAAGATTGAGATAAGATCTAGAAATAATAAGCGTCATGAGGTTACTCACATAGTGTTGCCACTGAATCTGAAATTAGATAGGTAAACCAGGGTTAAATCGCAACTATTAGAACTGGACAGATCACTCAATGAAAAAATCATATTCAATAACAAAATAGATACCGAATTAACAATGTTTCGGGCTGCCAATATTATTGTTAATAATAGAGCCTCGGATCACAATACTTTAATATAAAAGCATATTATTGAGTATCTCTGAGAGACAAAAATATACTTGGAGATGTCAATTTTGCAATTATAGGTCAAAACTTGAGAATACAATATTTCAACAACAAAACCTATGCTGACAGCCATTTCTACATGAAGTGCGATTACGAAAGCGTTACAAAATGAGAATCTTTACTTAACATATATTACTTGAGAAGAAAAATCATAACTAACATATCAACATGTTGTGTTTCAAATGGTTATAGCAGCTAATCCATTATAGGGTACTCAGCACGGTGCCACTACACTCACAAAATACAACAGCAGCAGAACAGAGACTTAAACTTGACCAAACGGCGATCTGCGGCTAGCCCCACTCAAGCTTGCGAATGGTCGAAGCGGAAGTCTCCAGCTAACTCCCTGGGTTTCTCGAAATCTCAAAGCCAGTTAACAAAACTTAGAATTGAAACACTCCCTCGCGGAGGTTGATGACCAATTCGCTTGCAAAATTCCGCCTTCCAGAACTGATTTACTTGCACTAATTGAATAGTAATATTAAGTCCAGGGTGATGTTCATCCCTAAGCGCTATATTTCTGACATAATTGGGATACCAAGAAGATACGGGCCATTTTCTTTCTCGTCACGAACTATTTTTGTAGTTGTATTGGCGCCTCGGCAAATTCTGGGTGTTTTCAACCCAAATAATCGCTAGTTCGGTAAATCGTAAGAAAGCACGTACGTAACTTCCACAATGAAACAAAACAATACAGGCCTTTCCCGGGGATTTTGCAAGCAACTGGAGCCCTAAGGTAATTTCTAAAGCTTCAAGGATCGAAATCTGATAGTTTTGGGAAGGATCCTGATGAATAATATAATTTAGGTAATTCACGAGCCGAAACTAAATATGAGGAAATTGGATTTGTGCCAATGATGATTTTAGGAAATGGAGAATTGCCAATGCCTGTGGGAATCATCATATATGAATATTACTGTTTCCATAAATATCTTATGTGTGGAATGAATAATTTGTTTGGAAGCTTGAATGAGATTCATCTTTTGAAGATCCATGCTTGTTTCAAATATACTGATAATATTTATTCGTCAGAATATAATTATATCTATATGGTATGTTGCCCCATTGAGGATGCTGCTACGTTCTAAGAACGTTCATTAGCATCTTTTTTGCAGCACAGGCCATCTTTTTCGCAGCACGAGCCATCATTAGCTTGAGTTACTGCAGAATTGATTGGAAAATCTATCGTAAGTGCTCAAAATCAGCGTGGCAGAAGAGCAAGTGGAAATAAAATAGTGAGAAAATTGCTTTGAGCTCTCGATGGGATTATCAACGTTCGACAGATAGTATCATCCTAACTAATTGATATAATCAGGATGACTGCTGACGCTTTTCAGGAGAATGGGACTAAGCTCCTTTGGTGAAAATATAAAAGCCTTATATTCAAATGAAAGGACATGTCAGAGGTGAATTTGAATTTCATCAAGCAGATAATTGAAATGAATATTGAACTGCCAGGGACAATTGTGATAGGAGTAACAATATTGTTACTTCATATTCCCTTTTTGCAGAAATGAAATTGGATCCTACGACAGAAAAATCTTAATAACTCAGGATAACAACTCATTCCGTTCTAGGCAAATAGAATAACGAATGTACTGCTGTATGATATGACAAGATAAAAACTTGCAGTAATATTCCATCACAAAACAATAGTTCCCCCGAGAGGACTAGAACTCTTTTTGATGAACACATACAATTTCAATGTGGGGTCGTCCCATTACTTCGCAAGAAATGGATGTTATTTTCCCATTTATAATATTTTCATGTATGTGCAACTGTCACATAGAAAGGGATCAAAAAAGAGTTATGTTATGAGTTATCTGTCCTTATTAGCATTCACAAAAATGACATTTGACACTGAATAATAGAATATGCAGAGTTGAATTGTGCGTTTCACTGTCTTAATATCGGCTCCCAGGGCTTCTTTAAGGGTTCGGGGGATTTCATATTGTATCTATTCCACTTGAAATAAAATTCGACTGATCTATTCGACTATTTTAGATTTTATGTAATAAAAATAGTTGGTTTAGAGAATACTTTTTGATAAAATGATAATGCCTTAGAATGACATTTTATTTTTATTCAACGTTTCGATTGAGCTTATCGATCACCAACTTCACTGACAGTGTAAAATTTATAAAATTAGTGATAAAACTAGTGAAACGCCAAGTATAAGTTGGAATGAATGAGTGAATATTCAGCTAACATTAGTACAGCCATCGTGTTTACTAACGAACTATGTAAAAACATCACCAAATAGCGAACAGGCTATCTAACCACTTTCATTTTTCCAAAAAAGATCGTTTCTTAAACCGACTCTCGCATACATATAAAATTGTTTCTACATATTAAATTACAATAAAATGAAGAAACATGTATTTAAGACCGATAATGTGATTATTTGGGATCAATACAAATAACAATACATACCATCAACTTCCAAACAATCCGCAATACTCTGCCTAACTATTAATCTCTTTTGAGTGTTTATATACCCTTCTTTCTTCTTATCATATGAAATTGAATATTCTTCCACTAAATTTATCAACGGGATATCCATTCTCGAATAAAACTCGCGGAAATCAGCTGGCTTTTCCAATAGCGTGGCGTTTACTGCAATCTAGCTGAGCTACTACGAAGTGTAGCGGTAATTCACAAAAAACAGAAAATTGAACTTTGGTCAATTCCTATGCTGTGCTAAATTAAGTTCTGTGTACTAGGCCTGTTATAAATTGATGCATTGATTACCACATAACCAAATTCTATGCTAAGCTGTGCCAAATTATCCCCTATGTCTATGTCAGTTATAAATCCACCTAAATACTTGAATAACTATCAAGTAACCTCGTAATTTTTCCGCTAATTCCGATCTGATATATTTTTTGTCAAAATATCGAGTTTGGAACCGTATCGAAAACTTTTTTGGAATCAATAAAGATCACGTGAACTCCAAGTTTGCTCTTCAGAAACGAAGACTGAATAATCGAGTTCCAGATAAAAATGTTATCTGCACAAGATCTTCTCTTTCTGAACCCAGCTTGTGCTTTAGGTAGAAAATTATTACTCTCAACCCATACTTGCATTCTTCCATTTTAAATAAAGGTGGATAATTTTGTAATTGAATTAACTAGGGCAACTCTCTTGTAATCATTCGTATCTGTTCGATCCGCTTTCTTATGTAGGAAGGTAAGTTAAGGTACCTTGAGCTCTTGAAGTGGATTTTCCGTTGCCAAGAGAGCATATAAATGGTTTTTAAGATAATTCAGCCAAATAGAAGGTAAGTTTTGCAGTTGCTTATATATAGTTTTATCGGTTTTGGGTGATTTATTGGCTTTAACCCTCCATTGCGCACGCTACTTATTATAACAGCAATGCTCGCGGGGCGTCTGACAGACACCAAATGAAAATGC
Source organism: Dromius quadrimaculatus (assembly GCA_963989225.1). NCBI lineage: Eukaryota > Metazoa > Arthropoda > Insecta > Coleoptera > Carabidae > Dromius > Dromius quadrimaculatus. Next base: position 23,718,316 of record OZ022336.1, on the reverse strand, counting down.
CTAGATTTTTCATTTGTATTTGGATTTCCATGTTTATTTTGGGTAATATGTGAAGTACGATTCTTTCTGTAGACATTTATTGAATTAAACATCAAAAAAATATGAAGATTGTATAATATCCATGAGAAAACTAAGAACACTGATATAACGCATTGAATTACTGATTCATTGAAAGACAGTCATTATATATGGAATTTGAATGCTCCAGGAAGCTAAAGCTGATTTTTCCTCATTAGCGATAAATTTCACACCAGGCAAACAGGTCATCACGTTGAGAAGAGGACTTTCCATTTTCCATTTGGTATCTTCATCTTTCCCAAAAACTATACTTCTGGTCTCATCATCACCATCTCCATTTTCTACATCATCACTTGACACGTCATGTTCTAAATCGCTCGATTCAAGTTGTTCCTCAATATGATCGTATTCATCTTCGCTGGTATCATTAGACTCTGAGAGCTCCTCATCATCAAACCGCTATACTAAATTTCAAGAAATTATCAGAATTTTCATCATTATCTGGACTTAAAATTGATTTCCGATCCATGTCAATTCATATCAAATATCGATATTGAATATTATGCGCAATTTGATGACTAAAGTACATGACTATTACAAAATAGCTGAGTGTCGTATTGTTACACAAGTACTCGCGGGGAGTCTGTGAGACACCATTAGCACCTATCTCATGACCTGCTTGTGATAGACTAAAGCAAAGTGGCGTGATTCATCATCGGCTTGTGTTAGGAAGGTACGTAGAAGCTGATCGTCCTCATCTTCCACTTGTTGAAATTATGTTGTATAATACACTCACTGGCGTCTCGCAGACGCCGCGCGAGCAACGGAGGATTAAGTTTTTTCAGCGTGGAGTTGATTCCACGAAAAGTTATTTGGCTATCCAGATTCGGATTGAAAGCGTCAAGAAACATTTATTTGCTCATGACAATTTTACCCAAGAATTCATTTTGATCTGCTACATTTTTTAAATCTGTTCATGATGTCCTGCCTGTGTTTCTTCTTCTCTTGAGCTATGTAGTCTTCAAATTTTTCAGCTTCCAAGTAAATATGCAGTTTTTCTCCTGTGAAGTTATGTTGCTTACATTCTCTTAGACATTTCCTAGTTTCATTTCTGTATTTTATACAAGTTTCATTGAACCACTGTTTGTTCCTTGGTTTGTGAAGATTATTAAGAGATGGTTTATGATTTTTTATAATATCAATCTCTTCAGATGTGGTTTCTATTACATTTTTAATGGTGTTGTATGATTCAGTAGGGCATGTACTGTTGGTGTTAACAGCCGGTTTGTTCTGCATTTCGAATTTATATAGATTGAGTTTTTTTGGATCCCATTTCGTTTTTGTAATTTCAAATTCTTCATAACGTTACTCTTCATGACGCCAAACTTCCTATAACGTGGAAGTGAGCACAATTCGATTGGTCCATCTTGAAACTTACATTTTGAAAAACTTCCGATAACGCAACAGCTATTCCCAATTACGAAAAAATGTGTTCATATTCAGACACAGTAAATACTTATCATTGGTATCATTGTTTATGTTATCTTATCAGATTGCAAAAGACGCCAAATGAATTGCTCTGATAACGTGCATCATGACGCTTTTTTTTTTTTTTCATTGTTATATTTCATTGTATAGTGCTATCGCTGTTATATAATTTAAGGTGTTTTTGAGTGTGTTTTAGTTTTTTCCAAGTGATTCTGCGAGTGTATTTGGTTTGCTTAGAAATTATGATCTCGAATTGAAGATACTAGCATATTATCAATTGAAAAAGATATCAATGAGAAAGACATCAGCTCACAGAATTCTTAGCTCAAGTTCTATCTCTTAGAACAAAGCACCCATCTTGTACAATCAAATCATTCCTCTTTATTCTGTAAATCGGTCTTTTGATTTGCTCTACACAGCTGCGTGTATAACTAAACATAAGGAGATCGTGGTTGTTTGGTGCGTAATTGAGCACACGGTACTTGATAATAAACCCTAGACTTGCGACTACTAACAATACCAATGTGGATACAGATGGAAAGTTGCAATCAAAATGATGTGGTAATAGGTATATGTGTAGAAAAGTGGATGTGATCAAGGATCAAAATTGACGAATGAAAATGAAAAAAATTAGTTAAAATTATCATGGTTAGTATACAGAGAGCAGTAAAACGATTCCGCGAGACTGGTGGCTACATAAGGAGGTCCATTTCTGGACGTTAAAAGTTAAAAGGCTACAGTAGGACGTGACAATAAATTTATCGTGATGTCAATCTCAAGGGATAGCCATATTATTGCCGTACTAATAGAAAGAGCCTCATCAAGAGTACAGAATACTGATGTGAGTGAAAAGACAGTTAAAAGAGGACCACAAACTGATGGATTTAAGAGGCAGATTGCTCAGTTGCTGTTAGCCTGGGAAAATATTTCATTAACAATTGGGCAATGAAGTCAAGTATCATTTAATGACATTTTCGCTAAAATGTTTTGATGGGCAGAACGGTGTTTGGGGAAGAGTAGGAGAGCACTACATTCCTCATATTTTTCCAGATAGAGTATGGAGGAGGATCATTGATAATCTGGGTAGGAATTTCTTTTGCGGCTAGTATAGAGCTGGCCTCCATTGATGATAATGCTTCAACTGCACAACGATACATACAGGAAGTTTTGGTGAACCATGTTGAAGATAGATTTTTTTCATGCAAGATACTGCACAACCGTATATAGCTCGAGTTGTTTCTGCGTACTTGAATGAACTGAGAATCTATTCCATGAACTGGCTTCCTTGAAGCTTTGGCTTGAATTCCACTGACATGTTTGGGATATGTCGGGAAATGTTAGAAATCATCAAGGTGATCCGAATGAATTGAATCACCTTCGAAGAGTTCTCCAGGATGAATTGGATAACATTTTTCAAGAGGATATCCAGCACCTCATTTTGAAAATTTCACGTAGAATAGAATTCACTGTGGGGAATCGAGAAGGAAATATTACGTGAAACAGAATCGTGTGGCATTTCCTTCTCTTTCCCCATCAATCTGTACCAGACTACACCATTTCCACCTTTAATTGGATGATTTTATGTTAGGAATGTCACTACTTTCTGACAAATGTTGCAACCTGAGCTTATTGTACAAAATAATGATTAAGTTTACAAAAACTAGTCGAGTAGTAACACTCTGAATAAGAGTGTAAGTGAATTGTGTGATAAAAATTCAGTTTTATCCGTGTTTATAACAGAAACATATTACTTAAAAACTAAATACTATAATCAGCAAACAGTGAAAACAATTAAGGCTCATTCACAGTCTTGAAATCTGCGACTTGAAACTACAAATTCAATCTTGTGCAATACCCCTGTGCAAGAAATTCAATCATAGCGTTCACACTTCCAAAATTACAAAAGCAATCAACGTGATTTTGCCGATGCTGCCATCTATTGCGCTATTAGAAATTTTTATTTATTTAAGGTGGGATCATTTAGATAAATCAGAATAATGGTATCATTTGGATTTTCTAAATTCCACAAAGTTTTGCGACTTGATGTATAATTAGGAATTTTACAAATCATTTAATGAAGAATATGTTCTTCGAAAAATATTCTAGTTTACAGTTAGGGTAAATATAATAAGAAAAAAGAGATGATAATTCTACTTTTGATGAAATTGTCGCACATATTTTATTTATCTATATTCAAATCAGAGAATATTGGAGTTTAATATTTGTCTACTGTGAACCAAAAATATTTGAAAATTTTATTTTTCCTCCATTCTGGAAGTAATTATAGAAATTCGTAACTATCAAAAAACTTTATTTTTCTCATATTCACTATAAATATTCGCAAATTTATAGAAATAGGTTATCCATCTGTCAATTTATATTTCTTTGCGTTCTGATTGGTGCAATCAGCGACAGCCGCTCTGCACAAGATTGAAAAGTTTGGAGTATGCATACTTTTCGTTTGAAACAGATTCGTTGCACGAATTTGTTGCACGCGCGTTTCTATTGGTCAATCACTTGCACAAGATTGGAATTGTTGTTTCAAGTCGAAGGTTTCGTGACTGTGAATGAGCCTTTAGTGTTACATAATTTTCAAGTGGAAGTGTGTTTTCGTACACTAAGTTAACCTAGTAACACGTGGAGTGTTTACGTCGCGCAGCCCGGCTTGCGCAAGTTTTACTGCGGCGGCAGCCGCAAATCAGTGTTGCCAACTCTATTGAAACGAAACTGACGTGATAATAGTGTTATACAAAATTCATAATCAAGTGAGTGAAAATATCAACTATCGCAATGTCGGAAACTAGTGCTAGATCACTCTTTCCAGCATCACCAGTTACCAACATTATAACAACTACATGTGCAACGAATACATATCTGACTCCAATAGTAACCATAACAACTCCAGTAATAAGCTCAGTGATATCAACCCCTATGATAACAACTCCAGATAACAGCCAAAACACATACGCAATCCCACTAAGCCAATCACAAATCAGTGGAAATACTAGTCCAACAGTAAGTTGGCAAACAATACCAAAAAGTAAAAGACCTAGAGAAAACGATAGAGTCTTAAAGACACAACCAAACCCAAAACGTGTGAATACCATATTTACGACTCAAAACAGATTGAACTGTTTGATCAACGACTCTGTAGATGTACAAGAAGCTCAACCAGAAACAAGCCAAAAACAAGAATCAAACATAAAACCTCCGCCAATATATATACAGGGAGTGAATAACTATAATGAGATGATAGAAACCATCACGACAACACTGCAAAAATCAGAATTTTTCTGCAAAGCCTTTGCTGATAATACGATTAAAGTGAACACTAACAGCATAGAGGCATACAGAAAATTAGTTCACCTACTCAGAATAAATAACATTGCTATGCATATTTACCAACCGAGGCAGGAAAGAGCTTCAGGGTGGTCGTTAAAAATATACACCACTCGATACCATCCGATGAAATAAAAACTGCATTTGAAAATCTCGGATTCAACATGAGGAATATCACCAACATACGTAGCTGGCACACAAAATTACCTTTACCATTGTTCTTTATAGATCTGGAGCCAGACGGAAACAATAGAAGCATATATGACATAACTCATATACCAGGTACTAAAATCAGCATAGTACCGCCGAGAAAAAGGAAAGATATAGCGCAATGCACACGATGCCAAGATTATGGGCACACCAAAACCTATTGCACTAGAACATACGGCTGCGTTAAATGCGCAGGATCACACCCAACAATACAATGCCCAAAACAGAAAAACATTCCACCCAAATGTATACATTGCCAAGGGGAGCATCCAGCAAACTATAAGGGGTGTGCTATATACCGAGAATTGAAAAATACGAGAAACAAACCAATAAATAAAAACTTAATACAAAAAGACACTAGACAATCAAATACAGACAATCTAGCCATAAGTGGAGTACAAAGAAACACTCAAACAATAGACCAAAACAGGAGTTATGCAGACATAACTAAGAATTCAAATTACTCGCAACAAAATAACCAAGATATCACGTTAACCCAATTTTTACAAAAATTTGAAAATATGCTCTCGCAGTTAATGAATCAAAATACAATGATTTTGAATCTATCAACTACATTTGTTAAAAGCCTTAATGGATAAAAGTCTAAGAATAGCATTGTGGAATGCTAATGATTTAGCAAACCATCGCCAAGAAATTGAGTATTTCTTAACGGATCAAAAGATTGACATTCTATTGATAAGTGAAACACATTTCACAAACAAAAGCTACTTTAATATCCCCTACTACAGTACATACCACACCGAACATCCCGATGTAAAATAATAATCAGGGACAAAGTAATTCACTATGAGATAGAAAAATTTGAAAAACCTTTCCTTCAAGCTACTTATATAAAAATCAAAGACATGCACGGGGAACTAACTGTAGCTGCAGTTTACTGCCCACCGAAACATATCATCAAAAAAGAACAATTTGAAGCATACTTTACGTGTTTAGGCAACAGATTTATTGCCGGCGGAGACTTTAACGCCAAACACGAACAATGGGGCTCAAGAACCTACAACCCCAAAGGGAGATAATTGTGGAAAGCAATAATAAATGAACAATATGGGCACTTGAGTACAGGGGAGCCAACGTACTGGCCCACCGATCCCACCAAAATCCCTGATCTATTAGATTTCTTCGTCACTAACAAAACATCTACAAATTATATGAATATTACTTCAAACAATGATCTAACATCGGATCACACACCTGTAATATTAACAATAAGCAGCACAATTATAACCAAAGACAAAAACCCGTCACTATACAATTCAAAAACTGACTGGAACAAATTCCGCACTTATATAAACGAACATATGAGTATACGGACAATATAACAATCCGATAATGACATAGAAGAAACAGTTGAAGATCTCACCAAAATAATCCAGAGCGCCGCATGGAATTCAACACCAAATATTACTGCAAAAATACCAAATAATGTTAACTACCCCAAATACATGAAGGACAAAATTGCAGAAAAAAGAGCAATAAGGAAGAAGTGGCAATTATCGCGACATCCTGATGACAAAACCCAATTGAACAAAATATCGAAAGAAGTCAAAAAACTTTTATATGAAATCAAGAACGAATCCATTCAAGAATATATTCAAAACTTGTCAGCCAAACCTCAAGACGACTACTCACTGTGGAAAGCTACAAAAAAACTAAAGCGACCCCTTCAACATATTTCACCAATACGCAGAGAAGATGGTACTTGGGCAAGAGACGGCCAAGAAAAGGCGGAAACCTTTGCAAAACACTTATCAGAAGTTTTCCAACCTAACCATTCTACAACCACAAAAGAAGAAGAAGACGAAATAGTACAATTCCTAGATACCCCACTACAACTCTCAGATCCCAAACAGTACTTCACCCCAATCGAAGTCAAAAAAGAAATCCCATTTATGAATGAAAAGAAAGCACCAGGATACGACTTAATTGGAGCTGAAATTTTAAAAGAAATTCCCAAGAAAGCAGTGGTACTAATAACTCAAATATATAATGCTATTATCAGAATACAATATTTTCCCATACAATGGAAAATAGCACACATCATATTAGTACACAAACCAGGAAAGCCCATGCATGAACCAAGCTCGTACCGACCAATATCACTACTTCAAAGTTTATCTAAACTGCTAGGAAAACTTCTTTTAAAACGCTTAAAACCAACAATAGAAGACAGCGATATCATTCCATAACATCAGTTTGGTTTTAGAGAAGAACACTCAACCATAGAACAAATAAACCGAGTCGTGAACAAAATCGAAGAAAGCTTCGAGGAACGAAAAGTCTAACAGTGCATTTATAGACATAAGTCAGGCCTTCGACAGGGTCTGGCATACCGGACTCTTGTATAAAATAAAACGATTCTTACCAAACCAATATTATTTATTAATTGAATCATATCCTCATGGAAGGTACTTCTACGTCAACCATGACAACAAGCAATCAAAAATATACGCCATTCAAGCTGGGGTACCACAGGGAAGTGTAATCGGCCCTCTGTTATACCAAATATATACCGCTGACTTACCGAATGCGAATGATACATTAATAGCAGCTTATGCTGATGATACGGCACTGCTTGTATCACATACCGACCCCACAGAAGCCACTAAAAGACTGCAAACATGACTAGAACAAATTGAAAAATGGTCACAAAAATGGCGAATTAAAGTGAACGAGAGCAAGTCAGTTAACGTTGTTTTCACCACAAGACACGTTCAATGCCCAGAAGTCAAATTAAACAATAAAACACTGTCCCAAAAAAATGATACCAAATATCTAGGCATGTACTTGGACAAACGGGGTACCTGGAAAAAACATCTACAACAAAAAAGAAAACAATTAGACATGAAACTGAGAAAAATGTATTGGTTACTTGGAAAGAATTCTAAACTCTCCCTGGAAAGCAAGCTATTATTATACAAAGTAACTCTAGTTCCAATATGGACATATGGAATACAACTTTGGGGATGTGCTAAAAAGTCCAATACTGACATAATACAACGTTTCCAAAATAAAGCATTGAGAATGATCGTCAACGCCCCGTGGTACGTCAATAACGAAATAATTCACAAGGACTTAGGAGTGAAATATGTGCACGAAAAAATTCGACAGTATGCGTCAAAATACGAAAACCGCCTCCACAATCATTCGAACGAGCTAGCCTTAAATCTACTGAATAACGAAAACGACATACGAAGACTAAAAAGGAAGAAGCCACTGGACCTGAGCAATTAAATTACGAACAATAAATATAATGATTCCACGGAGAAGACAAAATTACTCCTCGAATGAAATTTTGTATTCAATCAGATTTTCTTGTTGGCTTCAAAAGCCAGTTGTAAATATAATAAATAAACCACTATAAAAAAAAAAAAGTTTACAAAAACTTCAATATTTTCCGCTGTCTCATTTTTTTTGCCGGTCTTGTATGAAGGCCGAGATTGACAGCGTATAGACTTATATGTCTAGCATAGCTAGATGATTGAATATTGGTTTGCATAATTCTAACATTATTATTTGAGGAAACTGGATACTTTTCATTGCTCATGTACATTTTTCACAGAATCCAAATGTAGCGTATAACAACATAAATCAAGATTGAATGTGCAATTCGTTCATAGAGCGCGCGTTTCTATTAACTTGTTCATACAAAAATAGGTGGATAGTAATTTTCAGGTTTTTGGAGCTAGTATTTTGATAGCATGCTTAATGGCAACTTGATAAATATGGCAAATGCTCAACATGCACGTTATTCGTAACAAACAGTGGAATACTTATCTCACGACATATTTTCTTATTTCAAAATTCTAGGGAAAATAGTTTGAACGCTGGAATCACACTGAGAATTGATTGGCATGAAATGGTTCAGTAGGCTTCACACTAAAGCCAACCGAACACAAGGCAATTTTCGATGTTATTTTGTTCACTCAATTTGCAGGAAGTTTTCTTGCGCACTGGGCCGCTTGAAGCTGCACTTGGAGTGACACTTATTTCCGCATCACACGATGCAAGCTGCGCCACTTATTCTGACTCTAGAACGTAGACTTGGTTGACTTGTTTATTACAAATATTAATGTTGCCGAAAATAATCGTCGCTGCGGTTATAGCTTGCGAATTGATCAGAATCACGAGATAGAAAAAAAAGGAGAGGAAACTTTCGTTAAGAGAGTGGCTTTTGAGAAAAAATCAAAGCCGCAGAGCTCTCAGCGTGTTGTTTGACGAACTAGGGTACATAAGCATAACCTAATTATCATTAGCCATAATTTTTACTTATTTGTATCCCGAAGCACCACAAAACACAATGCACTAATGCGGCACAGCGTGTTGATGCGACATACAGCTCAGTGATGTACTCACATGATTCCGTCGTCTAGAGCAGACGACGAAATCATGTGACTACAGCCAATCAGAGCGATTAGCTGTGGATAGCAGCCAGTCGAACAGCAAGTGCGGATATATCTTGTAAAGCAAATCTCGTGGCGAGTCTAGTACCCCGCAGGGGACCAGATTTCTAGCATCGGAGCAAGCGTGGCAGCCAGCGCAGCTCCAAGTGAACAAAATTGCTTGAAAAATTGCATCGTGTGCGTTGAGCTCTATTCAGGATTTGGTGATTTTTTATTCTCCTACCTAGTAATATTCTCCCTAGAAGATAACAAAACTAAAAGTTTTCCCTAAATGTCCGTGATAATGATCCAATTCAATTCCAATTAAGAAACTAGAACAGAACGTACAGGTGAAGATTACCAGTGATACTGTCTCGACTTGATTCAATTGCTAAGTGCGTATTGTTTTAGCACGTTCAGAGACATTTCCAATGGGCTACGTGGAATCAATCAGTCGAGCGTTAGCAGGTAACTTCACCGCCTGTCGCGATCACCAAACACACTGCATACTTTTCACGCGCTATCCCTTTCAATTCTCATAGGTTATAGAGGTTATACGTTATAGAGAGGAGACTCACGTCATGACAAGATACTCAACGCACCCTAATGTTTCCAGGATATCTTTGTCTTTGCCGGGCATGAACAACGATCATTAGAAATGGACTTTACAATTAATTATTCGAAGAAGGAAACTAATTATTAGTTCTCCAAATTTGAATGCATTCCACCTCAATAAAAGTTTTCTTATTCTTATATTATCTCGATTACATAATAACTCATGCTCCAGTCGTCTCTTATTTTCAAAGGACTGAACTTCAATTCTGTAAGAATTCAATAAAATAAATTCGGCAGAAGTCGTAAGGATATATATACTGTTGTACTATATCCTGCAGGATCCAAGAGGTAGGATCCTGATCTCATTAAGAATAGCTTAGTATAATTGAAGAAAGGAGTCGTCTTGAGAAAAGCTCTCTCATTTAAAAATTATCTCTATTACATATCAGCTCATGCTCCAGTCGTCTCTAATTTTTGGAGGATTGAACTCCAATTCTGTAAGAATCCAATAGAATATATTCGACAAAAGTCGTTAGGATATATTGTCGTACTATATCCTACAGCATCTAAGAAGTAGGATCCTAATCTCATCAAGAGTAGCTTAGTATAATTGAAGGCTACGTCAAATTCTTACTAGACATCCACATTACATTTTAATATACCTCCTTCAACAACTTGAATTCAAATTTGGAGTGATCCTACCAAGGAAATACGTTCATCAAGAAACAGCATCACAGCAATGAATTTTTCACAAGGCTCGATGTGAGAAGACGAGAAAAGAGATGAGAGGTCTGCATTGCAGAAAATATGGAATGTGCCTCAGTCGACCGGCTGCTACTCTGCACTTCCATTATAATGCAGTGCCGAACGGCAGGAGAGGAGCTTTCGAGATGTGAATTTTCCATTCCTTGATTCACGTGATTTGATGGAGAGGCGCGATTAATTTCAATTGAACTTTAATTTGTTGATCTTATGATGTTACGTTGATTCCTTGTGTTCCAGTCCACAGAATTATTCTTGACGTGCTTCTTTCTAAAGACAATAGGAACTGGTATGATGAATCGATGCTTCCTAGAAAAAAATGGCGCTGAACCTGTTGAGGTATAAAGATAGGCAACCTGTAGCACCCAAGTGTGTTGATGCGAGTAGCTGCATTTTTTTATTTTCACGACAAATCACACATTGTCGGTGGGTGGTTTTGAACCTGCGAACTCTTGGTCAAGTGAAGTCACAGCATGTGTAGGTAAACAGACACACTCAGCCATCCGCACTCATCTTGGCAATTCAATGCCTTCTTGAATTGAATGGTGATAAAGTTTGTACTTTGAAAAATGTGAGATATCCGTAATAAAATCCACATGTTTCTTACAAGTTTCAATTTGTCTTATTGCAACTTCACGAATACGATGCGCTGATAAAATGTATCTAAAATAGGGACTGATTGAACAAAAACGAGAAGTTATTTAAATTCAGCACGTCATTTCTCATATCAAGAGATATTAAAAATTTTCAATTACTAGGAAGAAAGAAGTTCTTTGTTATGACTTTAGAATGCAACTCATCAATATCCATTTCTTGTTTTGAAAAGACTGGGAAAGTACCATATTACTCTTGTCTCAATGTCTACCTGACAAATTGTTGTAACTTGGAAAGCAAATGTGATTGAATAAAATTTATGGATCAAATGGAATGCAACTGAATATCGATCTTTACAAAACACCGCAACATCCAACTCTATTTGAGGAGTTGTGATTTTCATATTATTCCTGAGTTCACTATTATTGGTATCTGTTAAGCTATAGATGCTTCTACTGACATTAGTATAAACAACTGGAAAATATTTGATGTTATTTTGAATATCCGAATTTTGTGAAGACCTAGACATATTTGGGTGTAATTATGAATTAAGGGATAAGATTTATCGCTATTGACAATCACGTTGAAATTTCATTGGTAGCCAACTGACCCATGATCCTTTCAGCTGAAAAAAATTGGTACCAGACCACGAGAGTAAATAGGTATGCAACCATAAGTATTTCAAAATCAGTAAGCTCATCGAAATTATGAGATCATATCTTCAATAAATTGGAAGATGTATCTTGCATTTCATCATCTCTAGAGAATGAAATGTGACTCAGATATCAACAAACAAATTCCCCAGTGTAGGTTGGATCAAGATAATGGAATAGTGCGTTTTGCTCGTTTATATGGAAAGATACACAAAAATATTATAGAGATATATCATAGGGCACAGAGAGGGACACATTTTCACATAAACAATATCATTCTCGATCCAGTAGTACTCAAACTATGGATCAGTATTATATTTTTCCAAATAGGATTTTATATATTTCATCAGATCATAGGATAGATTTTTCCTCTCTGAATTCAACCATATATCAATATTATATGCTTAAATCGCAAAAAATTCTATGAAAATCTATTCAAAGTTATAAGTCAGTTTTAATATATTTTTTCAAGTAGTTTGTGCAAAAATGCAATTATTCATATAATTATGTGTCATTCTCCTATGAATTTGTAACACATTATTATAATAACGGTAATTTGATCTCTTTTGTGATAATGATTAATGATGGCAGCTCAATAAATACTGATTATTTTGATTTACTGATGTGCTACGGTGAGATCCGTCGAAATGAAGTTTCAGTGAGCAATTAATTTGCTCAAAAATATACGAATGAAGCCAGTTCAAATCGTGAAGTGATCATGGGGCATGAAATAACTATATCAAATTTTAGAACATTACGAAAGAAGCGCATGGAAAATAAAAGAATATATTCTTTTATTTTAAATGTAATTAACTTATTTTTCCAGCATCACACATCCGAAAAATTTTTTGACGGTAAATACCCTCCGGCTTGTTTTTCTTCGGAAAAAGTTAATTTTGAATGACAAATGGGTTCAGATTGTTGACATTATCAGTAAATTGTAAGAGTCAGCAAATTCACAGTTCACTGAGCTCTTATGAAATCAGGAAGCTGCTGTCCACTCAAAGCAAGTCATACAGGTAATTGTACTATTGCAAATACAATTGACGTCAATAATGAATATTGTTATATCGGCATTTATTTTGGAACTTATATATAGAAGGTAAATATTGATGAGGGGGAAGTTGATAGCGGTTAGTTAATACGTTTCGTTGTAAGTTCGTGAATAAGTGGTCGGTCATTAATCGCGGTTGGAGGATATTTATAAACATTTTATTATTAACCAAATATATTTATACTTGTTAGAAGTGATATTCGTTCAAGTTCCTGATGTGATCCATCCTCCGTTTCAGAGTCCTAATACAGTACAGGTAAGTACCTTTACATAATATTTTAACCTCACAGTTCAGCAAAGAACCCAATCTACCAAATATGAATTTATTGTGAGTGGGAAACCCTTACAAAATGCTATTGATGGATTGACGTACAGCCATTCGGTTCTCTTTATTCACTGCAACCGCTTCGTCCAATTGCTGAAAGAAAAATCTCAGGTAACATGATTTGAAGAATCAATACCCCTGGTTGACCTACTTTTTCCTAAACAAAAAAAAAATTGAGAATTTCCGAGAGATTGACTGAATTCTATTCAAAATTATCTGCGTCAACTTGACAACTGACTTTAGTTTCTTCGTGTTTTTCGGTTAACAGATGAGATATCCAAAGGACCACAATTTTTTGACACACAGTTTTCACGAATTTTTCTCCTAATTGAGGTATTCCAGATCCGCGCGATTCCCAAATTTTGTCACATAACGATCCCTGTCGATGAAATTACGCACGACATGACGTTTTTCTGACTGATCTTAGTTTTTGGGGAACCTGTCCTTGTGCAGCTATCTCAAATGGTTATCATTACTCTTCAACATGGCCGTTTGCACGTTGTCCTTCCTAAACACTTGGAAATTATCGCTCCAGTTTCCGTTTATTTGTTTGTTCCATGGGAAAAATGTATCCCCCAAAGAATTCAATGCTTCGTGGTTCCTGGTATGTTTGATTTAATTTTGTTTGTTCTTATCTTGTGTTGCTTGTGGTGATAATTTTGTTTTGTTTAGACCATTGAGTTGAAAGATCGATGGTCGCTTTTCTGATATCTAGGGGTAAGTAAATAAATATATAATTTGGAACTATCCAAAAATTGTGCTTAATGTAACTAGATATTAATGAGGGACAATAGTAACAGTCAGAGCCACTATCTCATCACACCATGGAAATTTCATCAGTAAGACTCCAGCTTATTAATTTGGTATGGTGGGTCGGATAAAATAGCAGCAGTACAACTATATCAACCATTTCAAATATTTAGTTGACTTGACAACAGATGATATTGATGGAAGAATCTCTCGTAAACAGTACAATTAGCTCCAGGCAGCAATTAATATATGGAAAAACTCATACTATAAAAGATGTGTGATGTATATTTGATCAAGTCTGCCTCAAAAAAATATCATAGCTTTCTGAAATTATCAAAATAATTCGAATATTGACAGCGAAAATTCCAATTATGTATATATTGCGGCTCTCCAGATTCTCTTGCACGGTTATCATATTGAGCTCAGTACTATTTGTGAGCTTTAGAGAGAAAAATATTAGAGATTAATATATTAATATATCAATACATATATCAATCAATTAATATAAGTATTAATGTATTCAATAGAGAGAAGAGCAAATATTATTCTCAAGGAGCAGAATCTGGACTGTAAGTTTCTCACAGCCATTTCAACATGAATTTTCTGAAAGAGTGTTGACGTCCGAAGGAAATACTCCTGGTTATCAATTTTTCACTGTCTCCCATCATCCCAAGATATTCACACATAGTTTTCTGAATAATTTATGTCTATACATACTTAAACCATTCCTACAAGCTATTCCTGTCAGGTAATTATGTTTGGAAACTTTACAGATAATAAGATGATAACAGTGGCAACGAAGTCAGGACATAAAGTCTCGTACTACAGATCAAAAAACTCTTGTTTTTATTAAAGAAATCAACATTTATCACATGATACTTGAAGAATCAAATAATTAGTTGTAATGTGATGCTCGTTACGGGAAAGTAGCCTTGTCTTTTTACCATCGTGATATCATATTGGTCTCAGTGAATTTATAGTCCAAATAGATAGCTTTGATAATATCCAACTTATTTATTATATGGGGAATTAGTTTGAAATTATTGTACTGATAAGAATGTCGAGAAAACATGAGTCTCGATGCAATTATACTCACAGAAATGCCAATTCGAAATGCGTTGTTCGATGGAAAAAGTTTTCCAACATCAATATAGTGATTTTCTACGTCGGAAGCGGAAAAAAGCTTTCATGATATCAATGATAATGCTTGTACATCTGCCACGGCAATAGCCTTACAAATCAGTAACACTATGTCTAAAAATTGTTTTCTCTTTTATTTGCTATTCACTCTTCATTCTGTCGATTCTATTGCGAACATTGCAATTGTATAATGTCACCTATTGTACATGCGATACAATAAAAATCTTTTTTCAATAATTGAGGAGGAAGAGTCATCAATGAGCTGTTTCTACGAAGACTGCCTCCAATTACTCTGTCTTACTTGAAGAGATTTGTCTTCCGTATACCATGATTTTTCAGGACAATTTTTAACGTTTTGATTTTGCACCTTGCTCCTATTTTTCCATTCTCCTTGTCCCAGCCTGTTATCCATTCTTTTTTGCTACAATTTGAGCTTATCAACACTATTATGTTGAATAAATAATATATTCCACTAACCTCACACATAATATCAACGTTTGACACTTGGTTTCTTGATTGAGTGAAGATCGTGTGCTTTTTTTCGATTCTGAATTTCAATTCAAGTAGCTGCTACAAGATGTCAGAAGTTTGACACGGCACTATTTCAGGATAAGAACATTTTTATTTAAAACTCAAAATTACATTAAAATCACATTTAACACAACACATCACAAAATATAAACACAGTAAAACAACATGGCACTCGCTATAAGAAGAGTAAACCCTTATAATCCTCTCTTGCCAGTCTGTCCTCTCTTCTCTCTTCCTACTAGCTTACTAGCTGGAACCAATAAAATAACTTAAAAGTTGAGTGAAAACGGTTTTTTCTCTCTAACAATCATTCAGAAAAGAGAAATTAAGTAAATATAAGTAGAGTCTGGGGAGTACGAGAGAACAGAAAGAGAGCCAAGAAGTCTTGATGACGTCGATTTTATTTATCACTTACAAGTGTTCAAAGCCGCTTTGTGGGATTTAAGATTGAATCGATGTTGCTTCAACCATGGAAGTGTTGTGGAAGGTTCCGCGATTGAGCAGCCCAGTTTGGAGACTATTATTCTGCTAATTCGCTTACTAGGACTATTTGTGGTGCTCCTAGAGTAGCTAGGAGCACAATGAAATGGTTTTTTTTTTTTTCAGAATATTTCACGTTTCTGTAAAATTTCGCCTAGGCACAATAGTTGCAGCGCTACACGTTCAACTTGTAATTTGCAATTGATTGAGCCAGGCCCTTCATCTACGCTAAACTTGTGAGCCTCGGCGATCAAGGATAGACGTATTGTCATTGTCTGTTTGTTATTCCCTTTTTTCACTGCGTACTGTTCCCCAAGATGCTTTATTAGCATATTCAGCCTTCAACTGCTTCCTTTGTACTCAATGGTGAATTCAGTCATTTATCAATTGATTATTCATCTACTTTTTTTGTTAGTAAATTGAACTCTATTCAATTATTCTGTGTGATATTTCAATTTTTATCATTGGAGTGGTTTTATTAGTTAAAATGAAATTAGTAGATTGCCTTGTTATTTTGTGGAAAGAGAAATCCCACCCATTCTTTTCCAGAACATTTAGCTACAATAGATCATCGCGTGGTCACACCGTCCCATTATCCCTTGTCCTACTCAATACCTCTTATTGCGGGTACTTACGTTGTTGTGTACCTCGCAAATACATGTAACGTGGCATCCCCGGTATGCTTAGAGCCTCGTTCCACGATGCCATTTTCTATTCACTATCTCCTTGATTAAGCCATTAGTGACGATTTTGGTTCTTAAACAATAAATCGGTTTTTAACATAGTGTTCTAATAATGCATGCATAGGGATCACTCTCAGAAAAGAATTTGTTTCGTGAGGATAATGGCGCAGAGCTCAGTCGATAATTTCTGTTGAACAGAATCGTTTGTTTGACAATAACTCAGAGAATAATGACATAGTTGTATAATATTTTATAATGTAATGAACAAACTTTAGAAGATGCATGGGTATATTCTCGCTGTTTCCTATGATTCTTAAACTAACTGACCATTACTCATATCTCGCATACTCTATCAAAAGTAGCAGGTATATTGAAATTCGTATCTAAATATTTTTTCCATGGTGTGAACGTTTGACAAATGTACCTTTAAAGCTGGCACACTCACTCAAACACGATCACATTAAATAACACGCAAGCGTTACAGCGCTATCACACATACAATAATTCAAATCCACACGCCAGCTAAAATCTCGAATACGTTTTCATCTACGTCGTTTTATGGACTCCTCGATCTGCCATATAGTTGCATCAATTTTCATTCAACACTAAGTAATTGAGTGCTTGACAATCAACGAGAAACGCACATTAGCAGCTACTATTGAGACGTTTTGCAATATTATCATTATTTTACAACGAACAAAAGTATGTTGTGTATCATTAACAGGTCATTGAATATGTTAACCCAAAGTCTTTACAAACACATGTTAAATCTTGAGAGCAAGCTACAAGGTCGTCCAAAAATCATAAATTAAAGCGTGTAACCGCTGTCCTCAGTCTAGTAGGTGACCATAAACTAAAAGTCATCGACAGTGACACAAAACATTTGTGGCTATCTTAAGGGTTGTTTAGTACAAAGTCAGTGGGAAATAAGATGTCAATAAATATTGAATATTTTAGATCTTCAATCGATTGAAAAGGCATCTACGTTAACTATGAAATAGTATAGAAACCCACTAAAAGTTATATTTTTTTTTGAAGTTATAAATAACGAGACACCTACCAATATGGTTCTGGTAACGGGTAGTTGCATACCTGTTCACATTACAAGGATAATGTTAGTTAATAATAGAATAGATTGAGTTGTTTAATCATAAAATGAATTTACTCAATACTTTGAGTTTCCAAGAGAGTTTTAGAATATAATTATTGAGGTCAAATCAAGTCAAGAGAGAGGGTAAATTTCAACTTTTTATTTACTATCGCAGACGAACAAACAAATTCTCTCATAGCTCCTTCCTTCTCCAAGTAGATCAAGTAGGGGTAGAATTTGTGCTACCATTAAACCTTTCAGTTCAGCATGTGAGTATAACATTCGTTTCCACTCTTTCTTTAAAAAACGCTAAAAGGTTAACACCTACCACTAAGAAGAAGGGATGCTCTGTCAAGCTACTTTGCTTCTTTTAATGCACATATAAACGGTATACCTCACTCTATCCTTTCACGCATGTGAAATTAGGCAAGTTGACACAAAATTGAGAACAAATCAACATCCTAGAAACCAACCCCTCCAACGTATGCTAACCACCACCAACAATACTATTTCCAAGAAATTAACAACGATCTCTCTTTAATGCATGAAGATTGAATCTTCCATCTTTGGTGACATCAAGTACATTTTCGCATGCTGTTTTCGTCCTACCTATGATTACGTAATGTTTGATTGCACTTGCACGCTCAAACAAGGGGGAAGATTTTGTAGTATAAAAAGGAATGCTTTCCACTTGGGAAGGCATCTTGGTTTCGGCCTTGATCACTTGACGGTTCAGCTGCTGGTGTAATGTTGGCACGTTCAATGGTAGCTAACTTCGTTCAGCTGCCGGTGTAATGTTGGCACGTTCGAAGGAGTCGTCGTAATTTACTGCGACGTAATCGTCGATAGGGTCTCACAAACTCGGCCTTACAAGCCACCTCAACGTGACGGTTCAGCTGCCGGTGTAATGTTGGCACGTTCTGTCAAATCTACTAGAGTCCAGATGCCGGTGTAATGTTGGCACGTTCAATAGTAGCTAATTATGTTCAGCTGCCGGTGTTATGTTAGCAAGTTTGAAGGAGTCGTCGTAGCTTACTGCGACGCAAACGTCGATAGGGTCTTACAAACCCGGCCTCACAAGCCACCTCAACGCTCTGTCCAGCTACCGGTGTAATGTTGACACGTTCGGAGAAAACTCAACTTCAAGGCTTCATAGCCCTTCTTTAAACCGCAGTATTATCTGCCTGTGCATCACTGTGAACGTAGTGCACAGATACACCTGATAACCAGGTGTACATATAAATACTCACAAGACTGTAATAGTCTTATTATTATTATTACTATTTTCTGTACATCACTGAAAACGTAGTGCACAGAAAAACCTGATAAACAGGTTTACATATAAATACTTACAAGACTGTAATAGTCAAATTATTATTATTTCTATTTTCTGTACCCCACTGTAAATGTAGTGCACAGATATACCTGATAAACAGGTTATCATTTTATCAAATCTGCAGTGCTATAATTAGTGGCTGTAGTCGTTGTAGTCTTCACGCTATAACGCAGCCTACCTGCGGAGCAGGTACCTTTTGGTTACAGAACCTACGCTATTGCCGTCCATCTATCTATGGGACTGTGGACGTGAGAGAGCATCCCCCTCCAAACCTACGGCAGCGTCTAGAAACCGTACTTCTATCACGAAACAAGGAGAACCAGGTCCATTGAGCCTTTTAGTAGACTTCTCGGTGCCGAGATCCTGCATCCCTCGTAAAGTACGATCAGCGCCAGCCTGTCTACTACGCAGCACACCAGGGGTCCAAGCGTCGGCCAATTAACGTGACCACTCCACCTTTAGAGGTCCACGACCTCAACTACTACCACTTGACATCTTGTTTGTATGAATACAATATTTTCACATATATGGTGTAATTTTACAAAGAACAATATAACTGAATCATATTTGCGATCTGTATTTATGTTGTACTTAACGGATGCCACGTTACATAAATTGATGCCGTGACCAGAATTTGAAGTTCTTGAGGTTGGTTGTGCTGGGACAGAGTTTGGAAATTCAACATTCCCAAGATCTTCTTGGGGACAGATTACAAATATACTATTTTTTTGACAATAATCTTCAACAATGGATGACTCGAGTGCGAGTGTTAGTGACGTTAGGGAGCCAATAGTGCTTGTGACCTCCGACCTCGCCGGTATTTTGAATGAACGGAGACAGGAACAACAACTTGATATGAAAGTACAGCGGGATGAACTACATCGTATTATGGGGTAGTTGAATCAAACAATGAAGGACATGGCCCATCGTATGGTCAATACAAACACAACAGAGAACCGTTTTGCCAACGTAGTACCGAATATTGCGACAACTGCTAGTCCAACCGAACCCACCGTAAGTGAAGGTAATCATACTGACAGTGGATCATAAAACTCCGAAGAAATCCCAGCGGCGATACAATGTGTACAAACCGTTACTACTTCACCACCTCCAGCGATACCGATACCATTTGCATCGGAAAAATATCTGGCTACTCTACCATCTAAGCCTAAATTTGACGGTAACTGTTTATTAATTAATTCAGTGCGATTCTTGGATGCCTTGGAGAAGTATTTCGAACGTTTACAACTGCCTGAAGAATATCGTCTAGAGACAGCACGTGAATGCCTCATTGGAGACGCTGATAAATAGGCAATTGTCTACATGTACATGTTGGTCGACTCACAAAGATTTGAAGACAGACTTCCTACATAACTATTGGTCCGATAGTATACAAAATAGATGCAGACAAAGGATTATTATGGATAAATGGGATTCTCGTGAGACTCCAAGCATGATTTCACACCTAGCCTTGTACATCAGCCAGGCTAAATTAATGAGGAATCCCATACCTGACAGTGGTAAAAAAGAAAGATGGATCAGTAAGAATCTGTTAAGATGCGCGAGCAATAAATGACCAAATGATCGCCGACTGTAAAGCTCCTCCTGCAGTCAAGGAACTCTTACAATGTTTCAGTAAAGCAAGAGTATTCACGTCCATTGATTTGAGATTATCTTATTGGCAGATCCCAATAACACCAGCAAGTAAGAAGTACACCGCATTTTCATACAATGGACGTAGTTACACTTACCAAGTGCTACCATTTGGTTTAAAAACAGCAGTAGCTTGTTTTTCACGTTGTATGGATACTATCTTAGGTCCAGAAGTACGAGAATTTACAGTCAATTACATAGACGACTTATCAATCGCCTCTCCAGACGAAGAAACACATCTGAGACATGTGGAAATGGTTTCACAACGCTTACACACGGCTCGAATAACGATCAATTTAGAAAAAACTACGTGCTTCAAACAGGAAGTAAAATTTTCAGGACATGTTTTAAACAGCAAAGGAATTTCTCCAGACCCCACCTAATTGTTCGCGATTCAGGATTTTCCTGCGCCTACAAAGGTAAAGCACCAACGAGCTCTTCTAGGTGTCTGTAACTTCTACCGGGAATTCTATCAAAATTAAAGCAGCTATTCACAGCCGTTGTTACATTTATTTAAAAAGGGCATAAAATGGCAATGGGGACAATCAGCAGAATACACTTCCAGAAATCTCAAGAAACAGTTTTTACGTAGTGTAACGCTCACACACCCACGGATGGATAAACCGTACGTTTCACAAACGGACAGCTCGGGCTATGGAATAGGGGGAGTATTATCTCATGAAAATGAAGAAGGAACGATAGAAGTAGTTGGATTTGTAAGCAGAATTTTAGAAGGAGCTGAATTAAATTATACTACTACGGAAAAAGGACTATGAGCTATCATTTTCGCTCTCCACAAATTTCAAACATACGTTCTCGGCGCAAAATTAACTATTAAAACGGATCATCAAGCACTTACGTTCTTACAGAAGTGCCGTTTACTCAACGAGCGACTGACAAGATGGGTACTATTCCTACAACAATTTAACTTCCAAATCGAACATATTCCAGGAAAATGTAACACTATGGCTGATACACTTTCACGTTTTCCTGCCGACCGTCATAACAGTGAGGACTTTCAAAGCAAGGACCCAATCATAGCAGCATTTACCGTAACCGGACTGGAAGAAATCAAACAAGATTCAAGGAATTTTATTGAGAAACAAAATGAAGACACTACACTTTACCCCATAAAAACGTATTTGAACGAATACCAAACAGTGTTAGACGCAGCAAGCTGGCGACGTTTAGCTAACTTCATAATCAAAGACAATATCTCATTCCATTTCGACAAATTCCAGAATAGGACCGCCGTAGTAGTCCCAGACAGTTCATGCATACCATTGATACAGCATTATCATGCAGAAATAGGACATTTTGGACCAGCAAAATTATACGCCATCATGAAGGAGCTATTCTATATAAACAAATTAGACCGCACAATTAGACAAACAGTAAGTAAGTGTGATATTTGTCAGAAGGTTAAATGGCCCAATCGACAGTTGCATGGACCTCTACAGCCATTACTAGCACAAGTAGTCGGCGAACTAGTTGCTGTGGATCTATATGGACCATCACCTCAGGGAAGAGGAGGAGTGTCATACATACTGGTAATGTTGGATGTGTTTTCAAAATTTCTGAAATCATATCCTTTAAAAAGAGCCACGGCTTCCGCCTGTGCCAATCGAGTAATACAATCTAAAGATATAATATCACAATAGCACTTCACCACTTCACCCTTAGAGGTCCACTTAGAGGTCCACGACCTCAACTACTACCACTTGACATCTTGTTTGTATGAATACAATATTTCCGCATATATGGTGTAATTTTACAAAGAAGAATATAACTGAATTATATTCGTGATCTGTATTTATGTTGTATTTCTTTTCTTGACCTTGCACAACCACGACTTCAATTTAAAGAGTTCTGGTCTCTCGTAAAACAAAAATAATCACAACGTAGGACTTTCAATAAAACAAATAATAGACGATCGTAACGGTTGTCGCGTTACACTATGACAGTTAGGATCGTTATTATGGATGTATCGCCATGCTATTAGCTCGTGCAATAATTCAATAATGTCAATAAAAATAATCTCGTGAATTCTGTTGTTGAGTTATATTCAGTGCATTGTGGATTTAACTTCATAAACCGATACTGTCATGAAAAACTCATTCCAAATTAAGCCTTATCTTCTACCATTGGATATAGTTTCTATTTATGTCTGACGAACATGCTACTCGAGAAGTCCAGTTATATTTGAATCGATACTTCAGGAGATGAAAGCAAAGTTGTTGATGTGATATGCTCTATGAATTTTCATAATCTATGTAGCCATTCGTCAATATTATCCATTATTAACTTTGCTTGAGCTGATTCAGACTTTTCATCGTCAATTCAAATTTCAGTATCTCCAAATTAAGAGAATATATTCTGGAGTTAACTCTCAATACTTACGTAACAGTATATTCAAGATTTTTATTATGAATACATAAAACTGACATGATATATTGTCTATCATAGCACACTATTTTATTTCAGATCTCAGTCGATAGGCTAATAAATCAGTATTTCTCAGACTGCATACTTTGTTAGCATACGTGTTAAGCTCAAGTTGATTCTACCACGAATAGGTCTGTAACACAATAGTAGCATGTAGAATATAAAATGTGAATCTATTTCATATCATGCTATTGATTTTCGAAGAAATAGGGAAGAACCTGCTTATAACCCTAATACTCAATCACAAGTTACATTCGAATAAAAACAATGTTCCAATAGAACACATCACAATTTCGTAAATGATGAAAAATTGTTACAAAGTACAGATCTGCTCAAAAAACTACTATTTGGTATATTCACGTGATGACTTTTTATTTCATGTTTAAATTTATGAACACATTCAAGAGATAGACATTTGAACATGCAGTGCCGTACAGTTTGAGATATATGTACTTGGTAGAAAAGCGGTAAATCGTTCATCTTATTGCTTAAGACATTCCATAAAATATCTGGAATGGCTGGCGGATAATTGCAATGGCAATTATTCACCTTTTTATAAAAATATACTGACGTCGGGTCTGGATTGTACAAATATTCTCTATATCATTGGACATTAGAAACCACATCCACACAAAATGTCACTTGTTATTGATACCATCGTATTCTTCCAACAAATGTATGTCTTAATAGAACAATATATTTATTGTAATATCACTAAGAATGTCCATAGTAAGGGCGATAATCTCGCTTGGAAAAAGTGTGGGCGATAATGTCTTTTAACCCACCCACTTTGCTTCTATTCTCACACACAATAGCTCACGGCCGAGCATACGGTGTTTCACATCCTTATTATAAACTTTCTTGCTCATTTTCTGTCAATAATTAGGAATAAAATATTTAAACCGTAATTCTGCGGAAATTTCAGTTGAAGTTTAATAATGTGTCCATGGCTCACGAGGAGAGATTTTGTAACTCCATTGAAGGGGCTATAAAATTCTAGGACTGTTTATGGACGCAGCATCGCTACGTACTGTTTGAACCGCCTGGAACGTGGGTGCGGTTGGATATTGTCCTATATTCGAAGGAAAAACAAAGAAAAATTTCAACTACACTCTGAAAAGTCTTAGAATTCCATCGCGTGAGTTCGGTAATCGTATGATTTGAAATCGGCCAGAATAGAAGACAACCGTCAACAAAGGTGCACTCATGGGAGTGAATATACTAAATAACTTCACGCAGACACATGTTTTCACTAGTACTGGGCAGTAGGTAAAATTTGAAGAAGACATCAGAAATAGAGTATGTCGGAGCTTGAGCAGACAAATGTCATGTAATAATTGTCCCTCCCATACTATC
Organism: Dromius quadrimaculatus; assembly: GCA_963989225.1. Taxonomy (NCBI): domain Eukaryota; kingdom Metazoa; phylum Arthropoda; class Insecta; order Coleoptera; family Carabidae; genus Dromius; species Dromius quadrimaculatus. The sequence goes on along the minus strand of OZ022336.1, from coordinate 23,693,451 downwards.
AGTGAAAAAGAGATAGAAACAATTAGGTCAGACCTCTTCTATCTCCAGAACAAGAATTCTTACTGGACTCTTTGGACTTGTCAGACGATATACTGGCGAAAACCAGAACTAACACCACTACTACGCAAAGAAATACCCCCTCCACGTGGTTTACCCATCCTCTTTTAATAAACCAAGGGTACGTATTACTACTGCGATTCATAATACATGACTCATAGCCTAAGATTTGATAGATAAATTTGTTTCAGTCAGTGCACATTTGTTTAAAGAATTACTTTGATTCACATTCATATATTTTATGAATATGAGATATAATTTTGTCCGGCATTTTTTCTTTATAAAAAATACATATTGCCACAGACATTCTTATCATTGGATTTACTTATTACAATTACCGAAAACGAAGTATTCGCATTCAGATATAATATTGAGAACTGAATCATTTACAAATTATCTAGAAAAAATCATTTTATAATATAATTATCAACTTTAATTTGCTGAATACTAGATGCTGGAGAAAGATGTTATTTAAATTAAGATTCGGATTGTACTGGAATCAACAAGTCAAAAAGTATATATCAGCACTAGAGTTATTCTAAAGTCATTGAACGATATTTGTCCAAGATGCTTGGAAATAGTCTTCATGAAGACTCTGACTGCTCTTCCAGTGTGACTCACCTGTTTTTTGGAGATGATCTAAAGTTTATGTTGGCAGCATAGTAGCGCACAGTAATGTTGAAGCATAAGTAAGTTAGCAGAAATATTATTGCTCGTCATAAATTATTTCCACATTGACGATGAGAGCGATACTGTGTCGATTAAGGTCAGAAATTGAAACGAGATTCAATGCATTCTGCTCAATATATGAAAGAGTAGGATCAAAGCGAGAAATTCTGATTGTTGGAATTTCAACTTCAAAATGCTAAAACGTTCAGAACTAATTGTGAATGATAAAAAATCATTGTGGAAATGCAGTGACCTTTGGAAGTTCTAGTGAAAAGGCGACACGTGTCTACAGTTGCCGCCCTATTCAGGACGATGGTGCAAAGGCCGACTTCTGAATTTTTGATTTTGTGAAATTATCAGGGTTTTGATTTCCAACAATCTATAAAAAATTATTGTCACTCGTCAATGTTATACCACATTTTTGGTTTGGCTGATAAGTACTATCTACACATGAAATTTGGCACTACCTTTTCCCAAATCCTAGTACAATCCAGTATCAATGCGGATATGAATCTGAAAAAAATACATTGAGGGCTCTTATGTCTGTCAATAAAACCTCATCAAGTAATGACATACAATTCCTAAAAAGTGAGACAGTAATGATATTCAATAGAAGTACACTGATTATTCTGTCCATCTCAAGTTGAGAAGACAACATTCAAAAACAAATATTCACTTCAGTTTTTTGTAGTCTTCTCCCGACTGTTACTGTTTGCACAAATCATAAGTAATCACTTCCACAGAATAAACAAGAGATAGTTATGAGAACTAAGGCAAAAGCCTTAGTGTTTGTTGTTAGTAAGTTTGGACACTGGGCGGAATTGTATGCAGTCATGCCAAAATGCCGGTTATCTAAATCCCCATACACAGCCGGCTGGGCGGATGGTTCCACTATGTACCCTGGTTCTGCAAAAATAAAAAAATTGAAAAAACTCTGTTTTGATAACAATAGATATTGGAAAATTATGAAGTTCCTAGAGATTTAGTTGCAAAATAAAAAACAGGTGATAGCTTGTTCCATCCATGGATATTCTTTGCTTGCACTCTAGCCTCATACTGCGTATTCTGATGTAGATTTTGAATCATATACCACATCTTTTGACGAGTTATTCTAGGATACGCTGCCTGCCCAGGAGAAAGGTTATCAACTGCTGGTCCAGGCAGTACTACGATGTTCCACTCATTGCGGTAGTTCATCAAACTGGGTATGCTATCAGAAATATTATTGCTGATCATATCGAGATCTTCATGCTTATGATGAAAACGATGCTGCTTCGGTTGCGGTCGAAAATAAAGGCGGAATTCGGTCACTGCTGCGTGGCTACTCACTGCCCAGGAGATATTGTAGGAATCTTTGCTTGGACTAATTGAAGGTGAGTCAAAAACTCCTGTTCCAGCAATGCCAGTCAAAGTTAAGTGACCTCGAGCTTTACCGTGGGTGTTGCTTGCCATACAGCTGGGAAATTAAGCTTGACCAAACAATTATCAATTATCATTCATAACCTATACCATCTAATTGCTATTGAGCACTTGATATAACTCTACATGGGGAGCAAATATATGTATTTTAGTGTAACAGGAAAGTGATCAAGATTTTGACACTGAAATGTATACAAAGTAAATAATCGTCGCCAATGTAGCGACACGACGTACTCGAAGTTTGCAAATTCCTGTGTTTGATATGAAAATACAAACCTGTAATTTCCAAAATCAGCCCCAGAAGTATTGCGAATGATCAATGTATATCTATTTCCTCGATTTTGTGCTGTGTGTTGTTCAGTTGTTCCTAACTGAGCTGTATCTTTGTACCACAAGACCTAAACAGAAAGACAAGTCAAAATAAGTACCTTAAACATCATCTGACTAAAGGAAGTAGTCTCATGACTGCCTATTAATATCTACGAGTGGTCATCCAAAGGTCGCAGTTCGACCGTTATTGATTATATTATTGAGTTCGCATGTTATTCAATCCAACTCTCTTTTCTCCTAGGTTTCAGATAAAATTAACTTGATATTCGACGCTCTATTCGAATCAGATATGAGAAATAGTGGCTCTCATTCAAGATTCCAGAGTGATTTCCTTCCTGCCCCTCGGAAAATGGGGAGGGGGAGACAGCGTAGAATTTTTACTACAGATATTTACCTTTTTGGTGCATATTCAACTTGACATGATCCAGCTAGAAGTAATATCGTTTGCAGCGGTAAATTGAAATGGGACACCTGTTTGAAATTTCAGCTTTGTGCGCTCTTTTCTCATATAAGCTTCAAGTATGTTGAATCTCACATTCCCTTATAAAAAGTTTTCTCTTCACGTAGAATTGAAATGAAACATCTTGTATATAATCGTAACTTACTGCACTCATTTTCCATATGAACTTCAAGTATTCTAATTCTCACATTCTTTCGTGCACGTTGTTCAAAGTTTCCACCACCCTATATATAATTCTAGCTTTCGGCACTTCTTCTTGAAATTCCTCCCCACGTATTAATATATTATAAAAATATGTATATAATTTTCACTTCTTGCATCCCTTCTTCATATGAACTTTATGGGCGTACACGAACTCGGCACCAAGAACATGAACTCGGCACCAATGCTAATCCGATTAGCACGGGGCGCACACGAACTCGGCATTATCAATTTTTAAATAAAGTCACGGTCTACCTGTAAGATTTGGTTTTATAAGTCTCTATATTTTATTTTGAAATTAATTCGTGATGAAAATAATACTGCAAATAATATTTAATAAGACTTCAGCAAAAAAATATATTAAAAAAAAGACTTATCTATACATATGTCCGTACATACCTACATTATTACAGAAACATACAAATATGTAAAGAACACACTAAAACATTGAATTTTGTATGGTATTCTTGACATTGGAATTTCTTGCATCAAATGGAAACAAATTATTTTATCTACGATATGCAGGACTTTTGAGTTGTTGATGTCACACGTGTGAATAGATTCGTTTAAAAGTACGGCTAAATCTGAATCTGGTTTATTATTAATATAAAATCTTATGTGTCCATAAAATCTCACTCAGGCAGAACGATTGAGTCACAAATCCTAATCCATAGCGTAGTGCCGAGTTCGAGTAGGGGATTAAAGATCCAGGTAGTTTGGTGCCGAGATCGAGGCCGCCCGAACTTTATGTATGCCAGACATGACCATACGTCCCACTGTCCTCAGCAAGGACTAAAAGTCTCGCTTTCGCAAACAGACGAAGCGATGATTTCAGGATGATTCAATTTACAATTATTCTGTATGCACGCAAACCTGACATTATAATACTGATTGATTGAGTCAAAAAATACAAAAATACTGTCTAGAAGTCACGGCAACTTATGCAACTCACTTATTATTGGGACTTTGATCATTCTGTATAAGTATTAATATTCCAATTTTGATAAAAATCCTGTAAATCAACAAAAAGTTTTTTCAACATAATTCGGCAGGGGAAATTCTGCTTTGACAAAAAGAATGAACGATCTCACATTTCTTCGTGCATGCAGTATGCTTGAAAAGGGAATGGGAAGTCTGCCTTTCACGTATTAATAGGTAGATCCAAAACTATCTGGTCACAGCGGATTAATCAACCTTTGAAAAAGTTCCGTATGAGTTTATCTTTTTTTAACGGCGGGAAACTCTAATATTTCTTATGTATTTTACATATTCTTTGGCAAAAATGGATCAGATAGTGGATTTTTTTTATACTTTCTTTGTAAATATACAATCTTCTCCAACTTTTCTTGTTTCTCTCTGAACCTAAGCTAATATGAATCACGATACTAGTTGTCATACATGCTGCTAATGCATGTTTCTTGTGGATTTTTCAGTACCTAATCATCCAGTGTTTGTCAATAATAAACGAAGTAGATAAAACGATGTAATTGAAAACTAATACGAAACTTCTGATGGCGTGCGGATTTGAATTACTGTTTGTGTGATCTTATTAAAAGATTGATTTGCATGTTGTATGATGCGATCGTGTTGAGGATTGAATATTGATTACATTTGAAGATATTATGAATTATAATCGTGCAATAAGAGTACTCTTCCAAGATAAATTCATCTATTTGCGCTCTTATTGATTGAGAATTATGCATAAGGCACGAAAATAGGTCAGTAAACCCAATTATTAAAGAAGATAGCAATAATTGGGCTCCTCTGCAACTAAATCGTTAGGCTTTGGCAATCATTATCTATTTCAGTCGTGATCATAGGTAGTATCGATCAAAATTATTGCAAGTGGTACCGGTTACCACTTGAATGGTAAAATTCCATTATTCTAATTGCAAAACTCTACCACACACCATCACATCGACCTTATCACTTCAAGTTGTTGTCGATATCATTAAAACTGCTACTTGTATCATTTAAATATGTGAAACTTCATACAGTGAAGATCTCTTATATTTTTCTGCGTTCATTTTTCTTGTTTTAGTGGCTAATCTTTGCCAAATTTCCAGAAGTTTGGTATCATTGGATCAGGTTCTGTTTTTTTCTTTATAGTTTAGTGTTTTCTTCTGATTCCATGCTTTCTGGGGTGAGTATTCTTCATATATATCCTTTGATATATATTTTTGATGAAAATTTAGTTTGATTTTAGTATATGCTGTCTCAGCACGTTTAGCAATTAGTAGGTAATTGAACTCACTCATTTTGCTACTTCAAGTACCCATTGCTACTGGATGCTTCCATTTTGCATCGCACTGATTATCTCAAAATTGTATATTTCTGGGTAATCTCTTGAAATATATTCTTAATCATGTCATCTAATTGCTTTTGTTGTAGTGAAACAGTTGAAAACCACATACTAGTTGGTTGTATCATATGTAAAAATAAGTATAATATTGAATGTGTCAATATTAATAATTCTGATGCGAGAAAGATAAGTGCTTCTAATTCAGGAGTGAAATGGTTTTGCCTGAATTGCTCACCTTCATCTAGTAATATTGCCAGTCTTCAGGCTTCAGTTTAGAAGTTAGAAGATAAGATTACTTCATTTGAAAAAATTATTGATGATACATTTACTGTGAATCAGTCCACTGATCATTTGACAGAAAGTATTATTAATGGGATCAGTGAACGGGAGAGAAAGTCGCGTAACATCATGATCTACAACTGTAGAGAATCTAATGCTACCACACAACAACAAGCTGCCAATGACAATGAAGTTATTGAGGAACTTTTAATGGGCTCTGGTCTAGTACCCGATTCCACAACTGCTAAACCTATACGGGGATGATGTGCAACACTAGAAAATACAGATCTAGAAATTACAAACATAGAAAATACAGCAGCAGAATGTTAAAGATCTAGAAAATACATCATCAGAAATTACGCGCACAAGAGAGTACAACATCAGAAAGTACAAATCTAGAAAATGTAGGAGGGACTTAGACCTAAGGGGTGGAGCTACAAATAACAAAAAGTTGCACTCAAATAGAAGTTTGTTCGCATTGAAAAACTGGGGCCGCGGCCTGGCTCAGTGGTAACACTGTCGCCTGACACCACTGAGGTCCCGGGTTCTATTCCCAGTGGCTCCATGTGTTTCGTGCCGTGTGCGGGGGTTTTCTCGGAGTTCTTCCGTTTCCTCCCCCTTGGGTACACCCAAACTCTCAACACACTTCTTCGGAAGTAACTTCCGGCGGACGTGAGTGTCAGCCTGTCGCGTAAGCGACAGCAGTGGCACCTCTGGATGAGTAGCTGTACTACAGTTGCACAACAAGTGCTAGTCTCTCACGAAAGCCGAACTACAAGGACATCGTCGCGCAGTCTTCGGACTGTAAGATGATCTACCTTGGACACATAACACAAACATTAACTTAGCTTAGGCACACTTACACTCATACCACACTCTGAAGAGGGGCCCACGGGAGTCCCTATACCAGAGCACACATAATAGATAGATAGATTGAAAAACTGAACTACCCAGACCTAGATGTCACCTCTAGTACTGCAAATCTTCAAAAAACATTCCATATCTATTAAATATGATTGAAATGATTTATTCAATTTAATTACAGCTGCAAATTTGTTACAAATATATCATTTATATTTTAAAATCTCTAGAAAATACACCCGAAGAGAGCATATCACACATTATATGAGTAGTCTGTAAATTTTGTATATTTTTGTCCTCATTAATAAATATCCAAATTTATGATGACTTATTATTCTCTATTATGTTCATTAAACACTTCAAAGAGCTATATATCTGCATCACAGAGATTACAGATGAATAATTATTATTGAAAGCGATTATATCTATTACACATAGTAATAGCAGTGCAATTTAATTGCAAATCAAAGAAAAATCCTATTTTCAATTTGAAAATATACAAGAAATTAAAAAATAACTAATTCATATTTTAGATGATTTATTAACAAAAATTGAAATAAGTAAAGATAGCGCTACACGGGAAACAATAGGATGAAGGAAAGACATTTCCTCAAATTTTGAGAAAATGAGTTAAGAATACCTGTTATTTTCAGTCACAGTCCTAGAACAAGTGGATGAAAGACTTTAGATATTACCAATCCATGATAAGAAAGTGTGAGTTTTCAGAGTACATATCTAGAACTAATGTTGCTTTGCTGTTAGTAGCCTCACCAAAAATTTTTTTCAATACCGCAACGAGCCAAGAGCGACTGTAAAAGTAATAGTAATTTATGCAACAAAAGTGTGAAATTGAGCATTTTGGCATGAGGTCAAGTATTTGGTGACCGGGCTTGCCGAGTCACAGAAATTGTTGGCTGAATGTCACTCGTATTGCATACAAGATTTTTTCTACGGCCTCCAACTTACATATTCAAACAATTATTGAGGTCACAGCAAAGAAGCCCAGAGCACAAGTAGATTCGACAAATAACCGAACTAATAGATCAGTAAAGAGTGGCTAAATACATGAATTCACAGAAATTTAACTGCTATGCATTTCTATGATGATAAAACTGGAACGCGGAAAAGACTTCCTTCAAGCATATCAGAAGTACTTTTAATTAGGGCTGAAAACAATAATAATTGAATATTCATATTACAGATAAATCTCTTTATTAATTGATAATATAAATATACTCAAAAGTGAATTTAGTGGTTAAGAGCGGATGGCTGCTGAAAGAGGAACAATCATGAGAAACTACTCAATGAGGAGTCACACACACATCACAGAAACTTCTACAGAATCTAGCAGATTATACTCTGAGAACCAGTTGCAGCAATACTCATCAGGAGTAATCACACTCACATCTGAGAACCACTCTCAACGATACTTGTCCTTAATTGTGTAATGCCACATAAACTGATAATACACTGTTTACTATTTCTTTCCCCTTTTAGAAATTTCGGGACGAATTTGATCGAATTTAAATAGGTAAACACTTCTCTCGACGACAACTACAACTGTCGTCCTAAGAACATAAATATGATAATAATTAGTAAATTAGGATATTTTGAAACATTTGACACTCAAAATAAAAATCTTTCCTTAAAATTTACCAATGCAACAATCACTTCCGTTCTAAACCTTTTTATAAAAATGTAGGGCTTTTTTTAAAATGGCACAAATGTCAAACCCTATGTTAACAAATAGCCGATTGAATCTGACATCCGCCCTGGACACACTGTTGCCAACCTAGTCTTATACATTTATTATTGAAGAAGAAATAAATTCGAATTTTGGCGCACTCTATTATATTACCTCAAAAATCTAGAAAATCTACGAACAACAACACGATGCATTTGTTAAATTGTGCAAATTGCAATAATGCTAATATGAATCATCAATAATGAAAATTTGACTTCTAATAAAAAAATTCAATTTGATATTCAGTTTTCATGGCAAAATTTGTTTATTTTACTCTAGTCCATTGCAAGTTTTGATCATTTTAGATCCCTGAGAACTAAACTCAAGTCCCTGAAATTAGGGATTAAATTCGTCTTTTACTCTCGGAAGTGTGAATTGAAAATTAAAACAATAGTCAATTGTTTTTTTACAAGTTATATATTTATCTGGATTCCCTTATTTTCAATACCCTCATTAAAATGAAGTCAATTTAAAGCTCTCAGAGAGATAAGCTCAGTAGAAATCTAAAACAAATAATCAGTGGAATCCACGGACGTTAGCTTCTTTAAATTATACTTCCGGTGATCAAATGTCAAAACTATATGTTCCAAATAATTAACGACCCCGAAAATATAAAAGAGGATTTTTTATTTTGAAACATATTCATTTGATAAGATAAAGAATAAAATTCAAAATTCCTCTTGACAACGAACACCAATTCAATTCTAAAAATTTTAATTTCCCAAGTAAATAAAAATAAATGAATAAAAAATACCTACACGTTTAAAATTACAGGAAGCTATGTTGAAGCGAAGGTAATAATATATTTTAAAAACCGAGAAAGATATTAGAGAAAAAAATACGAAAATCAGCCAACAAAATGAAAGAATACGCACAATTACAAGTGAAAAAATCCAAAAATTTAAAGTAAATGCTCGCAGGGAAGGGAGATAGTGGATCCTCGAAATATTTGTAAAAGCGCGCTGGTACTCAAATTAGTTTGGTCATTTTTCAAAATATTCCGAGCACCAATCTGATCACCCTTACCCCGCGAGCATTTACTTGAAATTTTTGCAATTCTTCAGTTGCATTTGTACGTATTTTTTCAAATTCTTGACTGGTTTTCATAATTTCTTCTCTTTTGTCTTTCTCGGTTTAAAAGTATTTCCACCTTCGCTTCAGCAACTTTCTGTAGTTTTTCATGCGTAAGTAATTTTATTTATTTATTAAGTAATTTTATATTTTTGGAATTGAATTGGTGTTTGTTCTTAACAGGAATCTTATATTTTATTTTATTATAAAAGATTTATTTCTACATATTATATTATTACCGCTATTTTTAAATATAGTCTCACAGGTAGCACCTTGAAGATGGCCACCAAGTGGCCGAAATTGGTCGTGTAAATAAACAAAATTACGATAACAGTGTGAATAGAAGACATTTTGCAGTTTTTATTTCTAAAGACCATCCTCTCTTGTAATTTTTTCAGAATTTGGCCTCCCTCACAATCAATTATTGCAAAGCGAGCAAAAATATGAATAAAATATCTTCGTCATTAGATAAGTATCATCCGGCGCTTCTTTTGATAAAGTTTCAATATGCTGCTTTCTTGTTTTTTTGTCCTCTTTGGATTCTCGATTCGCATTCCAAATAAGCGATGAGTTTCCCATACAGTGATGAAATTTTCATTACAAAGAAGATACATATTTTCGAAGATTGGAAAAATATGCCAAAAGAATATTTTTATTTATAATATTATAATACTAACGCCTCTTGTATCTTCCTAAGGCTAAATTCAGTAAACTCTTTATTCAAAACTTCTTCAGAATCAAATTTAGTCATGCTTCTTGTACTTCTAATATGATATTTAGAATATTTTTATATTCACCCATTTTTCAGCTTATTCTTCTTTCCTATAATACATTATACCAGGACTAATTATTACAGGAAAAAAATATTTTATAAAAATAACAAACCATTTAACGGAAAATTTATTATTTGTATTTTACTAATAGCATATCTTTATCAATGTGAAACAATAAACAAACATTTAAAAACGAACAATTAGGTACTATCCTTTTCAAATATTAAAAATCTAGAGAGTATTAAAAAATTGATAGATAAGAACATTGAGTGGATGTAAATAAAATATATTCAACTTACTTTTGCAAACATATAATTCAACAATATTCTCACGTAATTTTTACGTCATATGCTATCAATTTACGGAAATGTAGAAGAAAGTATTTTCAATAATTTTTCTTAAATTTGCGTAATATAATCTATTATCATTATTTTTTTGAATTATAATGAATAATTTGAATGTTATAAAGTACTATAATTGGTTGTTTTTCAGCATCGACTCTATGCAATACTCTTGACGGTTTTTCTTATTATTGTTTAAAAGTCCTCAACCAATTTTCTCTTGCAATGCCGTCATAATAAGCACCAACTGCGATAAGTAGACTAAAAAAATAAGTAAATATCTCACACTGCTAAATTAGGTGAGTATGATGGGTATTTTAATATTTACCAAGAAGTTGAAAGACAAAACTGCTGAATGAAATGATATTTTATGTGGAAATCTAACTCAACTCATTTACTAGGCCCATATTTTTACAAAATGCATCCTGGTCATTTCCTCACCTCCGTGAAACAATCTTTCTTATAGCTTGCTGCTTCTCTCTGAAACAATTCAAGGTTTTTATTGGCTGGTAGGTATGTCAAAAAACGGCAATATAGGTTTCTTCACCTGTCGCTGCTTTCGCAAAATAAGGAGTTGATGCTGCACAAAATGATTACCACTTTGTTGCAATGTAGATAATCGTGTATAATTTTCTTGATAGTTTGAGGATCCAATATTCAATTATTGTTTTATTACCACATGCATATTTTTATTGTCTCCATTATTTCAAAAATCACAATTTTTATATCAGTAACACAGCTCTAGAGACACGCTCTTCTTTCTTTTAATAATAATAATAGGTCAGCACTGCAGGCCAAACTGGCCCATGGCTTGTTGTGTGATCGCTCTCCATTGTAAGCGATCCTTCGCTCTCTTCTCCCAGTCCTTGATGTTGATTTGACTTAAATCCTGTTGTACCATGTCAAACCATCTTCCTTTCGGACGGCCCCTTCTTCGTCTAACTCCCGTTCCTCCCTTCAGCACTTTTTTGGTCACTCTATGATCTGGCAATCGTGTTACATGCCCTAACCATCTGAGTCTCTGAGACCTAATTACACTAGTGATATCCGGATCCCCGTACAGTTCCATTATGTCATTGTTTGTCCTGCGTAGCATCAAGCCATTCACTTTTTTTCCCCCGTAAATTTTTCTTAATACTTTCCTTTCCCAAATTCCAACTCTTTTTTTATTGTTATTATTTAATACCCAAAGTTCACTCCCGTATGTCACTGTAGGCCGAATAACTGTTTTATATATACGCACCTTTGTTGACCTACTCACTTTTTTAGATTTGAGGAGTTTAAACAACGAACCGACGCACCTACTTCCCTTAGATAGTCTCATATCTATTTCACTTTCTTCACTATTGTTATTAGATATTATTACACCTAAATAACTGAAATTTGTGACCGCTTCGAAGTCATATTTTTTCCCATTCTCCGATTTTGGCTTAAGGTTCACTAGTACATCTTCTTGTTTATTTCTCACAGGCATATATTTTGTTTTCATTTCATTTACCTTCAATCCTACTTCGTTTGCCGATTTTTCTAGTTTCAGAAAAACTTTTTCCAATTCCTCTCTAGACCTACTCATAATTGCTATATCGTCCGCATAAGCTAGACATTGATGTTTCTGATGAAAAATTGTTCCTCTAGTGTACAGTTGACCCTGCCTCATGACCCACTCCAGAATTAGGTTAAACAGTATTGGAGCCATTGGATCCCCTTGCCTTAGACCTTTTTTCACCTCGAAGCTTTCTGATAAATTGCCATTAACAGTTACTCTACATTTGTTGTTTGTTAATGTCATTTTTACTAGCCTCACTAATTTTTCTGGAATTTTTAGGGATCTCAGAACTTCAACTAATTTGTCTGGTTTAATCGAGTCATAGGCCTGTTTAAAATCTATGAACAGGATATGTAGAGGTAGATTGAATTCATAGCTATTGGCAACAATCTGTTTTAGCGTGAACACTTGATCCGTTGTTGATCTATTGTTTCTGAATCCAGCTTGATATTCGCCCAAGAGCTTATCCGCTATTTCATTCAGTCTATTTTTGATTGCAGTAGCCAGTATCTTATATGCTGTATCCAATAGGGCGATACCTCTATAATTATGACACTTGGTTGTATCGCCTTTTTTATGAATCGGATAGAGGAGTGCTGATTTCCATCTTGTTGGCATTTGTTCCTTCACCCAAACATCTGTAATTATGGAGTGTAACTCTTGTTGAAGTTTATCTCCACCTTTCTTGTATATTTCAGCGGGGATTCCATTTTCTCCTGGGCTTTTTTTGTTTTTAAGATTATTTATAATTGTGTTAACTTCTTCTTCACTTGGTGGTTCCACACTTGTGTCATCTCCTTGGTGTACTTGTGTCTGAATGGCTATCTCTTCAACATAATCTTCATCATTGTTAAGTAGCTCATTAAAGTATTCTGCCCAGCGATTCATTTTTTCGTTTTCGGTAACTAAATGGTTGTTCTTATCTGTTATGAAAATTGTTTTCTGTCTATATCCTTCTTTTTGCTTTTTGACTTCTTGATAGAAATTTCGGATGCACTTATTTCTGTAGCTATTTTCCATGTCTATTAGTTTTTGTTCCATGCACTTTCGTTTCTTTTGTCTACATATTTTCTTGAATTGTTGACTCTCTTCTTCATATTTTCTTTTTATCTGTTCGCTTGGATTCTGAAGAAGTTTTATTCTGATTTTGTTTTTCTTCATAATTGCTTGGGTACAGTCTTCGTCAAACCATTCTTTGTTTTTCGATCCACTGGTTCTTTTTAAATGTTTTTCAGCTATACATAATATGCTTTCTTCTAGTTTTTCCCATTTCTCCTCTAAATCTCTTTCAGCCGTGAATTCATCTACTTTTGCATTTATTTCCTCTGTTACAATTTTCCTTATATCTTCATTTCTTAGCTGCTCTATGTTAAGCCTTTTTACTGTTTTATTCTTATTCCTGTTCATTCGAGGCATTTGTTGTTTTACTACAACCTTTACCATGAAGTGATCCGATTCTACCACCGCTCCTCTTCTGCTTTTCACATCTTTAATCAAGTTAGTGTGCTTCTTTTCTATCAGGACGTGGTCAATCTGATTGCATACTTTCCCGTTCGGAGCTACCCATGTTCCTTTGTATATGTCTTTCCTTTGGAAGTGAGTGCTTTTTATTTTCATTTCCATTTCTGTAGCCAATTCTATTAATTTTCTTCCGTTTTCATTGCTTTCCATATGTTTGCTTTGACCTCCAGTTACATGTTTGTACAAATCTTCTCTTCCAACTTTCGCATTGAAATCGCCGATTATGATTTTGACGTCATATTTTGGCATTTTTTCAATATTTTTTACTATTTCTTCATAGAATTGATCCTTCTCTTCTTCGTCCGTGGCATTTGTTGGCGCATGAACATTGAGGATATTAATTTTTCTGTATGATCCTCTGATCCTTATTCTGCTCAGCCTTTCAGATATTATTTCGAATTCAATAACTGCGTGCATGATAGTTTTATGTATTATAAAGCCTGTTCCTAAATAGTCCGATTCGCTGCCACCGTTGAAAACAACATAATTGTCTAGTTCGAAAATTGATTTTTCTTTTTGTTTTATTTCTTGTAGAGCCGCTATATCGATGCGATAGTTCTTAAGAGCCTGGGTTAAATTTTTGAAAGATCCTACTGCATTTGTTCCTCTAATATTCCAAGTTACTAAATTAAGTTCCTTTCTCCTTTTAAGGTTGCTAGTCCGTTTGCTTTGCCAAGTTGTGCCTAATTTCATTTCGTCATTATTAGAGTATTTCAGTTTTTTGACTGAAACTGTTGCTCAGAATTATTACGTTCTTCCAAATTCTTACTAAGCACATTCCAGACCAAACATTTGTTGTTAACTATCAATTTGTTGTGTAATATTTTCACCGAATTACCTTTGGCTTTTTCCTCTTTAGCTTTCTCCCTTATAAATAATCGCATCTTCCTCTCTTCAGGCGTGTAATCATTATCAACATATATTTGTTTGCCTTTAAGTTTACTTTTGTTTTTCATAACCTGTTCTTTATCTTCATAGTTGTCTATTTCTACTTTAATTATGGATGTGTTTCCAAATTTCTTTAAAACGTCGACTGATCTAGGAGAACAATTAACTTCCAATTCATTCTCTATGAAATCTTTGACTAGATGCTTAGGCTTTCTTCCATCAATGTTTAAACCCTTAATTATTATATTGTTGGTTCTTCTTCTTTTATCTTGGTCCTCAAGTCGTTTTTCCAAATGTTCTAGTTTCTTATTTAATTCGTCTTTTTCTATTTCCCACTTCACTTGCTTTTCTTGAAATTCCTTTTGCATTTTTCTCATTTCGGTCATCGTCTCTCTATTTCTCTCCATTTCTTGTCTGATTTCCTTCAGTTCTACTTTTATCTCATTACTGCTATTTTTCATTTCCTGTGTAAATTCTTTCATCATCCCTCTGAGCATATTCTTCATTTCCTCCATTTCTTTTGATTTGGTATCTTTGTCCGTGAGTGTATTACCAGTTTTAGCTGGTGATCGTGGCGTTTTTTTACTTCTCTTGAATACTGTCTCGAACTCTTTTATTATTTCTTCTCTTTTACGTTTATTGATTTCTGTTATACTTGTAATAGAGTTACTTCTTTCTCCAAGATTTTTATTCATCTGCCCCTGCGTAACTCGCCGCCCGTGGTATGTCTGTCCAGCGCTCACCTGTTGTGAGGTTTGACTGTTGTCTCGTGTGTCCTTCACACTCTCAGCTGATACTATTCACTTATTTTAAATATTGTTTTACCCATTAATTATTGTACTTACAGTTTCAATTTCATTTGTACGCGTACACTAGATCTTCCACTAACTAAAATTCATTATTTTGCTATTGTTTTTGCAACGATTCCCTTATTTTATGGGTTTATCGTTGGCACACGAACAGATAGCGTATTAGCAACACGTACACCGATAACAAATCCCTTCTTTCTTTTAGTTGTGAATAAATAAATAAATCTATTCGGACAGTGCCATGACCCCAATTTATTTAATGACATTTCTCAGTCGATATTTTCATTTGAAGTTTCCATTGAACGTTGGCATGACATCTATTTCTCAAAGGTTGAAATATAAATAGCTCCGCCCCTTAATTCTAAGTCCCTCCTACATTTTCTAGATTTGTACTTTCTGATGTTGTACTTTCTTGTGCGCGTAATTTCTGATGATGTATTTTCTAGATATTTAACATTCTGCTGCTGTATTTTCTATGTTTGTAATTTCTAGATCTGTATTTACTAGTGTTGCACTCGTTCCCCCTACACGTCTTGGTCGCTTAGATGCTACTAGAACTGTCCGGCGTCCAATAAAACTGCAGTTACTTTGCTCAGAAAATGTTTAAGTTTTTTTTAGTGGGTTTAAATCATTGAAGTCTTCAGGTAGATGGAACAGTTTGTCAATTACAACTAACAAGACCGAAATGCGAATTCAATACTATAAAAACCTTGAAAATGAACTGGACGGCAGAATTGGTAAAGGTGAAAACAATATACGCACAAAATATTTACAATATGCGCAAAATTATTCATTTTTAGTTTGAACTCGTAGATTACAACAGATATGCATTCAATTTTAGCTTTTATTATCAAAACTGCAGGGATTTGAATACTTAGTCTGATATATTTTATGTTAATTGTTGTTCTTTATCTTTGGATATCATAGTGTTGACTGAAACTTGGTTGAACGTTGATGTAAATAGCTCTGAGCTTTTTCCGCCTTTTTATAATATCATAGGATGTGACCGAAATTACTCTACTGTCTGTAAGTCTTAAGGCGGAGGTGTTCTTATAGCTCTAAGTAGTCGAATCAACTATGAAACGACAGACACAGATTTTTTGAGAAACACTTGTGTCTCGATTGATTTTGCTGCTTGTAAGTGCTTCCTAGACAACCACCATATCATATTGTGTTTTCCGTACATTTCTCCTGATGTCAATTCTCATGATCTTGAATTATTTTTTGAAGTCCTCGAGGATTTTCTTCAAGGCAAGTCAGAATTGATTTTTGGTGACTCTAATGTATCTGAATTTCCCAAGAAAATTCTTACTCATCAAAATTCTATTTTCCTCGCTAGTTTCTGTAGCTTCCTGGATCTAACAAATTTTAATGAAGTACAAAATAACTATGGTACCATATTGAATTTGATATCATCAAATTTGGAAACGCGATAGGATGTGAGAAGAGATAATTCATCCTTTGTTCCGGAGGATTATCATTATCCTGCTATTCACTTTATAACGAGTATTTTATTTAATAAGCCCATCAAGTTTTCTTCCAATAAAAATCCGCATATATTGATAAAAAAAAGTAATTTCAGTAAATAATACGATAATATAAGTTACTTTGATTGGTCAAACTTCTACTCTGAGGTGAATCAAGCTCTATCCAAATTCTACGACTCATTCTTTAAGATCTTGAATACGTATGTTCCGGAATCTAGATCTTTTGATTCAAAGCTTCCAGTCTGGTTCACTCCTGAGATAATATATAATATAGAACCAAAGAATTTTATAGGCGTAAGTGGATATGTACAAATTATACCAATTACCATGGTGAGTTCAAACGGTTGAGAGACCTATATTACGTAAAATTTTAATGATAGGTTCAAAGTGACTCTAAAGATTCTACGTAAGTCTAGCTCAGACTCAGGGAAATAATTGGGTGAAGTGAGGCTGGCTTCAACAAAAAAAATATATATACAATAGAATATAGGTAAAGAAATAAATAGTAGGGCGCCACGTAGTTGAATTTATTTTTCCCAATGTACTCAACCACGAAAATACCTGAAATTAAGGTGTTGAAAGGAATAATTGGGAAACAGGAGAATAGGTGTTAGTATTCTGTTCGTCAGCGTCAATCTGGTTGCTGACTCCCAAATAATTTAATATAACTCAAACAGCAACTTACCTCGAGCTTACTGAGAGAAATTACGCTCTCTTCTACACTGCTGAAAAGAAAAGTGTGGGCAATTTTCATTCAATAAAAAAAGGTATTTACCCAAAATAAATTAATTTAATTAAATAAGTACTTTGAACAACGCACCTAGTAGTGCCAAATAGAAATAAATGAATATAAAGTAATTGAAATAAACTATTTCAAATTACGCGCCTAAATAACGCAAAAAAAAAAACAAATAAATGAACGTAAATAGTAGGCCTTACAATGCCTTACGCCTAAGTAGCGCAAAAATCATATAAATAAATGTAAATAAGTTAGGTTAGAGCCTTCGACGTTGTACAAAAAGGTACCAGAAAAAGTAAATGAAAATGCGGAACAACTCGCGCGTACGTCTATGAGTATACCAAAAAAATAACAACAACAATAAATTTGGCCCTTCTTCGATCGAATCGAGTTCACAGCGAAGTATACCACATAAGCGTAAAAAAAAAGAAAACAAACTACTTCGTCGACTGACCCT
The DNA here is from genome assembly GCA_963989225.1 of Dromius quadrimaculatus. Classification (NCBI taxonomy): domain Eukaryota; kingdom Metazoa; phylum Arthropoda; class Insecta; order Coleoptera; family Carabidae; genus Dromius; species Dromius quadrimaculatus. The sequence goes on along the minus strand of OZ022336.1, from coordinate 23,675,497 downwards.
ATACAATTTACAAAATAACAGCGTGGTCCAAATGACCACGCAAAAAAAAGCAGTAAACAAAAATAAATTAGATTCAGCCGTGTAGGGCGGTTTAGCCACCCAAAGTGAATAAGTAAAATGAAGGTAAAAATATCGGCAGTCCGAATAAGAGAAAAAAAACAAAACCACGAACGTAATGCAACTTAGCTGTCACTTCCGGTTGGTTGCTGGAGCTCGTTGACCTCTATTGGTCTGTCACACCAAGATGGACGCCTCAAACAGATATTTCCCGGTCCGGACTGGCTCAGGAAATCTGGTGACGTCACACCAGGGTCAAAGGTTGGATAAAAGGGTGCCTAGGTGGTATTAGGCACTCCGTAGCCGAGATGTTGGTCAAAGTAGTTCAACTACGCACGCAGATGGTCGGCGCAAAGAAAGCGATGTCGTACACAAAATTTCAATAATCCTCCAACAATGGAGATGCTTGCGGAACAACACAAAACTGCACCAAGTGCCAAAAATGTTCCGCGAAGCTAAGAAAAGCTAGTTTTTTATCCCTCCTAGAGGATTGCGCAAGGCAATATACAAAAAGCGATTCTTAAAAATTTTAATGGACAAAATGTACTTTGGTAGTTGAAGACCAACTGTAGACTGACGACTTCTGTTAAGTCAATTCCGGACGACCGGACTTAATTAAAAAAAAACCGTTTTTCATTAATTCAAAAAAAAACTGAGTAACGTCACTGACTATAGCGCGCGCATTACAACAGCGACAATTACAAAATCTTGAACTAAAATTTGATTGACAGAAGTAAACAAAAACACGCTTTTAATGTAACCAGAAAAACTGAGCTTAACGAAGAGAAACAAAACTAAAGATTTGAAATATGAATTGAAAACGATAGAATTTGAAACTGAAAATATCTTTAACCAAAAGTAAGTACATGAAATTCACTTGAAAAAAACCCAAATCAACCCAAACTATATTTTAGAATTTAATCCTACAGAAAAAAATAACCAGAGGCCAAATTGGCACGTAACAAATCCCCCTCTTACTCCCGTGAGATGAAATTTCCCTGGAAATTTATCTCAAAAATACGTCTACGCACTCGCAAAAAAAATCAAGGGCCATACAGCAGGATGAAGTAGAAAAGACGACTTAATTTTTAAGACAATGGATCCATATACTTAAACGTCACCTTAGAGATGCCTAAAGTCGAATAATTAAGAATATATTTCTGCAAATTGTAAATTTTTTCTATTTTTGAGACTGGAATAGGATGCCAAGGATCTAGACAGATCCTACATGCCGCATACGTATCCCTAAACTTGTCAGCAGCTTGTGCGCAACAACGGAACGACTCAGCCAAACCATAGTCGAATGGGCGATGATCCTCGCGCGCTAGCTTCGCGAAATCATCCCATTCGGCTATCCAAGTACCCAGGGAGCTCCACGGCTCGCTGGTACAGCTGTCAGGTTCCGCTTTACGCACAACTCTGGCGTCACGCAACTCTCCTGGCTTCAAAATCATTTGGACGCTTGGATCATCCTCTGCTGAAGAATTTTCAGCAACGTCAGTCAGCGCCGGCCTACTACAAATTATCGGTGGTACCCATGATGTATCCACCTTTACGTCGATTGAAATACCAAAGTCGGCTGCATCCGCTCTGGCTATGTAAACTTCTTCCAATCTATCAGTTCTACAGAACAGCTGTTCCATAGCGGCGTCTAAATCCGTATCTCCGCAGTTCTCTATTCTGGCTAACCGCGAGACGATGTGCTGCATGCGAAAACCTATTGTGTCGTAATCTAGGCTTTTAGACGTAGATGAAAAAGTTTCAATCAGTCCTTGCAGCAACATGACCTTCTCGATACAAATGCTAACCTCGCTGACTACATCTAATGGTTCTGTAGGATTGTTTGGTAGCTCACCAAACCTCTCTCCTTCCAAACGCTTTAGCAGCTCCCGACGCATACTCATAATGGTCAAAGGTCTTACAATCTTGAGTCCACGAACCCTCAGTTCATACTCAAGTTCATCTCTTTGCAAAAATACTGGATCCATTGTCACAAAATTGTTCGGTGAAGGATTCGGGGCGAAGTACACGAAGAAGAAAACACAAGAAGAATATAATGTAAATATGAAATAATAAAATAATAAAATGAATTGAATGTATCAACTTCTCACCTATATCGCTTTTGTATTTAATCAACAGAATGAAACAAAAAATTTAGTGAAGCAACGCCAAAAAAGGGCCCCACATGGTTGGGCGTCAATTTTATTACATTCAAAATTCAAAAACAAATCGGCCCCACGTTGGGCGCCAATTTTATTACGTAAAATTTGAATGATAGGTTTAAAGTGACTCTAAAAATTCTACGTAAGTCTAGCTCAGACTCAAGGAAATAATTGGGTGAAGTGAGGCTAGCTTCAACAAAAAAAATATATATACAATAGAATATAGGTGAAGAAATAAATAGTAGGGCGCCACGTAGTTGAATTTATTTTTCCCAATGTACTCAACCACGAAAATACCTGAAATTAAGGTGTTGAAAGGAATAATTGGGAAACAGGAGAATAGGTGTTAGTATTCTGTTCGTCAGCGTCAATCTGGTTGCTGACTCCCAAATAATTTAATATAACTCAAACAGCAACTTACCTCGAGCTTACTGAGAGAAATTACGCTCTCTTCTACACTGCTGAAAAGAAAAGTGTGGGCAATTTTCATTCAATAAAAAAAGGTATTTACCCAAAATAAATTAATTTAATTGAATAAGTACTTTGAACAACGCACCTAGTAGTGCCAAATAGAAATAAATTAATATAAAGTAATTGAAATAAACTATTTCAAATTACGCGCCTAAATAACGCTAAAAAAAAACAAATAAATGAACGTAAATAGTAGGCCTTACAATGCCTTACGCCTAAGTAGCGCAAAAATCAAATAAATAAATGTAAATAAGTTAGGTTAGAGCCTTCGACGTTGTACAAAAAGGTACCAGAAAAAGTAAATGAAAATGCGGAACAACTCGCGCGTACGTCTATGAGTATACCAAAAAAATAGCAACAACAATAAATTTGGCCCTTCTTCGATCGAATCGAGTTCACAGCGAAGTATACCACATAAGCGTAAAAAAAAAGAAAACAAACTACTTCGTCGACTGACCCTATACAATCTACAAAATAACAGCGTGGTCCAAATGACCACGCAAAAAAAAGCAGTAAACAAAAGTAAATTAGATTCAGCCGTGTAGGGCGGTTTAGCCACCCAAAGTGAATAAGTAAAATGAAGGTAAAAATATCGGCAGTCCGAATAAGAGAAAAAAAACAAAACCACGAACGTAATGCCACTTAGCTGTCACTTCCGGTTGGTTGCTGGAGCTCGTTGACCTCTATTGGTCTGTCACACCAAGATGGACGCCTCAAACAGATATTTCCCGGTCCGGACTGGCTCAGGAAATCTGGTGACGTCACACCAGGGTCAAAGGTTGGATAAAAGGGTGCCTAGGTGGTATTAGGCACTCCGTAGCCGAGATGTTGGTCAAAGTAGTTCAACTACGCACGCAGATGGTCGGCGCAAAGAAAGCGATGTCGTACACAAAATTTCAATAATCCTCCAACAATGGAGATGCTTGCGGAACAACACAAAACTGCACCAAGTGCCAAAAATGTTCCGCGAAGCTAAGAAAAGCTAGTTTTTTATCCCTCCTAGAGGATTGCGCAAGGCAATATACAAAAAGCGATTCTTAAAAATTTTAATGGACAAAATGTACTTTGGTAGTTGAAGATCAACTGTAGACTGACGACTTCTGTTAAGTCAATTCCGGACGACCGGACTTAATTAAGAAAAAACCGTTTTTCATTAATTCAAAAAAAAACTGAGTAACGTCACTGACTATAGCGCGCGCATTACAACAGCGACAATTACAAAATCTTGAACTAAAATTTGATTGACAGAAGTAAACAAAAACACGCTTTTAATGTAACCAAAAAAACTGAGCTTAACGAAGAGAAACAAAACTAAAGATTTGAAATATGAATTGAAAACGATAGAATTTGAAACTGAAAATATCTTTAACCAAAAGTAAGTACATGAAATTTACTTGAAGAAAACCCAAATCAACCCAAACTATATTTTAGAATTTAATCCTACAAAAAAAAATAACCAGAGGCCAAATTGGCACGTAACACCTAATCAAGAAGCAAATAGATCTAGCCTATAAAACGTATATATGTGAAATTGAAAATGATATTGAGAATAACACATCACACCTTCGGAAGTTTTGTTACAACTTGTACTCATCTGAAGAAAATTCCCGCAGTTATTGGTTTGACACCGGTTGGAGCCTATAGTGGAGATGGGTCGGAGTAAAAGAAGCTACCTCAAAAATAATTCAAGCCTATTATAAATTAAAATTACCGGCGCCAGATGACCGAACGATGTTCAACACATGTTAGACAACAAACCTAAAGAGGGAAGACGTTAAGGAAGGTTCCCGAAGATGCAAACAAATGTGAAGTTTATCTAGTCTAACTACATGCCATTTATTCGTCACTAAGAAAAATCTGAACATAAGCAGCATCGAATAAGTCTCGATACGGAGACAATGCTCCAAAGGTTGGATGATTCTTGATATAAATGGTTGAACATTCAACTGTAGTGAGCAAACAGATACGGATTCGCGTAGACCGCCAAATTGGGCGATAAGTTGGCGTCAGCTTCGAGGACAGTGAAACTATATTTGTGTGAACCGCACAATCTTTCCCGAAGTGCCGCGAGTGATCGACTATTCGTCGCAAAAGGGGGCTCGTAATATATGAATGCGCTTAATATCAAATCGCTACAGCGTCCTATAAACTAAGTCCTCACACACTATAGGCCTAACTCCTTGCTGAACACCTTTGGTATATTATTCGAAAAATTTCTATATAACTTCATATATATGAATGTCAAATCAGTTGTTTCCACTAATCAACATGGTTTCATGGGAGGTAGATCGACGACGACAAATCAAGCTTGCTTTGCACAGTATATTTCGGAAGCTCTTTATAACCGAGGCCAAGTCGATTGCATCTATACAGATTTATCTAAAGCGTTTGATACCACTGATCATGGTTTATTACTGCACAATATACGCGATTATTGTACCTCTCCTGAATTGGTTGAGCTTTGGCGTTGCTATTTGTCACATAGGACTTGTAACGTCAATTACAATGACTTTTCGTCTTTTTTATATGAAGCTGCCGTAAGGTTCAAACTTGGGCCCGTTAATATTTCTCATTTTCCTTAACAATTTACTATGATCCTTTACTTGTCCTGCTCTTGCCTATGCAGACGATATTAAGATCTATTGTAAAACTGCGAACTATTCTGATGCGGAATTATTGCAAAAACATTTGAATTATATGGCTAACTGGTGTCATGAAGACAAACTACTACTTTATGTCAACAAATGCTGCTATTTTACGTACTACCGTCGCCAAAACACTCTTGAATCTTCTCATAATATCGATGGTTTAGTACTCTGTGAAAAAAATTCTATTAGCGATTTGGGTGTCATATTTTGTTCTGATTTAAAATTTTCACTTGCTAGGCTTCATTATCAGGACCTGTAAATCGTTCAACAGTAGCACAATATGAAAATTATCATATTATTCCTTGGTAATGAGTTAATTCAATTATGCCATCTTGATTTGGTACCCCATATATGATTATCATACTCATGCTCTGGAATCGGTGCACCGTCGTTTCCTGTAGTACTCATCATTGATAAATGATAGAGTATATCCCGAGCAAGGAACAGATCAAAATGCTCTATTGCTTCGCTATGATATACCATCACTAACTGAAAGGAGATTATTTCTTTCCGTTAAGTTCCTTTGGATGCTTGTATATAATAAAATTGATTTTTCTCATTTGCTATCATGTTTATCATTTCTTATTCCCAGGCCCGTGTCTAGATATTCCAGGACATTCCATTCGCCAGCTACACACACGGATATACTGTCTCGATCGCTCGTATATAATGTGCCGAAAAACTAATAGCCACTGTGATGATATCTTTATGTCAATCTTTCATTTTGATTGTAAATAGAAATTGATTATTGCTTTGATTCTATGTAATCATTCCTTCTTCTTTGCCCTATATATTATTGTTCTTTTACTGTATGTTTTCTTTATTATTATACTGTATGTTTTCTTCATTATTATACTGTATGTTTCTCTGTAACTGGATTCTGTTGGAAATAAAATGGTAATGATAATAACTACTCTTATTATCACTTAATTCTTATCATTACAACTTAGTTTTCTCAGTGTCGATACTTAAAATTGGGAGTTGTATAACTATAATATCACCCTTACTGTCTTCAGAGCCATAAGACGCAGGGCAAGAGAACTGCATTTGAACTTCTGAGCATAATACTAGTTTCAAACTATACTAAGTTGAGAATGAAATTGGTTTCAGTACAGTCACTTTTTATATTCCACATCAGGATATTCTATGTTTATGATGGAGTGTAGCTGATACTTGATTCATTCGAAAGTACTTACATGTGGAGCAGGTTCAGCATGAACTATGCATACTAATTGGGCCTCTAATCCAATGCCCGTGTGGACTATTGATCGCTCGGTTTCTATTTCAGGACCATCTGGAAATTAGATACAAGTTGAGAAAGGATTACATGCAAAACATCGATGAACAACATCTTCACTAAATATAATTTGAACGATATGTAATGACAATTATGAATTCTGGTGGAACTAGAAGCAAAATCGATATGGTAATATCAATAACAATAAATTATTGCAATCCAATCTTAGTCTTACGTATCATTGTTCTAATAGACAAAGATCTTGTTCTGTGTTTTATCTAGTTGAAAATGATCAACTGATCATTAAAGATGAATCCTTAAATCACATTTTTGTATATTGAAGGAGGAATAAATTATTTTGAAGTGAAACTCATAACAAATATCATAAATAGACTCTTGAAATCATATTTGGAATAAATCTAATATAATTTATGGGAATATGTCTGCTCTTGCCTTAATCTTCAGTTTAAAATGATCTGATCTGCCCCATCCAATGCAGCAAAAATAATTTCTCAAATTGATGAAGATAGAAAGTTACAACTCCAAAACTATTTTTCAATCAATTCATGTTCTCCACCAAACTTCTATACCACGCAAATATTCCAGGAGGTCCTAAGCAGGACAAAAGGCTGAGGACAAATCACCCTCGGACTCGATTTATTACTTTCAACGAAAAGTGAGATTAGAATGAGGTCGCCATAAAATTGTCATCTTTGATTCATTTCGGCAAGAAGTGAAAAAAAAGATTGATCATTGTGCAAAAGTTTCTATGGACTTGGATCTGAAGTGAATCTGATTCAATTACATTGACTGAAAACTTCCCTTTGTATTGATGGAATAATCCAAACTACTTAGATCGATTTCATATGGCCTTCCGGTGTTTTTTTGTTCTTTTGTATATAAATCTGAATACAAATCACTTCGATTCTATAAAAAAATCGTATAAAATTGAACTGAATTCCAACTGCGTGTTTTCTTTCACATCATGAACAATCGGATAAAGGCAACTGCTCACTTGGCGGAACTTTCGTAATGTTCTGAATTCATGGTGAGGATCATTCACGGACTTCTTGTCTGGAAGTCGTGAAAAATAAAACTTTTCACAAGAAAATAGATAAATTTGGAGATTGTGTCCCATGTCTTGAAGATTGCTTGAGAATAATAGACCCATGTCCTTATTTCTCTTTCAAAATTTCTTTTTGCTTGAACGAAGTCTCTGTAAAGTCAGCGAGATTGTGCATGGATTGTTTCTAAGCGATGAATACTTCTGAAAAGCTGTGTGTACTTCATCATGAATGATAAATGCATTTGAAGTCGTAGACTCTATTCCGATAAAAATATTATAGGATAATCTTTTTTCCGCCAATTGACGTGAAAGTGTTATTTTATTGGCAATTGATCCACCTTTACGGACAGTTTTACCGTCTGGACAATAAAAATACTATTTTATCGTCCCAGCAATAAGAGCGTTACATGAGAAATTTCTATAGAACTGTTTTCAGATGGTCCTGCAGATATCACAATGCTAGATTCAAGTCTTTCATTTGAAATAGTTCATTATTGCTCGATGTCTATGAATCGAAACCTGATTTATTGGTCAACTACCCGTCAATTTGCTTGATTTGATTGACCAGTGATGACATAAAAAATGCAGATTGATATATTTATGAAGAAAATGAGTTCTTTTAACCGGATTAATTATTCTCGAGATCCTGGAATCGATGATATGATGGAAAATTCTGTGAAAAATTGATACTTTGTTCTTTAAAAAATTAGTTAATGAATGAAAAAGTAAAAGTATTAAGTCCTCCGTCTTCCAAATCGATACTCTCCGATTGGATTTCATCGTCAATTTCTTAAGTGTCTCATCCCAAAGAAATGTACCATTTCCATTGCCTCGAAAGAAAATAATTCAACGTGATATCCGGCAGTAAGTGGACACAATGTGGAAGATCGATTCGATCAGGATACGTATAATAATCAACGTAATGGAGATTACAGAAGCTGATACGCGTGGGATCAAGTTTCAAGTGCTGACTACTACTAATTGAATTATAAATTATCTCGAAGCCTGAAATTTGTATAGGCTATAGCTGAAATATGGAAAACCCTAAATAATACAAAGAGATACCTAACTCTCCCATCTGCTAGACATACATACATAAGCAACAGCCATGCTCTTAACTGGGTTCACGAAATTAGAAGACTCCCAAAGAATTCCCAAAAGTATAAAATGTGATACGATAGTGGCAACTTAATTATTCTCCCATTATACATTAATGAAATTCTCCACTATTTCTGACTCTTGTTCTTCTTGAAAATATGCTCTTGGATGAAATTAAATTTTTTGACTTGCTTTACAGATTATTTGATACCTCCCTAGTTGCGCAATCTCACTACAGCTCACGTCAAGGTGACTGGATTCGAGTAACCTTCCGTGTCCAATTTCGAATTCAATTGTCAGATAAAGGGTCCCATATGGTATTTGGGTTTTCCAGCTTCTCTCCAATTGAAGCACAATCAATCTCCTCAGCACCCAACAGCGAATTTAACAGAAAATGTAAATTATGAAGAGCCAGGTCTTAATTTCCAGAAAGATTTATCAAGTGGGATTCATATATGCTGGAATATTAGGAATGAGATAACGATTTTGAAGAAATTTTGATGTCGTTTCATGTTGGTATTAATTATGTGAGGAAATGTTTTCGATTAGTATCATGCAATTATGAGCAGGCAAACCCCAATTATATTCACAGGTATCAAGTATATATACTATAGAATTAATTACTCACATAGTACATTGAGTGCAATATGTCTGGTATCAGGTTGACCAGCTCCATTGTCTGCGGTGCATTGGTACTCGCCTACCGAATGTCTATCTGCATGCTGTATTACCAAAGACAGCCCTGAAACTGAACGTTCTCCTCCAGGCAAAACGTTGTTCTGGAACAGAATTATGATGAATTTCGAATAAAATTCTTATAGACTCAAAACCAGAGTTATCAGTAGATTTGGAATACTAGAATCTCCTATCAAACAGATTCTCTCGATACAATGGAGTCACGACCTTCATAATCAGTATTCCACACATAAAAAATCATGCAAATATATATTTTATCTTCTCAATTGATTTAATTTACAACAAATTTTGCTATATCTTGGCATTGAGTTCCGAGATATATTTTCTCCTATCATTTCTTTTCTCAGCCTTTTCACTCGAGCATAAAATTTGCTCTGCGGTTTGACAGAGCACTTGACTGGTACAGCTTGAGGATAATTCACAATATCACAATGGAAGTCTGGTTCAAGTCACTACTCATTTATAGAGCAATAATAGAGTCCCCGTTGCACTCCTCACTTCTTTAACTTTAGGTTAACACTTCCACTTCCTATATAAGCTGATATCACCATTCCAACATGAAGCAACGAGACATTCTGAAGCCTTTTTTATGAAAGACAACTATTCTAATTGTTTTTATGAAGAGCAGACGATATATTCTTCAAGCTTAAAAATCGATTCAGCATATCAAACTGACAATGTTCTTCGAATTTATAGTAAGTGTTATTACCTTTCTTGTCCAAGCCACTGTAGGAACCGGATTTCCAGAAGCTCGGCATTCCAATTTGATAGTTGCTCCTTGTGATACGTCCAGAGATCCAATGTGCGATACGAAATGGATACGAGGAGGGACTGGAACGGAACAAAGACAATCAGATTGCGAAGCCAATGAAATGGGAGATAAGATACATTTACACAGATTTGTGGTATCGGTATGTACACTGAATTGTCGCTGAAGAAATTTCAAGAAGATATGACAATGATTATTAGTAGAACTGCATAGATAATATTTCCAATATTTATCTACACATATTGATGATTTGATAGTATATGACAGATATAATCTTGAAGGTTAGTACAGTTACAGTTCTTCAAAGCATTCTTAGTTCCCAACTGTTTAAGAGGAATAAAAATGTTCGTCCTCTCCCCCGATAATAACTTGTATGGTGTATTTAATAGGTGAATGATTTGTTTGGAGCTACCGGTCCTCCAATTTGTGACAGTCAAAATTATTTAGCAACTTCTAACAAATTAAATTGTAAGGCCTAGGAGCGGTAATGTCTCTTTACTTTCATTCAAATATCAAAATCATGATATTCGGTTGCATGAAACAAACATTGGAGCAGATTGGAATCTGCGAACAGATTTCATGTCAAATTTCTCAAGTCAGGATCTGTGGTCACTCAATTATATAAATACATCTTCCGGATATCATCTTCTATCTTAATAGCTACTGTTCTGTAGCCCTTTATATTTTTAATAGCAAATACCGCATTTTGTACGGGTTTCTTGCTTGAAAAAACAGTGTGATACTTCAAATCTTCAAATTCTTCAGGAAGTGAATACCAATTTTTCCTGTCAGTGGAAATACACTGGATCACCAAATCCTCCTCAGTGTTTTTAATCACTTGAACATAAAGCTGAGCCATCTCCTTACTAGTTGAGATCTTGTAATTTAATTTTTAAGATCGTTTTCTGACGTGATTTTATTCTAAATAAGAGTACAAAATGTAATTTAAATACAATAATAAAGATAATGAAAAATGCCTAAATAAAAGAATTAAATAACACGTCTTTTCAACAAGTAAAGTAAAGAAAGTGAAGTTTTTTACAATAAATTATAATGTCAGCCAAATCAATCAAAAACTGAAAGTTGTTTCATTCTAAACCATCACAACATCTAGGGCTGTAGCTGTGGAAACAACTTTACACCTCGCCCCCCCCCCCCCCCCCCCCCCCCGAGGATGATTTATGGGTGGGAAAAGGAAGTAGTTCACTAGAATGGAAAAAATTGGAAATCTTTCTTCTCTTTCCACTAGCAACTTCATAAAATGATGGTGAAATTTGTCTAATTATCGGAAATGATCCAATTCGAACTGGATCTAGCTTGTTACGAATAATTTTGTTTCCTTTCTTCACCAACGTTGAAAGTATATTGGCGTCGGTTTCTATCCACACGTTGCTTATACATCCGAAAACTTTCAAGAGAATTCTGGAAAGCGATTCTGCGATCTTCCTCAAGAGATCTTTCATTGGTTCTCTGTAAAGGTGATATTGTAGGTTTTTTCCCAAATAACAAGTATGATAGTGCAAAGTGTGTAGAACTATGAATGGTTCTGTTATATTCGTTGACACACTCTTGCGCGAGGGTTGACCAAGTTCTATTATTATCATTATTTATTTTACACCGAAGCCGATTTACGAGCGTTTGATTCAATCTTTCATTAAGTCCATTTGACTCAGGATGGTCAATGCATGTGAAAACAATTTGTATGCCGGTTTTCTCAAAAATAATTCTTGAAATCAGTAGAATTGATTCCTGTATATTGATCAGCTAAAAGAATGGAGATATTATTTCCCTCCGCAATAGGTTTAATTGAATTTATAAAATCTTGGGCGTTTTGACCC